>CM074576.1:86546109-87186859 GCA_037305975.1 Chrysolophus pictus | reverse complement strand
CTCAACCTTCCAAGAATTGTCTTTACTATCCATGACTAAGAATGCACATGTATTTGACTGCCACTTCTGAAGGCAAAAGCGAACAGTAACTCATGCCTTCTTTATTTTTGGGCAGCCTACCTTCATCAGTCAACTTTAGCAGCATCATTTTTACTGTAATACAAATGTATTAACAAAAACTGACCACAAGGTTTTTTAGTTTGGGTTTTTTTTTTTTTAATTTTATTTTTTCCCCCTGTAAGACAAAGTACAGGCCATCTAACTTCAGGAGAGCTTGATTCCAGTTTCATAAATGTACAAAATTATTTGAAGTAAGTTAAGTATCACTGTCAATCCCCTTTGTCACTCAGCACAGCAAATTATAGCCTGAGACTGGAACACTGAAGCCTCTATTGATTTCACTAACTGAGGGATCAAGGTGTTATTTCTGAAGTCTCATATGTCAGTGTTATCACTCTGCTATCCAAAACATGGAAGGGCAGCAGAAACCAGAATTAGCAAAAACATAATCTAGTGAAGGAATTTCTTTATCTTGAAAATGCGAGGTGGCTGTTTGGTTGGTTTTTGTTGTTTTTATTTTTAACATTAGGCATATTCACTAGATGTAATTTAAGTAGTCTCTGTGCTCCAGAACAATTACAATTTCCACACGCTCTGTAGAGGACTTTCTACATGTGTTAAAACTCCTTCCCCTGAAACTGACAACCACTTTGCAAAAAAAAAAAAAAAAAAAAAAAAAAAAAAAAAAAAAAAAAAAATTGAATCTTAAAACCCAGCTACACCTTGGTCACCACTCCTAAAACTTTTGTATATTATGGAGCACACACTAGAAAGCAGAGGAGGGATAAGATCTTCACATAGAACTAAACGCTCACATTCCTTTCTCAAGGTTAAGGACAAAGTTATTTTCCCTTGGCTGTGCCTCAAACTGTGATTCAACCAACCGTTAAAATGTCTTTGCTCATTGGGTTTTCCCTCCAATAAAAGCAGCTGCCTTTAAACATAAATGCACTTAACTGTCCTGTAACTTTCTGCTTTCAAGTTAAAAATTGACAAAATACCAGCTCTCCTTCTCGTTGAAGCCTACACAAAGTGTTCCCCAGATAGGTACACATACATCTATGGTTAATACTGGCTTGGGCTTTACTACCCTGCGGCATGAAGACATGAGGAAATAAAGGCACTCACCCCTCCACGCAGTGGGCTGCCGTCACCAGCCACTCACGGGTGATGATGGAGCCTCCACAGATGTGGGTGTCCTGCACATGGAGGCTCACCTGCCATGGCCACTGCCCCAGCGTCGCCATGCTGCCACCCACAATCCTGCTCATGATGGCTGTGCTTTTAGTGGACAGGCCGCACTCTGAGGAGTCAAGCATACACAAGCATGCATTAGAGAGAGCTGGTTTCAAAGGCGGTTTCTTCATCCTAGGCTTCACTAAAGCTCAATAGAAAGGGAGCACGGACCACATCCACTGCACTGCTGTGAGTTCTTGCCACAGCCCAGCCACAGCTCTATGGTGCTCAGACTCATGGGGACAGGGTGGACCAAGGCTCCAATCCTTCACATTGCCCTCCTCATTGGTAGCTGTGGCTCACAGTTCATCACTTCAGAAGTGAACTGTGAGAGGGTGGTTTGTTACACCCCTGAACACTGGCCTTTGAACGTCTTTGGCGAGCCGCACAGACACACACCGCTGTGCAACAGGACAGGCAACACCCAGAGGTCACATCACTGTGGTGAGGAACAGTGATGACTACCCAATGGCTATGTGTCAGACAGTGCACTAAAGACTTCCCTCCACATCGCACAGCAGTGATCACAGAGCTCACCATGGGGCAAGTTGTTTAAAGGAACATGTAACAATAGAGAGAGCTGGGGACCTAACATTCCCCTTGCCTCCTCTTCCATTCTGCTCCTTAAAGTCTGAAACCTGGGTACAGAATTTAATCATGGTTCCCATCAAACAATCATTCATGCAGATTCAAAAGGATTTATGGACAGAGCACTTCAAGGCATCAACAAGTAGAAGTCTGGGAAACATACACTTACCTATACAGCGTAGAGAAACCACATTTCCTGATGCACAGTAATCACTGCAATAGAAATAGAAAAGAGCAAACAGGCTTTAGAACACCCAGCGAAGCAGACAATGGGCAGAGCTCACCCTCCAGCTGCTTCCTACCCATTCCAGCTATATGCCCTGCCTCCATGCTCATCTTCCTGCTGAGGCTTCCCTCTCTCCAGCAACCCTACCAATACCCATCTGGCCTTCACCGTTTCATGCATTCGCTAAAAATGTCACGTGGAAGACTGCAGACCACAGTACAGCCAGGCAGCGCATAAGGCTTGTAAGCCTATTGAGGAGCAAGATAAAGAACAGCATAAGAGAAAATTGAGTTGATTTATGAAATAGTCATAGAAGAATTTGAACAACGAGGGAGTAAGACAATAACTTTTCAGGTATAGCAATCTACAGGTTTGGGAATAAGAGGCTTCAGACTTGTTTAACACAACTTTGACATGTCAACCTTCCAAATAGCACAGAGGAACACGATAGGGCATCTACACTTTTAAAAGAAGAGTGGAAGGATGGAGAAGTGTTTTTAAATACAGAGAAGAGCAGCTGCTGCAAGCAGACTGAAAACAAGGTCTCTTTCCTTTTATTGTTAAACAGGCTACATCTCCTACAACAGCTAAAAAGATAAAAAGAATTTCTTGATAAAAAGAAATTAGCTTGTATTAAGCAACGATACCTGCTTTGCAGCCTTTTGTACAAGTCTGTATTCCCTGCACTTGCATTTAGCTTCATAAAGCTTTTAATGGTGATATCAGCTGCCACTCCTTGACTATAGTAATATGTATCCCTGTAAAACAGAAAGATCGTAACTAAGAAAACCAGCAGTTTTGGTTTTCAAACAGATGACAATAAATAATGCCAAGCCACGGTTTCTGACACGAGCAATTCTAAAATATTAATTTCTTTTCGCATTAAGCACAGAAAGAACCCAATGGTGCAGTACTAGTGCCAGAAACTGATTCTTAAAGAAGTCTTTCAAGCTCAGTTTCCCATCAGACAGTTAATTAGTAGATTAAAATAATATTGTTATCTATTATGTGTACATGATACCAATCTTCATGAAACAAGGCATGATGAGGAGATGCCTTTGCATCTCTACATACATAGTAAAGTTCAAGTCTAATAAGTTCTAGCAGCCACATTTCTATGGGACAGCTGCAGGGGTAGTAAATGCTGCTGCTCTGCAGGGCTTCCCAGCTGAGGAACAACCCTGCAACATTGCCGCTGGGTTGACTTACTATCTGGGAACTAACTTTGGTTATTGCTAGTTCAGAGTATTTAATTACAAGTGCTGCAGGCAACCTGTGCACGTGCCAGATCTGCCTGGGCAACTAATTGCCCTCATTACATTACACACTGGAAGACATCATTTGCCACATCAGAGACAGGCAACAAAGTATTTCAACTGCAAAAGAATTCAGGCTACAGCATTACCCATGGAGAACATTCTTGCCACAAACATTTGTGCTGATCTTCCACACAAGCATCTGTTATTTGTGTCCTCAGCAGAACAAGGCTTTCCATGTAATACTGATGACAAATTAAGCCAGAATGGATGTTACTGGGCAATTATAACAATCTGGTACAGTGAAGCAAGCTTTGGAGGATTACTATGAGTGAGTGTTTACATACAAGTGACCCCACAGAGTAACTACTGCATGCATGCCAGACACACATCACCTGTCAGAGGAACCTTTCATTTTGATTCTGTAACACCTATCACTATTAAATTAGATCCGCTTGAGTTCAACAAAGCTGGATCGCTAACTGCTTTTTGTTTCTGATTTGTATATTTAAAAACTGCAAGATGGAAATATTAGCTTTTCCATGTATTTGCAAAGACTGACGAAGATCAGACTTACACATTATAGCCCATGTCTTGACACGCAATCTTTCCAAAATCATCAGTCCATTCATCTTGACAAACGGGGTACCAGGTTTGGCTGACAGGTGAATAAACTTCGAGGATGAAGTTTGGTCCATAAAGTCTAACTGCCAGAAAAGGAAGAAAAGAACAAATCCCCAAAACATAAGAACACCACACACGCTATGTTACTGCTCTGTTTAAAGCTTCTGCCACCCATGATATCTGTATGCAGAAGCTGGTGCGAATTTAATGCTGCCATCTATTCAAATTGTGAGTAAATATCAAGTAGACAGAAATACTACAAAGATTTAGTTCTTTTGCATAAGGCAATTTAAAAGTGCTTGAAATTTTAAGGGAAAGTATGCAATATAGTGTTCATCATTTCAGTTCTTATTCTCAAAACTCTTTCATATTCTAACACTGCAGAAGATTGCAATACTCAATTTTTCATCTTTTACCTACACAACATGTATTACACGTAAATAAAATATGATCTGACATAATCTATTTCTGTTATATGTTAATATGCCAAATTGCTTCAGACAAGTGCTATAGAGCAAAAACATAACAATGAGCAATCTTCTATGCCCCATTGTGTATTTATCTGCAAAAGAATTTACTGCAAAATAGTTCAAGAGCAAACTGAACAAGCTTCTCCAAAAACTCATTATTCAACTAAATGGAGAGGAACAGCTGTTAGAGCACATGCCAGTAAAAGCTAATACTGCATGAAGCACGTACAGAACAGGAGTTCACAAACAGCATAAGCACAACACAGGTGCTAGCATCAAAATGCCAGACCTTTGGAATGGGCAAACAGATGACGTTTTCACCTTACAATTTAAGTTTTCCACCACTGCTTTTCTTGTCAGCTCTTGAGTTGGAAAAACACTAATCAGACCAAGCTTTCTTACACAAAGCAGATGTGAAGCTGAAAATAAGTACTGGGAGAACAAGGAATGTGAAATACGTGGAAAAAGATCTATACTATCACTTGAAGTTCTACAATAACACTTAATTCCAGAGCCAATGTCATACTTAAGTTTGCACAAACCAAATTCAAATAAAAAGAGAAACAGTTTTTTAAATATTAAAACTCAAGCAAACTCAACTCTGAGCCAGTCATTTTGCTTCAGATTTTCAATCAACTGGAAACTGACTGAAGATCCAGAATAGGATTTCATGTATTCAAACATCCCAAGCCATTTTAGAGATACAGCTGAGCCTAAGCTGGCCCTGTGGTAACTCGGCAAGCTTTAGACGAGGAAATTTGTTCAAGAACTCTTGCTGCTGGCTGGAGGTCCCCTGCCTTGACCGCTGGTACTCACCACACCGGTTCTCATCCTCCCCATTTGGGCAGTCAGTTATTCCATCACACCACAATGAGGGAGAAATGCACACTCCTGAAGATCCACACTCTATTAAGGATCCAAGACAACGATTCTCGACTGAAAGGGGAGAGCAACAAAGTCATCAGACTGAACATCAGCTTAGCCTCAAGCAATCACCGCCAACTCTCACCTTAAGGAGCATGTCAGTTTGATAGAGCAAAGCACCAGCAAACTCTTAAACTCAGAGCAGAGAGGAAACCTTTTCTAACACAATCAAAGATTTATTGCTCTGTCCTTCACATCACTTGTCAGATTAACTCATTGATGCAGCTGACTGAATTTTGTCCATTGCCTCCCCCAAATAAAAAAGCTGTACTAAGTTTTCTAAAAGGAGTCAACTTCACGCCAACAAAGCAGAGAAGAAAGAAGAAATTAGTCACACCTTGTAGTTTTCAGTCCTGCTTAAAAGAAGACTACATTCACCCTGCATAAATCTGAGTTTAAAAAAAAAAAACAACTAAGAACACAAAGTGACTGCCTAATAATTTTAAATGAACTACCTTCTGCTTTCCTTTCCTTTCCCATACGAACAGAGAGGTTCCTAACAACATAGCAAATTGTTCTTCAATTTTCTTAGAAAAATTATTCAATTGAAAGGGAAATTAAGTTATCACAAAATCGGTTTGGGTAAGCCGAACATAACTGCTATAGCCCAGCTTCAGTGCTCAGTCATTCCGGTTGGAGATGACGTCCAAGTTCAACATGTCACCTGTGTTCCAGCTTACGGTGGTTACCTGGACTGGGCACACATAACTTTAACCCACTTGCATCAAAAGCCTCACAAAAGCAAATAAACATAGGCGAATTAGTTCAGCTTGAAGTAGGGTCCCATATTACCTAAGTAAAATACGTCTTGATCATTTACCTTAACTTTAGCAGTAAAGGCATATGTATTTACTTCGTCTCCTTTCTTCCTTTGAAGCTAAGCCAAATTAGAATTTAGAATACACTTTCATTTCAGTGTTGATATATAGTAGTAATTTCCCAAGTTAAATGTACTGTAGGATCAGTTGCCCACAGTCACATACCAGCTATCTACCAAAACACAAACCCTTTTAAGATGTCGAGCTACTCTTTAGTATAACTACTACAATGTAGAATAGTACTGTCTCCTTTTCCCAGACAGATTGTAGCTTCCCAGAAAAGCCAGCTGTTCCAGAGGAGTCAAAAAACTGATGACATCACTTGATTTCAAAACTGTATTCATTTGACAAAATTAAAGGAAAGCAATAGTAGCACTATTAAAAAACAAACATCCCACAGTTAAAGCCTTTTTTTAAAAAAAGCAAAGTTTATCTCTTATGAAACAGGTAACAAAGACTTCCTTGCCCTTAATTCAGCATAAAATGAAAGACAAGAATCTATATTTATAACTTTAAAAGATCACTACATCTTTTTTTTTTTTCAGAACAACAACAAAAAGAATAATTCTTACCAAAATACCAGATCAAGAAAGCAGCAATTGCACAACCGATGACTATTAAAATGGATACAATAATTATTATGATTTTCTTTATACCTGAAATGAAAGTATGGATAAAAATGAGAAATTAGGTTCACAAATAAGGTAATTTCCAGCATGGTCACAAATGCTATGTGTATTTACTGAATTTAAACATTGGTGGTGTTTGCTCAAACATTTCTCATTTCACCACCCTTCCTTCAAATTGTTCAGGTTCCTGTTACAACAGCACCCCAGCCTGCCATCACTTCCTCATTCATAGAGAGGAGGCAGTCCTCACAGATTCCCTCAATACAGGAATTTGAAGTAAAGACCACTTTTATTTCTTATCTTACTCTGGAAGACATTCAATCTAACTTAATGTCTGGAAGAAATGCCAATGAATCTTACTTGATGAACACGTCCTGGACGAACTGGATGAAGGTGCTACTGGAATGCTTGACTGATGGGTTGAAACTCTTGGGATATAGGTTGGCACTGATGGAACATTTGTAGAAAAGTACTGTGGATATGGGTTAGCACCTACTTGTGGCCTGGCAGAATAGTAGTTTTCTGTCTGGAAGCCATGATTTTCGTAGTAAGGTGGTGGATTCTGAATGATAACATTATGAGAAAAAAAGAAGAAAAAAAAAAAAAGACTGCAATTAGAACAAAGTAAATTTGAGATGCCACCTTCATGCAGAACTCTACTAGGTAAGGAATCATAGAATGACCTGGGTTGAAAAGGACCACAATGACCATCTAGTTTCAACCCCCTGCTATGTGCAGGGTCGCCAACCACCAGACCAGGCTGCCCAGAGCCACATCCAGCCTGGCCTTGAAAGCCTCCAGGGATGGGGCATTCACAACCTCTCTGGGCAACCTGTTCCAGTGCGTCACCACCTTCTGAGTGAAAAACTTCCTTCTAATATCTAACCTAAACCTCCCTTGTCTTAGTTTAAAACCATTCCCTCTTGTCCTACCAAATTCTAGCTAAAGCAAGTGTCCACCACATCAATTTACATGGAGAAAGAGATTTACAGCATGTGCCTAATACCTCATACTCTGAATAATGAAAATAGCAACAGAGTGAGCCCTGAAGGCATGTTAAAAGATCAGTTTTCTGATCCAAAATAATTCAACCTTAAAAGGATTCTTAAACCCAGCATACCAGGTAGCTGCACTAGTCATTTCACTTGAACATCAGTACAAATAAGGAGCAAGGTTCAGGCAATACCATCATTAAAAAAGATGTTGACAACTAACAGCCCTTATATCCTCAGCTGTCCAGGTTTAAGAAAAAGGCTTACTTGCCATTTTGTTCCATGGCAATGCAAGGCACATCTGAGCTATTTCCAAAACACCCTGGCCTACAACACGTTGCAGAATACTTATCCTGCAAGAGACGTATGAATCAGAAGCCATTTCAATCTCTCTCAAACATACGGTTTAAAAGCATAAACCTAATCCCAGCAATGAGTACTTGAAATGCTAATTAATTCAAGTCTCTTACACCTGTCTTGCCATGTGTCTTTCCCTTTATGCAGAAATCGTGACAATTCCTTCTATCCACCTCTTTAAAGACTTACCAACCAGCACATCCCTCAGCATTCTAATAGTTGTAAAGAAACACAACCTCATAAAAGCAAAAATTCAGAAAGGAATATTTTGTTCACTTACTACATTAGAGGTCATTTTTCCTTTGTCAGCAGTACTGAAACAATTCAAGTGTCTAGACGTAAAGCCTGAACCTACAAAAAAACAAAAAGCGGTCATAATGGAAATGGTTATAACCAAAAAGCTTACTCCAACTCTCTCATCAGTTAAATCTTTAGAAAAACGCCAAATTAGGGGGAAAAAGGAATATGGAAGTCTTTTGAGAGAGAGCGTAAATGAAGGTACAGCTTGAAACTGGAGCTCAATAGCCTCTCGATACAACCCAGTGGATCACACAGTGGCAGTCATTCATCCACAGGAGCACCACGCAAACCCAGAGGATAGCAGCGGTGCCCACTCCTGCTACAGAAGTGGCAATGTCCAGCAGCCTGGCAGCCTCCACCCGCTGTCGGCACCCGGCTGCTCCTCCCGTTCCTCTCGGCACTTACTCACATATCATCAAAGCTCGTGACACAGAAACAAGAATGCAAACAAAGCATCAGGAAATACGAATTCAATGGACTCATTTAATAATACTACATCCGGTAGCCCTGCAAATCATGCCGTTTTCTCTCTCTTCCGTGTTGGTTGCGTGTTGTGGCCACCACACCAAAATGGAGAAAGAAGCACGGTGGGGAAACAGCAAGCCAAAGCAATGCAAATGTTAGAGCTGCATCCAATGTTTCAAGCATATAGCAGTTTATTTTAAAGTTAAACATTAACGCTGGGTAAAACCAACAATTAACAGATACACAAGACATGCGACAATGTTTGCTGCCATATTTCCAACACAGAAGGCTACACACCACCACAAGCAATCATTTTAATGAATGATTAGATCTACAGAGACTTCTCATAACGTTACTCTACATGAGAAGAAGCAGAGAAAGGGGCTCAGTCACATGCTGAGCAATACAGTTCTCCAGCTTTCCAGCCCAAGCAAGCCCTGCGCATGGGCACAGAATGGCCCCTGTTGAAGGCCACTGCTGCAGGCAGCAGTTGCATGAAGACACAGCACAACTCAGCCTGAGGCAAGAAGTTCTTTTAGAGCCTGCACCTAGATCATTACCTCACCCAGAACCGAACCGCAAACATCTCTGAAGTGAATTTCAAGAGCAGCTTAGCATCAAAGAGCATGCCAAGTTCAGAACAGCTTAGGATGGCTGTTCATGGTATTGACCTATTAGTACCAGTAAGAAATAAATAGAATTGCACTCTGTTGAACTCTTGTTTGCATGGCAGACAAGAGAAAACAAAACTTATTCTTACTTACAGTAAGTAGCTCATCAAGACTAGTGACTAAGTCTGCATGACTTCTGTTTTATGTTGCATCCATTCTTGGTCACTTCTTCATAATAGAGTTGGGTAAACTCAGTTCTGCCCAAACTTATAGAACAAGTAACACTTTGCAGGAAGATATTGCTGTTCCTTGTTGCCTGAAAACAAAGGGGGAAAAAAGGTACAGAAGTTTAGCGATAAAGACAGAAGAGAATATTATGTGATTTTGAGGCAAGCCAACAGGAATCCAAATTAAAAAAAAAAAAGCTCCAAATATTTTCTATAGTACAATTTGAAATTCTTTGCCAGTTGGCAGGTGACAGGCTTCCTCACTCTTTTTTTTTTTAATAACTAAGCAACAGAGATTTTTTTCTTATCTCGACTATAACTACCACTCCCAACTCAGTTCTTGTGAATCTGTTTCCCATGCAACAGATTTATAACAGAATTTCTAATATCACACCACAAAACATAGGCAAGATAAGACATGACCATATACATATCTCCATGAAATTATTTTCCAGGAAGTTAAAAAGAAATTAAAATGAAACCACTGGACTCTTATTAAACTGTACACGCTTCAAAGCTAAAAAAAAACCAACCCAATGGGTAACATCCAATAACAGTACAATCTAGTCTTCTTAAACATGGATCACTAAGGTAGCGCAGGATGTTTTACAAATAACCAAGGGTACTACAGCAGATTCACAGATAAGGAAGCTAGGCCATGGAAAAACAAACTGACCTGTGAAATAATCCCCATCCCAACAATGACAGAGCTAGAAGGGATGGGTGTGTTATCTCAGTCCAGTACTTTTGTCCCATGCGTGATATTTAAATACATTACACATGAAAAGTGTTATAAAGCTATGTTGATGAGGCAAAGTTTAGTCAGAACACAGAACTATCCTTTCCTTCCCCTCCAATCATTCCTCATCCACAAACACGTGACAAGCTATAATGGCACGTTACATTTGAATAAACCTCAGAAGTCCTTCAGGGAGAGAGGGGATGGGGGAGTTAACAGGGACCCTTAGGCAAGGAAACAGAGATGGAGCTCATTTCTGCAGCAACTTGAAAGAACAAGAGACAGGGCATAGGAGGGCAAAGCCTTGAACAACAGACAGAGTCCACTGAGGAAGTGCCTTGCAGGTCAACATGCTGTGCACCTTCCAACCTTGGGAAAAGTACAGCCAAGGATTGAAAAGGAACCATCATTCACATGCAGTCAAACCCTTGAATTTCAAAACCTTCAGTTTGTTCCAGCATTGAACAGAATGAGCATTTGGACACCTGTATCACAGAAGTTCCAAAAACCAAGTTTTGCTTTTCTTTCATAACTCTGAAAGTAAAGAAATAATGCTATAATTTCTAGTGATAGACAATCATATGTACAAAATGTACAGCCATCGCTGACATGGCATACTGATGAATACACTGAAATACACTGCCTCGCAGCAGGCAGCTAATACTCAAAATATCACAGTCTCTTTTCACATGTGCCTTAGGAGCTTTATTATTATAGTCCTGTCATGGGTAAGTAGGGTTGAAAAAAAAAATTATATATATATCTATATTTTTTATATATATAATTTTTATATATATATAATTTATATATATATATAGGTTTTTTTTCCAATAAAAGATATCAGGATAGAAAAAATTGAAAATAGTAGATTCACCCCAGACAAATTCAATCCAATACTTCTTTAGAAAAGTTTTTCAGTAAATTTATGCAAATTAACTCTGCATATGTAAAACAAAGTTACGATTTGATAGGTTTTTCATGCAAGACATGATGTGTAACAAGGAAGTAACATTTTCATGTTCTAACAGTTAATTAGGAGCAGTACCATGCTCTAGAGGTGCAGTGCTCTACAAACACCATGAGCTACATTAGTTTCTGCAAGCTTTCATAAAGAGATAGCCATAAGTTGTTTCCATGCTTGGACAAGTATGTCAACAGGATGGAATGACATCTTCAAGCGTCCTAATACAACACCATAAATAACAGAATCATTAAGGTTGGAAAAGACCTCTAAGATCATCTAGTCCAAATGTCAAATCCAGAAAATTAGCTACCGAAGCAGAGAGATAAAGACAAGAGTATGCCTCCTATATTTCTGTGTTATTTCACTACATATCTAATGCCATTTCCTCAACAAGAAATGTTAATAGCTGTTTGCCTAGCTCTATTATAGGTATCATCAACTAAAAAAAAAAAAAAAAAAACAAGCAACAAAATCCAAAACTCATTCTTGATAGCTATACATGCATTAGAGCAAATGCATGCAAACAGGGAAAAAGGGAGAAGAAAGAACAAAAAAATGAAAAGCATAGAAAAGATCTGCTTTTAAAAGGAGGAAGCATAATAGCATCCAAATGACCCATATAAAGCAGTGACTAACACTGATACCAAGTCATAAGCAATAAACATTCGTCCTTGTAATCCAGATAAAGAAATATAGCATACCCATTAAAATGGCAATGGAGTGATCCCAGCGCAAAGCTCAACCTTAACAAGTCAACATGTTATGCCTTTTATTGACAACGTTACAAATGAAGCATACTGTTATGTGTTTATATCCAACTGCTTCACGTCATCCAAGAAGTTTCAGTGGATACAGGAAGCCAACAGTAACAGTAAGGGGTAGGGAACAAACAAGAGAAGAAACAATTCCAAGTTCACTTACAAGATCTTTCCACATACTGTGCAGTTTCTACCTTTGCTTCCTGGACGAGAAAAAAGAAACAGTCATCTGGACACCACACTCAGACGTAAGGCCTGATTTTGAATGGTGCTGTATAGAGCCCAGAGTTGCACTCTGTGATCCTTGCAGGTCCCTTCTGACACAGGATATTCAGTGATACTACAGCCTTGCAGAGAACTAAGTAAGACTATGCAAATATTTACATGAAAGTCTCTTTGCCACAATTGAACCTTGGCATTCCTACATTTCTTAAGAAATCACTTTGGAGCTATTCCAGATTAGCTCCTAAAAATATCATTAAAACGTAGAACTACTTATCAACAGGTGTTAAAAAACAGTACCTCTTGATAAGCACTACCAGGAACTCAAACAAAGTCCACAATACAACAGTATTCCCAAGGTCAGAAAACCGAGATTCATCCCACTTACACAAGATAAAGCTCAGAGCATAGCAGTCTCATTCTAAGCAGTTAAGGGATGCAGCACTCATACTGTGAGTGATGCCCTGAAAAAGCGTTATTGTGAAACTCTGCCTATTACAAATACATATATGATTGTATATAGAAAATAAAAATAAAAGTTAGGAACGGTGGGGTGGGAAAAGAAGCAGAAAAGGTGTTGTCTAACTGAGCGGCAGAAGAGTTATGACCCTATAAAAAGCTGTTTCCAAAACAAGAGAGGGCAAGAGTCCAAACAATCAGATTTGCTGGGATGGTAGAGCTTGGTCAGTTATTAGTTGTAGCTGAGATTAGTGTCCACAGCACCCAGAACCTCACACACAAATCACTTTGCTGCTAAAGGACGCAACAACTGTCTGCCTGGCACTTGGATGCATTCTTCCTCAGTGCTACAGGCTGCCCAGAGAACTTGTGGGGTCTCCTTCTCTGGAGACATTCAAAACCCACCTGGATGTGTTCCTGTGTGATCCAATCTAGGTGTTTCCACTCTAGCAGGGGATTGGACTAGATGATCTTTTGAGTCCCTTCCAATCCCTGACATCCTATGATTCTGCTCACTTCCCTCCACAGAGAAACAAACAAGCTCAACTTCAGGTAGCACAATGCATGTCTCAGTCTGCAGCAATGAGACTTTGCTGGGGATTCATGGCCAGGGAAGCTTACAAGAACGCTTGTTTGCCATGTCCAAATTGCAAATGATTGAGCTTGCAGACACAGTTAGCAGGAGATAGCCACGCTGCTGAAAAATAAATAAAAAGTAGCAACGCTAACAAAACTGACTTATTTAGGTATTTGCCCAGGTCAGCAGCTTTCCATCGGGACTTTTCCATTCTCAGGATTCAGCTCAGTGAGAAGCTGTGAACCAAGGGGTCTGTGGCAGATGACAGAACTGTGAGATTTCGAAGAGATCTCTGGAGATCACTGAATCCAAACCCCTGCTAAAGTGGGTTCCCTACAGCAGGCTGCACAGGAAAGTGTCCAGATGAGTCTTGAATATCTCCAAAGAAGGAGACTCCACAGCTCTCTGGGCAGCCTGTTCCAGCGCTCTGTCGCCATCAGAGGAAGAAAAGCCAGCTCCTGCTAGGGGGTTGGATTCACCACACTGAAGCCCTCATTACCAGAGACTGCATTAAGAAGGACGCATGTTTTCACAACACGGGACGAGCACTAACGCAGCAACACAGCCACAGCCGAGTAGCAGCAGCTGAACCTTGTCCATTTCATTGACCAATGCCCCAAACAGTGCCTGTCTCACCCCTCGCATTCTGCTGCCTCGCTCGACGCAGCCCAGTCCTTTGGCTCTTTGTAATGCGCTGAAGGCGTGAGTGTAACTTTACTCAGGGCAAACGGGGACACCCAGGACAAGGGCTCAGTGTGAGAGCAGTCTGTCAAGTTCACCGACCCACACTCGGCCCTGCAAACCTGCGGTGAAACCCGAGGTGCGGAGAGGTGTGAGCTTCAATGGGACCGCCGGAAGGAGCGTGCAGGGGGGTGAGCGCAGCACTCCAAGCTCTGGCCTGGAAGCCTCAGTGATACAGAATCACAGAATGGTTTGGGTTGGAAGAGAACTCACAGCCCAGCCACACCAACCCCTGCCGTGGGCAGGGCTGCTTCCCACCAGCTCAGGCTGCCCAGGGCCTCATCCAACCTGGCCTTGAGCGCCTCCAGGGATGGGGCACCACAGCTTCTCTGGGCAGCTGTGCCAGCGCCTCACCGCCCTCTGGGAAAGAATTTCCCAGTAACATCTAAAAATATTATATGATTCCTGTAGGAAGGCACTCTACCAACAGAGACAACCTTCCAAAATTTGATTGGACAAACTATGACACCTGTAGCCAGAAACTGGCACTTTCGCAAAAAAAAAGCACAGAGCAGCAACGCAACGAAGAGGTCCCAGAACTTGAGGCTGCTTTGGTTTATCCTGCATAGGAACGACAACGCTCTGGCACCTCGGAACAGCCGCCTTATCCCGCCGCATTCTGCCTCGCGGCATATCCCTCCTCAGGAGAAGCCGTCGCTGCCCCTCACCCCAGAACGATGGGGATGTCACATCGGAACCCTCCTCACCCCAAAAGCCAAGCCCCGGCTGAAGCCCTCCCAGACGCCCGGCCCCGCGGGCGGGGAGCACCGCGCTTACCTGGAGCGTAGCGCGGAGCAGACGCGGCACGGCGGGTCGGCAGCAGCGGAGGGTTGGGGAGGAGCCAGGCGGCGGGGGAGCGGCTGAAAGGGGCCGGGCAATGAATCCACCTGCGGGCACCTGCCCACCCCCTCCTCCGGCCGGGCAGCGGGCTCCCAGCCTTCTTCCCGTCCCCTCTTTCTCCTCCTTCTCCTCCCTTGCCCTTATGCAAAATAAACGCCGCAGGGAAGCGAGCAACGAGAGCTGTCGGCCCTTCCCTGAAGTGCGTAGGTCGGGAGGTGATAATGAGTGCTCCTATCGTGCTCGGGCTGGAGAAATAATTTCCTTTTTCCTTTTTAATAGCAACATAATAAAAGGGTGCTTTTAAAGATGCCTGCGCTCTCAGTACCACATTACTCTGGTGGCTCAGGGTGTCTCTCCTTTAAAGCAGATCTACAAACGAATTGGGTTATTTCTGCCAAAACAGCTCCACCGCAAAATAAAAAATCACTTGTGTCCAAAAACCTCAGAGTGTTACTGGGAAAGTCCATAGGAAAATGAAGAACTTATAGCAATGCATCCAGATTACTTATAGCGTAGCTCTATGCTGTGCAAGCATCTCTGTAGGGAGACTGCAGAGAAAGGAGCAGACCAAAGTTGGGCATGAGAAATGTTTGGGTTGTGTTTGTGTTTTCAGATGTGTGTCAAGGAATGACATCAGGCACACTAAGAAGCCAGGATCATACTTCGGTGTTTTTCTAGCTATATATATTTATTTAAAGACAGACATACCTTCTGATTTTTCAGTACAAAACAGTGTTTGCTGAAGTATCATAGTGAATATGGAGGTGGTGAGTTGATAATTGGACCTGATGATCTTAGAGGTCCTTTCCAACCTTAATGATTCCATGATCTTTTAAGTTTTACTTAGGCTTTCCAGCTGTGCCTTTCTGTTGGGCAATTTTGGATTATGTTCTCCAAGAAAGAGTCAGTGAGACTCAGATATTTTCCAGTGTGGATTCAGTTGCAGTAACTAGTCCTCTAATTTCTCCTGAAGCAAAATGTAAGGATGTTGCATGTCGCATCTGCAGCGGTCCTCTGAAGCTTACACTTGTGTGGCACATTCTTGTCTTTAATCTACAGTAACTCTGCCAATGGCCCTCAGAGCTTAGAAGAACTTTAGTTTTGTGATAGCACAAGGGGGAATAGCTTTAAACTAAATGGGAGAGATTTAGGTTAGGTGTTACTGGGAAATTCTTTCCCAGAGGGCGGTGAGGCGCTGGCACAGCTGCCCAGAGAAGCTGTGGTGCCCCATCCCTGGAGGCGCTCAAGGCCAGGTTGGATGGGGCCCTGGGCAGCCTGAGCTGGTGGGGGGCAGCCCTGCCCACGGCAGGGGTTGGAATGGGTGGGCTTTGATTACACTAACTGAGCAGAAGAACAGAGTAGCAGGGAATTGCCAAGTGTGCTCTGTTGGGAAGAAGCCTTAGAAAGGGAGCCATGTGGCTTAGTGAACTGCACACAATACCAGCAGGGCTGCCATGGCGGGGATTCAGTGGGGCCCCATGACAATGAGCGGCACTCTGCTTAGTTACAGACTGGAAGGCCTGGGCCCCCGCCAGCAGCCCGTTGATTAATGCTGTTAGCACCTTTTCTTCTCAGAGGGAAGACAGACGGATGGCAGAGCTGGCCAGGGAAAAATGCACTCCCTCTTTACCCCAATTCTCTCTTGCTTCAGTCTGGCCGGAAGGTTGGTTTCTGTCTCACTGAAGGGATGATATTTCTGTTCTCTAACATATGAAAAGCTTTCTTTTTTTTTTTTTTTTTTTTTTCCTTTTTTTTTTTTTAGTTGCTGAAATCGAGTTAATATTCTGCAAGCTTAACTCGGCTGCTAACAGAGGTCAAAGGGACACTCACACAGAGCAGCAGAGGTGGGAAGGGGACATTGCCTCCTTCCTCTCCCTCCTCCTAGCACCAGAATTTGCAAGGTCTGCTCAGCTTGTCCTTTCCAGCTCAGGACCAGCTCATGGCCCCTTCTGCAGCACATTTGTGTATATGTCTACATTAATGTCTTTTAATTACGCAAGCTGACTTTTGCAGAGCTGGATGCCAAGCGTTCATTTCATTAATGTATCACAAGCCAGGGCTGGGTTGGGCCTTCAGGGCTGGTGCATGCCTGCAGAGGACCTTCTCTTGCCCAGAGCTGAGATGTCCCAGCATTACACACTGCTTGCCTCCATTCTTACCCAAATATCTTTTTCGCACTTAATAGTTTAAGTGTTCAGTGAACCACTTCCTCCTCTGCACTTATGCTTATGTGAGGAAGGGGAGGATGCTTGCTTTTGTTTTTGCAGGGAAAGAAGTTCATGCTTCTGTACACTTGTGCTAAGGATCGGTGTGTGAATGAACTGATCCCCTGAAGCGTTTGGCAGCACTGCCCACTGCATATCACTCCACATGAAAACGGCACCATTCCTTGGCTTCTCCTTCTACTTTACTCTTGAAGGCCGTTAGCCATAGCTTTTATTGTTCCCACAGTGCTTCATCATCATAGTTCATTTCCTACTCTGTTAATACTCAGCGTATAATACTCAGCTTTTGCACATGTTTCTAGTGTCTAAGAAAAATCTTAGGGCATACGAGATGAAGTTTTATCTAAAGAAAAGCTCCAAAGTCCTTACTTAAAGCATGTCATAGTGAGCTTGCCCTTACCACTTTGGGACCACCACACAGGACTTCTATCCAACAGAAAGAGAATTAAAGTTATCTCTTGATGAATTCAGTGCAAAAGCCCTAAGCTGGACACAGCCATTTGGATAGCAAACTGGCTGCCAGCAGGTGTTTTAAAACCCTATTGATAATCCTTCCATACTACCTAGTAAATCTCAGCCATTCTCAAGGAACCCCATTAACTACAACACAGACTTAAAGCTGGTGAGGGGTCTGGAACACAGGTCTTGTGGGCAGTGGCTGAGGGAACTGGGATTGTTCAGTCTGGAGAAGAGGAGGCTCAGGGGAGACCTTATCACTTCTACAACCACCTGCAAGGTGATTGTGATGAGGTAGGGGTTGGCCTCTTCTCCCAGGTAACAGTGATAGGACAAGAGGGAATGGCCTCATGTTGTAACAGGGAAGGTTCAAGCGGCAAATTAGGAAAAATTTTCTTCTCAGAAGGAGTGGTGAGGCAGTGGCACAGGCTGCCCAGGGAGGTGGTGGAGTCACCATTCCTGGAGGTGTTCAAGAGACGTGTGGATGTGGTACTGAGATTAGTGGGCATTGTGGTGATGGGCTGCTGGTTGGATTAGGTGACTTTAGAAGTCTTTTACAATATTAATGATTCTGTAATTCTGTGATTCATCCTCCTGTCCCAGCTTTAAGCACTGGGGATCTCATTATGCCCTACTTGTATTTCTTTTTCAACATCAGGAGAAAGAGCTCTGTTCAGCACTTCCCAAGAGGTGCTACAGTTACACATTCATCCACAAAACTACATCAGTCACCTCTTCTAACTTGAAAACTTAATTAGTCATTTAATAAGTAAGCTTAAAATAAATGTATTTTGACTTTGGAAGTACATTTGCATCTGCTGCTATTAACAAGAATACACACACACACACACACATTTTCTCTGCTTTAAGTCTATTTGAAAATCAAACTAAATGAGCAGACATCTCCAAAAATCACATGAAACAAGAGGTATTCCTTCATCAGCATATTAACTGAAGACACGGAAAACTTACATGGACTGAAACCAATTACTGTTATCTGGGAGTAGGAGAGGGCAGCATGCACTGCAGATTACAAAGGTGTGCCCCTAGGAACATTCTCACTTCTTTCCCAGCCTGTCACAGAATTTTTCTGGAGTTTCAAGCCCCACACAAATGGAGAAACAGAAAATTACCTCTTCTTGATTCTTTCTTTTTTGTTATTTTTTCCTCCCAGCTTTGCTTTCTCCCAGGACAAAGAAAGTCTCAGAGTTGAGAAATTCTTTGCTTACTCCCAGAGGGAAGAAACCGTCAAGGATAATAAGTGACCTTGACTTGCCTTAAGGTGCATGGCATTTCAATGGGTTCCTTGTCTATCACCATAAAACAAAGAGAATAAAAAAATCAAATACTGCTCTTTGTTGGATATTTCTGGATGTAGAATGTAAAAGCAGCTGCATTTTCCTCCATTAAAATAGAATCCAACCTACAAATTTGACTTGCTATGCCATCAAAATAGCAGTAGTCTCGTGGCATAGAAATTGAACAACTGTAATGTATTGTATGATTTTTTCCAATTCTCGGGACCTTTTTTCATTGATCTGATTGTTAGCTTTGTGCTGTACCTATAGCACAAGCAGCCATAAATCTAAACTACTCAGCCAGTTAAACCAGGTTAATCTCTTGTGCCATCAAACACAACTTTTGCCTGAAGAATGCATCAGTGAACATGAGTTTCAGTGCAGACCTATCTCACTGTTTTTATAAGAAATTACTCAAATGAATCTTGAATTGCATTTTAAAGTATTTCATTCAGTGGGAATTTAGAAAAGGAAAATGACTCAAATATTTTGCAATTAGTTTTAAATTAGTGGCAGAACCATGTTTTAGTAGGAATTAGAATCAGCTCTACTAGTTTTGCTGGTATATACAGAAAGGGGGGATAAAAGAAACCACAACATGGTTTGTTTGTTTTTTTGTCCAGTTAAAAACCAAAAGTGAAGTTCTGAATCCAAATGTAACCTTAGACAAAATTAATATTGATGTAACAGATTTTCTGACCTATAATATCATAAATCAACAAATCACTTCTGTTTTAAAGATCCAGCAAGACTACTGTTCCACTGATTTTCATTTCTTTGATAATAATTCTATGCAGAAGAGAAAAAAAAGAAGGAACTAGATCAGCTGAATTTTCTGAATACCTGCATGAGATAACCAGAGATAAATCGTATCCAAAAAGAATTGCCTTTTGTCTGTCTGAATAAGAAAGCGTTAGGGTTTTCTTCACTTTCAATCCTAATGCAGCTCCAGATTTGCTGCAGAACTTCGGCTGACTTGTTTCTACCTGCTTCCATTTCCTGCTCTGGAAAAGGGGATTAAAAGTAAGCATTATCAGAAGCACTACTGCTATTTTCGTGTTAAACCAAGTATTTGCAAAAGTGCTCGGAGACTTGTTGGTTAGGCAGTTACAAAAGGGTAAAAATGAAACCTCCTTTGCTTGCCTGCAGCTTGGCAAGCCTTTATGGTCTGTTCCCGCATCAGGTATAAGTACTTGATTTTTATCAACAATTGAACATTGTTTTAATTCCACAATAAACCGGGTAGACGTAGTCAGAAAACTGTAAATCACAGATTGGTCACAAACTAAATACTGATCCAGTTTATCGAGTCCAGCATGCTGTAAGCAAGTGAAAATATTCTTCAGCAAGACAACAAATATGCTTTTCTCAGGAAAAGCATATTTAATTACAATAGTGAGAAAGGGGTTTTACACGTGCAAATAGAAGATTGAAGTTTGTGTTGGTTAAATCTGAACAAATACTCCTGGGGAGAGGGGTTTGCCATTCCTTGACATTCAGTAAGTTGTGCTTTCCACAGAAGCAGATGGATAATTTGTCTGTGAGTTTTCACAGGGTAATTTTATGGTCATGAAGAAAGACTTCCTACAGCATTTTACACTTCTGTTTTGTTGTCGTTGTCTTTTTTAATTAAAATAGCTCAGAGAAGTGCTCTTTCCAATATGGGTAGATTTTGGAATGGAGGAAAACTTGTGATTTCTGAAATATTCTGAATCAGTTCCTAGAATTCCACACCAACACATTCAACAGTCTTACCATTCGCTATATTTTCCTCTTTAATGTCTAAAATATCTTCACATTTCTTCACCTTACTTTGTCATGCTTAGTTTAGGTTTGACTCTCTTCACTGGTTTATTCCGATTCAGTTGTTGCATTAAGAAAGAACTATTTGCTTGTCTGCTGTCTATGTAGAAAAATTTTGTGTTTAAAGGCACCAATAAAACAAAGCTGAAATGTTTCTTATCTTTAGTTAAGAAGGTGGCATGAGGAAGCAGATCTTTCTGGTGAATAATGAGAACTGTGGCATTGCTACTTTCCTCTGAGAGGTGAAAGATTAATGCTTTAATTCTACCTTTACTTAATTGCCAATGCTTTGGCATTAAGCAAGCAAGTTTTTGAATGGGAAATTCCTATGCTAATTTAACTACTTGCTTACCAAACTTTGTCTTACTTGTTTTCTAACACATTTTGAATCAAACCTCAACCACATAGAAATGTATCAAATTTTCATATTAAGTTAGAAGAAGCTAGCTGAATGAATGTATGTGTTTCTCTGCCATTGGTTGGACATACATAGGTCCTCAAACTGCTCTGCAACCCTACAATCTCGTGGTAAATAATTTTCAGAAGGCAATTTGAACTCATCTTTTGACAGGATTATGGGCTGGATAATACAGGTTTTTGCTGGAGATGAACCTCTTTTCCCCAAAAATTCTGTGGTAACAGCAACAGTGCTCATAAAACAAAAAACAAACAAATACCAGTTTGGTCTGGCATCTTCACTGCTGCTTTTCTTAAAACAGTTCAGGGTATAGGTACCATGAAACACTTAGACATTCCCATGTGGAGCCAAGAGTTATTCTTGATGGTCCTTGTAGATCCCTTCCAACTTGGGGTGTTTTGTGATCCTACAATTCAATGAACATTCTTTATAGAAAATAACACTGGGTGAGAAAGCGGTGCTTTCATAAATACACAAAAATAACAAAGCCTAAGCTTTAGGTGGTAACTTTGTACCACTGTTGCTCATTACAACATTAACCAAGCAGAGACTGTAAAGTTTCTTCACAAAATCTTAATAATCTTCTTATCTGTCTGTACATGGAGAAAAATATATAGAGATAGCATAGATGAAATTCACATTAAGAAATTATTTTTGTCAAAAGTTAGATTTATTAACATGTTGGGTATTTTCCATCTCTATCATCACTTGAGCAGTGCTTTAAACATATAACATATAAATAAATTATATCTAAACAAATCACAATAAGTAGACCATATTATTTTGGAAAATTATACAAGCTGCTGGAATTTGCACATATTGTAGATACTTGAAAATCTAACTTTTCTGCCCTCCTTTTTTTTTTCTTTGGTATGTATTTGAATAATTAATTGATGAGAAACATATATATTTTTAGGCGTTTGGAGGGTTTTTTTTTGTATGCAGCTGTTTGAAAGTTTTAGTTACTTCTCAGCAACACATATTTTCCTGTAATATTTTTGTAAGGAAAAAAAATTAAAAATAAATAGTTGTTTTGCTTTTCAGTGACTCCATCCCTATCTTTACTAAACAAGATTTCAGACCTCGTAGTCTTATTATGCAGGAGAAGCTAGAGAGGGAAAAGGCATTAAGAATTATGTTTCTCAGTCAGTTTCCTATGAAAAATCCCGTTTGCAACAACCTTCCATGTTCCCAAACTTTGTTCTACCATTTTGCTTTTGTGCCTGTTCTGTTAGACTAAATTTCTCTTTCTTCTAATCTTGTTCAGTTATTCAAACAAGCACTTTGCTCCTTTCTAGACTGGCAGGCAGATTCCTCTTCTTACACTATTCTGTTCAACTAGTCCTGTATGCAAAGCATCTCATCTCTAACAGTGTTAATCTCCTGCTGCTGCCTTTCCAAAGCTTGTGCTGCTACTAATTGCATAGCTAGAAAACCATTCAGAGAGATGGGAACTGCAGTACCCAGGAATGTGTGAAATATTGCAAGAATGTTTACCTGAGGAGTAAAATATTTTCTGTGATACAAGACATCTCCTGTATGTGGACTGGATTAATGCTGCCATTTTTGCTGTCACATCACTAATTCCATAGATGGCAAACATCTGTACCAACCAGGTTGTAATTGTTTGGGGGAAGCTGTATTTCCATTTTGTGTTTAATTTTTTTTGTGAAAGCACACTGCAAAAATCTATTGAAGAGGATGTTTTGTAATCTTCATTTATTTTTCTCTTTTATTAACATGTCTATTTTTAATTTCTCTGTACCTATATACATCTTGCAACTGTTAGCATTGCCAGCATCACCTTATTTCTCATTTTCATTGCATTTTCAGTACAAAGCTAATCCAGGCCCTGTTTTCAGTGAACTGTGTTCTACTGAACTACTCCAGCACAATAAAAAGGATTTTCTCACCTTTGAACATAGCATGAATATTGTAGGTGCCTACTGGATGAAAACATGGAATTAAACCCTACTTAATCTGACTGTGCAGAGGCAAGAGAGACCTATGCCTTCAGGTTGAGGTTCATGAATGTTCAAGAACTCTGTACCTTTGTGCATTGCCACTTGCCGCACATTTCAAGCTTGGTCTTGATGAGACTGGTTTATCAGGAGAGCATGAACACAGGAGCTGGGAGAGTCAGTTGGGAAACAGGTGAAGGTTCAGACCTGGGAGATAAATACAAAGGGTTGTGGATTGGACTGCACAATAATCTCAAAAATCAGCAGAAGCAACCATGGTTGAACGCCTGCCCACAGCATAAGACATTTATGATGGTGACATTTAGGTTAGCTAGACAACATATTGGTTTTTAAATATTTTCAGTGCTTTAAATCAAATCATAGAATCAAAGAACCACCAAGGCTGGAAGAAACTTCCCAAGTCATCTAATCCAATTGTCCACCTACTGCCAATATTTGCCCGCTAAACCATGTCCCAAAGTACAACATCTAAACATTTCTTGAGCATCTCCATGGACAACAACTCCAGCACTTCTCTGGGCAACCTGTTCTAACTCCTGACCACTATACTGGAGAATAATTTTTTCCAAATATCTAACCCTATGAGTGTTGGGAACTGCCAGATTGATTTAGGGGAAAGAATCAACAAAACAGTCTGACTTTAGCAGCCCATGACACATACCAGAAGGACTGGTATGGAGCTGGTAATTGATGACAGTACTTTAGCAAGACACCACTTGTTAGATCCTTCTCTGAGGAGAAATGGAGTATTTGTCCTTGATATGCCAAAAGTGACAGATTAGCTCATTAGTCATTTAATTCTACACAAACTCACTGACTGTCAAACACTGAGTTACTTATCAAAAGACTTCAAAGAGGCCACTGCACCTTGTGCACCCAGAATAATTTGACTGTGTGTACTTTCAGCACAAACCAACTGCACTAATCCAGAAACTGTAGCACTGTATGATGAGGCTACAAAATCAACAAAAACCCAGTGAGAGTAGGAAACAATACCAAGATACACCGCCAGGGTTATGCCATGCCACCATGCTGGATGCCCTACCTTCAGTGGGAGACAACACAGGTCCAGCAGTGCCCAGGCTACTCTGAGCTTGGCTGAAGAAGGCAGCTGCGATGTAGACCTCAGGGTAAGCAGTTTCCTCTCTCTTTTTGGCTGCTCTCCCAAGAGCTCGCTCTGGGGCCAACCTTGACCCAAGCCCCTGCACAGAGAATGAATGGAGAGAGCCAGCTGATATCAGAGCTGCAGTGGGGTACAGGCTAACTTAACCTTATGATGAACTCAGTGCATTGGAAAGATGGATCCCACTGTGCTCAGATCTCAGCTCACAGCGGGCTGTTTGCACTTGAGACAAGCACTAGCTGCCCAGCTTCTTGTGAGATGTGGGTGGAGTAGGGTTAGAGCAGACCACTACATTTTAGAGCATGGAAACTGTTCCTGCAATCTTTTCAATCTACTCCATTAGAACTAGCATAAGAAGATTTATTTTTTTTTTCAGGGAAGATCATTGATGAATTTGTGACACCTGTTTGCCTGCAGCAAACATGTTCCATGCTTGGTTTTGTCCCAGATCATCTGAACTCAAAGTAGAGTAAAGGGTGAAAGTAGGAATCAGAGGTCCCAACAGGATAGTCTGAGAGATGGAGAGTTCACTACAAAAATTCTTCCACATTCTTCAGAGTCCAACCGATAGATAGGTGTTTTCTTGGGCAGGCAGATTGCACCTATCAGCTGCAAAGGGCAGGCAGCTGGAACAGGATTTTCACACTTTTCAAACAACCCTCATCTGACAAATATTTAATGGAGTATTGCTTAAAGCAGTCTGCCACAAGGTGACTTACAAGACTTGTTTCAGTAATGCTGTGTGGAAAACAGATGAAACAATGGCTATTTTGTGTCACATGGTTAAACTTTTTTTTTTTCATGTGGGTTAGCAAATCTAAAGCTAGCATGATTCCCAGAAACTAGAGCATGTTGTACCTATTCTGCTAACCATAAGTCAGGGTTGCTGGACACACTTCTGTATAGCTTTTCATCAGACAGTTTCGTCCAAGTTGTGAGATGCTACAACAAGTACTACCTGTGCCTCTGTATGTTGTTTGCTTTTGGGTTTTTTTTTTCAGTGTAACACATCCCTTAAGAAAGCTGAAATCTGATGCTGCATTTCACACATGACGGTGGATGAAATCTTGCTGAGGTTTTCCTGTAGAAGCCCATAGCAGAGGAGCAAAGCACATTGGTGGCTCTCTTTTTGCAGAATGAGGCAGAAGAGGAAAAGTTTCAACCTACTTGTATATATCCCAGCTCAAACATCATGTCAAGCCCAAGGGCTGTCCTGTGACTGGCACTGTTGCTAATCTCAGCATCAAGGCAGCAGTTCTTCCAAGCCACTAAGAAACAGTGATGTGAAGAGCTATGTACAGCTTGTGGATTGAGACCTCCCCTGGATACAATGAGAATTAAAAAGTGGATGACAAAGTGTTGTGGATTTTTTTTTTTTTTTTTAAGAAAAGGTAGGAAATTATACATGTTTTGGGGTCTCAAGGTCCATATAAGCAAGTGGACTGAAGAGGAGTGATACTGAAGAACTTCCCAGCTGGGGATAAGTACTGATATGTTGTAATAGTCAATAGGTGTTGAGGATTTGAAATCATCGGCTGTTGGAAATCACCTTCCTGTGCTCTCCCACTCTTCTCTGCACATCATGGTTGTCTTAACAAGAAAGAGGCTTCTTCATTCACACCTTCTGTTTGTTAGCTGCTGCTTTCTTCCCTCTTTTTTTTTTTTTTCTTTGAAAAAATCTTCCATTGAGGCTTTTCAAACAATCTATCCATTTGTTATATTTCCCCTCTCTTATAAAGGTGAAAGGGGGTGTCTTCAAATGACTTGAGGCTTCAGCTGACGTAGATGCTGAAAAAGGAAAGGTGCACAAAGAGAAACACTATGCTTCATCTAAATGTTAATGTCTATAAGTAAAAAGGAAAAGAATAATTTAAAAAATCTTGCAATTTAAAAAGTTCTTAAATTACCTCTGAAAATTTAATTCTGTTAAAGCTATGACTTCATCCCCAATATACAAAGTGACAGCTTTATGTGATTTGCTTATTAGCTGCTGGCATATCTTTATCTGTTCTATTCAGCTCATGTTTATGAACTATAATCCATTTTTTTCCCATCCCACAGGATGGTTGTAGGAGACCTGTTTTTCAACTAACCTACTGTGAGATGGGACTTGCTTGACAGAACAAGCAATCTCAGCAGTTTCTCCTCTTTCCTATACTGTTCAAGCGAGTTCAAGATCATCGCACTGCTACAGTCAAGACCTCCTAAAAATGCACTTTGATAATAAAAACTCACCAGTGAATGCTGGAGAAAGAGGATGACTTCTTCCTGTGTGTCTTACCAATACGAAAGAGTATTTAAGAACAGGAGCTCTCTCTGTTTTTTGTTGTGAACTTCTGCCAAGTATGCTTTGGTCACTATATACATAATATTTCAATATTTGCATGATCAATTACATAACTACAATGAGCAACCACAGATTACTGCAAACACAAAGTAATTTGTTTTGTTGTTGTCATCTTCAGAAATAAATTACAATAGCTTCTTCAAAGTCAAGTTTGTTTCTTCTTCTTCATCATATCCTAAGTAAGATACCCCATTTTCAGGGTGGCTCACAGAGCCCACTGTGGATGCACAGTTTATAACCATTTTCATTCACAGCTGATCTGATGGAACATCTTGCTTAAAAGGACAAGGTTGTGATTGCAGAGCAGCATTTTTGCCCTGAATTGCAACACAGGTGAAGTAGAGATAATGTTCACAGCGTGGCTCAGGCTATCAGCTGTAAGTCCTGAAATTTCCAAGTGCAAACAGACGCTGTGAGCCAAGGCCTCTTGCTGGGGGCAGTGCCCCAGGTGCAGCCGATATGGCAAGCCCTGCCGCAGGTGGGGAATGCAGAAGGCAATGGAGTGAGCCTGGAGAAACCTCTCCTTTTTTTTTTTTTCATTCTCCTTTTTTTTCATTCTTTTCCGGGTAGAGATAAGCTCCCAGACATTCCTCTGACTGGAGCTGGCAGACCTTCCAGGCACAGTGGGGTGATACCAGCACAGTGCTGCTCCATGTTATGTTGAGCTATGTATATATCCTATACAGAAAATGGGTGGTATGCAGAAAATGATTTGCCTTTGTAGTTCTTAAAACATAAGTAAAAATCCACGGGCCGTTCAAACCACCATCATTCTGAAGGCACAATGCGTGACTATGAAAGGGCTTGATCCAAAGAGAAACTGAGCCAAAATTCTTAAAATTGATTTGGCTTTCAGAAATAGGATTTTCAGAAAGTCAGATTTTCCTCTTCAATCTAAAACTCAGCCAGATAGTTGGAGGCACTATCTTTAACAGAATTTGGATCATTCTTAAATACCTAAATAAAAAATGTGAGATTTTCTCCATTTTTTTTCTCTCTTCAATTTCATTTGTTGATTGACTGCATTATCAATACTAATATTTATCTAAGATGAAAAAGGTTTTAAAAAGTAATTCAATGGGAGTCGAACCTGAAAAGTTATTTTAATAAAGTGAAGAAAACTGATTTTGCTTAATGTGAAAATAGGCTTAGAGAAGGTTCTGTGTGTGACTCCTACACAGATAAATAAATAGATCCATTGACAGATGTACATTTTTGAAGAACAAAAGTGTGTGGCTTCAGTGAAAAATCAGTGCTACTCTAGTTGTTCAATATTACCCATTGAAAGAGCTTTCCTGCATAAAGGTGACAAATTATATATAACATTAGTGTATATCAGGTTAAAGTTCGTATCCTGGTAAAGTAATCAAAAGGATGAAAGTGATTGGTTTTGCCTCCATCTAGCTCCTGATCACAGATTGAAATTTATTATCAAAATAGTATCAAGAGGTGTGGATTTTCTTATTCATTATTCAGATTTAGTTTAATGGCATATGCATGATTTATGGTTATTTGAAAATATAATGTATAGAGAACAGTGCATATTACCATTCCCATTATTATACTTCATTTGATTTGGCCATAAGCCGTTAAACTATCAAGCACTATTTCTTATGATTAACACGTTTACATTTGAAATATATACATACACTGCTATATAAGTAAACTGAATGAATCACAGGAGTCAGAATAATAACAGTTCTAGATAATATCGAAATGAGACCTTGCTTTAGTTTACACGCATGTAAGAGAACTGCAGAATGGGATTTTGGGGCAAGAGAGGTGAGGGGTTTTAAGTGGGACTCCCTGCTTCCCCCAGAATTGCATTCAGTAACTTGATTAGAAACTCCTTAGGGTTACAGGGCCAAAAGTGCAAATTCTGATATATGTGACTAGCTAGGCTGAGCAATCCCCCTGGACTAAGTGGTCCTTTCTGCAACAGACACTGCTCGCACACTTATACGACACTTACAGGACAAGCTCCTTTGGCCAAGTTCCTCCTGTCCAAAGGTACTAACACCACAAATGGCCACAGAGGAGATGGGAGTGGCTTAGCTTATCTAAAAATCAGATTCTGAATATCCACCAGCTTGGTTTTTTTTCCCCACAAAACTCGTGTAAATCTGTTGGTCACCACGTTCACTCCAAGTAAGGAAGAGGACATAATGGAAGCATGTGGTGTTCTTTTCAGTTTAAAAGGGAAAATTGAGGAAATCCTCATTCGTCAGCCTGATGCATTCTATACTTGAAAATACAGGCAGTGCATTGTCTCTTCGGTATATAGTAAAGTGTAGTTGTTAAAGACTTATCAGATTGGAATGCATTACAAGTTTTTAAAATATATATATCTATTAATAGTGATGTAACATACATACATTTTTTTTCAATCCCCCACAATTAGACTACTTCAGCACAGACTCGAGAGAACAGACATTACTTTAATGAAATTTCAAGGAATTTTAATCTTGAAGTTGGTGTCAGGAAAAAATCAAGATGTGATATTAAGAGTCTTAAAATGAAGACATGAGCAACAAATAAGAGAATGAAATTAATGTGGAAGGTAATCAAAAATGGAAAGGAAAAATCAGAAAATTTCACTTCAAAAGGAATTTAGGATGCAAAGAGACCTTTGGCAATATGAACTTGCAGTAGGATACCAATGTTAAATAATTTAATGCTCAAAATATTAGCATAGTGTTCCCAATTTCCCCAAGCAGAAACAAAAAGGTAGTACACAGAAGGATGCATGGAGAGGCTACCTACGAGGAGTGCAGAGCATTTTCTGAGCATGTAATTGTAGGGTTAGGAAAACCAAAAAAACCTCAGCTGGAGGTGAATCTACTGACAGAACACAAAAGAGATTTCAGTAAGGTCACTGACTGAAAAATAAAGACTGAGAAGTGGACCAGCTGTTCAATGGAGACATGAAGACTAAGGATAAAAAAGGCTGAGGTACTCAGTGCTCTTTTCACCTCGTTTATCACTCACTGATAAGCTTTGTCCTCTGGCGACCACCCCTGAGATGTTTGAGCCCCCTGGCAGTCTGAGGGAGTGAAACCATACAGTAGAGGCAGATGGAGTTAGTGGGAGCTTCAGCTGATTAGCTGTACATGAGTCCCTGTGACCAGATGGGAGGAATCCAAGGATGCCAGAGGACCTGGCTGATGTCACTGGTCACCGGGGAAGTTCCAAATGACAGAAAAAAAAAAAAAGGCAAATGTCACTGTTATCCTCAAGAAGGGCAAGAAGGAGGACTGGGAAGCTAGAGGCTGATCAACACCACATTGGTCCATGGGAAGATGACAGAACAAATTCTCTTACAAGCCATTTCCAAGTGCAGGAAGGACAAGAAGTTGATTGGCAGCATGAATTTACTGAAGACAAAATCTACCCTTCCGCCTTGAATGCATTCTGTGATGTTACGACTGTCTCTGTGGATGAAGAGTAAGAAGTGGACATCGTGTTCCTAACTTAAGTAAGGCCTTTTAAATTGTTTTCTTCAATAGCATGATTGCCACGCTGGTGAGATATGGACTGGATAAGTGGATGATAAGGCAGGTGGAAAATTATCTGGATTGCTGGGCTCAAAGAGTTGTTCATAATTAGCCAGTGGTACAAAGTCCAGCCAGTGACCAGTTACTAGCAGTGTTCCTCAGGGATCACTGTTAGGATCAATACTGTTTTATGCCTTTATTAATGACTTACACAATGGGATTAGAGGGCACCACAACATTCCACCAAAGGAGCGGTTGATATGCTGAAGGGCAGGGCTGTCCCTGTTCAGAAAGGCTTTGGCAGAGGTGTAGCTAGCCAGCACAGAGAGGTACTCCTTCCCCTCCACACCCGTAAGACCACATCTTGAGTGCTGTGTCCAGTTTGGAATTCCTCAGTACAAGAAAGACATGAACTTAGAAAAGGACCAAGCTAGTACAGGCCATTGAGATGACTAGGTACTGAAGCACAGGGACAGACACAAGGAGATACAAAAGGAACTGGAACTGTTCAGTCTGGATGAGAGGCATGTAATGCACCTAGTAGCTTACTTTTGGCACAAGGTTAAATCAAAATCTAAGTACATTACAATTATTATTAGATTATTAGATTATATTACACCTGTAACACTGACATTTTGTTTGAAGTTTGATGTTAGAGAACGTAATTTCAAAATTAGTCATAAAGAAGAGAATATCTTCTTCCCATCTGCCTGGTTTTCTTAGGAATTACCATAACATGTTAAAGGATATTATCAGTTAAAAATAGATAGTCTGAGCTGAAGGTGCCCTTTGATGCCTCATAATATGAATAAGCCCAAACTTTGCATAGTAACATTTCCTTTGGGCTGTTCAGCTACTAGATTGCTGTTATTTTATAATTTTATAATTAGTAGTTGCACAAGTCTGTTCCTCTCTGGCATGCAGCCAGTAGACCATGCCTATCACATGCTCATAAAGCTCGAGTTACTCAGAACAAATTTTACATACAATACGTATTTTAAACAAAGGGCTCATGGTAATAGTCACCAGGAGGAAAAATAGTATTCAGGTGGACTGCACAACTATAAGTGGAAAACACAAGGCTGTATATTTGAAGAAGTCTCTAGGCTTGTGTGTGTGTGTGTGTGTGTGCGTGTGTGCGTGTGTGCATGAAGGTTTTCTTTCATAATGGAGTAGGGTAAGACTTGAGCTTTCTTTTTTCCTTACCACTTGTCTTCATTTTAATGGAAAACAAGGAAAAGCTTGTAGTTAGAATTCAATTGGACCCTGAACAAAGAAAAGGAAAGAAACATTGGGTGTGAGAGTAAAGATATCCATAACAAAGGTCACTAATATGAGAATACATGTGAAATAGCTAGGTCTTGTAGCAAAAGAAGAAACATAGGGACTGAGGAAATTTGACTTCACTTAGCTTGACATTGTACACAGCCAGCACTATGTACATGTTAGGCAAGCCTGTGTGGTACTGTTTGCATGGCTTTAATGTGGCCAATCTGCCAACAAGCAGTTACTGATCAAGAGCATGTATACTGGCACTTCTCATCCAGAAATACTGTGCAGACAATGCTCTATATCAAGACAATGTGATGTCCATCTAACCATTGTTTTTCCCTCAATTCCAATCTAAATCAATGTGCGGGAGAATGAATAAAAAAGCTTAGTGACATCTTGTTATAATTTATCATGTGTGTTTGTACTGTTGGCACTAGACTTTTTGGCTTTGCTCCACTTTTCTCCTTTTCCTTGTGCATTGTTCAATTTTCTGGTCAGAACCGCCAGAACAAGCAGCATAGTTAATAATCTTTGAAATAGAAGAATGAGTAAAACCTACTGTCTTAAACTGCAAGTTAGCTATAGAAATAACTGTAAATATTATATACAAAAATATAACAGTAAGCAAACATTATGAAAAAAAAAATAGCTATAGAAATTCATCATATGGTTCTTTTCCTTGGTACTGCCCAGATGTGTGTGGAGCCGTACCCATGCATTTTGGAAACGTAACCACGTTGAGACCTATGTTTTCCCCCCTTCTGTGATTCTGAAGAGCTTCTGCAGGTAAGAGAAGCACCTAAATTTTCCCCTAGTTAATGGTTGATGGAACTAAATCCTAGCTGAGGTGAAAAATTCTGCTTCCTCTTTCAACATATCCAGCCTCATTCCTCAACCTTCTTACCATTCCAGGTAGGGACAATCAGAGGAGAGGGTTAATTGGGGATTTACATTTCTCCACTTCCCCGCCCTTCACACACACTGCCTTACACCTGCATTTGAGATTTCAACAGATTCGAACAAAAGGCAGGGTCTTCAGTGAGAACAATGGGGCTGCTGTGTGTATAAATAACAGCACATAGCCTTGTGGTGTTTCTGTTGCCGGTTTTGTGCTTTTTCTAGCTGTCGGCTTAGTCTGTTGGCACGCTGAGTGAGTAGGATTGGGTTTAAGGAAAGAGAATCCCACCTTTGAAATCAGCAAATCTCAGAGAGCCTTCTACACAGAAAATCAGTCTGATTTCCTTCCATGAATGGGGAAAAGGCTTTTTGGAAAGCAGGTAGACAGAGATAGACGGACAGGCAGACAGGAGTAGGACGTGGTTCCGGATACAGATGCCTAAATTTAGGTTCCTGTAGTGGAGATGATTTCATGTGAGCTAAGTTTCTATGTTAGCATGAGGTCAACAGCCTTCCAGCCACTGCTCATTGTATATGAAGTAAGGGTTTTGAAATCAGTATTGAATGCTATTGTTTTTTTAATTTTCCTTTTATTTTTTTAAGGGTAATATTTTGATTTAGTTACAGAGACAGACCATTGTTATTTGTGACAATCTAATTTCATTTTTTTAGTGATTCACTGTCAAAGTAGTGGCAAATTTTGTACAAAAGACCTCTTGGGCTCAGGAGGCCAAAAGCTGAGCAGCAGACATCCATGACATAGCTTCATGAAAAAGATAAACACAGCCTAGAAGTATAAAGGAGAAGATTATTTTCAATTAGGGGAAGGAATCCCTCCTCCCTGCTCTTGTGTTGGCAAAGCTGGAGCATCCTCAGAGCATGGGGAACTGATCTGGCTTGTTTAAAGAAAGGCCAGGGGAGCATAGTGAGAAGAATCACCAGTGTAACCTCCCTCCTACGACTTTCAGGTAAATAGCACACAGTTTAGCATTGTTTAGCCTAAAGCTGATGAAGTTGAGGTGGAATGTAAAAGCCACAGGTGCACAGAAGCTGGAAGGCATGCTCTCCACACCAATCAATTGACAGAACACAGCAGAAGTTGTAGGACAGAGACTTAAGGAAATAATGTCAGAGTAGAACAGGAAGAGCCTGGTCTGGTTTTACACACACCAATTATTGGTAGCTAATCCATCTCACCAGACCCACATCTAAATGGAATGATCTAAGTACAGCTGATGCTGATTTGGGACAAGAGTTTAGTTCCTCAAATGCAAAATTTCACAAACTGAATGGCACTGAACTTGTTCGACGTGACTTCCCCAGAAGTTCTATCAACCACTTCTGAGTTATATATATGTGCCTATTTTCAGTATCACTTCAAGGTTTTACACCTGAAACGGGTTCGTTTTTATTTGTCTGATGCCAATTTCCAGCCAGCAGCCGGGAGGCTGAAGAGGATTCAATCCACAATTGTTCTTCAGAAAGCACGCAAACTGAATAAATGTTTATAACCTCAAATGGTGTCACGGCAGCAGATGAATGGCAGCAGAACAATGGGCATCGCTGCACTCTTCAGGCTGCAGCCAAGTTCCCTAGCAACTACATAGGAGCTGTGCAACCTGCAGAGGGACTGTGAGTGCCAGCAGGCCGTTATCTGAGAAATGACTGAGAAATGATCTTAGTGCCGCATTTCATTGAGGAGATACCATTAATCAATTGCCTGCTTGTAATTCACGGACACCACTTTCTCCCTTTGGGTAAACTATTAGGTAAGAATTCCTCTGGCTAATCATTTCATTGTTATTTAATTTCATATATGTGTTAGTATTAATTATATAAGTTTAAAGTTGTTTGAGTTCCAAGGAGATAGCATTAGGTAGCTGCTACGCTATAAGAAAAGCACACTGAGCTGAAGTTTGACGTTAAGCTAAACTGATCTAATGGCTGCTAAAAGCTTAAGTGCCAACTGCTTCCTTGATTTAGGGCTGTTTTCTGAAACACATAGATAGGTACAAGGCAAAAGGGAAAAATAAAAGGAATGACTTTATCAAAGAGACATTGTTATTTATTAAATCAGTTAATTATACGTTACCAGACTAATTAATAATTACCGGTGCAAGGAATGTGACAGATTAGCCTACAGCGATACCAAGTGCTCCAACAGATGATGGAAAGTTGTGGTCTGCCCTTCCCATATGTCTGACTGCAACAGAGAGCAGGTCATTCCAGCTTCTATAACACTGCGCTCTCTGCTGCTCTGTCACTCACTGTGTCAGGGGAGGGCAGCTGGGGGTTAGGGAAAGAGTCTGCACCAGAGGGCGGTGGGCATGGAATGGGATGCACAGGGCTGTGGGCACGGCCCCCAGTGCTGGAATTCAGGAAGCGTTTGGACACGGCTCTCAGATGTAGGGTCTGATTTTGGGCAGTGCAGTGTGGAGCATGGAGTTGGACTCAATGATCCTTGTGGGTCCATTCCAGCTTGGGATAGTCTATGCTTCTATAATTCCATGATTCTATGAACCTGAGTGAGTTTCTTTACCATTTTGTACAATGAAGTCTTTCCTGCCCAACACTTCAGTATGTTGTAGGGGATTGTGAATTGTGCTTTACACACATCTGGAAGTAGACGGCCAACATGTAACTTTACTTCTACCTGACAAGCACTGCTTTCAGTCTGATTTGACTGGGAGACTTTCCATTGACCCACTGTCTTTCTTCTCCAGGTAAGCTCGCAACGTATTTGTTAAATTTGTCATATGCTACGGACTGGCATCTACCTCTATCCTGAGGCAAGAATTGTTATCTTTGTAATTTTTACCTTTGTCACAAATAAAGAAATTACCATTTTACAGTAGGCCTAAGGATAAGGATCTCCCACTGATCTGGGAGAAGGGAAAGGGGCTAGAGACTCAGATAGAAGAGCGATGTACGCACAAGTAACTCTAAATACCAAATCAATCACATTTGAAAGTTTAGGATTAAAAAGAAGTATGAGATTCTTGGGTTACAGCATCATGTTGCCTTTGGTAGAGAAGTTTTGCTTCAGAAACTATTTTCTTGTCCTTGGTTGCCCTCTTCCTGGCCACAGAACTTACTGCTTCCTTTGTAGAAATGGCCCTGCTATAAGCCAGACCTCTGAAATGATTTGGCACAAATCCCTCACTTTTTTTTTTTTTTTTTGGTCAGTTTTTTCTTTTTTTCAGTCTAGATCATTTTATAATGCAAACATGATACGTAAGCACTGGGAGGACAAGTGGTGAATGTGGTACTGGGAACCAATATGTTTCCTAACACTGCCCTCATCTGACTAAAATCTGATTAAACTGTGGAGTACTCCTTGCCTCAGAATTAAATAACCTATGTTCCATGTATTTCTATTCCAAAGGTACTGCAAAGTGAGTAGGAGAAGATGAGGAATTGGACGTTAAGAATTGTGAAACATCAGAGATGGCAGAGTTAGGTAGAGGGACTAGTAATACTTTTTTTTTCTGAAGGTGGGGAGAATGTTCAAGGGGAATAAAGTTGTGTGTAAGGTGGCTGTGTGGAGGAGGATCAGGTGAATTAAAAGGGAGACATGTTTAAAGGGATAAAAACTGTACATCTAAAAGGATGACTGTGAAGCAATGTAGAGAAAAAGGAAGGCTATGACAAGAAACTTTAATGACTTCATGTTGAGCAAGTCTAGAACAGAGGAATTAAGTCATTACCCATAGCGAGGCTTCTCAAACAAGAGGGCTATCAGTACTGGAAGATTACATATCTTACAGACTTTATCAAGCAAAAGTAACCCCATACTTTATCTAGACAAAAAATCAACGAAAGTCAATAAGGTTTTATTGACCAGTGTACTTACTCGCAGTCTGTTACTTTGGGATGTCACTTCTCATTGTTTCTCATTTTGGACAGTGTTTCAGCACAGTTGGAAGAATTCATAGCTTTTCAACTTCAGAAGGTTTTCTTGGAAACAGGGAGGCAGCTGTCAGTGCCACATCACAGTAGTCACTTGCCACAGAAACCTCCTAACTGCTGTTTTCTGTATCTGCACAAGCTGTCACACTGTTGCACCGGGAGAAATCTTGCACAGCAGCAGTGGAGCCGGCTGTATCTCCCCATGCTAATCTGGTTAACCATGAAAGCTGTCAGGACTTGTTCACCAGCAGCAAAAGACTCATACTGGTCACTATAAAAGAACAAAACTGCCACGCAGCAAGAGACCCCCAGTCAAGCTTGTGACTCACCTAAAATGCAGCTAAAAGCATTCTCTTGTGCAGAGCCCAACCCCTAAATCTCCATCACATGGGAAAGTTCCCCACAGCTGCGACTTTTACAGGCTTCCCTATTGCTTCACATGTCCTTTCCAATACTTGCTGAACGAGCATAAGCTGTTGTTTCAGATCACATACACACTGTTTTACAAAAGGCAAAAAATCTCTTCAAACAATAAACTTTTCATAGAATCATAGAAACATAGAACGGTTCATTAGAAGAGACTTCAAAGGTTATCTGGTTCCAACCCAGCAGCTCAGCTGCCTGGGGCTCCATCCAACCTGGCCCTGAGTGCCTCCAGGGATGGGGTACCACAGCTTCTCTGGGCAGCTGTGCCAGAGCCTCACCGCCCTCTGAGTAAAAAGTTTCCCCCTAAATCTCCACCAAATTCCACCTACATCTCCCCTTTTTTAGTTTAAAGCCATTCCTGCTTGTCCTATCACTATAAGACCATGTAAAAAATTTGTCTCCCTTCTGCTTATAAACTTCTAAGCACAGCAAGGCCACTGGTCTCCCTGGAGCCTTCACTTCTCCAGGCTGCACAAGCCCAGCTCCCTCAGCCTGTCTTCACAGGAGAAGTGCTCCAGCCCTCTGAGCATCTTCATGCTGTCCTCTGAACCCACTCCAACAGCTCCACATCCCTTCTACGCTGGGGACCCCAAGCCTGGACACAGTACTCCAGGTGGAGTCTCACGAGGGCAGAGCAAAGAGGGACTTTCACTTCCCTCACCCCGCTGGCCACTCCTCTTTTGGTGCAGGGTACAGTGAGGTAATTAACCCGCCCCTGGGAGCTCTCTACGCCACACCCGACAGCTGGGCCGGGCGGCCGCAACCCCTCGCTCCGCTTCGGCCCTTCCCGAGGGGCCACCCGCGCCCATCCGGGTCCGGCGCAGTACGGCCGGCAGGGGGCGCCGCCGTCCCGCCTGTAGAACGGGAGCCGAGTTTGGCGATTAACCCAGCGCTCCGCCAGGGCTCCGGGCAGGGAGAGGGCGATCGCGGTTCTCTTTCGCGGCTGCCCTCCGCAGCAGAAGCCAACGGAGCCGTGTGGATGTGGCACTGAGGGACGTGGTCAGTGGGCATGGTGGGGGTGGGATGACACTTGGACTAGGTGATCTCAGAGGTCTTCTCCAACCTTAACGATTCTATGATCTTATAACTGAGAAGTTAAAAACAATTGCAGCAAGGACTGTGGGATTCTGGATGTTGCTTGCTTTCCCTGTACCTTTGTCATCAAATGTCTGGCATTCACATATTAGTATGTGGCTGCCTAACAAGGAATTGGAATATTGGAAGCATACGTTCCCCTCTACAAATAGATACAGCACTGCAATATTAAATTCTCCTCAGTTAGGAAGCTCTTGGATGGAAGTTCACCTCAATTAAGTCTCACTTTGAGAGCTTCATTCTGATCTGTCCAGCTTTGTGTTTACTTGCTGTCATACTGTAGTATTGGAGTCATACACTGCATTGTATGGGACTGAAATAGTACAGATTTTAAGGTAGCTTTCAAATCACAGAATCACAGAATGGTTTGGGTTGGAAGGGAGTTCAAAGCCCAGCCACCCCAAACCCGGCCATGGGCAGGGCTGCCCCCCACCAGCTCAGCTGCCCATGGCCCCATCCAACCTGGCCTTGAGCGCCTCCAGCGATGGGGCACCACAGCTTCTCTGGGCAGCTGTGCCAGTGCCTCACTGCCCTCTCGGCAAAAATTTTCCACCAACATTTAATCTAAATGTGGCATTTCAGTGGATCGTGTTAAATAAATACTTAAATAAAATTCCAAACTCATTAATGGCCACTCAGCTATGTCTAGACCAGTCTGTGGCCTTATTCTCTCCACCTAGTCCTGTTCGTCCACTTTCTCACCTGGGATATTTCTTCCTGAATTCTCAGCTGTGATCTGCAGGTCCTCTCTGGACAGCATGTCTCTGCAGTGGTTATTTATATGGTGTCCTCTGTAGTGGTGTTCTTTCCTAAAGGTTCATGGTGTAGTAATAAATAAATTCTTTGAAAGACACCATCAGAGGAGGTCATAGGGGTAAAGACATATGCAAGGAATTGATGACACTTCAGCACTTTGCCAGTGAAGACACGAGCTGTCCTGTAGGAACAGGAAAGCTATTGTTGGATTGAATCTGCCTGTCTTCCTCTGGTGCCAGTGCTCCACAAAGAGTGCATTTTGTGACTGTAATGCTATTCAGCTTTGCAAAAGGTACAGCCTGGGACCAATAGGAGAATGTAATTAAAGAATACTCAGCTTCCATCCCTCATATAAAGGTCGTGTATTTGTATTCCAGTTAAGTCAGCCTTCAGTGTTTGTAAAGTGTCTGATGTTCTCTTATTGCTGTGCAAACAATAGCAAAACCAAAACAGAATTAAATTTCAATTAATCTGAGACATTCGTAACAGGCAATAGAACAATAAACATGTTTTATTATTAACCTTCCTCCTTCATATGAGATTTTGACCTCTTTATACTAACCTGATTTTATTTGTCAAATTAACTGTGAAATTCAATATTAGTAGTCCCAGACAATGACTCAAGCTTCATCACCTCCTATTCCCTCTTTGTGGGAAAAAGAAGGTAATAATTAGTTTTAAAAATAATAATAACCTTGGAATGAAGTTTCATTTCTTATTTCTGAATGACAAGATCCTTTTTTTCTGTTTCTGTTTTTTAACCTTTATAATGTATTTTCCTTTTCAAACTTTTTTTTTTTTTTTCTCCCCCCCTGAGCATTTCTGAGGTCTGGAAACATTTTTTATTTTTTATTTTTTTTAATGAAACCTGAGATTCCTGAATAATTACTTGCCTTTGTGAGCTGAGATTTTAATTAAAAAAGAAAAAAAAAAAGGAAAAAAAAAAAGAAGTGGGGCAGTTGTGATAAAATCGTAAGAATTGGCAATATATTTAAATCTCTGTGCCAGGTAGGGAAGCACTGTGAAGGAGAAGAAAACTGCCCAGCTGTAAGGAGACTTTCTTGATGATGAAACTCTGCAGGGCTATGGCCAGCTATGGCACCTGTAAGACATAGAGGGATGGTTACAGAGCAAGTGCAGGAAAGTGGTATCTTCAGCCATGAAGACTACTTTGTATCATGTTCCTTTCTAGAATAAACCTCTCCTCCTAGCAGCTCCTTATCTGCTGATAATCTTGGCATATCGCAGTCCACATCTAAAGTGCATGCACATTTTGGGGCAAGGGTAGTGCTGGTTGGGACTCTGCCCAGTGCCAAGTAGATACAAGAGGCTCGGGGCTGACTGTTTATTGGGCTGTACTGTTTATACAGTAATTCTTGTCTTGCTCAGAACAAGGGATAGATCAAGGCTTAATCCCTTTCCCGGACAACCCTATTACCTAACACCAAGAGTGGTAGAAAAGTCCCAATCTTCAGAGGGAGAGGGACAGTAAAAGTTCCTCTATCAGAGATTGTTAAGATAGCCCAGAACAAAGCCTTAGAGAGCTATTGCCTACAGTGCGTTTGTAAAGGAGATAACCCAGCAGATGTCTGGGTTTGCATTGTGGAGTAATTACAGGTGAGCTTTAAAGTCATTGGGAATCAGCTGACTGTTCTGGGAAGAACAGCAGTGGTATGTTGCTGCTGTGCCTGTTTCAGCACAAAAGCACACATCTCATGAACAGGCACGTCTTGCAGAGAAACAGCATTGTGTTGGTGTTCACAGTGCTCAGCAGTGCTGAGAGCTTTTAATTCGTGCTCTCGTGAGATCATTTTACCTCTGCTTTTTCTACCAAAGCTGTGAATTTCACAGTTTGTTTTTCTAAATGGACAACCTGAGTGTGTGATTTTCTTAGCACTGACTGCGCACTCAATAACATGATATGAATCTCTCAATAGGGATTAAAATTTGGGGTAACAGCAGAGCCTGTATTCCACTCTTATCAGTGCCTGATAATGGAAATTCTTTCAGTAAGATAGTGCCAAACACAGCGTGGGCAGATAGGAAATCTCCTGGTTCAGAAAAGCTGACCCAGCACCCAAGTGAATGGAAAATACGTCATCCTTCAACTCCCTAAGGAAGCTGTGTCCTTATCTAGTGCTTGCCTTATATTCAGGGATATGAACCCACTTTCTAGCCATAGAGCTTCAGTGTGCAAGCCATGATGGTGCCTCATCTATTCTTACTCTCTTCCTCATACTTCTGGGTTCATGATGGCTCCTGGACTCTCATTGTACTCAGCACTTACCTCAAAGTAAAGGCAATTTGATTTCATGCAAAAAGTGAATACTCCTGCACACTGGAGTGAATTCACAAAGGCACAAATTAAATCATGGTCCAGCTACTGGCTTCCCTTGATTTTTATACTAGAAAGTCCTAAATTATCTCAGGTTTTCCAGTGTGAATTCTCTATTAGAATATATGAGGGCAGTTTCTTCTTCCCTTTTCTATCCCGGCTGCTCTGCTGAATTTCAGATTGATGCATACTTCTTTGGGGGGCCAGGGGGGTGCTGGCTTTGTATTGACGCTGGAGATAAGGGAGGAGAAATCCCCTTCCCCATTCAATCCACTCTTAAATTGAAGTGTGTTTCAGAAATATGTTTAGGTTTGATTGGGAGGGGTGGGAAGAAGTTCTACCGTCTCTATTTGCTTCTATTTTACTTTGAAGCCACATCTTTGTTGCCTGGCTTTTCCTGCCTCTCAGACATGGGAACCAGCAGGGAGAATATGACGAAACAGGTATTTAAGGCAATTAAGGGGCAGGCTGGAGCACAGGCTGAGTTATCAATCATTGCATGATCTATCTGTCGAGGTGAAAGAACAGTGTGGGTACTCAGAGCACAGCCACCAGGTATTGAAGAGGGGGTGTCTGAGATTATTATTTTTTTAATTAAACGTGCAGTGAAATAGATAAACTTTGTTAGTTTAGCTGCTCATGTCTGATGGCTTCAGGTAATACTTTAAATCAATATTCTGACAGAGCCAAATCACTTTTCCAGAACACTGATCTAATAAAAGCTCAGTTTCAGGACTGAAGAAGGAAGAAGACTGAGAATCACACTGAAACATAGCATTTAACTTTGGCTTTAAAAACAAAATCCTCACTACAGTAATCCCAAACAAAAATGCTCACCACAAAGAAGTCCACAGAGCTTCAGCCCACAAAAAAAAAAAAAAAAAAAGAAAGAAAATCTGTCAGGGATCAGATTGCATCCTAAAATGTCCTTAGCTTGTTATTCCTGTCTCAATAGAAACTGTGAACAGATTTTTACAGTGTCATCTGCAAAATCCCACCCAACTGCACCTGCATCAGTAACCTACCTGAACTCACTATTCCCGTGATTCAACAATAAAAGACTTTTTTCAGGTTTTGTTTTGTCTTGTTTTACTGTTGACAGAATAATATTCTACTCATTACAAATGCATAAAAATTAAAAGTATTGCCCACCCACAATTTTAATTACTGATTCCCATCCTGTGGTTTGGAGCTCCGCTGCTAGTTTGAGGCCACAGTGCCCTTCTAACCAGTAGTGCTGATGAGCTTGCTAGTCCTGATTGACTCTACTGATGGACTTAGGTCCATGAAACACTATCAAAATGTAACAGTGGCCCATTGGCCTAAAACTTTGAGAAATAGCAGTTTGAGCAAAGAATGTGGAAAGGAAAAAAAGAGCTTGTGATGGAGTGACCAAGATTAGCAAACATTTGGGAAGATACTCTGGGATATTTCTATGGCATCAATAACTGATTTTTTTTTTAATGTATATAGGGTTTTTTGTTATTGTTGACTGTTTTAAAAAGGCTTAATGCTAGTAATGGTTATTAATAAATCAGTCCCTTAGAGAAATGAGTTTTTGTGGCGTTGATGTCTACCAAAATCCCACTAGGTGTCCTCAGTCAGTAATTCGACCTGAGAAGTTGCAGTTTCCCATAGGAGACATGCAGTCCTAGAGTTGTGGGAAACAAAGCCTGAGCACCCCGCTGCGGTTTGGAAGGCTGCGGGCTTCTTCCTCCTCCTTCACATGTCCGTGAAACAGCCCTGAAAATCGCTCCTGGTCCCGAGAGCACACCTGTGCAAAAGCAAGGCCCTCGTCACTGTTTCCATGCTTTGAGATATCTTTAAATGCATGACAGTCAATGTCCTCTGCATACATTTTGACATACCGTTAAATGCACTGTTTACTCGTAAGTGCACGGATCACTGTGTACATCTTAAAAGCCAGAAGAAGGATTCGCTTTGAAGTATTTCATGTTTGGAACATAAGTAGCTCTGTTCTACCCAAGGAATTGAAATAATCAAGAACCTCTGAATTTATGAAGATTAACTTGAAAATCCCCAAGCACATGTGTCTACAGCCAAAATTTTCATGAATGTGTAAACCTGTGGAATCCATGAAGCTTGTCTGGAAATGGAGGCTTTCTTCTAAGTCTTTTGGAACCTTTTTTTCTTGCAAGGTGTGTTGGAAAACCCCAAGCATTGCTTTTCTACTCCTGTCTTAGGTCTTCCCCTTCACTTTGCTGGAGTTGGGTATCTGTCATCTGTCACGAGTAGCTGAGCTCAGAGTTCACTTCTGTCATGGGGCAGCATTCGAGGTGTGTCTCTGCTTCATGGTGCTCATTTCAGCTTTTTCATTGTCTTTTGGTTTGCATTGATAACAGAGGTTCAACATTTCTGAAGAAAGGGAAAGATGTTTGTAAACTTCAGAAACAGACAGAAAACTAGCATGTTGATAAGAACTACAGTTTAGAGTGTCCAAAAATCATATTTGGCATTACAGTATCAAACAAAAATAAACATCCCACTGATGACTTTCTGTGTAACTCCAGCACGCTTATGCTAGTGTTTTGTAAATTGTATTTAAAAGCAATCAAATTCTGAACTGAATCTATATGAAAGGAACCATTTCTTCTCAGGAGTGGTGAGGCAGTGGCACAGACTGCCCAGGAAGGTGGTGGAGTCACCATCCCTGGAGGTGTTCAAGAACTGTGTGGATTTGACACCGAGGGAAAAGGGCAGTGGGCATGGTGGGGATGGGCTGGGGGACTTACTGGTCTTTTCCAACCTTAGTGATTCTATGATTTTACAAATAGTGACCTTCTGACAAAACTGGGAACGGCATATCTGTGCACAAGGTTAGAATAGCTCAGGTTGGAAAAGACCGTAAAGATCATCGAATCCAACCACAACCTAACTCTAACAAACCTCTGCTAAATTATGTCCCTGAGCACCACATCCAAATGCTTTTTTAAACACATCCAGGGATGGTGACTCCACCACCTTCCTGGAGAGCCTATTCCAGTGCTTAACAACCCCTTCTGTAAAGAAACGTTTCCTGATATCCAAACTAAACTTACCCTGGAGCAACTTCAGGCCATTTCCCCTTGTCCTGTCATCAGTGAGAAGAGATGAACCCCGCTCTCACGGCAATCACCTTCCAGGTATTTGAATAGAACAATAAGGTCCCCTCAGCCTCCTTTTCCCCAGACTAAATAGCCCCAGTTCCTTCAGTCTCTCTTCATAAGGTATATTCTCCAAGCCCTTTACAAGACTTGTTGCCCTTCTTTAGACCTGCTCCAGCACCTCCATGTCCTTTCTGTACTGAGGTGCCCAAAACTGAATACAGTACTCAAGGAGAGGCCTCACCAGTGCCAAGTACAGGGGCAGAATGACTTCCCTAGTCCTGCTCACAATACCATTCTTGATACAAGCCGGGATTCCATTGGCCTTCTTGATCACCTGAGCACATTGATAGCTCATATTCAGCCAACTGTCCAACAGTTTTTCTAGTCTGCAGCACATTGATCTCAAGAGCTTTAGAATTTTAGATATCAAATCTTATTTGACCATTTCAGTACACTAAAGTCTGAACAAGAGCTCTTCATTTTTGCTGTTTCAATATATTGAAACCATTCTGTACTTCTAGAAGAAAATTATTTTTAATGAACAGACTGCTGCTCAAAATATATATTAGCAGAAAACAATTTATTATGCAAGCTAAAGCCTCATGAGACTTGCAAATTGACAACTTCAGAGGAGAAAGCTCTCCACATAGCCACGGGGCAAATAAAGCACAAGCAGAATAAATACAGGCCCTGACAAAGAGCTGCAACTTTGGCCCCGGGTTGCTGTTTCCGGTTGGGTTGATCGCCTGGTCTCCTGTGCTGAAGGCTGGAGCTCTTGCTCCCTCTCCTTGTTTCAAGTCCTTCAGGGCACATCTGTTACCCTGTAGCCTCCTTTGGGCAATCTCTTTTCCAAGTGTTGAAGTTCTTAATGTCACCCTGGAGCAACCAGTGGCTCTGGCGCCTTCGTGCTTATCTTGCTTTGCAGTGTGAAGTTGGCCCTCCCCTGAGCAGGGACATCAATTTACTGAAAGAAATCAGACTTTCAGAGGGGAGTACTAAAGAGAGGAGCTCATCCCTTTCAGCAAGGCAGACCCCCTGCCCTAAAAGGCAGGAATCAGCATGACTCATCATAGGTTTTGAGTGGCACGTTTACTGATCCGACACTTCTTCCTGTGCATTTCTCATCTCATTCTGCTCTTAGTCATAAAGTTTTATAAGCACTTTTCTTCCTGGCCTTTTTACCCTAGCTCGGTGCTGTTAAGCAGCCCTTTGTTCCTTTTAGTCATCCACCCACAGCTTTCCCAGTTTTATTAGAGTGAATGAATGTTCCCACTTCTCTAGGCCATTCAGTACTTATTGATTCACCCAACTTCTAATCAGCCTTTTCTTATTCCCAGTGTGAGACTGTGAATTAGCTGAAATTTAAATAGAATCCTGTAGATTAGGATGTCTGCAGAAGTAGATCCCCTTTTGTATGGCACAGAAGATAAGCTTTAGTTTTCTAAATTCTCCAGCAATCATTCCAGCGTTATTAGCACTTTAGGGAGTGTTCCTGTTATCCAAAAAGGCCTTAATTGTGCCCTTGGGTTATTGCGAGATGGGAGGGAAGCCAACAGCATTAAGGAAAGATAAATCATTTATCACAATTCTGGATGTTTTCAATGTCTCCCACAAGTGTTGCGTTGGAGCAGAAAGCTCAGCAGCACTTGCTGCTGGGAAGCAGGGCTACTCTACCATGACTCATAGCCAGCTGTGCTGCTTCAGGAGACATCAGCTACTTCTGTACATCAGCTGTCTCTGCACATCACCCACTTCCACACATCACTTCACTTACCTCCTCTCATCATTTACCTCCATAGGGCGTGCTCATTCTTCCTCTGTCCTGGCAACAGTTCTTTGAGAAGAGAAGGTCGCATTTGTGGCAGCTGTGTTCCCTCCATTGCAGTTTGAGGGTCTCAGTGCTGAGATTCCTGTGTGGCCTTATGGGCAGTATATTTATGTGTAGCCTCTTCATAGGAATGACTAGCTCTAAGGTCAGGTCTTCGTTTTGTCTCTGTAGAAGAATCCCTACTAACAAGCCTGCATAGAAGGAGCAAGAATTTAATTTCTCCCTGCTCTTTAATTAGTGGCATTGTATTTTTTTTTTAATGGTTACTTCACAAGTTAGACCTTTAGGTGGCTACTATTTCTGACTGGTCTGACTCTACTTTCTTCCTCTCTGCCTCCATGCCCCAGTCCACTCATTTCATAGAATCACAGAATGGTTGGGGTTGAAAAGGACCTCAGAGTTCACCCAGTTTTAAGCCCTGCCATGGGCAGGACTGCCAGCCATTAAATCAGGCACCAGTTCAAGCTGCCCAGGCCCCCATCCAACCTGGCCTTGAACACCTCCAGGGATGGGGCATCCACAACCTCCCTGGGCAACTTGTGCAAAACCACTTTTTGAGAGAAAACTTTCCCCCTGACATCTAATCTAAACTTCCCCTCTTTTAGTTTAAAGCCATTTCCCCTTGTCCTATCACTATCTACCAACAAAATTTGGTTTCCCTCCTGAATGTAACCTCCCTTTAAGTGCTGGAAGGCTGCGATGAGGTTTCCCCTGAGCCTTCTCTTCTCCGGGCTCTCTTCTTTTTGTGTCTTCCCCCTCATTCTGTTTATCTCCTTGCAGACTTCCCTTACCTCATCATCATCTTGACACCTACCACAGTCTTTGCTTAACTTACTGAAAGCCATTGAAGTACTACTGTTGACACTGAACTGTCATCACTGTCACTCTGCCATGCCGAGGTTGTTGCAAGATGGCCAAGAGAGGTCTCATTGCTGAGTCATTGTTTGGTGAGCTTTTCAAGCATGGGCGTGTGAGAATATCTCTGTTTGGTTCCTTTTTTGGTAGACCTCCTCTGAAACAAGTCATGTCCCTTAAAAAAAACCAATGAAGACCAAAGCAACTCTCCAACATACACTTACCATCTAGATTTGTAACCAGAACAAATTAGACTTACAAACAGCATGATCTGCTGTCTTTCTGCCCAGGTTTTGTAAGCTTCCCTTCAGCTGCTGTGAAGAACAGACTGGATCCACAGTCAGTCAAAGCAATGTGATATTTAGACATCCAGCTAAATCTCAATATCCACATAAGGAAACTAGTTTCCCATAAAGTTTGAGATTGCTTGCATACAGGATTATGCTTCATTTAAGGATACAGACTTGAACTGAAGCATGATCAGGTTCTGTGAAGATGAACAAGATGCTTGAATAATACAAGATGCTGCAAATAACCGTTGGGCTTCTCATACAAAGAAAGAACAGGGAGTGGGCTGGATGGGTATTAAGTAAGCAGAGGAATAGGTTACTGCCCACAAACTGACTTCTTGTTTTCCTTAACTTGCCTTCCCTCTGCACACCCCAAAAGTCAAGGAGTCCTGTACCCTGCTGCCTGCCACAGGTGGGTGGAGGAGGAAGGAGGGAGAGCAGGAGCTTCCACTTTTGTTAGCAGCAAGTTACTGAGCCCTGATGTGAACTCTTACCTTGGAGCAGGACAGAAAGATCAAGCACGAATAGCTCTGGGGCAGAGCGTGAGTAGAGCAGAGGCAGCAGTCATCCAGCGGTGGTGGCAGGGATGGAGCTAAGACAAAAGCTGGGGCATGACCCTGAGCTGAACAGCAAACCCAGAAACAGTCCATGACAAAATCTTGCCTGGGGAGAGCAGGAGGGAAAGAAGGACATGGGAGGGCAGCAGTGTGGGGGCAAAATGGCCAGTTAGAAACATTTCTGAATTGATTTCTTGAGTTTAAGAGGCAGTAGAAAGCAAAATCACAAATACTGCCACTTAAAATATTTAGGTGGAAAGAATTTGAAATACACTGTATTTTCCCCTTGAGGCTTTCTTACCTTGATTTGAAACAGCATTATTTAAAATAACTTTATTAAAGGAATCATTTTCCAAATAAAAAGATTCTTGGTGGAGTCATGGGGGAGTAGGACAATTAATTTGAAAACACGTTTTAGGAGAAAAAAAGTCCTGCTTTTATATATACATTTATTACTATGAATACACATATTAAAGTCTGCCAGGAAGAACCTTAAATAACTTGCATGAAATACACAGATTTAAAAATGGTATCTTTCAACACAGAAATCTAATTAATAGTCACAGCTTACTTTTTCTTATTAAATGAAGCAATCCTCTCTAAGGCTGTTATGCCAGTAGTGAGTTTGAGCTGAGACTTGAAGTATTTGCAGACAAATCACTACTGTGGTGCTGAAAGAAATAACCTATTGTTTCTCACAACAGAAGGACGCCTTTGTAAAGAATGTCTGTCCAATGCCAAAAAGTATAACCTGATATAGGCTGATTTGCATGGTAAAGATGATATATTATTGATATAAACAGAAGTATTTCATCCACTTACAGTGTAGACCTCTCCCATAATATCTTCTTGTGCAACTGCATTGAAATCTCTGTTGACATTGAGCGTGTCCTGCTGTGTCACCATGTTTCCAAACAAGCCACTCCTTTTCCCCATTGTTTCCTAAACCTCTCTCCAGAGAAATTATTTATTTCAGTACTAAACAAGCAAAAAAATACATGTATAAAATGTAAGCCCAAGAAATCAGTAGCATGGCACTTTTCAGCTAACAAAGGAAAGTAATACTTTTGTGGAGTGTAGTTATAAGGAGACTATTATACCATATTCTACTAATTTTTTCCCAGCTTCTTGTTGAAATTTCTCCAGGAGAAGAGACCATTCACAGTAAGCAGATTCATTGACTGATGAGTGTCCCAACCTAATGTCAAGACTGAATTGCCATTGAAAGACTTTTATTGCCACATCTGTTTTTCTGCACTAAACATTAATACTTTTGGAAGGCAACTTGTCTGTTGACACATTGTCTTCCTGCTTCCCAGACAAAGTACTCATCCTCACTTAAAATACTTGGGATTTTTCAGGGGAGAGGAGGCTTATTTTTTATTAGTGTTTGATTATCAGTGGTACTGAATTATATAAAAGCATGAGATAAAGGGAGCCATTCATATAAGCACAAGTTTATTGTCAGCACTGTAATGCCTTAAAATTTATGAAGGTCAGTGCTAAGGGTAGGTGACTATTCTGTATCTCTACAGATAGGAGCAGATAAGGAGGTATTTATAGATAAATAAGACTTCCAATTCCTCTCTGTTGAGGAGTTCAATCATTTTTATGGCAAATACAAAGCTGTTCAAAAAAAAGACATTGATAGTTCCAGAAATGCTGCAGAGTACAACTTGTCAGTTGCTGCCACTGAATATTCAGATGTTTGCTGAGAATTTAATTTAGGGCACTTCATGTTCTTATCTCTTTTAGTACCACTGTTCTATGTTAAAGAACATCTGCAATGAGGAAAGATGGTATGGCTAAATAAGTAAAAAATATATCACAAGAGTATAACTATTCCAAGGAGCTCAGCTCAGCAGAAAACAGTAAAAGGATCACAGTCTTGAATTTCTGTACAGGACGAAGGAACCATGTTGCAGAAAATTGGTATAAAAGTGTTCAGAAAGGTCTGAGACTGCACAAAATAAAAAATGTAAATACTGAGGTTGAAGTAATTTCTTATCCAAAATTATTTTGGACAGAAAACTCAAGCTTTTGTGTCTTTTATATTACTCATCAAAATGACAGAGAATTTTCTGTGGAACTATGCACGTAGACTTGTTGCCTCCTGTATCTAGTCTGTGAAGAAGTCAAACAATGACAAAATCTGAGTAATGGCATATTATTTTCCTGTGAGTTTACATATGCAAGGATATATTTATCCTGCTGCAAAGTGATTGAGTTGCCATGTGTAGTAATTTCAGAAAGAGAACCAGTGTGAACTTCCTTTCCAGTCAAGGAGCTGGTTTACACACATTCAGTAAAATGCCAGGTTACAGAGCAAGGTCAGTGAGACCAAGAATGATGCCAAAATGTATGGCTGATGAGGCTGTAGGGATGTCATCTACCTCACAAGTGAGTGGGTTGGAAACTTGGCCTCTGCTCAAATTTAGCATGAGTCTTAATGTGAAGCCATTCGGTCATTTTGGAAGTTGAGATACTCCCTGTCTCAGAAAGGAATCTCTCCCATGTTACACTCTATTCCAGCTTTGAGTACTTCAGTCTCTGTTTCTTCCTTTATTTGAACACACTGCAAATGCTGCCAGTTAAACAGTAAAAAGAGGTCAAAAATTGCACTTAAAGCAGAAAAGGCTGCAGTGGTTTAAAGGGACTTGGCAGAGAGATCATATCTTTGCACTTTGGCTGTTTCTGTGCCAAATGTCTGCTCCTTGCAGGCTCTGAGCTGTCCTGGCAGATCAGTGCTGGTCAGTTTGAGGTGCCAGCACATCGTCGCCATACTGTCTTACCAGTTGCTGGCCATGCAGTGCAAGGGTTACAAACAGTTCAGTACATAGCAGCTTCCTAAATTGCTGCTATTAAACCTGGTGTTGCGTGCTTGACCCATGCTCTTAAAAGCTTTTCCGGAACCGCTCTCGTTTGCCAAGCAAGCAGCAAGGGCTTTGCAATTTATAAGTTTTGTTCTAGTGAACTGATCTTATCTGTAGATCAAAATGGATTTTAAGGGTGACAAATGCTGTACTCTGCTCGCACTTGCCAGAAATGATGAAGATTTCAGACTGAAAAGTATATTAGAGTCAGCCATTCTTCATGCTCCCATCAGCTTCAGTGAGACTGTGGGAGGGAGTACCATCATGTACTACATCACAGTGTGACATTTTTGTTGTGTGGAGTACACACTGCACTCTGATCTCAGGTTTGATCTGTTGTTATCATCAAAGGTTACATTTGAGGAGGCTAATATTTATTTTGGCACAAGTGGCGTTTTTCTTTTCTCTATCTTACTGTTAAATCCCTGACTGAGAGCACATTACTGCATCATGATGCACAGATATCTTCCTTTGGTTTTTTGTAATTAAATTGCAGGTGTCTGTGAGAGGAATCCTTTCTTCTGTCTATTCAAAGAAATAAGAGGCATCTGGTAAAACTTGTCACATACTTCTGTTTTTTCACCCTCAATCAGAATTAATTCTGCAATAACATTTGGTGACAGACATCTGCGAGGCTCACAGATTCTTTTTTTTCACCTTCACAACCAGTGGTTCAGAGATGCTGAAACACCTTGCAACACATGAAGAGCACTATACATCAAATCCAGTGTGTGCTCAGAGAAACCAGAGAGCTGTGGTTAGGTAACCAGGCTCAGGGGAGCAGCTGTCATGGCCAGGTATGCATCAGGGAGGGGACCTGGGAGTCCATGAGTCTTAGAACAAGCCCAGGTGGGAGTTACTTTTTCTCTGAGATTTCTTCTCAAGCATGGTGGTGGCAGAGGGGAGGTATTAAACCATGAACATGACAAGGTGTCAGTCAGGCTGCAAGTTTCTGTATATTCTCTTGAGAGCTGAGAGGACCGCTTTGTGACCTATGCTCTATGTGGTAGACATCTGTTTGTGTAGAGCTGATATCGGGATGAACATAGAGTGTTCAGGTGCTTTTCTTATCCCACAGGCCACAGATGAACCCACAATCTTCTGCAAAGGCAGCACAGGCCACATCTTTGTACTGTCTTAGCCCTGTGGCCTGTGTCCAGTTTGTCCACATGAATGGTGGAAATGCTCCTGCTTCCACTGAATCACAAAATCATTAACACTGGAAAAGACCACTAAGATCACAGTCTAACTGTCAGCCCCTCCCCACCACACCCATTGCCCATGTCCCTCAGTGCCACATCCACATGGCTCTTGAACACCTCCAGGGATGGTGACTCCATCACCATTCTGTACCAGTGCCTCACTACTCCTTCTGAGAAGAAATGTTTCCTAACATCCAACCTGAAACTGCCCTGGTGTAACTTAAAGCCATTACCTCTCATCCTATCACTAGTTACCAGTGTCCAAAGCAGACTTGGATTTTTCCCACCAATGTCCCTGCAGCATGGCTGAAGTCTACAGTGGCTGTGAATGAGGGATTCAGTTGCTCCAGGAGCCTGCACTGTCGTGCGTGTAGCCATGCTCAGCCTGTATTGTGGAGCAAGGCCCCCAGGCATTTTCTACATGCATCACAGATGTTATTAAATACAGGGGGGTGTAGGACAAAATAGGCTTGCCTGGTGCTGTTTTTGTCAAAATGTAACCAGGACAAATGCAAACTAATTAGAAATCTGGACAACTCCCATGTAAAACACTGCAGTGTGTCATGCATGTGCCAGCACACAGAGCCATTACTCAGTTGTTGTTCAGGCAGAATTCCCACTGAGTAAGGTCAGAGTAATCACCTCAGGACTTGGCCCTCCTGCCTTCCCCTCCAGCTGCCACGGTGCTCTCCGTGTGGTGAGGACAATGTCCTTTCTGATCTCCATGGGGTGCGTGTCCTGTTCCCAGTGCTGTGATGAGTCAAGCTGAGGATTGGCACAGCACCTGAGTATCAACCTGTGCTATCCATGAGGAGACAAATCCTCCTGGGCCATCACACGCGTTCCCCTCAGAGGTACCTCTATCCCTACGCAGTGTTGCCAATACTGTCACAGCTGTCTAATAGAGGCTGTGTGCCTTTATTATCTCTCCATCTTCTCCTGGCCGTGCCCTCCACCCACTCTCCCTGGCACTACCCCCGTGGTGCACTGGCCCACCCGGCTTTCAGGTGCTTGCTTCCAACACGACTGCCTCAGCCTGCAGCTCCCACCACAGCTTCCTGGAGGCAGTTCCATGTCTTTGGACAGGCCTAGGGACCGTGTGCTCCCTCATGGCCAGTAGGGGTAGAGCCATGGTATTTTTGAGTGCTTTTCTTGGCACGGAGTGATGGCTTTCTCCTGCCCACAGCTCTTCTCTCCAGCTCAAGACACTTATTTACCTCTAATCTGTGGGGACATGCCAAACCTTTTCTGAACCTCTCCCCAAGTCAGTGCTGTACCTCAAAGGACAAGTCCAGGGCCTGCCCTGAGCCCTGCAGGGCTTTCTAGGGGTCCACACCTTTGGTCTAGCTCCATTATTGTGGGTCAGCTTTCAGGAGCTGGACTAAAAATGTTAATACATAAACGGAAGGAGAAGCTGGGGTGAAGAGAAGATGGGTGGAGGAGAAGGTAGGTGAAGGAGAAAATGAGTGGTTTTTTGAAGAGCATAGCTCCTGCAGTCCCATCAGTATCCTGGGAAGTCCTTTGTATCAGTGCCATGAACATAACCAGTCTTGAGATGAGGTTGCTTCCATTTTCACCCCACTGTTCTTGGTGATCTCTACATCCTTTCCCCATCTCTTTTGTCTCACTGCAGGGAGGAATTGTATACGTAACTTAAACACCAGGGTCTGTTGCTATTCTCTGGTGCTCTCCACTCACTCACTCCATACCCATGTCTCCCTCCTGGGCCTTGCATATCCGCCCCACACCAGCTCCCCTCTGCTCTCCTTACTCTCCCTGCTCCACCCAGCTTTATCTGACAGACAGAAGAAGAGATATGACACAAAGTTGTGTTGAGACCTTACTTCACTCAGCTGATGATCTCTCTCCAATTAACTTAAATGCAAGCTAGCACAGCAAGAAGAAGAGGAAATTTTGGGAGGACTTGAGAGAAAATATCATGTTATGTGGCAACAGCAAAGGAATTTACAGGAGAAATAGGCTGTAAAATGGAATTCTAGGCCAGTTATCAGGAATTTAATGATAAAAACTTAAAGTGTGTAAATCTGGGACTGGATACTTCCGTTGTTTCTGTGTAATAGGAATCTGATTGAGGATGTTGAGAGGTGAGCTCTGGTAGCTGCAGCTGTCATGTTTGATGTCCCCTTCTGCACTCAGCTCTGCTACTGCTCTTTACTATACAGCTCAGATCCTGAAATCTTTAATGATGGCAGAACTGCATTGCAGTGCTGAACCCAAGGGGGTGCATGACAAGTCTAGATCATTTTCTGGCTCCTTTTTGATGAAGAGATACTGTTTAGATAAGAGTGTGGTATGTATGGGGATGGTAATGTCTCGTCCACAAGGGTTTATTCACAGATCAGACAGTTCCCACTTTGATTTCACTTTCATAAACTTAATGCTGTTTTTCTTTTTGCATGCCCCTGGCTCGATGGAGATGCACTTTTTGACATGACACAACAGAAGTGCTTGCAAAAGAAACATCTCCTTTTATGCTTATGTAGGTTTTATGTATGGCTGCTGGGAAGGAGAAGATCTGTCCTTTAGAAGAGCGTTATTAAGGGAAACCAGTCATTAACAAATATATATGGAAAGGGTGGGGTTCATCATTACTCCACCCATTTCAGCATCTCATATCTGTCTCAGGAGTGCATCATGGTGATATCAGCATTTTATTAATATAAAACTCAGTATTACGCACCCAAGATTACGCCACAGGTAGCTAATTCAGTGGGTCTCTGACACTGCAGCCTATCTGACTAAAGTGGCAGTGGCTGAGGCAGTGGAGCTATCAATGGCAGCAAATTATGCTATGGGTGTCAAGGAGCATTTGCTGTTATGATATAAACTTTAAGAGATATCCAGGGATTAAAACCTGTGAGACTGCAATCTGATTAGCTGAGATTTATCCTGGGATTGGCTGGGACGTAGTTACATAGAGATATGGAGATAAAAACACCCAGTGGCCAATTCTCTCAGTAGGAAAGTGAGAAATTAATTGTTTTTGGTATATGCTACATGAATTTTCTTCATGCTTTTTGAATGTGTTCTGTCCAGTCTAAGAAGAAAACCATTGTGGGAAAATATATTAAATTAAATCCCTCTCCAGGCAACCATGGGTTACAGATTTTTTCTCCTCTCTTTTAGGAAAAGTATCTGATTCCTTGTGATAGAGCTGGTGAAAAAATAGTACTTCTGTTTTGAAGTTCAATGTTGTCATTATATCCAGTGTGGGAACAAGAAGACTACATTTATTGCAAAACGAAACAGTTATTCCTCATGAAAATTCTCCACAAATCTTCTAATTTGATAGTATGGCTATTCCATACTCTGCCATTATACAGGTAAAAATATTTCAGTACTGAGAACATAGAAAACATAAATAAGTAAATCACCATATCAGAACAAAATATTATCTCATTCCATTTTGTAAATCTGAAAACTTCTCTGGTCTCTTTTTCTCTCGAGAATACTTACATCAAACAATTTATGCAAAACTTCTTGATTCTGTTGAAACGAGAGATCTTCATTTCCTCTCAATAGAAAACTCTTTCCTTTTCCCAGGTATTATAATTTTTTTTTTTAATTTTCAGGTATTCTTAATTTTTTTTAACATGAGTGTCTGGTTTTTCAGATCCTATGAGGCACAGGGTGGCCCCAGGTGAAATTTAAGGGACTCAGCACTCTTCAGAATGAGTCCCACAATATTTACCCAGTGATGAGACAAGTAGGTGTAATTACCTTGGCCTTTATCGTTTTCTCATAGCCACCCTGCTGATAAGCTGTCTTGCTGAGGACTGGTCATGTACATTTGATGACAAATCAGCGTTTTTGTGTCTGTGTGTCTACGTGTGCATACACACCAGGGCTGCCCACTGGCACCTCTCTCATGTCATGCTGGAACAAAACAGGGACTTAGCTGTTGGTGCTGAAGCTGTTGATACTGCTCTTGTTATTGTGCATTTTTGATGCATTTCCACACTGAATCAGAACTCCTCTCTTTCCTTAGTTCTCCTCCCTCTCCAATACTTATTGAAAGTAGTGGAGAAAAGTCCCTCCAAGCTGACCCTTGTGTCACAAAGCCTATGATCCAAGCTGTCCTCATTCTGCAAAACTTTGCAGTGAATCACCTTCTCCATGTGCCATTACTTTCTGTCCTCATGATAGCTGTCTTTGTTTCTTTTTTTCCCTCTCTCTCTTGCTCTTTTTTTTTTCCCTTCCTCTGAAACCAGGCTGTGTGAAGGAGCGTAGTTGTTCGACTCTGTTGGCGGGCTCATGGCAACTTCATTTCATGGGACTGCACTTGCTGGGAGGAAGGTGTCTAACACCTGCCAGCTAGTTACTGCTCAGTGGTTGCAGCACATCCCTGCCCTCTGCGTCTGTAGGGAAAAGTGGATAACATGGAGGGTGTGTTCAACCAAGATGTGAACAAACAAGTCAAGTCAAGTTGTCTTAAAAGAAAGATGAGAGGAAAAAAAAAAAAAGGTGTTTCTAAATGACAGAGAGAAAGAGGTGTAAAAGATAGAAATAATTAGGTGTGGCTTTAAGGAGTGAAAAATGCCCCAGATGTAGATTCTTTCCCTTGTGTCAATATTTAACTGTATGAAATTTTATGAAGCGGTTATCTTGGGATCAATAGTTGCTTTTCAAATAGTGCCTTTGACCTATGTACATAGGGAGCATATTACTCGGTGTTTAAATAAATGATGCTGTTCCCATGTGAACTGTACAGGAAATGTGCAGGTTATTAACTAGCTTATTTCTCAGCTTGGAAAACATCTGAGAGAAAGCTGAGCATGAGCTTCCTACTGTCAGCATCAAGCAGTGGTTTTCTCCTGTATGGATTATATTTTCCAGTCCTCTCACTTCTGACTTCTCTTTCCGTCAGCACTGCACCTCTAACCATGCTTCCTTGTGCCTTTGAGACATTACTCACCTCTTCTACGGCTGGAAAATACACTGTTCTTCTCCAAATCATCAATGGAATGGAAGAAAAAAAGTGTGCGGGAAGATAGGAGTAGATGGGCTTAGATGGGCTTTACAATTTGCTATTTGCAAGTGATGTTTTATAGACAAAACTTTTTAATGGATTCAAAATGGATACTCATATCAATATGCATTTCACTAAAATGAAATTCTCATTCCTGTTTTCATTTCTAACTGGTATTTTCAACCGATACTACTTCATGTGTTCCAAAGAGAAACATTCTCACTCTAATGGTTCCTCTCATTTTTTATTTTTCCTTTCACTCTCAGTTTCCAACATTCCATCAGCCAGTTCATTTACTTTAGGTTTTTCTTAATAAAAATATATGGTGTATATATGAAAACATGCTATTCAAATGAATAAAAATAAGGAATGTTGAGTTGTTGCTTTTTTTTTTCCCCGAAGTCCTCAGAAATCTGCCTACCCTGTCTGTATTTCCTTACCACCTGTATTCCATACAGTGCCCTGGATCTGTGATGCAAGTGCAGCTGTCAACCTGTGTGGAGCTGGGAAGTGGAGGTCCCAGAGCATCCTTGGAGAGCAGGGATTGAAAATGGAGGCCAGAGGAACATCAAGTGGTGGGATGGCGAATAAAGATGGGACTTTAGAGGGGTCCATGCTGGGTCTGGTAAAGTTGACAGCACCACGGGTTGGACATTTCCCTCTTCTGTGGTAGAGTCAAAAAGGTGATTCAGTTGTTGCTTTGTGTGGTGGGACTTGTGCGTGTGCAAAGCATTCTTCTTAGTGGAAAGCAGTAGCTGTGGTTGCTATGGTTGTGGTAGAGGGAGAAGCTCACCATCTAGGGAGAAGAATAGCAGGAAAGGAAGGGATTCCACACTAGTGTGAGCACAGGCAATGTGTTGCATAATGGTGGTTGTGTCATTCAGCCAGAGATGATGTGACCCAGAGAGGATGATAAAATATGAAAGAAAATATTAATTTGGAGGACCCTGCATCCCCTGGCAAGACAGCAGCTTGTGGTTGTGCTAAGAAGAACTTGCTGCCACTGCCTCGTTCTGGGATAGCAGTTTGGGTAATAGGCAGATTTGTAAGATCAGGATTTGTGAAGGATGCCCCATCCCTGAAAACATACAAGGTTAGGCTGGATGAGGCTCTCAGCAACCTGTAGGTGTCCCTGTTCATGGCAGGGGAGTTGGACTTTAAATATCCCTTCCAACTCAAGCAATTTTATGATTCCTTGATTTCACGTCTCATTTCTCCTAGAGGAGTCATTCAGGCTCATTTTTCCCCTTCTTGGCAACCCCAAAAGAAAAAGTAACCAGCTGAGGTTTAAGGTGTCTAACACTAGTCCCAGTGCAACAAGGTAACATAATTAATTGCAAACCCTACTTGGGAGCAATGAGGGTTGCTGGAGATGTGTTAAGGGGAGCAAGCTACTGCCAGTATCTGAGCTGCAGCTGCTGCACCAATGGCCCAGGAACATCAGCTTTTTTCCCCTGGTATGGGCAAAGCCTCTAGGCTCCTGCCTTAGTAGCAATTGCTGTCGATGCAGGTAGGAATCCCAGACCGTCTCCCAAGGAAACTGAAGTTGCATCACAGCACAAGTAGGAAGTCTCTCTGGGGCGAGGAAGAAATGGGAGACGTAATGGGATAGGAGAAGCGCATATGAGAGAAGAGGCTGTGGGAGGAAAAATGGTGAGAGACAAGTTTATCCACTAGTCGGGAGCAGACCACCCACTCGAAATTTTTACATTTTTATCTGCTCGTTGTACACCATCTTTGACCTCGTGTGAATTCTCGCTCTCTGTTCGCCTCTCTGTCCTCCCCCATCCAGCATGTCTCTGTGCTGCTGGAGATGTTGGAACTGTTCTTCAAAATGAGAGAGCTGGGCTTGGTTTGTTCTGGACAATTTAGGATCAATATACACACACCTGTCTGGATGTTGGGTGGCCGATGAGACTGCAAACGAATAGTGTCATCATCTCTGAGATGTGCACAAACACCCATGAGATTGCACACACCAAATTACAAGGGAAAAACAAGGAAATATGATAGGAGGATCTGTGACAGACCCCTATGGTATGGGAAAGAATGGATGGGTGTCTTCTTTGAAGGCAGTAGTAATGCATGTATGAGGGACTGGACCTTGCTAAAAACAGACCTCTGGCTCTTCCAAAGCCAGGTCCAGTTGCAGAAGCAATTGGGATGCCAATAGGCTGCAAACAGCTCACCTAAGAAATGGAAGGCAGCAAATCATGGACTGGCTATTTCAGTATGAGAGCTGGCCAATGGAAACTGAGTCGATAATCCGAAGGTGGCAGTTAATTGAGTGATCACACAGTAACACAGGTCACTGTGATAAGAATCATGGATTTCAAGAAAGGCATGAAGACAGATGGTTATTTTCTGGGTCAAGTCTAAAGAGTAAAGGATGACTTGCAACAAGATACGGTAACCAAAACATGCTGGTATACTTTCCTGATGTAGCAGCCAGCTGGAAAGCTTTATCTGAAATACTCTGGAGAGGAGCTCAGTGCAGACAGTCTTGCTTCCACTTCAGGATTTTGTGCAAATTCAAACATGGAGAATAGGTCCTCAGCAGCTGTGAAACGGAAAGGTTTGCTTGTGAACAAAGCACAAAGGACGTCCAGTTGCAGCTGCAATGCAAACGTGGCCTTCAGTAAGAATGGTCAAAGTCTAAACAGGCTTGTGCTCCTGCATTGGCTTTCCTGGTTTGTTTGTGTTTTGGGACTGCAGCATGCTGTATCTCAAGTGGTTCATGTCCACAGGAATGTGAAGAGCGTTCAAATAAAGATTAGTATGACTGATAGAGTGGTGTTTGTTTTCTAACCCTGTTACCAAAAAAAAAAAAAAAAAAAAATCTGCTTTGTAGAGCAGTCTGCATTGTAAATAAAAGTCATCTGATTTGAGTCCGTTTGGAAACATTCAGCATAGCCAAGTCTTTGCAGTGCCCCTGAGCAGTGCTGGCATGTTGGCCTTTGTGCTGGCTGGAAACATGAGGGGCTACTCATTTTTGCTATAATAATATTAAATATAATAATGAAAAATTAGATACTTGAAAGAACTCACAAGTTTTTGGCAAAGCCCTTTGATTCAGCTGCACTTTGGCTGTTTTGTGGCCCTTTTGCATCCTCTGTGCATTCTGTTAGCTAATGCTAGTGGTTTCTTTTACTGTTACAAAGCTAGATCATGAAGAGAAATATGCAACATCTCCAGCTTTTCTTGTTCAGGGAGTAATTTTTTCCATGACGTCTAATCTTTTTCTTCTGCTGAACTGTCAGTAAAGCCAGACCACTTAGGCTTGGCATTCAGCCTACATCCACCTACATATTTTTCTTACCAGCAAACAAACTAATTAAATGCCTTTATCATATGAGACATTCCTTTCTCTCAGGTAGTTACTGATTAAAAAAATAAATAGAACTTCTCACTATTTTGAGAAAACAAGAGATGAGTCAGTGTGTTCACAGCTTGGTTTATTATTAAATAAGAGGCCGGGATCAAAAAAAATGAGCAGGCTGGAAAAAATGTTACTGCCATCATGTTATGTTTGTGGCCAATGAAAAGAGTTTGTTCTCACTCCAGTGAACATTTCCAATATCTATTAAAATTCATGAGCTTTGTATTTGCACATGAAGGTGGATGGGGGTACATAAATGAGGCAGCGGTACTTCTCATGTGAAGGATTACTGAAATAAAATGTTAATTTACTAGCTGTAGTCAGTATTGCCTCATGGTAGGTATGGGCTTCAATGTCTTTTCCAACAATGCTAACTAGAGGCAGAAAGACAACTGGAGCTGAGGAAGGTTATCTACATCTAAGCAGAGGAACATGCAACAGTAAATTTACTAACTGAAGCTTTGTCTGCTTTTTAACCTCAGAAATTGTAGAGCTATAAGATGAATGAACTGGAAATGGGAGAATCCAAAGAGATCATCCAGGTCAGCCTCTACTGTGGCAGATGCAATTGGATGCTGCTTGGAACTGTGGGAACTGATGCTTGCATGGCTCCACGTGCCAGGCCTGAGGAGCAAAGATGCTGCTGGACAGCCTGGTTGTGGACTTTTCTTGTGCGGACACTGGGTTAAGCTCCATGAACATCTTGGGACTAAGCAAAAAGGTCTCTCTTTCAGCCTTGCTGTCTGAGTGTTAACCACAACACCTTGATCAACTCAAAGGCACCAGCCAGGCTCTGAGGGCTGAACAGATCAGTAAGTTCCTGTCAGGACAGCACCAACACCTCTAGGCTTAAGAGAAAACAACAATAAAGAGATCTTCAGTCCTTGCTGTCTCTTTCTCTACAATTAAGCCCAATTCTAGGCTTGCCCATGTTTGCCTGGAGAACACTTTATGCCCCAAGACAAACCAGGAGACGCTTGCTTCTATTACCAGCAGTTGTCGCTCCACTTTGGGAGGTGTTGCAAAATGTGTAAATCAGCATAGCTCTTCAGCCCATGGTTTTCTTAATCAGGGCTTCAACTCCAGCCTTTGAAGCAGGCTTTACTCACAACAGACCTATTAAGTTATTTGCTTCTGCTATTGTATAACCAGGAGATCCACACATGCCCCACAGTTACATAGAAGCCATCCATGCTTTCTAACATCAGAATTTATGTAAATCTGCGGGATAGATCATTTAGCTTAGAGTTTGGACCAAAGTGCCAACCCTATATTTAAAAACTACCATGCCATGGAACAGTATCCCAGCAGATTCTCCCTGTCCCAGAAAAAAAAAAAAAACCCGGAGCTGTTGGCTTCCAGTCACACCATCTCTAATCCTAGCCTCCAAGCTTTGAATGATTCAGCAGCAGCAGACTAGGATTTTCCATGCATTATTTTGATCCCAAATCCTGCCCAGTCCTCCTCCTTTGATATGTAATAGAAGGCTGCTGGCAACTGCGGAGAGTGGCTGCTGCTTGCCCAAGGGTGGTGAGCAGAGACACCAGATGCCAGAGCAGAAGTATGTTACCACTTGGGCAGACTCTTCGGCATGGCCTGAAAGAGTAGATCTGCTGCTAGATTTGTAAAGGCTCCAGGGGTGGAGATGATGGTGAGTTTGGCCAGATAGTGCTCACTGAGATAGAGGAGAGGGCTAAATAAACCCAATAGTATGACATCGGCTCCCGACCTACCTTCCCACTTTGCCAATTATAGCAGGAAAACAGGCTCTTCCAACTCAAGCATTAAGTGTGTGCCCATAGACACATATATAGGAGTCCCTGCCTCATCCCAAAATAGTGCAAAAGCCATTTTCTCTTTTTAATATCAACTCTCTAGCTCCTTATGTAAGCTCTGCAAGTCACTTAGGCTTCTCAGACCCTGATGTTCTTATGCCTAGCCTTCATTTTAGCACAATACCTCCTGGAGCATGTCTTTTTGAAAAATAATTAAGCCCTTGAGGACACTGCACAGGAAATCATCCCAGGAAACTCCCCAGCTCCTCTTGCACAAAGCTCTGGCCCTGCCTTGAGCTTTCTGGGGAGTTTCCACTGCCTTTGGGCTTTGATTAGCACTGGTGCCATGTGAGTGGGTGTTTGGTGGCTCATGTGTCTGATGGACTGAATAGAAAGGTCTGAATTGCTGCATGGGCCGATATGTTGTGTATGTCTGCAAGGCTAAACAAGCAAAAATGAGGGTGGTGTCCTGAGGGAAGACATTGGTCTTTGATTTGTTCAGGTGTGCTTTGAAAAAAACATGGCAGAAGTCATGATGGTTAGGGTTTGGCTTCACATGGGCTGGAGACCTCTTCAGCTCTGTGTGCTGGGTCCTGATGGATGTAAAAGTAGGATGGCTATCATGGGGGTGAGAGTCCTTATTCATTTTGAACCGTCTCAGGGTCTGTAAAGGATATCAAGATTACAGATAGGACTAGGGCTCAAGCTGGCTTGCAAAAATCAATAACTTCTGTTTGGTTTTTGTAGTCCTGTAAAACATGGGTAAGATTTAGCATCACCTGGGGCAAAAGGCTCACAATTCATTTAGGCTCAGCTCAGGATCACTGGACTAGAGAGTTAAGAGCAGAAGCTGAAGTTTGATGTAATTAAGCATCTGCAGAGCCTGTCTGGAGAAGATAAGGATTGCATCCTGCGGAGGCAAATTGCCTTTCATTTGCTCAGAAGTAGAATGGGGTTTTCTGTAAGGGTAAAATTAGAGCTGGTGCCTCCTGGCTCAAATCCAATGTTGATCATTCTGGGCCAGATTCAACTCATTGAATAGGCATCATGGCTTGTACTTAGTGTATAGAAAACTACAGTCACTGAGCATAAGGCTGGAGCCAGGAACGCTGGTGGAATATCTTTGTCTAGGACAGATGGAAATAGATTGGAATTAATGGAAAGGCTGGGTGTTAGTAGTCCCTATTACTACCATTGGCCTGAATTTACCTAGGCAGTGTTGCTTGGGTTATTTATTTTGATCCTGTGGTTCTTAACCCAGACTCTATATTTAGCAGAAGAGCCCAACATAAAACACATGCTGATAACCTGTGCAGACACCTTGCTGCAACTTTAGGCCATGTTCTGAACGTCTTTAGATCCACTTGTACCAAATCATCTGACTATCCCTCCAGTCATGAGCTTTTATACACACAGAAATCTTCAGCCAAATTCGGAATTATCCTCAAAAACTTGCCTCCAGGCCCATTTCCCCCAGGGCATTATCTGTTAGGGCAACCTTGCAGCCCTAAGTCCCAGCTCTAAGTCCCAGCTCTTACACAGGCACCACCTTGGTGAAGGTAGATAGCTTAAGGGTTGATAACCATTTAACCCTATTGACTTACCCTATAGGACTTACTCTACATCTTTGGTCCTTGCTTTTAACACAGCAGTAAACCGAACTCTTTGTTTCCTTCTGTACTTGTCCATAATCATAACTCTACCCTTAGTGTTAGTCCATTAGCCTGGTCAGCTCTGCCCAACCCACCCTACTAGACAATAAGTTTCGAGAGCAAACTCTCACAAGGAGCACTCATCCTAGGAGGATGCAACAGATGAAATATGTGGCTCTGCTACCATCACAGTCATCCTCCTTCCTTAAGAGTCTACAGCATGCAATCATGAGCCCAGTTTTCCAGTTCCTGAAGCAAAGTTCTCAGATAAGCAGTAATACTCTGAAGCATTTCATAGGAGCTTATATTTTGGCCTGTCCTGGGGCCATTTTAAGAACAAAGCATAGACAGCTTTGTTGAAATTTAGCTCTCCTTACTTTGGTCACCACCATTCCTAGGGTTTCATCCGGACAGTCTACACTCACTCTCTGGTTAGCGCAGGACACTCAGCTCACCCAAAGGCACAGGTTGGTGTGGGAGGAATAAGCACACTGAAGTTTTCTCTTTTTCTCTCCACTGACTACTGAGGGAGTTTTTGTATGCTTGAGGCTTATTAGAGACCTAAAGCTGGCTGTGCTGCATCCCACCAGGCTGTGAAAATTTATACATAATTGACAGTCTGCACAACTATGATAAAGTGTGGCTGACTAGTCCACCTCTCCCAGTTTTATTTAACTTGCCATTATATTTCCATCTTTAACAAACATATTCTTCTTTGGTGATCACAAAAATTAATTAATAAACAGTGTGTATACAGCCCCGTGCACTGAGATCTGGGATGTATGGCAGGGCTGACAGCACTACAGTGGGTGCCTGGCCCTGCTGCAAGGGAGTCTGTAAGCACAAGTCTTCAGTGACACTTAGGCACCTGCTGCCATGAATTTTGGCAGGGAAAGGAGTTGGGACACTGCTGTGCTTAGGCAATCATCTAAGCCCTTCCCAGGGCACTGTGTTTGGATCCCCACCACTTCTGGAAAATTGCCTGACACCACGTGTCTGTGTTCATGCAGCTCATGCTGAGCAAGGAGATGGTGGTAAGAGGAGGCCACAAAGTGATGCCGCAGTCAGAGGAAAAACAAACAAACAAACAAACCCATAATCTTCTTTTTGATAGGAGCTGTCAGAAAAACACCTGGTGGAGAGCTAATTTCAGCTGTTACCTGATACCAGCTTGATATCACAGTGCCATCTTGGGTGGGGTCTTTATAGAGAACAACTTTGCTACAAGAACATTAAAGCTGTAACAGCTGGCTCAGACAATGCAGGTAAAAGGAAATAAAAGGGGAGGATAAGAAAGTAATTGTTATAATTAGGCAGGAGAATAAAATTGAATAGACTGCGTTTGGGGGGGGGGGGGAAGAGACAGCAAAGTGCTGCTGGGCTGCCTGCTGCAGGTGTTGAGCTTTAATGGCAAAGACTCAAAAAAAACATTAAAAGTTGTGTAATTAATACCCTATGAATAATGCAGATAGGTGCCCTCACAAGTAGTTGAATAACTGATTTTGTTACAGGGCTTCTGCATAATTTTACAATATGCTTCCTTTTCTAGCTGTCTTGTTAATTTTCTGCCTCTTCTTCCTCCTCCATGTTTTTGTTTCAGGATTTCCTGGCTTTTTTTTAATTTAATTTTTTTCTTTCATCAAATCGGTTTCCTGCAGCTCAGCCCATTTCACTGCTGTGAAAGGCAGATCCTTAAAAACTTAGCCTGAACAAGACAGGAGTAAATGAAGGAAGGCTCTCTGAGGGCCTTCATCACAGGTGACAGAAAGGAAAAGGAGTAGTTTCCTGCAGAGGCAGGAGGAAAAATTCTGCAGTGACTGGGCCAAGTGATGTGTAGACTGAAGTACAGGGGTTGCTGCTGGCAGCTATACTCCTGAAAGCCTCTGAAACAACTTCTTTGTTGGAGCAGGTACCGCTGGCTTCCAGCCTCCAGAAGATACAGAGCAGATGAAACACCTGCAGTGGGGGCTGAAGCACATGGCCCATCCTTTGTGTTCAGTTTTTCCTTTCCTTTGAGTTATTCTTCAGCTCTGGAGGTCTTCAGTCGCTGAGGACTCAAAGGGAAGGAGAAGAATCAGGGAGAGGAATAGGAGGTAAGACAGCAAGTCTTAAGCATCCCGCCAGTGGCAGCTGGCTTACATAAGGGAAAGAAGTGCATGCTGGTCTGCTGGTATGTGTGGTGGCTGTAGACACACCTATGCACCAGGAGGGACGGCCAGGTCACACTAGGGTGACAACACAGCTGGCAACTGCAGTCATCTAGGAGTTGCCTTTAATGTCTGCTGGGTCAAAGTTGCTGTCAAGAATGAGGCCAAAGTAAGAAAGGATGGATATGTTTATAGTCTGATGGCTTCTTAAGACAAGGGATCAGCACCTAGTGTAAGCTGGGCATAAAGCAAGCTCTAGCTTGGGGCAGCCATTCCCTGAGTGTCTTCAAACTTATTTGCAGGCATGCTAGAAAACATCTTGGCTGGATGTGGATGTTTCTGGAGAGAAAATGGATGCCTTGCTGGCCCATGTTCTTCCAATGTCTTGATGGGATGCCAAACAGACTGAATTTAATCCATAGTTAAAGGATTATTTCTTTTTGGCTCCTCAACAGTCACGCGCTCAGTGGAAATCCAGTGGCAGCACGTGTGTCACAATGTAATGTTAACAGCCTCATTACATATCAACTCTGTTGCTGCCCAGACATCGCAGCCAAGCTCCCCTCCCGGCAGCAGGGAGGTGCTGGTGCCCATGATCTACTCCACTTCAAATGTCTTTTGGATGAAATAGTGGGACAGGGCTGGCTCTTCAGGAGGGTCACTGACGTGTTAGGTGGGGTAGTAGGGTGAAAACCAACGCCCTGGGCTGCCAGCAGCTTTCTTCACACAGCTACCACCCATCCTCACACCACAGCACGCAGATGCCCCGAGCCCTGCTGTCTTGGCAAGATTCACCCCTACCTTCCTCAGAACAGGGCTAGCCAGAAAACAAGCTTCCCACAGCACCAGCATGCACCAACTTGCTTTCTGCTCTCTAGCCACTTCTCCCTAGGTCCATTCTTCTCCATGACTGGCAGAGGAAAGCTGTATCTGATGGAGGATGGTGATTAAGGCCATGCGGGAGGCTTTTGAGGAAGCCATTCTCTTCTGGCATGGCCACAGAACACAGCCATGGCTGAGAACTGTGCTCTGCTTGAGTGGAAATTTTTTCCCCTTTGCATCTTGATACCTAGTGAGTTCTGTTACTCTGAAAAATATTTAGAGCTTAGAGGCTGTTAGAAAAACAGGCAGAACTCAGAGAAACAGCAGAAGAGCAGGAGGGGGCTTGGGGCATTGCTGCTTGTAAAGTGGGTCTAGGGCTGTGGGAAGCTACTTACTCTCTGTGTGCATGTATGTGTGTGAAATACCTAATAAATACTTTATATAATAATCATAGTAATAATAATAATAATGCTTTATGCATTATATAATACATAATGATAATACTTAATAACACAGGGAGGTGGGATTGTTTAGCCTGGAGAAGAGGAGGCTCAGAATAGACTTTATTACTCTCTACAGTCACTTGAAAGGAGGTTGTGGTGAGGTGGGGGTTGGCCTCTTCTGCCAGGTAACAGTGATAGGATGAGAGGGAATGGCCTCAAGTTGCATCAAGAGAGGTTCAGTTTTGATATTAGGAAACAATTCTCAGAAAGAGTAGTGAGGTCTTGGAACAGGCTGCCCAGGGAGGTGGTGCTGTCACCATCCCTGGAGGTGTACAAGAACCTCATAGATGTGGCACTGAGGGACATGGTTAGTGGGCATGGTGGAGATGGGCTGACAGTAGGTGATCTTAGTGGTCTTTTCCAATTTTAATGATTCTATGATTCTACTTTATATAATAAATAATATTTTATATATAAGTAATAAAAAAAAAACATTATACACAACTCTTTTACTGGCCAAAGACTGCCCATTTATGTAAACATCAGACCAGCGATGCATCAGCAGAGAGAGGATGGTCAAACAGGTGTTCCAAAGGTTTTATATAATTAATAAGTATTATATATAATGTTGTACATATATAATATAAAAAGGACTAGCTAATATATATAAAATATATTATAACATATATATTATATACCACATTATATATCATTGTATATTATAAACTTATGCACATACATAAGTTTAATACATATAAAATAAATGACAAAAGTTAAGAACGATGTAGGATTCTAGAAATCTTTAAATATTTATAATTGGTAATGCAAACACTGTGGTGACTGTGATGTGGAAGGTGTTCTCCCTCTGGGCCTTTTATTTCCCAGCTGCTCAGAGAGGATGATTTTTAGCCTTCCTTCAGATTTTAATGCTGAAAACACTGAGTCAAAACATTGAATTTGATGAACGCTGCTCTGATCCATCCTTGTATTCAACGGACTCAGAGTGTCTAAACTGGAACAGCCACACTTGTGCTCATGGCTGTGCAAGTGGCTGTTTCTTCATCTTGTTTTTGCAGCCAGGATTTGATTCCTTCCCAACAGTGGCAGCACCTTGAGGGAGTGGATTGCAGGGTTGCGGTTGTGCTGCGATGTGTCTGACTTGGCAGCCTACAGCGATGCACCTTGGGGCAGCTTTTGGCTATTGGGATGATCTGACAGACCACAGGGAGCAGGGATGGAGCAGCTTAGAGGGAGAGCTGCAGGCTGTGCTGATACCAAGCAGATGGTGGGATTAAGTTAGCAAAGCATCACACTAACTTCAGTGCAGTACTGCTGTCTCCTGTCTGATTTTCGTAGTCTGTTTCCAAAAGTAAAGCACCGCAGTCTTGTCTGAACATGGTTTGGACTGGAGTAAGTTCACTGAATATGGTGCTTTAAGAGCTCCCTACCTCGAAAAGAATCTAATGTTGCATTTGTAGATGTGTGCACAAACACCCACCCATGTGTGTGAAGGCCAAGCACGGGTATGTGTTGGCTCTGTAGGTGGGTCAGTCAGTGCGCGTGTCTGTGTAGGCAGGTACACATGCACACACATCGGGCTGTCCCTGTGATCAAAGTGAAGAAACAGCTGCATTAAAAAGCATGAATAGCTTCAGATCATGTCCTTATTGCCTCTGGTTCTCACCTCGCCCAGCCTCACCCTGTCCCATGTCCCTGCTAATTGCCTGCAAACAGCAGCAGGGATGCACCAGCTGCCAGGGCTGGAGCATGCTCACCACGGGGCTGAACCGGCTGGGCCTTTCTCTGAGAAGCTGTAATGTAACGTGAAGCTTGTGTGAGTGTGAGACACCACCTCCTTGGCAGATGTCGAGCAAAGGACGGGGAAGGTGGGAAAGTGTCCAAGGGAATGCCCTGCACAGGGCTGGTGGCATGCATGAGGGCCCTGCATGGCACACCACAGTTCTGGGAATTTTATAGGGAAGGTCCTCCTGCTGTCACACTGGGATGACGGGGGTGGGTCTTGGTGCTCTTCTCTCTTTCCCTGAAGCTGGCACAGATGAAATGGAACTGCTCAGCTCCTGATTCTGCAAAGCTTTTTGCTTTGGAAATTGTGCAGGAGCTGGTGGAAGGAGACCGGTCCAGAGTTGCGCGAGGCTGAGGGATGCTCACATCTCCAGGAATTAGAACTGAATGTGAAGATACAGGGGATAACTGGCAGAGGGACTTCAAGTTAGGCTGAAGTCAGCCTTTATATTCACCCCACATTAACTTCTTAGGCTTCGATTTTGCAAATGACCAAATAACATTGTGCATGTAGAACTGCTACCGATAGAGCTACTGAGACAAAATTTCCCAGTATCCATTGCAATTGTGGCCTGCTTAACCTCCTACAATGCCTTTAGTTAAGCATCTCTGCAAAAAAAAAAAAAAAAAAAATCAAGGTGGTGCTGGGACAAAGCCAACCTCACCAGGGGTTTTAAAACACAGAACAGGCATCAGGAATGGCAGCTCAAGGCTTGGCATGCTGAGCTATGAGTCTGCAGCCCATCTTCATCCTGCCACAAGCAGAGTATGCTCCCTGCAGCTGTTCTGTGCTGCCTCTTGCTTTCCCATAGGGTAGATGTGCTTTTAAGGGTTGCTCCATCACAGTGGCGGATCAGGTAGGGACAAACCTTTGGGGCAGCACTTGCAAATGGACTCTTGCCCATTCCTCAGACGGAGAGCACAGAGCATCTTTCCCCTTGTCACTGTCAGTTTTAGTATCTGCTTTGCGCTTTTGCTTGTTTCCTCTCAAGCCTTCTTCCCAAGCAAGGTGTTTCTGTGCAGATCACGAGTTGCTCTTCGTTAGCATTTAAATGGTCTTTGCTCTACGTAATTGCAGAGGAAAGCCTGAAACTCTCTCTCTCCAACAGATTTTCAAAAACAAAAGGCAAATAAGGTGGCAGCAGCGGTGATTTCATTCCACTTTTGTTCAAGTGCCTGCTGTGTGGTCTCCTACAAGCTCTTGATATCCTCAGTGGGGTGACGATGGCAGCAAGGCGCTCCTGGTTGGACTGGGAGCTACAAGCGGGCTTCATGCCAGCCTCTCCGCCGCAGCCTTGCTGGTGAATCAGAGCCACGCAGCCGCCTCCCCATGCCACCTTGCAGTCTGCCTGGCAACGACTGCCTTCCGTTCCCCATGTCTGGCTGCTAGCAGCCTGTGACGCTGAACCACAGCGTTATCATGGCCACCCAACATGTTGGGATCTGCCCTCTGCTCCCTCCTCTGTTGAAACAGTTTCCTGCACTGTTGCCATCCGTTTAATCATCATCATCAGCTTTGAGTTGGTAGTCTTTCCTTAGTGTGGGTCCCCAGAGATACTATTTGCTGCTTTGCTGCAGCCAGGGGCTCAAAGCGTGTTCTTAAAGCTGGTGGGAGCAGGGCAGCGCTGTGTGCCGTGCATCCTCCTGCACTACCCAGCCTCTGTTGTAACAGCAATCAGAAGCTTCATGCAGAGGCTTGCGCACATGTGTGAACCAAAGTACAGGATGAGCTGAGCTGACAAAATCACAAAATCAGAATATCCTGAATTGGATGGGACCCACAAGGATCACAGAGTCCAACTCCTTGCACCACACCAGAAATTCAAACACTATGTTTGAGAGCACTGTCCAGATGCTCTGTGAACTCTGACACTCAGGGCCATGCCCGCAGCCCTGTGTAGCCCGTTCCATGCCCACAGCCCTGTGGTGCAGACCCTTTCCCTGACCCCCATCTGCCCTCCCCTGACACAGCTCCATGCCGTTCCCTCGGGCCCTGTCGCTGTCACACAGAGCAGAGCTCAGCGCTGCCCCTCCGCTCCCTGTGAGGAGCTGCAGCCGCCATCAGGCCTCCCCTCAGCTCCTCTGCTCTGCGCTGAGCACAGCGAGGGGCCTCAGCTGCTCCTCACACACCTTGCCCTCAGAGCCTTCACTATCTTTAGATGCTCTCTAACAGCTTTATGCCCTTGTTAAATCGCAACACCCAAACCCGCACCCAGTGCTGCAGAGGCCGTGCACTGCAGAGCAGAAGGCACCTGTGCTGGACCCGGTACCCACCGGGTACGGTTGTCCCTTTGGCTCCAAGGTGCACTGCTGGCCATCAGCCAGAATCCCCAGATTCCTTTCCATGGGGCTGCTCTCCAGCCTCTAATCCCCTGTGTGTACACGTATTTGAGGTTGCCCCATCCCAGGTGCAGAATCCAGCACTTGCTCTTTTTAATACTACATGCAACAACACCACAGGTCTCAGGACTTGCATGCAGAGCAGCCTGGTGCCTTGCTTGTGCAGGTTTTCGCCCTTCTGCCAAAGGAGCCCTTGGTGGTGCAGCTCGGCTCCCTCACGCCTTGTTTTCCTGGCAGCTTTGCTGTGCGTAGCCAAGGTGGTGCAATGAGGAGGCAGGAATGAAAAGTCTGAGGTTTCCCTCCGGGCCTCTTTGCAATCACCCAGCAATCCTCTCCCCTTGCCTGCTGCCAAGCGTGTTTGAACCACAGGCTTGTCAAGTCCTCTCGAGGCCTGTAGAGACATGGCACTGCAGCTCCTTGGTCTGAGGAGTGGGTAAATAACACCAGAGGGTGCTGGGAACAGGCTGCTGGGAAGACAGGTCACGCACCAGGGGCTGCCTCATCACCCAGAGGCCAAGGCTTGGATCAGGGAGGTGGTGAGAGGCACATTCTGCTGCTGGAACCCTGCTCCTCCCAGCTATGCTGCTGTAGGGGCTTAGAGCTGAGCTCTGCAGCGCTCTCCTTGCCGTCACATTGCATACCAAGCCTGTTCGCCAAGAACACAGGGGTTTGTGCACCTTTTTGGGGATTGCGTGATTGCTGGAGCCAAGGGTTTGAGCAGGCAGAGGCTGCATGCAGAGTGACAGCTCACAACCCTGCCTTTGCTTGATTCTGGGTGTGAGCTGAGAGAGTGAAGCTGCTGCAGAGTCCAGTGGGACTTCACCAAGTCAGTGAGCAGAACACACATGACCAGGAAAGTCACCCACAGGAGACCTACAGAAAGCAATAATTCCTAGTTGCTCCTAACGCTCACACTGCACCCCATTCAGCCCTCCTGACTGTATGAGGAGCTGCCACGTGAGGAAAAACGCTCCCTACAACACTGGCAGCACAGCATGCAATCCCTTTGTTGCTTTTTCCCCAATGCCTTCTATGTAACACATAGCTGTTGCCTATTGTTGTGAAAGACTGGAAAATAAAGACTCATAAGTGTGGCTTCATGTCTAATTAGAAGCTAATGTGCTATTATTATTAGGCATTGAAGGAATGTACTGGCGAAGCAGTGCTCGAGTTGTTTTAAAAGCATAAGCTTATACTTTCTCTTTGCCTAGCTGGCACACACTGGCGTTATTAGGAGGCACAAGACTGTTGCTGCTTAGTCCTACAGCTCTTCTTTTGAAGTTTGGGCAAATACCACTGGAATTAAGTATCTCAAATCTGTTTGTTTGGAAGACTTGAAGTGTAAGGTGTGTCCCAGGCTAAGCCAAACGTTTAATCACAGCAGCACAGGACTTGAGAGAGTAAGTGGTCTGTGGCTTAATTTCTATAAAGAGATAGTGATGAAGCACAGCTTAATGAAACATGACAACTGCACTGGTCTCAGAAGAGGCTGAAGGAAGCAGTAAGCAAATTACAATATTCGTGTTTGTTTTATGAGAAGTTTCACTGTCATTGCATTTGGGAAGCTTGTTGTGACTGTTAGGCTCAGTAAGAGGCATATTGCTTTGTAACCTCCATATACTGGCCACAAGCACAGATTCACTGTCTACTTCTTAGTACAATTCCACTAGGCAGGCAGTGAAACATCTCCAACAGGGAGCAGCTTGCACCTATCTGCTTAAAGCCCCACACTACATGGAATTTAACCAGGGGGTTGCAAACAGGTACAGAGGGGTACCCTATGTGTAGCCACAAACAGTCTCAAGCAGCAGCGAGAACCAACCCTTTGTTTTTTTTATTCATTCAGCCACCACTGCTGCCATGAACCATGAGGGGAGCAGCTTTGCTCTCAGGGAGGCAGAAGCCTTTGATTTGCCTCAAGATGGGAAAGAAAACCAATGTGATAAAATACAGGCAGATATGGAACACAATATTTTATTAATAATGTGTCACATTTGAATTTTGACAAGAGTGAAATTAAAAGGTGTATTAAAACATACCCACTCTAAACAATCTATTTTCTTCAGTAGAAAAAAAGCATACAACAGGTAGAAATACTATATACACAGTATATCAGTCTAGGCAACACACAGTTCATTCTCCCAGGACATGTACTGTGGCATGGCTGGTATGGTTCTCTAACATGTCCCTACAAACATCATTTTGCAAATAGATTTAATGGTGTTAGAATATACCATTCAATTACAGTCCAGTATGAATTTTTTTTGTTTGTTTGGCTTTGAGAGAAACCACTAAGAACATAGTTCAGCTTACTGATCTTAAGATGCATAGAAGATGGTACTGCATATGAAGAGATCAGTTTTAAGCTTTTACTTCTGCTTTTTTGGGATTTTTTTTTTTTCCAAGGATTTTGGGATCCTTGTTAATGACTGTCTTAGTCATCTTGATTACATGGAAAACTGTAATCAGTGTATCTCCTTTAAACAGAATACCTTCTGAAAATGAAACTTAGCCAGGTTTTATGATTAACAGTATCTTGAATAGCTCTTTCTTCATCTCTTGCATTAATTTCCAGCAGATTTGTGTTGGGTTTATTTTACTTTGGAGGCTTTGAGCCAAAAATATAGATCACTGCAATAAACCAGGAACCTAATCCATCCTTTTTCTGAGGAAAATCAGAATATTAATTCTTAAATTAGTTTGTCAAAAAAAAAAAAAAAAAGAAGAAAGGGAAACCCACAAATTGCATCCTACTCTCACAACATCTGTGGGAGGGGAATATCACTATACAGGTGGGGCGGACGCATGCAGAGTGGATGATCCAGACCACAGTGTGGTGGGCTCCAGCTCTTAACCTTGCATTTGGCTTTAGTCCATGTGCTCCCTTTCTTACACGCTCAAACATGAGTAGCTCCTTGCTGGCCGCCCCTCGGTCCATCTGCTGACACTGCTGGTGAGCAGGTCACTGCACAGCTGGACAAGGCTCTCATGAATCAAGTTCCAGCAACCTTATCCACACCAGGCAGAAAGATAGCAAATACTGTACCTTTTGATTAAGTCTCACTTAACAGCACAGTAACTGAGCTATTGCTGCTCTGCTGAGTAAGCCGGAGCAGGGTCTGAAATGTGGGTCTTTGCAGATCAGTGAGTGCCCCATGCTTTAGAAGAACCTCAACTGTTTTTGTGTGCCCTCCTCTTGCAGCCAGATGAAGAGCTGTCAACCCCTCATCGTCAGAAACATTGATGTTTCCTGAACTGACAAGTTCTTCTACTACTTCAGAGTGCCCATTTTCTGCAGCAAGATGCAACGCTGTCCTATTTAATGGGCCTCTGGCAAGAACATTGGCCCCTTCATCCATCAGCAACTTTGTTGTCGCTAAATGGCCGCTGCGAGATGCCAAGTGCAGAGCAGTACATCCTTCCATTGTTGCTGCCTCAATGTCTGCACCATGTTTAAGGAGCAGCCTGGATGTGCTCGTGTGGCCAGTTTCAGCAGCTATGTGGAGAGCAGTCTGCAGGAGGGCATTCGGAACGTTGACATCTGACTCCAGGTCTATGAGAAGGCGAGCGACACGATAGTGACCTCGCTGAGCAGCCAAGTGTAGCGAGGTCCTTCCATCCACGGTCTGCACATTTACATTTGCACCTGGCTGTTTGGCCAGAAGCTTTACGATGGGAAGATGACCTTGCCAGGCAGCATAGTGCAGAGGCACCCAGTCATCCTTTCCTTTGATGTTCACGTTAACGCCTCTTCTCAGCAGAATCCGCACAATATTCTCTTGGCCATACTGACAGGCTATGTGGATGGGGGCTCTGCCTTCAAAATCTACCTCGTTCAAGGATGCATTCTTATCAAGCAGCATTTTGGTGCTGAAATCATCCCCGTTTTGGGCAGCAAAGTGAAGAGCAGTCCACTGATCCTCGTCTTTGGCATTAACGTTGATTTTCCTTGCCATGAGCAGCTCCACAATGCTTTTAATTTTCTTCTCAATGGCTATGTGAAGAGGGGTGGATCCTTTCTTGTTGGTGAGGTTTGGGTTAGCATTGTAAAGGAGGAGCCATTTGACACATTCTTCTTGACCAGCTTCAACAGCTAAGTGCAAAAGACTGCAGTTCCCATCTAAAACAATATCAACGTCTTGAGGCTGGAGGATCTTCATCAGCTTGCTCGTGTCTCCAGCTAAAATAGCCTCTGTTAGCTTCCTTTTCTGTATGTCTGTAGTACCTATATCTAAATGGAAAAAAAATCATCATCACAATGCTGATACTTGACAACCCTTACTCATTCCTGGCTAGCACAGCTGGTGGCTTCAGCAGTGTCTTCTGACTGCAAAAAATGCCTTCCCCTCCCACTGCCGTACCTGCAGAAGTTTCAGAGCCAGTTTACATCACAGTTGGAGCCCACACTTCCTCTTATTCTGTCTTCAATGAAACTAAGAACAAAGGAAGCTGCAGTTTGTTTCCCTACACTTATCATGCTTTTCCTAAGTGGAAAATAGATGCCTGTTTTATGTAGTACATATTGAAAAGGGAGGGGCTTACTGGGGGGAGGGAGGGGTCTTTATTACAGTGTTTGTGGGGCTGCTGAGAGAACTGCTTGAATCTTCTCAAAAGACAGGTGCTCAGACTTGGGCTTAGTATTAACTGCAAAAGCTATAAGCTCTTGTACTGGCACTGGCTTTTGTCCCACTCTGACCAGGACACTAGACAAGGTGATCTCCTTTCCAATCAACATTTCCATGACTAATTCTGTAATTGCTTCGATGGGAATTCAGGTACCTTCTTTTCATAAGTAAATTAAATGTATTGCTTCTCATTATATCATGCTTGGGAATCTCTCCATTTATTTTTTTAATAGCTGCCTCCAGCAAACAAATTTGCAGTTGTGACAGCAGGACATATTGTTCTTTACATGGTCATTCTCCAACCCATAAGCTCCCATGCTCCAGTCCAAGCAACCACAGAAATAGAAAAAACAACAATGAAAAACCCCTGACAATTACCTGAACTCTCTCTTTCAAAGGAAAGGGAAAGGGAGCCTCTGGATGAAAAAGCTGAATCTACAGATGAAACTCCTGAAAGCCGTTTGTCGCTGGCAGCAAGTTTGGATTCGGAAGAGCTGCGGCTGAGATCCTCAGGGCCTTCCATAGTCTGTGAAATCCCTGAATCCAGCTGGGACAACAATTCTGATAGACTGTAATCCTTAACTGATGCCAGAACAGGCTCCTGTTTTGGCTGGGATAATGCAGACATCCCCTTCAAGAGAAACACACAAGTATTTTAGAAAGGTCAGTAAGGAAAACTGAGTATGACAAGAGGAAGCCTAATTCTGTTAGCTTACAGGTAGCTTTAAACACTGTTCTTATTAGATGAAATCTGTCTAAAGCACCTGGTTTGTTATTTCTTTTTGTTTGTTTGTTTTTAAGATCAGACACACCCATGTAGTTCCAGCCCTGATTTTCTAACTGTCTTGCTGTCCCTCAGCAGTCTAAGGATCCACTGGATCTCAGGTTTTGTGCAGGGGTTTTCCTAAGCTTGCCTATACTGTTGCTTCTGCAGTCTAGTCCTTCAGCAAGACCCACTTCTATCAGGCAAGGAGGTGTTCAAAAGCAGCAAAGAGAAAGCTGTTTAGAAGCTAGTCAGAGAGGAACCTGTTTCTGGCTAAATAAATAAATAAATAGAAAAGGGGAAAAAAAAAAAAGTGCATTTTAACATGGGACAGAAAGACAAAATACCTCAGATCGCTGCTTTGGGGAACTCTTGGTTTCCAGGTCCTCAGCTACCATTTCCTTTGTTTCATCTTCTGGTTTTTCACAAAGTGTTTCTGTTACTGAAGTAATTTCTTTGAAGAAAGAAAGAGAGGTTTTACTGTTCGGTTGGATGGTTGGTTGGTTTTGTTTGTTTTTTAAATAGGAGACTTCTCCCCAGGTGCCCTACAGCTTTTCTCTGTCTTAATGGTTTTGAGATATACATTATATATATTTGTAACAAGAAGACAATTTTGCTTCTTGGCACACAGTGGTATATCTCAAGAGCCAGCGTGTTCAACGCTTTGGTATGGTACAAAGCCCATCAACTCCAGCTTGGCATCTACACTAATACAGATGATCGGACATGAACATAAACCACCTTCCCTTCAGGTACCAGCTGAATGGATCAACTGGTTCAGTACAGATCTTATTCCCAATATGTTTACATAAAGCCATCATGGTCTGACTTGTCCCCAGATAATCTCTTCCGCCACCAGTGAATAAGTGGCCTGTATCATCGTCTCTACCATACAATGTGCTCTATTTATTCTGTCATAAAGGTTTGCAGCATTTACCTCAAGGATTAAGAGAGTCCTGAGCAATAACGTGACTCATAGAAGAAGAAACAGGCAGCCAAGCTACGAGGAAATCTTACCTTGAAATGTTGGCCGTTCACCAGGATCATCTTGCCAACATTTTTGCATCAGTTTGATCAAGTTATTACATGAATGAGGTCTGGATTTGGAAACAGCAGGTAGCTCTGGGCGGTGGCCTTTAACTACTTTTACCATGATATGTAAAATATTGTTTTCCTCTGTAAAGCAAAAGCACACAATTGAAGCTCTCAGCAAAAGGAAGGATTTCTCTTTTGTCTAAGAGTACTAACAGCGCATTAAGCAAAAACTTGTTTTTTCACACTTTTTTTTTTTTTTTTTTAAAGATCTAGAGCACTTTATCAACAAGGAAAAAAAAGAAATTGGTCTTACTCTTCCACAACACTTCCAGCAACACATTAACGTCTACTTCTCATGTATCGGTTAATCATCAGTGAGTGACTATGTGCTCTTTCCACCCATAAAAGAGGCAGAAACAGAGAATAAAATACAAAAACACCTCCCAGTTCTTTGCTACGTCTCTTCGGTTTTCTGTATCTCCTGTGAGAAAACTGAACCACGGTTTTTATATAAACCAAGTGCCTGAACTTTACATAAAGGTGAAGAAAAAACACAGCGCAGTAATGTGGCTCTTGACTCTGAAGTCAACCACTGAGTTCACTAAGAGAAAAATGAGTAGTAGACTGGAACCCGCTCAAACATGTTTGCTATACTTAGGCTAGTCGCATACAAAGGAAAATAGTCATAAAGAATAAATAACTGCCTGTAAATTGGTACATTTACTGTGGGGCAGAGCAAAGCTTATTCTCACAGGCAGCTTTTTTATTTTTATTTTTTTAATCTGTACCTGCAATTACAAATAAACTCCAGAACCACTCTGCAGAGAAGCTCTTTCTCTGCAGTAGGGTTGCCTGCCGGTTGGCTTTGCCCTGCACCTTCCTTGCTGGCCGTGAACATTTATTAGAAGTCTCAGCAGCCACACACTGATCTGGATCAGCACAGCAAACTCCAACAAAAGCAAAACAGTGCAAATGAGGGCATCTCATGGCAATATAGGTTCTGTTTTAGGATGGAGGACAAAGGAGAACTTGAAATTGTGCTTGGAATTTGAGAGTTTACATATGCCTATTGCACAGGACTGTAGGAATTCGGAGGACATGAATTATCACTTGACTTGTGGGGCTAATGGGGAGGGAAAGAAAGAAAGGCATAAGAAAATCCAGTGCAAACCATGATACATCAAACTTACCTGCAAAAGGCTTCTTCTGTGTAAGAACTCCCCAAATCACAATGGAAAAGCTACAAATATATACCAAAAAGAGTTTTAGAAAAGCTGTAAAAATAATTTTAAAAGCCCACTATTAAACAGAAGCGTAATTTATTTTGCTTCTCTTTCCTTGGACTTCATTACTGCATGTGTTTCCGCTGAATAACACACAGAGCAAGATGCAGCCAAGAACTATGATCTGAAAGTCTCATTTGTGCAGGGAGGAATCGGAGGCAGTGAACACAGAGACTTGTTGGAGACTGCGAGTTTCTTATTAACATTTACCAATTACTCCACAAAAAAACACTAACAAGACCAGAGAGCAGCAAAGAATTACTATGGATGTCATTTAATATTAGCCTGCAACACAACTGTACGGAAATACATTTCATTTAGAACATGACATATCTTGTAATCTACAGCTATGACTTCCTCTTCCTAACAGCCTCACTGCGAAAGAAGAACCGAAGACCTAGTGATGAAATCTACTGAAGATAGCTAAGAATTGTGTCATAGACTAGAAAAGTGGGTCAGGATGTACCTTTAATGGGGGAAAATAAGGTGGGCAGAATAGGATCCATGTCAGTTGCTAATAAATAAACATTACTTGGAACAATTAATTTCCATAAGACCAGGATCAACTGCAGTTTGTTAAAAGCATTTTACCTTGTAAGGACTTTGCATAAAGCAAACCAAATGTGAGCCTTTGCAAGATGAGGCTCAAACTAGAGGTAGGGTTCTCATGCTCAGTTTTTTGGGTCATTTGTTCAAGCACTTTTAGGTATTTTCGCAGTTAACTGACCTGTATACATCATGTTTGGTGTCAAAACACCTGTTCTTCTCCTTGATGCGCTCTGGAGGAAGGTATGCAATTGTGCCACACAAGCCATCCATACTGAGGTCATGGGAATGTGACAAACCATTGCACTTTGCAAGTCCAAAGTCAGAAATCTGCAGAAGATGAAGGAGAGAGAACTGTGCATGTTACCATCAGACTTCAGAGGAGTTTACAAAACCTCTTCTATAAAGAGAGAGAGATGTAATGCAGTGACTCAAAAAAACAACACAGCGAGCTACCATTCAGAAGTGCCGAACTAAGAAAACAATGCTGGAAGCATTATGCTGTTGTAGGCTTTTCTTTAAGGTTAAGCTAAACAAAATAAAATAAAAGCAAGCAGCTTTTTGCAAGCAGCAGCATGTTAACCCATTACATGGCAAGCACAACCGTCGGACAATTTAGTGCAATTTAAAACCAGTCAAAAAGTAGCTAGTGCAAACTACAGGTTAACACAATTACTGCTCTCTCTCACCCATCCCCTTTCCCTCTGGAACAGCACGTTGCCAGTTATATCAAAGCGTTCTGAGCACCTGTTTTCAGACCATGGGCCCAACAAGTGCAAGAGAATTGCTCCTCCAGATATTACAGTTGCACTGACCGTGCCAACAAGGACTGAGCCTAACACCAGAGGCACAAAAGGCTTAAAAAACACACACTAAACCCGCACAGGGAATTCTTTCTGGCAATGAGCAGATCCGGCAAGTTGGTGCAGTGACGCAGTGAAGGCAGCTGAAATGAACTAAACAAGTGACAGCAAGTTTAGAAAAAGGAAAACACACCTCCACTTTAATTTGAAGTGTCAAACAAATATGCATTCATTTGCTCTCAAAGGCATACCAATCATCAAGCAAACAGATAGGCAAGGAATTTTCCTTTGTCTTAATTATTTCCCACTGGTCAAAAATGCGTATTATGCTAAGTGGAAATTTCAAGACAAGTCAAGCCTTTTTGGGCCACTCAGGTTCAGTCTACGTGATAGATAAGATTTCTCCTTCACATAACTCCCCTCCACCCCAAAATGGACTTAAACATTCTTTTTATCTCAAAAATACTCCAGTTCTCCAATGACTCACTCATCTCTTTTGATCTTCACAGCTTCTCTCCTTTGAGAAAGTTCTCCCTCAAAACAACAGGCATAATTTAAAAAATATTTATTTATTTATTTATTTATTTAAAATAGGCTCCAGCTTGACACTTTCAGAAGTTTCTCTCTAAAGATACCACAGGGCCAGTTACAACATGGACCTGATATTGGAAAGGGAGAAAACTCCAGCCTGCTCCACTATGCTGGAGAATGGGCAGGATATACACCACTGTTGCTCACCATACGGTAGGGATCTCCTAGCACAGGAGAAACAAACCGACCCACACAACTTCAGCAGGAACTTCTCCCAGGAAGAAAGAACTCAGGAGAGACGTTGTGTGGACAGCCTGTGCCCTAGCACACAGGGATATAGAATCATAGGATTGCACGAGTCGGAAACTCAAAAGGCCATCTAGTTCAATTCCCCTGCAATGAACAGGGACACCTACAGCTACATCAGGTTGCTCAGAGCCCCATCCAGCCTGACCTTGAGTGTCTCCAGGGATGGGGCATCCACCACCTCTCTGGACAACCTATTCCTACCTACATCTTAAATCTGTATGGGAATATGTGAATGACTTGAGAGAAAGGAAGAAATGTGAAGTCATCTGGAAGAGTAGTTTCTGTAGTTTCTCCTGCCAAGTTCTGGAATATAGGAAAGCAGGGAGTAGTCAAAAACCTGTGTTTGCAAGCCAGCTACTCTGGGAAGAGCTGCACTGAGGGCCCCATTTAATGCTGCAGGAGTTTGGGGTGCTCAGTGCTCTGCACAGAACAAAAACACAATGCCAACATCACACAAATCCTTGGTGTCACGTTAGTAAACTCTCTAGCTCGTGCAAGCCTGAACAGATCCGACTTGGCAGAGCCATGCTATCCTGTGATTAACATAAAGCAAGGAGCTGTATACACCTCAAGAAATCCATAGGGCATGCAGGCATAATTAAAGTAATACATCTTCCTCTTTGTCCAAACAATAGCAGGTTTCCTACTGTGTAAGTTAAGAAAAAAGATGAAATGCAGACAGTGCAGTGACAGTACTGTGGTAGGAAAGAACAATAGCTACTTTGTGTGCATCTAAAGCTAGAGCTGAGACATGAGGTTTGTGCACTACAGGGTCTCACCCCAAGCCTACAAACCAAGAAACAGCTAAAATACATGGCATATAGCTTTGTGAACCTGTCCCTGCCTACTATGAAGGATTAGGCTTCATACCAAAGTAAAGGTAATTCATTTACTGGGCAAAGCTGCCATCATACTGAATGTTGCAGAAAGCACTGGACATGAACATGTGTTATCTGCCAGGCTGCAACAAAAGAGCAAGATCCCACAGACAGCTTTTGTGGCTACCATTAGTTCCTTCAGGATAACTTTTTCACACAGCACAGGGTATTTAGTCATGCAGCTTCTTTTAACATCAGTGGGAACTATGCAGTGGGTGGAAGATGCAGCCATTTAACTTATCTCTCCTGCCTTTAAGTTGCCCATCACGTGCTTCATTCACCAGGCACCTTGCTGGCAAATTTCCCATGCTTTCCACCGAGTCCTTGCTACCCACAAGCCTGTGCCCACCCTAGCAGCTGACCCGTGCCACCACTGGGCACTTAGTCCTCACTTTGGATGGATCCCATCACGCTTCAAAAGCGCACATAATAACAGCACGGTTTAGAGGAGACATGGAGGCGACAGCCTGCTTCATGCAAAGCAGGCGGTGAAGAGGTAGGAAGAGAAGAGAAAGAACAGCGGCCAAACCCCACGGAGGCAGCGGGATCGTTCATGTTCAGACAGCTCACCCGCTCCCTGCCTCTCAAAGGTCTGTGTGAGAAGAAACACGTGAGCAGTCACTGGGGAGGGGAGCTGCCCGTGCTTCCCTGCCCGCAGCCCAGCAACATCACCCTACTGCCAGATCCCAGATCCAAAGGGCATTTTCCACAAAACTTTTCTTTTTCGGTTTAAGTTCAGAGCGCTATACACACACACTTTTAGCTGTTTCCCCCTTTTGCAGACATTTCATGGAATCATTAAGTTGGAAAAGACCACTAGGATCACCCTGTCCAACCATCAGCCCATCCCCACCATGCCCACCAACCACGTCCCTCAGTGCCATGTATTTCCATTCTAGTTTGTGAAAAACACTCACTCACTTGCAAGGGTTTAGATGCTTGAGTTGGTCAAATTATTTTATGGAGCTTTTACAGAAATTAAAATCTCTCCTCTCCTGTTCAGCTATAGAGGTTACTGAAGCTGTTCCCGAGCAGTGCCGGGATTTATCTCCCAGAAATAAAATTAGTGATTGGAAATTAACTGCTCCCGATAGCTCACCCTGAAGTGTGCATGCAGTTCTGCATGTCACCTTTCTGCAAATAAGACTCAAGCATCCACCACAGCAGACTCAGGTCAGAGTTCACCCTAAGGTTTTCTTCATCAAATAGGTAACATAAAGCAGTCAGATTAATTTTTAATCTCTGTTGGCATATGCAGTATTTGTCCCTGGCCAAACTCTCTGTGCACCTGGCTATTGAGAATGCCATTGCATCTGTCCTAATAGGAAGTTTTAAAAACCATCTTCTCATAAATCTGTTTTTTTTTTTTTGTTTATTTGTTTGTTTTTTAATCAGTGCTGTTTACAGTTGTTTCTTCAGAAAAGCAGGAAGCATTGTGATGGATTCTAATCCATCACAAATGTATATGACTGTAGCAGCAACAGTCTTGGTACCTCCTCTGTGCCACCACTAGAGAACTGATCAAGGTGAAAATCAGCTCAGTTAGCTGGGATCAAAGAGCCAGGTAACAGCCCTGCCTGGAAACCTTCATCTGGAAGGGTGGGAAACTGAGATGGGACTCAGAATACAACAAAGCCTGTTCTCATTCCTAATAACAGGAGAGCGCTTGCAGCTAATAAAATGGCTGTTAACTACATCAGCTAGTCTAATAAAAGAGAGAACCTCTCTTTACCAGCCTGGCCTCCAGGTGTTACATCTACCTATGGTACATCAAGAAGCTTTATCATCAATTTTCTACCTGACTATGCTTCTTGTCACATCAAACTCTATAAATTTTGCAGCCCTTCCCTTCAGCTGAAGGGACAGGATGCCTTTGTGTACTGGGAGCACAGCAGCAAACTTCACACTGGCTTAAGCTGGACCAACAGTGGGGTGAAAGACACTACAGTGAGCTTGAGCAGCACACAGCTGAGACAGCTCATCCCTACTCAAGTTATTTAAAACAAAACCTGAGAGATGAAAAATAACTGGTGGGATTTGCTTGTGTATGTATCTGCACAGAGAGACTATATATATACGGTGCAAATACACACAATTGCATATACATATATATATATACACACACACACACACCTATATATACACACAAATGCACATACATATATATATATATGAGCTGCAAAAGCCAGACTGGATAATAAAAGAAACTTATAAATAAATATAAATAAATAAAAATAAAAGGACTTATAAATAATGTTTTTACCCAGAAGTACTAAGTTGCAGGCTGACTTCATTTTAAAAACCTGAACAAAAGTAGCTCCCTTAAAACGATAAGGAACCTGGAAAGTAGTAATGGAATACATGGGCATGGTAGCTGGCAATAAGTCAGACAGAGATTCCTGCATGTGGGGAGTGTATTCCCTTGCAGATGGCCCTGGAGAAAGATCCCATTGGAGCAGTGCTGGATGCAGCATCACCAGAGACCAAGGAGCTCAAAGGAGGGATTCCAAGTTTTTACAAGGAGTGGAAGGACAGAAGAACAAATTTGCTACATGTGGTCCGGGTAAGCAAAAACTAGGTATTAAGAAGTCCATAAGCATATGAATCTATGAAACACCGGAGAAAGGAGCAAGGCAGATCCCACTGATAAAGACAGAAGCAACAACTTGAAAGTAAGGAAAAAGAAAAAAATTGCAGACTGTTGGTTGTTAGCAAAGCTTGCCAGGATATGCAATAATCTTCCCAAGGAAATCACACTGCTCAAGGCAGCCCAGAACAACAGGACATGGAGAGGAAGGGAGCTTCTGCCTCAGACTTTTCAGGGCAGGAGGCATGCAACATCCTACAAATTATAGCAAAGCCTTATTTCAAGTTATACATATTATATACATACATTTAGAATCAGCAAGGAATCCCCCAACGTGAGAAAACTAATAACTACACAGCTATCTATGTCTTGGCTCAGACTAATCTTTCCTCTTAATTATCCTCCCAATAACCAAATTCAGCACACACGCTTATGTAACAGACAGGAGACAGCTTTAAGATATGGAGGCACCCACTTGATGATAAGTTCTGTGCAACACTGCTGCATTAGTCATCATCCTCTCTTGGGGTTTTTACAGTAAGTGTTGTGCTCATAAGAGAAGAAGGGCGTGTTTCCATTGAACTAGCAATATGGCTTTTCTAATGCACTCCACTGCAAGACTGTTTCCTGGCTTAAGGGCAAACAGCTTATAAAAATTCTCCCTACCTCCAAACTCCTCTTTTGCAGTCTGCAACATCTCTTCACTCACTTTAGGATCCTATTAGGGACAGGTCACCCACTAAATTAACACTAACATTTTAAAAGTAAAAGCACTTCAATCATCACCTTCATTAGCCTTCCAGCAAGAAAACGCACATTAAATGAAGCTGCAGGGTCTGAAATTTAATTACAAGTTTCACATCACACAAAAAGAAGGTTTGGGGCCACATTTTTAAAGTGAAGGCTCCTCACAGAATATGTACGTCTCTTATTTTGCATGTAGGTTTGTATGTCTGCTTTGCTGCTTGGAGGACTTTCCAAAATGGCTACAGATCTGAAAGACTTCTGGCTGAAAAAGGCTGGTATTAGACCATTCTCTTCTGAGCTTAATGGAAAGAGTATGAAGAATGTGCTCTGTATATGAAACATGAAGAAGCAACAGCTTAGAGAAGTCAACAATGACCTCAGCTGAAAAAAACTTTGGTGCATTTTGCACTTTGCCCCCTTGTATTACATCACCTTGAAGATATAGCTTATATAGCAGGCATAATATTAGGCAGCATTTCAAGCTCCTGAAATGGTGAGAAAAATAAAGCCTTCATATCTTGGTTTGTGGATGAGTCAAGAATTAGGAATGTAAAAGTTATGCAAGCAAGCATAAACTTTAGGTAAATAAATACTTAGCAAAGGCTTCTGAGAATATGTGTGAGAATATACTTTGAATAGCTCAGATCCTGATGTTCTGACCATAATACCAGCGACTGCCTGCAATTGCCTTGTAGCTCCGACAGAAGATCTTCCTAAGAAGTAAACCATTACATGGCCTAGAAAAAAGCTGAGAAAGCATGAGGCCTGATTCCATTAGGCTTCTTATGGCTCCAGCCCTCTCAAGACATCAGGAAAGGTGCTTTTGTTTACTGAACGCTTCATTTATAGAGCAGTAGAGCAGAATCACAGCCATTTGCCCACTTTGAGGACAGAAAAACAGGGAGAAGATAGATGATGGCACTGAAAAATCTATGACTACATGTGCTGAACTACATCAGCCAGGGTTAGAATTGGGCCACTGATTTGGGGAAAAAAAAAAAAATCAAGAAAAAGATATATTTCAGTCTCTTTCCTCTCCAAAAGGAAGCATCAGAAAGCAGACACAATTTCTCCAATCCAGCTGTCAAAACAGAACCTTCAACAGAGAAGGCCAACAAATTTGTCAGTTTACTCTGGAAAAGGATACTGAAAAGAATTTTGTAGTGATACAGCCTGATTTCCCTGAATGACCTCTTGGTAAGCATAAGCACTCATGACAGAGCTAATTTTAAATTGTAAATGATCTGAACAAAAGAAAAGAGAAAATGAGTTGCCGCCAGGAAGGCTCTGCTTCTCTGGACTCCCACTGTAAATAAGATTTGGGTATTTAGTGGAGCGTACACTGCCCAGATCTAGACAAAACAAGGTTGTCACTAGGAGATGTGGTGCAAGTATAGATGATTTAGATATTCACACCGCTTTGCTGTCCCCATTTTCATCTGCCTTATGACCCTACTGTAGGGAAATATATAACAGAACCCATTACATTTGCAAAAACAAAATTCACTACACTAGCACTCTACTAAAATTTTAGAAGACCTCTCGCAGCTCCACCTCCCCCAACTCTACCTCCATTTATACATTAAAATGGTGCATACATCAATAGGCAAGTTGGGGGACTGGAACATTTAGGTATTTTTCTAACTCAAAAGGAGTGCTTCTGGGTTTCCTCCAGACCTTTGGGTTTGGCAAAAGCCATGCAACAATATGCAAAAGTGGGTTTGGGACTCAGAGCACCACTTGCCCAAGGCATACCTTGACGTGGTAGTGGGCATCAAGCAGGATGTTGGCAGGCTTGAGGTCCAGGTGGAGCAGTGGAGGAGACATGCAGTGCAGGAAGTTCATGCCCACGGCTGTCTCGTGGATGATTCGGAAGCGCAATTCCCACGGCAGAGGTTCGGAAGCCAGGAGCTTTTCCAGAGATCCTGTCTCCATGTATTCCATCACCAAACCAACCGGCTCTTTACAGATGCCATAAACAGGAAGGATATAGCGAAATTTTGCCATTTCCATCTTCCTAGCTTCTTCCAATAACTCCATGCGCTCCCTAGGTAGGAGAGAATATAAGGTGAAAGATGGACTAGCTGCTTCATCCCTCAAAACAAGCACAAAACACTTGAAACTGAAAAACATGTTTAGTGGTCATCGCCTGGCTGAATCACACCTCATGCCTCCAGCCTAATATACCCCAGGGATATTTTCACATTTACTGACTTGACAGTTCACAGTTGCTGACCACATGCAAGCTTGCACACTTCAGCAGCAAAAGTCCCCCTAGTGCAAAAGCCCACCTCACTTTTGTGATGTGTACATGATGCAGTTAAGAATAAGGATGATACATGTAATACACAGATTCACCAGTGCTGTAACTCCCTGGGCTAAAGTAATTAGCCTGTTGTGAGTCATAAGGCTGTGATCAGAAGTGAGCATGGACAGCACTGCTTCAGCTGCCCTGTGCCCCAGGCTGCACAGACCCAGCACTGTCAACAAAGAGTTCCTCAGACCCAGCATTTACGAGAGAAAATTCCCTGCTGCAATCAGGTGGGGCATAGTAGACGCCTTCCTTGCACCAAAACGTGACATGGCACTGAGGGATATGAGTTAGAGAGTGTGGTGGTGATGTGTTGATTGTTGGACTAAATGATTTTAATAGTCTTTTCCAATCTTAATGATTCTGTGATTTTAAAATGACTTCAGTATGACACTTGCTACACCACAACTGATGCTGGCCTTCATTAGGTAACAGGGATGGCACAGGTAACGAGCACCTGTGGGTTGATTGCAGGTGGCAGCTGGCCTGACCCCACAGCATTAGTCAGGCTAAGGCATGGCATCCTGGGTCAGGACCCTTAATTGCCACGGCCTTCTGCAGAGCTGTAACACCCCAACATTATCTGTCTGCAGCCAAAGTCAAAACGCAAAGCACCCACGAAGAGGAGCTCCATGTGACAAGTCAGTCAGAAGTTACAATACTGGTGGTGACAAGCAGCACACAAAGCAGCTTGGGGTCACAGGTATCAGCACAGCACAGCAGCCATCCATCCACTAACAGACCAGGACATGAGGTAGTCAGAGATTTAATATTCCTGCACAGAATCTCCCATATCCTTCTGCACACCTCCTGTCTGGGACTTGGACTGCTGGGGACACTTGAGTATGGACAGGTGACTGCAGCGAGATTTATGTGGGAACACTGCTGGCAAAAAGCTCTCAATATGTCCTCACGGTTGACTGCAGGAGCCACCATGTGACACCCAGCCTGTGCCCTGAGGCTCCACATGAAAGCCTACCATGATGGCAGCTCCCAGGGCAGAGGTGAGAAGGCCCGCTTTGCCCAGCATGGGACACCTGGGTTGGCATTAGCTCTGCCTTACAGGTAACAGCTGAGGGAACTGGGGTGTTTGGTCTCAAGAAGAGGAGGCCCAGGGAAGACCTTACACTCTCTACAACCACCTGAAAGGAGATAAAGGCAAGGTGGGGTTGGCCTCATTGCCCAGGTAACAGCAATGGCATGAGGGGTAATGGCCTTGAGTTTTATCAGGGGAGGTTCAGGTTGAATACTGGTATTGGAATAGGCTGCCCAGGGAGGCGTGGAGTCACCATCTCTGCAGGTGTTTAAGGAAAGGGTAGACGTGGTACTTAGGGACACGGTATAGAGGGCAACATTGGTGGTAGGTGGATGATTGGAATAGATGATCTTAAGAGATCTCTTCCGACCTTAATGATTCTAGATTTCCTAGTAGAAACCTTGACTGGCTGCAGCACTCTGCAGTGATCAGATATGCTGAACATTCCTCCTCAGGAGTGGTTCTAACCTAGCAAGAAGCTGCAGACCTATTTCAGAAGCAAGATCAGACTGAAAAATGAGCGAAGAGCAAAGCACACAATACTGGAAGGATAAAAAGATAAGAGAAATCTTTCTTCTCTATTAACCATGTCGACTCCTGCTGCTCCCTACAGCGGCTTTCTTGTGAAATAATTGCCTTTGTAGAGAAGTACCCAGTTTGCTCTCTGGCACGCTGGAAGGGAGCGCCTCTGAATAACACAACCAACTCCTTGCCCCCAAGCCACATGCATAGCCAGCATAATTCATCAGGCTTCAGCGAACTGAGCTGAGCACTGGAGTCAGAGATGTAAAACACCCGTCTAAGCCCTCCCAGGCAGAGCAGGAACCCAGCCACAGCTGGAATGGAACAGGAGCTGCTGGGCCCAGGGACAAGGGGGTTCCCTGGCTAAGGAAGCATTGCCAAAATCAGAGATCAGCTGCTAGAAATGGAGCATCTTCCCCAGTGGAGAGGAAGCTTCCACTTAGAACAAAACAAAAACCTCCTTTTCTGCTTCAACCAGGCTCAGTTAATTAGTCATTTACTCAACTAAAAGACAAGTGTCTTAAATCTGATTTGCTCATTTAAATAAAAATCCCACACAATTGCCATCTTCAGGTTCTTCCCATGCAAAGTCCATTTCAAAATGAAATAGATGGTGATGCAGCATAGCCATTACAGCATAGTCCAATTTTCAAACACAGCCCCATCACCATCAGAAAACAGGAAAGAAAAAGTGGCAGAAGAAATAGCCAGAATACAACTTAATCATTAGTCAAGCAGGGAATGCATTTGCATTAATCCTTTTAACACAAACATCTCTTTAGGCAGGTAAGGCCACCTCCATCAGAATGAGATGAAAGGTCTCCACTTTTGCTTCCCACTTGGTGCAAGAATCTGCTGGCACTCAGCACTCACACAATCTGCCTATCACTTCAGTACACAAGATGTAACGCTACAAGGATGCTGAAGGTATCACTGTCGTTCAGTTTTAACAGATCAAAGCATGGTTTTAATGCTGTCCAGTTACTTCTAGTGCCTAGAAATTACACTGCATTGCCACCAAGAAACAAACACCTCCCCCTCAAAGAGGAAGGAAAGATCCTTGTGAGGCTTCTAAGTCAAGAGGCGTGGGACTGGCCTCTCTTACAGTTTCTTATTTCATACCTACAAGGTTGAAGAGTCAGAATTATCTTCTCTAATCACTTTCACTCCATTCCCTTTCCCCCTCCAAATAACAATATAGCAATTAAAAAGATTGGCGTCCAGCTCAACTCCCATATATCTAGGGGTACATATGCTTTCCCACAAAAAACATCAGGGGAGAGAGGCATGCACAGCAAGAGACCTAGCTCCAGTTTCAGTGGCAAGTGACACCTGTCACAGAAGACAATGACAGATCAGCCATTTTCAGAACAATCAGAAATACTGGATAAATCACTACACATGACCTCTAGCGTTCCTGAAGGCAGACAGAATTGCATGCCTTCAGTTCTCCATGAGGGACAAGGGAATTGTTCCTGCGGCAACTCTCACCACAGAAATTATGACTGTGCCCACACTTGTATGTACCTGATCTTTACACTCTCTAAAGATAACGCTCTGTGTGCAAAGACACAACTTGCAGCTCATGAGGCACTCCTTCCCACACTGCTCTGCAGCTGGGAACACAGATTACTCCTGCAAGCTGCTGGCAATGAACACTGGGTCCACAACAACATGACACCGCTGAATTTTTCATGTGTTCTTTCACCTGCTTCAAGGCAGACATTTAAGAGCATGCTATGACCTCTGCTGTGCCATCTACTGCTTTAGTGACCTTCACACTACTGATCCTCAGAGAAGAATACGAGTAAGAGTAAAAAAAACATAGCACGGTTAGAGCAGAATATACTTTGGGCCAAAAATAAAGCAGGTTAAAATGGCTCTCAGACTGTTGACAGATCTCTGCTTCACAGCCTTGGTGTGACAGGATTATAGGCAAACCAGCACAGTTGGGCTCAACCTGCCTCTAAAAGGGAGCCAGGAGAGTATGAGATTCAACCTACACATCCAGAGACCGCCTGAATCCATTCAGTCACCTCTGTCACCTGCCTAAGCAGGTGCAGCATCTGCTAACAGCAACACATTCCTACACCCCGCTTCATTCCTGATTTCTACTTCATTTCCAAACCCAGGTACACGTAAGATTTTGTTCATTTTTCCCAGGCACAAAGGCACACCTTTCCACCCCCGCACCCAGCAGGCACCCTCATGGACAAGCACGCTTAGCCAGGAGCCTGCCCTGGGAACCGTTACAATGCTCACACTCCTTACAGTCCATACGGTCACATCCAGCTCTAAGAAACCCACACTGATTTCCAGGCTGTTCTCTCAGAGCTTGTCACCTTTTCTCCACACCAGACCTCTGTTCCAGCCAATGCAGGTATGGAAAAGACTTGGCTTTCTGTCTGCAGGTCTTGAGGACAGCCCCCTCCACTCTATTCTTTAGCCTTAGGCTGATTCTACCCATCCTGAGAGCACCTGAAGCTGCATGTGAGAATTTCAGGTCAGGGGAGGGAAAGTGGGAGCAGGTAAAGCCTAATAAATGGGATTTGGCTAGACAGCCAGAGAGGACTTGGATTTAAACGTAAAAATATTTCTGGCTGTACACTCAATTTTTTTCTGCTTGAGGCCACTTCGCTCTATGGTGAGATAATTGCCAGGAAAATTACTCCAAATCTTTTACTGTCTGCACAAACACTGCAGGAGATACTAAAGAGCTCTACCAACACCAAACCAGTACAAATGGTGTTTTAATGTGGTCCCAAATAAATAAAGAAAAGCCCCTGCACAATTCAGTTAATGTTTCCAATACTTCTGGTAGCTCCATCTCCGCCGCTTCAGACACTTCCAAGACATGGTTCCTCAAATTAATCTCCTCGATTAACAGTTCAATTATAAGGGCTTGTTTCAACTAGTTCCAAAACCTGTGAACTACGTGAGGAGTGCTTTATTGTGTCTGTGCCCCCCTGCTATTTAAATATACAATTGTGGCCTTTTCAAAGGCCAAAGACCCCCCTTCCCCCCCAAACTTCTGATTAATGCTCTCCTTAAGCAACTAAAACACATTATGCAGCAAAACAAATGCACTCCTGTTTTTCCTGGATTGCCAAAATGAACCATGTGCTGCAGGAGCCCCCTGCTCTCAGATGTTCCAAAAGTCATAGACTGTTTTAGTTCACCAAACCTCAAGTTCACATTATTTCCCCCATACTTGCAGACCTTGTAACTACTGGAAAAGAAGCAGTTCTCCATTGCACCACTGAGCACTGCTAAGAGAGACATGGACCTGCTGGAGTGTGTCCAGGGGAGGACCATAAAAATGATTCCAAGGGATGGAATACCTCTCCTATGAGGACAGGCTGAGAGAGCTGAGGACAGCCTGGAGAAGAGAAGGCTCCAGGGAGAGCTGAGTGTGGCCTTTCTGAGTCTACAAAGGGGATATTAGGAGGAAGGGGACAGACTCTTCAGCAGGATCTGTTGTGACAGGACAAAGGGAAATGGTTTCAAACTGAAAGGGCTGATTTAGACCGGGTATAAGGAAGAAGTTTTTTACAATAAGGCATTGGCACAGGTTGCCCAGAGAGGTGGTGGATGCCCCATCCCAGAGACACTCAAGGTCAGGCTGGACGGGGTTCTGAGCAACCTGATGTAGCTGTAGGTGTCCCTGTTCATTGCAGGGGAGTTGGACCAGATGGCCTTTAAGGGTTCCTCCCAACGATTTTATGACTTTACCACAGAGATTTGGTGGCATCTCTCAAAACTAATCGCTCACATTACAGTAGGTGGCAGCACGGTTCACCTCACGCTAAAAAAAAAAAAAAAAAAAAAAAAAAGCTGAATGCGTTTCTAAAACGTTCTGTAAATAAAAAGCGCAAAAACCATTTTAACTTATTTTTAAGGTGGTGATGGTGGCCCTGCCGTGTGACAGAGCTCCGGAGAGCGCTTATAGCCCAGTCTTCCTGTGCCTGGACACTCGGGGCTACATCGCCTGGTCTGTCTGTCAAAAATAAGTTGACACCGGTGGGGCAAACAGCAGCGCAGCCTCACAGACGTTTGAGCTGATGTTAAGCTCTATTACCTCTATTAGCACGCCCAGTGTAGGGTTAGCAAAAAAAAAAAAAAAAAAAAAGAATGAAAACACGAAGGATCCGTCCGTTCTCCATGCCCGGTGCAGACAGCCATCCCGCCCCGTCCCCACGCCGCCTACCGAGGCGCTGCCGCCTCGCCCCCTCCCGAGCCGAGCCGAGTCAGCCGAGCCGAGCCGCCTTACTTCTCATCCACGTGCAGGCTGGGCGAGCACTTGATGGCGAGCCAGGTCTTCCAGTGGAGGTGGCGCACCTTGTACACCTGCCCGAAGCCCCCCGAGCCGATCTTCTCCCAGCTGCCGAACTCGCTCTCCTCGAAGGTCTTCAGCAGCCCCATGGCCCACGGGGAGCCGCTCTCCCGCGCCATGCTGCCCCACGGCCGCCGTCCGGCTCCGCGCTCAGCCGCGCCGCCGTCGCCTCCCGCCGGCCCAGGTGAGTCAGGTGAGCCCTGGGGGGCCGGGCCCGGCCCAGGAAGTGACGGCGTCCCGGCCCCGCCGCCATGGCGCTGGCGCAGGGCGGTGCTGTGGAGGAGTTCTCGCCGTCGGGCTGTGGGCAGCGCCATCCCTCGTCTCGTTCCTCTGGGACGAGCACGAAGGCGGTGGGTGAGAACGGGACCTGTGCTCAGCGGCCGGGAGCTGCCAGAGGGCATAGGATCGCAGAATATCCCCAACTGGAAGTGATCTACGAGGATCGTCGAGTCTAACTCTGGGCTCCACACAGGACGACCCAAAGTCAAACCCTATGACTGTGAGCAACGTCCAAACGCTCCTTGAACTTCGGCAGCTTGCGGCCGTGCCCGCTGCCCTGGGAAGGGAAACATCGATGACTCCGTTCTTTGCTTTTCCCGTAAACAGGGTCTATTCTGGGAGTCTCACCTGGGCTACAGCCAAAGAGAAACCCTTCATCCACACATCCTGCTTCAGGCTGGGAGACACAGTCCCACCTGCTCGGTGCTGCAGAGCCTGAGGTCTGTCTGGCTGTGCTTGGAAACAATGTGTTTTTTTGTCTCTAGGAAACTGTACTGCCAAGCATTGATGTGTCTGGCTTTTACCTGTCCCTAGGTTGAGGGACTGTGATTAGTTCAGCTGCAGATTTCAGTGCTTGAATCCTTTTGTACATCTAATTGCAGGTAGAATCACAGACTCATGTGAGTTGAAAGAGACCCTTAAAGGCCATCTGGTCCAACTCCCCTGCAGTGAACAGGGACATCTACAGCTATATCACACTGCTCAGAGCCCCTCCACTGTCAACTTGAGTGCCTCCAGGATCAAGGCATCCACCACCACTCTCTGAGCAACATGGGCCAGTGCCTCAACACCTTATTGTAAAAAACTTTTTCTTATCTCTCCTCTTTCCGTTTGAAACCATTTCCCCTTGTCCTGTCACAACAGACCCTGTTGCAGAGTCTGTGCTCTTCATACAGCTTCCCTTTAGATACTGAAAAGCTGCTCTTGGGTCTCCCCGGAGCCTTCCCTTCTCCAGGTGACAGATGGTGAACAGCCCCGGCTCTCTCAGCCTGTCCTCATAGGAGAGGGGTTCCATCCCTTAAATCATTTCTGTGGCTCTCCTCTGGACACACTCCAACAGTTCCATGTCTCTCTTGTACTGAGGATTCCCTATCTGGACGCAGTACTCCAGGTGAGGTCTCACCAGCACAGAGCAGAGGGGCAGGATCACCTCCTTTACTCTCCTGGACACACTTCTTTGGATGCAGCCCAGGTACTCCAGGACTTGGACCAAGGCATAATGACTCTTTATCTGTTGCTTGAGATACTGCAGCTGTGAGGAAGGAATCCACAACCTTTGGTAAGCAGCATAATCGTAAATCGTAAAGAGGCTATTCCTATCTGTGTTGTGACCTTCATACCTATCACACATCTAAAGGTTAATAAAGTTTGTGATTGTTTGTTATGGTGAATATCAGACTCAAGTTTATTGTTCTAGGCAGTCAGTGTGTGATCGTTTAATCTGGCAAGTTAGGCAACAGAGGGAGGACAATATATTTAAAAGCTGAGATAATAGCAGTAGTCACACAGTTGTCTTTGCAAAGCTCCATTTAGAAAGAATTTGTAGAAACGTTTAATTATTTTCAAGACAAGAGACATCTAGTCTGTTCACAGGGCTTTATTCCACATGAACTACTTCCTGTTTAATTTAGTCTGGATTAAACTTGAACACTCGTTTACTCTCAACGAGAACATCTATATGTACATAAATCACAATCGAGAAATAACTGTGTATAGAGACAAGTCCTTAGTCCCTCTGTCTGGCCACCTCCTCCTGCCTACCATCCTAACTTCCTCCTTCTTTTGACCTGGGTTCAGCTACAGCTGGATCCTTGTGGAAAGATGTTTGTGCTCTCAGGGAGCTCTGCTTAAACTTAAGCAATCTATAGAACAGGGACTTTGGACACTTCCTTCTGGAGGCGTGCATGACTTAGTTCCTAGTGGCACACCAAATATTTCATTCCATTAACGATACATTACAATTCAAACACCTCTTTCACTGGTGAGATGGCAAAGACTGTAAAATAAAATAAACTGGATAAAACCCAACTTGCAATTAGCTTGCAGTTGACTTTAAGCAATAAATTGATTGTACACCTTCCACCTGCACAGTGACCGCAGAACTAATTCAACACACAGCAGCAGCAAAGGAGAGCTCATGAGCGAACATGAAAAGAGTTATCCTAAGAGAATTTATATTGCTCAAGTGCTTTCATAAAGGTTGGGCCTAAATAAAACTCACATTTATGTTGCCTAGAGAGTGGCTGCTCAGCCTCAGAGGTTTTGGTTGGTGAAGTGAAAGGAGGCTGGAAAAAGGCACCAGAAGGGCATTTCCTTTAAGAGGAAGGAGAAGATGGCAAGGGAATTCCAGATCTGTCTGTTCCCCAATTAAAAATAAACAGATAAACTATGCCAGGTATATGTTAGATAGCCAGAATGACAAAAGAACAGTCAGTACTGGGTTTATTGAGAACAAATCATGTGACACCAGCCTAATGAATCTCTTTGTGGCAAGGTAACCAGTCCTGTCCATGTCCTTCTCTCCTGTGCATTAGCACAGGCATCAAGAAAAAAACCCTCTTTCTATTTTGTTTCATTGCCTTGCAGTGCTACCAGAGAACAGGGCTTTAGCCTTTTCATTTTATGATGATGTCCTTCTAAAGCTTTGCTTGGTATATACACAGTAAACCAAGCCAAAGCATCAATAGGTTGTGGGGCACCTTTTCCCCCATTAGAGATAAAAAAGTTTTCTCCCATTGTCTATGAAGGGATAGCAGATTTCAACTATGTAACAGCTTCAAAACTGGTACAAAGATACACTGATTTGTAACTTTCCAAAAGATAAAAAATCCATCCGTTCACTCAGTTGCAAACCTCTAAGCTGTGTTTTAACATTTTTATACAGAAGTGGTGCAGTGCTGTAGTTGCTTAAGCCAATCTGAAATGGCATCTTGCTGAAGGAGGTTTGCTATCCCCTCTTTCATATTGGTTCTGGCATTCACATGGTTGAAGAGTAACTGAATCAGCTCAATGATCTCACTTAAAAAAGAAAAAAAAAAAAAACAACGAACAACAGAAAGCCAAACCACCACTCCCTTATTAGTGTGCAGACCGACTTTAAGCTGGCCTGAGTTACCACTGATGTCAACAGATGGGGGTAGAAAGGAAATCACCTTTGAAGAAGGTGGTGAAAGGGGCACGGTTACACATGGCAGCAGATGCAGCGGTGAACTCAGCGTATGGAATTCCTTGCTGATCTCATTTACAGCACAACTGCTCACATAAAGAACAGTGACAGAGAGTAACAGAACACATGCTATATTTCGTGGGATCTAGTAAGAAAATTATGGTTTCAGGGCTTTAGGGAGGCTTTGCAAAGGGCTTTTGACATGTCTTACTGATTTGAAATTACATGCCAAAAATACAGATTGGGCCAAACACTCCTCTCCCAAATGCTATACTTTAAAGCAAGTGCAAAATAATAGAGCTGACTAATGATCCAGCTTGGAGGATTTTTTTGCAAGGAAAAATACTATGCTTTTCTAACTGCTTTGTTAGGAACCACTGAACTATTTTTGTTAACATTGTTCCTTTGTAAGGATATAATACAAAGCCCTGACTTCAGGCTGTTAAATGAGAAGGATTAAACAGCATCAGTTGTATGTATATCTCATGAGCAAGTCTGTTTATAACAGTAGAGAGCTTGAAAAAGCATCAAAACACAATAAAAATTATTAAAAATAAAGATCACATTAGTGTAAGCAATGAAGAGGAGTTGTTTCTGCGGTGCTAACAATGCCCAGTTTTACATCTTCTTTCTGAAACCCCGGAGAACAAAAAAGGTGTTCTGAATGACTTCCTCAAGCTGGATCTTGCTCTGCCTCTTGGCAGACACCATCATTTTTCAGGTACATTTTTCCCTGCTGCTAGCTGTGCTGCAGGGCACCATCTCCTAGGTCATCATCAAAGGGTTTCTTTGTCAGCCAGCCAAGCTGGCTCCTTCATCCTCTGCAAAGCCAGAGCCAGGCCGCTGCCACTGACATCCACAATGGTCCTGTGCCAGACCCGCAGCGATGCGTTGCGCTGCTCTTCATATTCCAGCAGACTCATGCCAGCTCGCCTTATCTGATATCCTGGCTCCATGTGAACGAGTCCCTCATGACTCACGTCCACCTCATGCCTGATGTGCACGGGAAGGAGTTGTTTTTCAAGCCGGGTCCCACATACTCCTTGCTTCTCAGAGCTATCTACCGGGAAGCACGGAATACATACGCGTTCAAGGCACCCTCTATGGGCTCTGCTGGCAATAGCACTCGTGCGGGTGTGAAAGTATCTCCAGAATGACGGTGGAACTAAGGCAGAACCTAAAAACTAGTTTTCCAAACCGAATAGTTTTGGATACATTCATTAGAGTAAAAATAACCAGCATGAAAAATGCATAAATTGGTATCAAACTCACAGGGAAAAAAAAAAAAAAAAAAGCTATTTTCAACAACGTTCATTGAGATCAGTATTTTATTTTGCTTTCGATATGCAAACCTTGGAGTGCTAATGTAACACCAAAATGTTAACATAAAGCTTGAAAAAAAAAAAAAAACCGAAAAAATAACTTTGAAATCCATTGTCACACATTATTGCCTAGTAAATACAATGAGGCTAACACAGCCTTTGTATCCAAACCACGGATGAATGCAAAATCTAAATTCAGTGAAGGAGAAAGTTTCACTTTTTAGCTTCCTAAGGCTAACACTGTGAGGGCTAACACTGAGTAGTAATGAATCATCATAGAATCATAGAACGGCCTGGGTTGAAAAGGACCACAAAGATCATCTAGTTTCAACCCCCATGCTATGTGCAGGGCCACCAACCACCAGACCAGGCTGCCCAGAGTCACATCCAGTCTGGCCTTGAATGCCTCCAGGGATGGAGCATCCACAACCTCCTTGGGCAACCTGTTCCAGTGTGTCACCACCCCTCTGAGTGAAAAACTTCTTTCTAATATCTAACCTAAACCTCCCCGATCTCAGTTTAAAACCATTCCCCCTTGTACTATCATTATTCACCCTCATAAACCATTCCCCTTCCTGTTTATACGCTCCCTTCAAGTACTGGAAGGCCACAGTGAGGTCTCCATGGAACCTTCTCTTCTCCAAGCTAAACAATCAACCTTTCTTCTTAGAGGATGTGCTCCAGCCCTCTGATCTTCTTAGTGGCCCTCCTCTGGACCCACTCCAAGAGCTCCACATTCTTCCTGTGCTGGGGGCACCTAAGTAGCAGTGGGATAAGGCTTTATAGTGTGACACTAGGCAGCATGAGAACAATTGCTTGAAGATAGGATTTTCAAAATAAGTTGCCATTAATCATTAATCAGATCAACCTTCTGTATCTGACCCCACCATTGATTTTTGTCTTCCAAAATACATTTGATGGGCTTACATATATCCTGCCCTTTAAGTGTGGTTCCATAGCTCAAAACCGTGCGTGCTTAAACTTGTCACAGGAAAGCCCAGGTCCTGAATAGGCTTTGTGTAAATTAGCCCTGATACCTGCAACGCAGCAAACTCCAAATCAGGCAGGCATAGGCAACTGCCCAAAGGAGTAAATTGTTGGATAAAGGATTAGAGGCTTTTGGTAAACTATTATAAAAGATCTGCATTTTGGTTGACTAATACTTTCCATTATAAAGGATTCTTTCTTTGGGAAGCATTAACACCTCTGCTGTTTGTTGCAGACCTTTGATATTTAGCAGGGGAAATCCCAGAGGCTACAGTAGTGCCTATTCTTTGCCCAGAGACACGTGAGTCAGTTTTACCTGTATTGTAAAGAATTAAAAATGTTGGGTCTCTGATTCATGCACAAAGGCAGATTAAAATCAGGTTACCTCCCACATCTGTCTGGTCTGCACTCTCCACAAAGATGGCTCAACTGCTCTTGAAACATCAGCTGAATTGCCACAAATTACAGCCAGGCATATTTAATAATACTAAAAGGCAAGCAAGAAGATCTCAGCTGCTTGCAGAGCAGAAACTTTCCAGGCAGTAACAAGGTGGATGGCTGTGGGAGGAAATTTTTACTGCCACCATTTTAAATCTGCCTATATGGGTGACAGAGACCTTACGCTGCTTTTCACTTTCTTTCCCAGATGGCCTAACATTGCAGACAACCTGCCTCTGGGTGGTTAGACTGAAGCAGCAGTGAGCACTGCTCTCTGAACATGGGCACACGCTGTCAGAGACATGACTTCAGGCTCCCTCTGGCAAGCTCCTCTCCTATTCATAGTGAGAATGTCACAAATGGCATAAAGCCTTCTGCTGGCTCTCTCTCCACACTCCTCGGAACAGCAAATGCAGCAGGAACTGCACCCAGCCCCCTCAGAGCATTCATGTACAAGTGTAACAAGCCCTATTCTGATGCTACCACCTCACCCCCTCCTACCAGCCAGTGTGGGAGCTCTTCCAGCTGTGTGGTTGAGAGGGAAGGAGTCTTATCCCTTCCTCCAGCCCAGCACACGGGCCTAGCCTGTCCCCATAGTACTCACATGCAACAGCTGCAGGCAGTTAAGGGTGCATTCAGCAGAGACAGCTTTCTACAGAAGATGCACAGTCCCAGATAAAAGTGTCCCAGAATCACTGATTGCTTTGTAGTTACATGGCAAGCTCACTTCGATTTTTGTTCAAACTATTTCCAGACTGTTTGATATTCTGTTCTTGTTGGCTGGGGACTCAACAGGTGCAGGTTTGTTCAGGTAAGGAAACGAGCATTCAGGAAGCCATGGTAATCACACCATCTACCATGTTATGAAAGGCCTTGCCTTGAAAGCTCCTGTTTGCTGGCAGCAGAGCAATCCACTCCCAGAGATTACCTTTGTCTCCTCAAGGGATGCTGGCTAGTAATAACTAATATACTGTCAATCAGTCTTCCAGCTGACTGAATACTACCTCCTCATGTAGTATAGAAATCTCTGGTAAAGAAATCTCTGGTCCTACAAGAATATTTTCCCCAGTACCTTGTGACCATGGCTGAAGTTGTGTGTAAAGTGCTTCCACTGTTGAGGTGTCTTTCGCAAGAGTCGTTGTCTTCTCTTCCACAACTATTTTGTCATATTGAAGACTTATTTATTATCATCTTGTTATCAGGAGTCTGACCTAAACCTGGGATTGCGTTATATATTGCTAAATTTAAACTCATGTGACCCTCACCTTCTTTGTTAAACCTAAAGGAATAGAATAGAACATACTAAAAATACAAGTTACTGACATAGTATTTATGGAAGAAAATAAGAATAACCTCTCATTAGATTGCCAAAATTGGAATTGTCAGCAATTAAAAGATGAATCAGATTGCTATTTATTATATTGCATTAAAACAAAAAATGCTCAATGTGAAGAACTGACTGCATCAGGATTCTAATAAGCTCATCAAATACACGACTGAACACCTATTTGAGACACCTATTTGTAATTACATTTTATTTACTGAATTTTCTTGTGCCAAAATGGAGAGTATAGCTTGTTTGTACTACAGAAGCTTTTGATACATTTATGCAGTTTCTTTCCTCAGTAGATATAATTAAAAGGTCAGTAAATGTTCTTAAAAGAATCTAGAATTGCAAGATTTTCCCAAATGTAAAAGCTATAAAAACAAGAAGATTTAAGCCACCTTTACATTAGGTTTTCCATAATGACAGCAAAATCTAAGAAGTGAATTGTTTCACAGTGTTTCACAGTCTGTCTAAAGTTGGACCAAGCTTCAGACAGCCTTTAGTTCAATATCTGAATCTCTTATACAAAACCTAAAAAGAAAAAATAAGAGTTACTTTATGATCTGAACAAGAATCTGTTGGTAACATATCTGAAACGAGAATGACTGCTGAGTTTATGTGCTTTTCAGAGATGAAGGGTCAATGTATAACTCCAGGAGAAGTATTTCTGAGATGCGGCATTTAGATTTTAGAATACCATTACTCTTGGAAAGAAATGGTGTTAGAGTCATTTACTCCTTTGTTAAAAAGGGTAAAACCACACTATCTAGCTAAAAAACCTTACTGAAGTTAGCTTCCTAAAAAGTTTAAAATATACTTTTTAGGCAAGTTTATCTGATTAAGGAACCCCAGTGAACATATAAATTTCTGCATGGCTTTCAGCACTGAAGATGTATATTCAATACCAGTGTGACAATATAGCTTCCACTAAAATATATTCAGTTTACAATACAGTGATCATAACTTGGAAAGTAGAAAGAGCCAAAAAGCGTGCACAAACTATTACAGCTAAAGCTATATTTTTAATGTAAAGCTGCATTTTTAATTTTAATCAGACTCACCTGTCTAAAAGTGATGTAACCTTTACACACTTGATAGTTTCTCTATTATAGTTTATCTATATTGGGTCTAAGGGTACAGCACCAACCTGAGGAGAAAGCTAATATATATTAATCCAATGTTTTGAGTTTCAGATTAAGATTGACATGTTGTTACATATATATATACATATAGGTAAGGATGAATCAGGTATTTGCATAAGGCTTGTAAAAGTCCTAGAAAAATGTGCAAACAAATACTTGATTTGATGGAAAAATGAAAGATTTCTTTCATTCACATGAAATTAAACGCATGTAAATGTGAAGCTTTAGGATCATTTAGAGCAATATATTTTATTCTACTATTTAATATACTCACCACATGTGCTCTCTTGTAGTGCCGTCTCCAAGTTTGTAAAGTCCATGAAGTAAAACCACATCCTTCAACATCACAGCTGTAGGCATCTGAATCACTGTGCGTTTCAACATGTTTATGCAGATCATAGGCATTCTTAAAACTCAAAACAAAGTAAAACAAATAACAGATAGGGATAGTACAGAGAAGCACTCTTGTGGTTAATGTTTAACACTGGGAGGTAGTAATTTTTGGCTCTGAAAATGACAAGTGAAAGCGGAATATCTGTAAATCATTTCTCTAACTCAGTTTTTCCATCTGCAAAAAGGGGATAATACAGACACCTCTTTGATGTGCTTTCTATTTCATTTTCCATTCCCTCTTTCTTCCCACACATCCATACCTTGCCTGAATCTAGGAGATTTTTCCACAACCACGTTGCAAGGCATCATCATCTCTTTCTGTTCACATAAAGAATATTCTTTTCCACTATTTAGCAGTCATTTCATTATTTTTGGTCTAGAAATTCAGATTATTTCCTTGTGTTCTCCCACGATGTGAACACAAAAGTACCTAAATATTTGTTCACTTTATCCCACTCCCAGCATACAAAGATAAGATCACTCATTTTCTCTGGCAGAAGGTTTACATAAAAAGTTATACATACGCTTACATGTGCAATCTGGTCTGTCACATCACAGTGCTCTTTTTTGTTTGGTTGGTTATAATTTTTCTGCTCTTCGGCATCATATTGTGAAAGCAGAAAAGAAGCCACCATAGAAAAGTCAGCAACCAAGACTTTACGTGTTACAGTGAACCTGTGACAGAAAAATAATTCAAAAGAGAAGACTGAGACTCTCTGAACAAATGGCCAACAGTCATTTGGAATGGCAAAACCCACAGTTTTAGGCACTACTGCTGCACATCTCGTCCTGGTGAACATTTTATAGTGCACAAAATTTTGTCAAGAAAAGTCACCTTTAATAAATCAATCCTATTTCACTATTGAACTACATTTCAACATATGAAGGCAGATGAACAGCAGACAAATCTATTAGATTTCTGAATTGAAAAGCCGACTATTTTAGCAGTTGAAAAGTTTCCTTATCTTAATGAACTCCTATGTAAGACACTAACTTAGGGTTAGCTGAGGGTATTGCTACAAGCCTTGCATTTTCTTACCTGCTGTCATAGAGATGACAATGGAAAGCACATTTATTACAGCATCAGAATCAGATCCGTGTTTCCAGTGAGAAGACGTTTGTGCATACAAAGAGGATATGTGCATTACAAAGAGGATATTTGTGCATTACAAAGAGGATATGTTACAGAGTTAGCTACAGAAAGAAACTTTCAGTTCTGCGACACAACTTCATCAGGATACTCCGTCCATATGGGAGAAATATATATATATATTAAAAGCTCATATTAAAAAGTAACATTCTAGTAATTTGGGAATCAAATGTACAGAGAAAGAAATGAGGTAAAATTGGAATGCAGATACAATAGAGAGAATAGTTGAATAATAGTCAGTCTTATAATCTTTTACATGCATATATAATCTTATGGTGTTTGAAGTTACTTTCCAAAAAGGTAAGGGAAAGAGGCGTAGAGGATCACATTTCACTCTCTAGGCTCTAACAAAAGGATGATTATAGTCTTGCCTTTAGCACTTTGGGAGAATTCCTAAAAGGTGCATGTTGTCTGGAGGCCTTCTGACAGACAAGCACTGGCAAATCTACTTTTAATGTTTAAAGTATTACCACTCTTTTATAAGGTGGCAGAAGGAGTATGTGTCTGTCCTCCGCCTCCCCATTTCACATTCGGATATTTTTGCTTAAGGCATAATAATGGTAGGTGGTTGCTAAGCTGACAGACTTTGAACTGCACTGGCTGAGGCACAGGCTGGGTTTGCTGACTTTCGAACAGGGGAGAACCTCTGGCAGGTTGGCAGGCAGGACTGTAACACCTTAAGCTGAACAAGTGCTTGCTTTGCTGCAAATGAATCAGGAACTTGATGAATGTCATAGGAAGAGTCTCAGTAGAGAAGTTTGGGATTTAGATAAAATCTGTTACATGTAAGACCTTGAAACATTGCCTTATTTTATAATCAGATCAGTGCTTAGCAGGTGGCCAGTGAAAAACATGCAGTTGAAATGGTCATGTAAAAAAAATAAAAGACTTGTTCTAACTACTCGGGAATTATTCCTTGAATAGACACTTTTCCTCATCATTTACCTTAAACAAGGAGGATTTTTTTTTTTCCCTTTCTAAAATAAGTAGCTTCTTTTTTAAAGTTAGTCTGGAATAACTTAATATTTAAAACTGAATCAGTGATGTTCAACAGTGTCTTGAAAGGGCAGTACCCGACAGTTTACCTAGTTGCCTGGCATGTAAATGTTTCCATGTAGGGAGCAATTTCAGAATACCTGCAGCATTTGTGTTCGCATAACAACTTATTTCACACTTATTTCTTAGAGGTAGGCAAACACTTTTAAAGGAAATTTCAATAATTATCTATTACCAGAAAGCTATTATGAAATACTGGTGTAAGAATCTGAAAATGCCACGTCTGCATTGGCAATCTGCACTGGCATATGTATGCTGCCAGAATTTGTAAAGAAAGCTGAATCATGAACTGAGAAAGTAACTGGCTCTAATGTCTGAAGGGATTTAGGTTGTGCTTAAACAGTTGGATCAAGAATTGCTTCACAGCTTCCTCAGCCAAGTTCACGTTGTAGCTGGTTCACAGTGGCTTACCGGGACATGACAGAGCAACACCTCATCCTTCTTCCTAGGTCTAGCAACCCTGTGATTTTCCCGGGCTGTTTTCAAGTAGAACACAGTCTGAGTTACCAGGGAACGAGGTTAGCCAGGCTCCTTGTATAGTTCACAAAGGTGTAGATGTAGCCAGAGGGAGCAGAAACAAACAGTTCTATTAATCGCACGCTTTATTTTCTATATCAACTCTATTTTAAAATATTATGTTTTAATTTAAAAGAAAAACCTCAGCATATTTCAACTGCTTCATTAGCTAATAAAAATAATAAAAAGTATTTCTTTCCAATTTCTAGCTAAAGGAATAAAACAGGAAACAAAGAAAAAATCATTCTATTTTACAACATAAAATATAAAAATTAAGATATGTTAAATCAGATGCATGTCAAGTATAAAAGCATTTAAATGCAAATTAAATGCTTAGTCCTGGTAGTTCACAGTAAGCACCAAATTAAATGCATACTTGTTAAACATCAATGCACTGATTTGCAGACAGTGAAAAACCATGTTTTCTTTAGGAACGCAGCTAGAAAGTAGAATCTACTGTGACTGAGCAAGTCTACACAAAGCTATTCTATGTTTATACAACCTAAATAACTGGTACCCAGGTCTGTCTACATGGTTCAAGTATTCCTGTTCCCAAAGCAAAGACCCACCCACCTTTTGGCTTCTGCATTTCCTGTATGTCCAAGAGCAATATCACGTTTCCTTGTGTTTAGATGCTGTAGGATTCTTTCCCAGCAAGTCATAGCTGTTGTAGTATAACCTGTGGGAATAATTTGGGGACCTTGGGGAGATTCTGGTTAGGTCAGTGGAGGACTGTTCCATTTGAGTGAAGCTGACTATGTGCTGCAAAGCGAGCAGAGTTGCAGCCCAAGCTAAGACACTGCTTTGGCTTTAACCATTCTGCCAGTCGGGAAAGCAAGCAAACAAAGATGCAAATGAAGAATAAGCATCTGCTCAGGGAACTACTGCAAAATAGAAAAGCTCACATTGAAAAACCCCTTAAGTTTCTTGATCAGAAAAAATGGAAAAGGGAGCTCCTATGCTTCAAGGGACTGGCAGTGAAATTCTTACTTTCCATTGTTTGTAACTCAGTTGCCCTAGTTCTGTCTATTGATTTTCTTACTTGATGTAACGATACCTTAGTAATCGTGGTTTATCAAAAGCTCTTCTGTATAAGGTAACCTTGAGAAAACCATGATGTATTTTAAAAAGCTCTCACTTACCGTGTCCCCTCATGTGATCACATTGCAGCCTTTCATGGGCAAAATGCTTGTGACAGTTCTGGCAAACAAACATTTGTTCTGAATTTAAACCTGTAGAAATTGTTTAATGGCAATACAAATAACTTATGAAAGATATATTAATTAATAACCCGTAGCTGTCAGTTTTGTGAATAAACTATCACCACATTTAGACTATTTCGGTATTCTTTTTCATTATGAATATTTTTCAGAGGAAAACTTAGTTGAGACTTAATGAAGAGGATTGTTTATCAGTAACTTAATTTCGTTCTCAGATAACAATCTGTTCAGAACACTAACAGCTTGAAATTTGAGTCAATTCTTCTTCGATTACCCAGAGTACTTTTGCTTTTCATCACCAAAGTACCTGCAACTTCTAAACATATTCCAACTAGTTAAAAACAGAAAAAAAAGATTAAAAAAAAAAAAAGATTCTCTTTAGCACACAGGAAAGTATGCCGATCAGTAGACAGCTGACTGAGGTAGTTAGTGTTCTGGTGGAGAAAATACTTACTGAAAAAAGAAAAGCTAAAGAGAAAAACATGTCTTTTAATCTGAAAGTAGTTAAAATGTCATTGGGATTACTTGCAGAGATTCTATAATCCCAAGCCTAGATCTAGTAGAGGTTCTCACTTCAATAATCCTCCACAAGTAGGACATACTGCAACTTCTTGCATGTGGGTTCATAAGAGATCCCATAGCTTGTGCTTCCTTTTAAATATTCCTAAGTAGTCTAACAGAAACAAACAAACAAAAAAAAGCACATAAGTACCATGCTATTTATTACATAGAAATAACAGAAGTTATTACATATTTATTCTTTATTGTAACATTTTAGAAACCCAAAGTAAAACCTTTCCTGAAAAAAAAACTCAGACTGTCAGACATAATGTGACACTTAACCACACAAATATCTATGCCAAAGTCAGATTACTTGTCAGTAATCACAACTGATTTCAAAATATGTTGTCGGTGTGTCCTTCTTAGGAAAATTTTAGCTTTGAATTTGCAGAGGGCATGCTTTATACTTTTCACCCTCACGTGTCAAAGCTTTTTACTCCACCCATATGTTCATAAAGTGGAAGAACAAAACTCATTACTATTTCTGCTGCTCCTCCATCAGAGAAACAGGAGAACAAGGTGGGGTTGTGAATATATGTCAAATAACTGCTTACTGTCCTCTTTTTTTTTTTTTTAAATCTTCATATTTTCTGTCTTTACATACACATTTACATAGTGGCTAGCCAAAAGCAATCAGATATCCACCAAACAATCCTTGTATATAAAAAGCTACGTCCTCAGATCTCTTGAATTGGGATGAAGAACAAGCCTTAAGAGCACAATCCTACAACACCGGCTACCGACATGTGACACATGAGGGCCTAGTAGGTTAATGTGCTACTATAAATGAAGCTCGAGAAGTACTTTCAGCGGAAAACATCAGAAGGATGTGAAGGAATACCCTACCACATCACATAAGCAGCCACAAGACTCTCACCTACCTAACAAAGATAACAGCCATGCAGAAAACCACTTTTTTTAGGGAGGTGAAATAATAGCCTGGACCCGAAGTCCTGAGGTAAGAGACTAAATTCAAATTCAGGAACAAGAATTAAGAAAACACGAGATGTTCTTTTGCGGATGATGCATGAAAATGGTAATCAAGTGAGTCAAACTCAATGATAGGTTGGATATCTTTAGGTCTCAGAAATTAAAACAAAAATAACTTGATAGGACTCACCTACTTAATTCAACAATGTAGATGCATTTCTATTACTTATGGGGGCTTTCCCTCCACAGCATAATAGGGCTGAAAACAATCCACATCCACACTAACTTCCTGGAAAAGACTTCTGAGTTTCAGATTGACGTGCTGAGTAAAGGGATGGAACACTAGACTCCTCATCAAAGATAAAGGAAATCCTAAAATTTCACCTTGCCAACAATGAGGAAATAAGATCATTACTGGACATTCAACAGCATGTTGGAATCATAACGTTCAGTTGCACAGATGTGATATTTTCTCTCCTCTAAGGACCACAGATTCTACACTATCAGGCTACTAGAGTGAGTTCCCCTGCCAAAAAAAAAGAAAAAAAAAAAAAAAAGTGTGTCTGTCATCAGTTGATCTCAATATAGAAAGGAAATAAATTGATATTGCCTTACATCTGCTGACTGGATTTTGCCATCGCTGCAGTGAATACTTCATTCAAAATGTAACTTCAACCTATAAATTGAAAAGATCAGGGGGATCACAAAGAGGATTCCAATCAAATCTGAACCTTATTGACACAATACAGAATGAAATCTGTTCCAGAACCAGAGTCCAACAAATTGTCTCGTTATTCTTCAGCACAAAGTCTTCTTGAGAGGTTCTGCCCACCCACCTTGTGAACCTGAAGCTGAATGACACGTACATCAAATCGCAGCCCATACTTCAGCCCTTACTCAAACAATAAAGGCATCTGCTATGAAAGACTGTCAATGGAATGCAGCTTCTACAACAGAGCCAAGGGCAGAACATCAGCTTTGAAGCCACGACAGTAATTTCAACACAAGAGGTAGCTAGCAACACAGACAACATAATAAAATTGTTCTTTCTCACCACAGAGCTGAGAAAAACTAGAATGGCAACAGGTGCTCTTCTCTTGATTTGAAGGAAAGAGATGATGGAAAGCAGTGAGTAAGCTCACCATCAAAGATTAACGTGAGGGAAATATTCATGGTCCTGACCAGTAGGATACAAATGAAAAGTCTGTTTGAATGGCACAAACCAAGACTCACAGGATGAATTATGGAGAAACCCAGCCTTGTTCAGCGATGACCTTTCTAAGTTTCAACTAACTGAGAGCTGAGCGCATTCAAGTCCCTTGGGTGATAAATTATTCTACCTAAACCATAGATCCTATATAACAAAAGTGTTTCCACTTTTCACATATCTGAAGATCTCACAAGTTCCTATGTAATATTTACTACGGCGTTAATAATAAATGCTGCAGAGAAACTTATTTCAAAATTGAGTTTTTTTTTAAATGAACTGCCTTTCCAGTGGCAATGAGGAGCGTTCTTCTGAACTGTAACATTTTTTTCCTCAGTAGCATAAGCGTGATGAGCAACATGTTGATAGAATCACTCTGGAGAAGTAACCTAAAAAAACAACAGGAAGCACGGAGAAGGCAAGAGAGTTTTGGCAGGAAATCAACTGACGGGAGCACAGAATTAAGCGTTTTCAGAAACCAAAGAGACACCAGTAAATGTTGCAGTAACATTTAATTAACTCACCTTAACCCAAAGAAAATTACATCAATTACAAAAACGTAGAATATTCTGCAGTATCCCACATAAACCAGGCCCTGAATTTAGACCTACCATCAAGTAGCTGAAGTCTGTCTGGACTAATTGAGGGAACGCTACCTGTTCTTTGGGGAGAACCTGTTAAGACATTCTTTTGGTGTATTTTCATCATCTCTCCTTCCTTCACTTCTGCCTGCTCCTGCTCACCAGGAAGCTATGAGGGCAGCAGAAAGAGGAAGGTCACACAATTATTAGACTACATTAGATGCTAGAGACACAGCACTTCACCAGCCAGTAGTTACATGACAAGGGGGATTAAATCTTAAATAGGCTGTGCCTCATCCCCCAAAAATCCACAGCTGTAGTGAAAGTACGCTGGGTACTGCACCTTCTTCCAGTTGCATAGGGTGTTGTTCAACTGCATACTGTCATCAGTGGCAATTTAAAGTAACTCTCTAATTTCCTAATAATGTAAACCCTTAACCTTTACTGCACTAGCCCAAAATTTTAAAGCAACACATTGAACTGGGACAAGGAATTGATCTGGCTTTAACAGTATCTGTTTCATCAGAATTGATCTGGCTTTAACACTGGGCAGGGGAAATGGGAAACAAATGCAACTCCCTGAGCTGCTACTGCCACTGCAGATAATGTATAGTTGATTCAAATCGAAACAGTTTTATCTTTTTAAGATGACTATATAAATTACAAAAACTGTTTATTATGCTTGTAATCATCGTAATCTTAGGAGACTGTATTAAACTATGCTTTTAAAAGCATCCTTTGTGCAGAAGAGAGCATTCACACAAGGGATCAATGCAAGCAAACTGCTGCATTTTTAATTCCTACTCCAACCTATTTCACAATAACTCCCTGGAGAAGCAAGCTCTTATTTCCTCTGAAGGGCTCGAAACACGATCTGAGAGATCTAAGGTCCTGTGTATATCAAAATGTGCAGGCATATTAGGGTGAACCAACTAAAGATATGAACCTAAACAATGATGTAAAGAAAGCTTCTCTTTGCTCGTCATGAGAGTAACCACGTGGAGATTACATTTGCCTTTATTTTTTGGCACCGTCTCTTTAAATCTTTTACTCAAACTTTCTTGGATATTTCTTTATGTATAAATAGGAGAGAAGTTTGGAGGGCCGTTGCTTGGAGTGGTAGCTTTACCTTTGGAGAAATGAAATCTAACACAGTAGGAGGCATGAAAAGAGACAGGGAAAGCTGTATAGGAGAATTATATTCATAACTGTGGGAACATATTTGCAGGAGGGTGGGAAATGTAAGCAGGTTTCCCTGCCCTCACAGTCCTCTTTCCTAGTGTGCCCTACCCCACCTGCTGGGTCTTGTCTAGCAGGCCTACTAAGTTGAGAAACATTCTTTCAAACAATAAAATTCACAACAAAGTTGGAACTTAAAAAAAAACTCGTGTCAAAATATTTATGGGCTGCCCTTTAACAGAAATGAGAAAGAGAACATAAAATCAATTAATGTGAAAATTTTTCTTTTTAAAGTGTGTTTTTTTCAGAAGACTGTGCTTTCTGATGCAGCAAAATCAGTCTCCTGAGGGCTTGGAGGTTTTCCTTCATTTTTAAAAAAATATATGGATTATTATTGCACTATGAAATTATTGCAATATGAAAATAAAGGCTGGTTGGTTCCAGCCCCGATACTTTAAAATAATCACTGTAAAAAAAGCAATTTCTAGGAGCTATGAGACATAATTGTAAGTAGCCAAACTATGCAAACCATCCAAAAGTTATCGTAAATAATGCTTTCTGAGAATCATCTCTTCATAAACTTCACCCACAGATTTTTTTTTTTTTTTTAATGTCATTCCTTATGTAAAGTAAAAATAATGAAAGAAATTAAGGCATTTTTGGGTCTAGATATATCAAACGCAAAGCAAAAATAGACAAATGATATCTCTGGACATTCTGCTCGGTAATAACACCCAGGTGAACAGACACTCGCCCTGTTCATATGCTATGCCATAAATAATCTGCAAGCTGAAACACTGAGAGGAAACTAAAAATAACTTTAGAGTTAGTAAACAGAAGATTAGCAAAACGAAGCATGGGCTATAATCACCATCAGGAAACAAGAATAATTCCACTCTGTTGTTGCAGTTTATTTATTCAAATGTTACACATACTTTAATCTAACAGTGTGTAAGTGAGGGATACAATATATAAAGCAGCATCAGACTGATGTTCCCTTGCGTGGGCATATTTTCATCCTTAATAACGTTTGTTTATAACATCAAAAAGCATAGTTGATGTCATAAATTAATTTTATCGCAACTTTGATATGAAAAAAGTCAAAGTCATAGATAATAGAAAAATAGGATCTGAAGCTGAAGCTTCTGAATCCAACAGTGACAAGGAAAGTGCTTCCCTATAATGTCATATCTCTATGGGGCCATTTTTGATCAGGATTAAAAAACACCTCTAAGAAGCAGAAAGAAAATTATATAGGCATACATAAATATATGTATTATATAATACATAAATAAACAAATAAACAAACAAATAAATAAAGACAACAGCTGCTACTCATCTTGGTTCACTTCATACAAAAATAGCGCAATAAGAAATGGAATGGATAATCATTTCCAATATAGAATACAAAGAGGCAGTCAAGATAAAACCATTTTAGTTGGAATTAATTTGGGCCAAATTGAAACACGAGACACACATCAACAGCTTATTACAAATGATTTCTGTCCCAGGAATAAAAAAAAAAAAAACAAAAAAACCCCACAACATTTCTATTTGACCCTAGAAACACCTGATTCTCCCACTTGAAAACAAACTGCACCAAGGTCCTTGGCAGCTGATGTGAGCTCCAGCTGCTCAGCAGACATGCTGGCAAATCACTGGAGCTGTGCCTCTAACTGAGAACCTATGCATTTCAGCTTGGTGTGGTAACTGTAGAAATTGACCTATGTGATCAATCCTCTGGGACGCTTTGCCCCAAATTCACAATTTCTTCACCAGTGCCTGTACTGCTCTAAACACAAGAAAGGAACGCATTACAAAAGATTGCATGAAATCTGCAACACTGTGCCACAAGAGTGGCAAAGCCAATAGCACTTACGTATGTAATAGCCTCATGATCTGTAGGTTAGCTTAGCAGAGAAACTGATCAGTTCTATCTACTGATAATGAGGTAGGTAAAACTTGCAAATTTCAGTGGCAGTCAGGTTAGGTGCAATCTCAAAATCATAGTAATAGTAGTGTGCTTTGTACGTTAAATAACATTATAGAAAAGCACTTCATAGATTCAACAAGAAAATTTTGTAAAAGTTAGTACTTTTCTTAGGTATATATTAAGATACTCCTGGGATTTGGTCACACAAACATTGTTAATGTTGGTTCAATTCTGTATTTTTCACTTTTAATTAAAACTCATCCACCTTTAATTAAAATGTCTACACCTGTAATTACACTTGATTATAGCGTTAAGAATAAAGAGCAGGATACACAAGAGCCAAAATAGTTGCATTTAAAAGCCTAGTATATTATTGCTATTACATCCACAGGGACTGGCTATAATTTTCTGCAGAATTAGATTTTTTTTTGTTTTCCTTTTAAGTATACTTAGTACCATTTGATAGATGTAGAATACAACCCCAGTCATAAAACAGCACTTGTGTCTGTAACCAAATAAGGCAAACACCACACAACCAATCAAGTTTCCATTTCTCTATAATGATTTGTACACATGCTACTTCCAACTTGAAATTCTTAAGCACCAGATCCGTCACCTAAAGGGGAAATGCTGTGCCAGTCAAAAACAAATTTCCAAAATCCATTTTAGACAATTGCATCTGCTGAGAACCTAACACTGGAAAAATACTCAGTTCTCATGACATCACCTTTCCAGTCTCTTTCCATTTTATGAACGTTTATCAAGAAAAATCTAAGGCGAGGTCTAGGATGAACAGTTTAAAACTACAGGAGAGATTTAGGTTAGATCTTAGGAAGGAATTCTTGCCGAGAGGGCGGTGATGCGCTGGCACAGCTGCCCAGAGAAGCTGTGGTGCCCCATCCCTGGAGGCGCTCAAGGCCAGGTTGGATGGGGCCCTGGGCAGCCTGAGCTGCTGGGGGGCAGCCCTGCCCACGGCAGGGGTTGGGGTGGGTGGGCTGTGAGCTCCCTTCCAACCCAAACCATTCTGTGATTAAGGCAATCAGACTTAAAGTAAAGAGCAAGTGGAAACCCTCATCTGAGTGCTTCATGCAGCTGGGTACCAGCAAAGCTACAAAGGTCTGCAGTGAGGTTACAGACATCAGTGAGGTCTGGAAGTAATCTTCAAAACTCCAATGTAATCTGTGTGGCAGACGGGACACAAGTGACCTGCTGCTTCCAGGAGGGGCTACAGAGTCTCTTCCAAATATTTAGGAAAATGATCACAGAAGCATTGTTCCCATTCAGATGGTAGTATCAACTCACAATTCTTCAATTTGCTTCCAGGAACCCTCACCTAATATTTTTAGAAGAACTTACATTTTAGCTGTTGTAAATTTCCCTTGTAAAAACTAAAGTTAAGGTTATGGCCTCCTAAATTATACTTTTTTTTTTTTTTTTTTTAAATTACTGAATACTTTAAGAACATACGGTGGCAGCTGGCAGACACCTTACCAGAAGCCACAAGCTGTCACATTTTCATTACGACCATCCAGTAACAGCTCTACAATCACCATCTCAAACAACTGTGACTGTAATTTAATTCCACAGGAGTGCTGCAGAACGCCTTCCCACGTGGAACACGAGATAAAACACTACCACGAGTACAATTCCAGTCACTTTAACCCTAATACAAGAGAACACTTGTGACAAGACTCACCCTATGCCCCTGGGAGCGGGCTCCCTTCAGCCGCCCCACCCCGCCTGACCAGCAGCCCCACCGGCCGGCGGCGCCAGGTCGGTACGAACGCGTGTGACAGCCGAGTGCGCCTGCGCAGCAGCCGCCCCCATTTTGGCGCCAGGGTCGCGTTCCCTCAGAGCTGGTGCGCTTCTCTGAGGGAAGGCGAAGTTAATTAAGAAGGCGATGTGTATAGCGTATAACTGCAGCAGCTATCCCTTAGCTAGTAGTGCGCTCAGGGTTGACTGAATTATCTTGCAACGCCACTTTTTTTCCGAGGCTAAAGCCAGAAACGCCTCATATCTATTTCTCTTCAACCCACTCCTTACCTGAACAACCACACAGGTATATCATGCCTGGAGGAAAACTTACTGCCTGTTGGGATTTGCATGCGTTTCATGGGAAAAGTAGTGGAAGAGGGAGGAGAGTGAATGAGAAATAGATGCACTTGCCTCCAGGACAAAGTTTCTCATTTTTCTCTCTGATTATGCAATCTGAGCTTTTCTCTTTTCCGTCTTTATAAATGGTGCTTTGTCCACGGGTTCCACTGCTTCTTCGGCAAAAGCCTTCTGTTTGCATCAGTGCAGACTTCACAGCAATGGAGGTGTTTTCATTTTCTAAGACGGCCCCCAAAGAGCCCCACCCGTTGTACACATAGCTCCAACTTTACCCATATGCATTTTGAAAACGTATCGCAGAATTCCGTACGGTCACCAGGGCCTTTGGGTACAGATGCCATTTGTACATCAAGCGGGCAAAAGCAATTATTCCTTGAAAGCTCACATTCGGGTCTTAACACAGGCATAGATGTGGAAAGAAGGGAAGAAGAGCTCATACGCGCTGTTACCTTATTTATTTATTTATTTACTTTAATCTCCCTCTCCTTGGCAAGGAGCTGGGGTAAGAACATCCCCACCCTTTCCTTTAATCTGCTCATTTGATTTTGTTGTTGTTGTTTTGCTCTTTGATTGCAAGGCACCCCTCTTTATTCTACTGTAATCCCCCTTATGTCAAACTTACGTGGTTGTAGCACATACATGACAGAGCAGGTCTTTTCTGTGCGTGAGAAAGGACATTCAGTCTTGAGAAAATTCTGCCCACAAGCTTGCTATAGCTCTTTCCAGAAGTGATGAAATATGAACCTGCTACGTTCTCTTATCATTTGTGCATCTTGCATTTTGGTTTCTGCATGTTCCTGCGTATAACACACTGTGTTTTACCTTTGCATTTAATTTATGGTAAACTAAGCACACATTAATGCTTTCCCCTCTACGCTTGAAGATTCTTCTAGAGAAAATCATCTGAACACAGTAATCACTAATATTTAGTTAACAGGACTGCATCTACCAGAACTTACTATGCAGTTTTGTACAGCACGCTAAGTCTGTGTTTTCTCTGCCTTTATCTAATTATATGTCCAGTGTATTTTATTGCCTCCCATGTCCCAGTCTCATCTTTCTTTTCAGTGAAGTTTGTGCGTACAAGGCTCAGAGATGCCCACTCCTCTTTGAGTTCAGTGGAAACTGCCAGCTGTGCGGGAACAAGATACTAAAATGAGCGCAGGGCTTGAGAGAAAGGCAGGTGAACTCAGCTGGTATCTGGCTTCATTAACAACAACCAGCTCGTCAGACCTTATGCAGGTTGTTCTGGCAAACCAGCCACAGTATGTGCTATCTCCTTGTTTCATTGTCACAGCAAGAGCCTTAGATTCACATGGGTAGGAGAAGACAGAAACTTGCAGAAAATTAGTACCATTGGGTCTGCCAATTTTAACCTCTCATTCCGCCAATACTACATTTCTATTTTTTTTTTAATATATGTATATATAGCTATTTAATTTTTGCTACAATTACCAAACACCTTCAAAACTTTCTAGAATCAAAATCTAATTGTAAACAGAAAAATAAAGGGCTCAACTGATGGCAAAATGACATTAGAATTGAAAAACTCTGCTTTAGATGGAATAAATACCTAAACTCGGTAATTTTGATTGCTTTTGACATCAGCTGTTCTAAAGTCACTGTAATCAGCCATATGTTAATTGGTCAAAACAGCTCATGGATAAGACAAAGGCAACAGCATTACACTACAGTTTTGATGAAATCCTAACTTAAGAAGTAAGGCTGAAGTCTCTTGGAGGAATCTCACCTTCCTACCACTCTCAAAGGATTCCCTTTCTGCCCCTTTCAGCTTGATTTAGGAAGGTAAATTTAGCAACAGTGAGCTTGAACTCAAGGAAAGCGATCCAAAGCATCAGCCATCATTAGGCTGTACTGCAGGGTCTCTGTATGGTAATTCCAGCTGAGACTGAAGTCTGCCTTTTGTAGCTGGCAGCAATGGCCACACAGAGTAGTTCTTCAGAACCTAGGAGGGAAAAGAAATCCAGAACAGCTTTCTCAGAGCATTTCAGAGCAAAAAACATATTTCCCAACCATGGTTACACTGTGTGATGAAGTAATTGTTGCTTTCTAAAGTGTTCCAACATTTTTCATCAAGAAAACTTAACACCTTCTTGCCATTTACATTGGGGATATGATAGTAGCACTGAAGAAGATCGCTCTGAGCTGATGACAAATGCTACGGAAATGCCTTTTCTTGTTGCTGTTGTCCTGTTGCCAACTTGGGATTTGTTACATGGCAAAACTCCTTACATGAAGACAAATCTTGGCAGCTGATTTCACAGACAATAGTCACTTGGCTGTACAGTCATTGCCCCAAACTACTTAGACCAGAACTTTGCTGTGAATTGTGGTACAGATCAGCAGTATCCTCCTCCTGTATGTTTCCTTCTGCCTTTACACTACATTAAGCCAATGCACTCACAACCACCATGAACAGATATGCCAAAAATACAAAAGGTTAAGGATTATCCAAAATGCATACCGATACTGATAACAAATAAAAGGCCAGCAGTAATTACGAGGAGTGACAGTATTACTTTAAAGAGCCTAAACAGCACCAAGGAAATATCATTCCTGAAAAAGAATTCACAAAGCAATACCAATAAAGCTATTTTCCTTATCTATTTTCAGGTAATACCTACACAGTTTTTACGTGACTGTCACCTGGCTGTATAGTATTTCTTCCAGTCCTAATTTTCTGGGTGAGAAATTCAGGCATCTTCTTGTGTGCAGAGCACTAGTAAATCATTCTGACAAATTGATAAGAAAATCAGTTCTAGAAATAAATTCATCTGTTTTCCAGTTCTTAATTTCAGAGGATTTCTGAAACAGTAGAAAGGTGCAGAAACTTAGCTGTCTATGCAGAAACTGACTGCTACTGTTCTGCAAAAATACTTTTCCATTGACACATCTCAAAATAAAAGTTTATAGGCACTTAATACAGTAGCTTTTCCTGACAAAATTCATCACAGACCGCTGCTGAGAAAGATGCAATCTCCTCTGTTTTTTATTTAGTATAGTAAGAAGCTATAGAATATATATTCAGGATGCCACCCCATTTTCCTGTATATTTTGGGATAGTTTGGTTACAGAATTCTATGAGGTAAGTACTAATCTTACTGCTTTTGAAGCATATCTATGTGATTCAAGGAAAAAAGTCTGATAGTTAATTGAGGACCAGAAAAGAATAAAAACGCTAGTAGAGAAGGGTTCTGCACCTTGTTGCTCCTTTACTTCAGAGCCCATGTGCCACAGACAGCATTCAATTAAATAATAGTCTTACCAATAAACAAAGACAGTACACAGCACTACACATCACTCCTTTGGCTCAAAATAATTCCAGTTTGTTACTGAACAGTCATTACGCAAAATCTCCAACACATGGCTGAAAAAAGTAACCTTCATATCCTATAGATGAAAAAGCTAGTAACAAATTGGGAAATAAAATTTAGATTGCAAATCCCTTACATATTTTTATTTGTTGTGCAGGTTGAAATAGCGTCAGTAGAACTTTGGTATTCATTTGCAAAAGGCTTAGCTGGGAGAGCAGCTGGCATTCACTAGTTCTCCAAGGGAAGTGCCATCTGAAAAGAAATTAATTTCCAACTTCTCCAAAAATATTATTTCTTTTGAAACTTTTCCTGTTGCAGCACACTCCAGATACAGTTTTGTTCTCATAGGGATGTTAATAATAGTAGTAATAATGAAGTCACACTGAGAGATGGTAAGATACCACAGCAAAGGTTGCAGTCAAAGTTATTTCTGAAAGGAGTGTTCTGGAAGGTTCAGCTTTTTGAAAATTTTCTACTGCCTGGCCTACTTGAGGTGAGCTTCATTTTTTTCCTCCTTAAGGAGAATATCACTTAAGATATTCTGAGGATAGCAGAAAACTGAAGAGAGAAATTTCTTTTCCACATGATCATCAACATGCAAGCATTTATTGTGCAATCAGATTGTTCCTTTTATAATTAGTTAATTCACTATCAGAAGTGCAAGATTTTGCTTTGCCTGGGTCAGATTCTGTGGAAGAGCAGGAGGGATGACACAGTCAGTATAAGACTACAGAAAACCAGAGGATCACACATTGGGATAAAGGGGTTTTGTGAAATCAGAGAGGTATCTGTAATGAGTGATGACCTGCACTCATCATTCATTTTCAAATAATCAGGCAATTACATGTTAAAATGGCTCAGACTGTTTCAATGCTTTCTGAATACTACTGTCAGTGGTATTCACATAGAATAGTTGTAATCATTGCAGCTGAGGCAAAAAAGCCCCCCTTAAAAGCATAATCATCTATGGACAAAAAAAACAATCTTCCAGAAACACTATATGGAGTACTGTAACCCTCCGTGTTTGTATATATTTATGTATTGTTTTTTTTTTAAGATCATAGCCATCTTGTATTTACCACAATAATTTGATCCAGGACCTCTACATTTCTTTTTTTCATTCAACCTGCCAAATTATAATGTGCTTTTCCCAATTACGCACCAAACTCAGCAAAAGGAAAAAAGTTTCAAGTACATAAAGAACTCATTTTATAAATAAAAGATAGCTTCCTCATGACCAATAGATTTTGCGCTTGTGGGGAGGACAGCTGAGAAGGTTACCTGGCCTGAGCCAGCGGTGGAATAATCCAGACGATACAGGGGCATCAATCTCTAGTTCTTGTGAGACCAAAAAAAAAAAAAAAACCATGATCATAGAGTGTTGTTTGAAAAGGATCTGGGGAAGACATATAACGGGCTAAGGAATGGAAGATTCTTTTGTTTCTGCACTGCTAAGAGACGTTTTCTGATATGCATTCTTGTCCCATCAAATGTAGATCTCTCTCATAGAGACATTTATAGACTCGATGATATTTGCAGAAAAGTAGCTCTGCTCCTCTGACACCAAATCTGTCACCAGAAACTCCTTTGTTACATCCTTTCCTAATTGCAACATATTCTGTTGCAATTAGGCTTTACACAGAGCCTTGCATAGCTTCTAGATGTTGATATGGCACAAGGAAAGCCACGGAAGGTTAACTTTAATTTCCAGTCATTTATACTTTGGAAGGATTTGTTGCAGAGATTCTAAGGCATCATTTAGGGGTCAGGTAGTCCATGTTCATACAGACTTTCAAAGACAAACTCATTCCTACTCATATTTTTGCTAATACATACAACATTTTCATAAATATGATAGGCACAGACAGGATTTTTACAACCATCAATCTATCTTCACTGTTAAACACAGCAGATGCTTTATACCTGGCAAAAAACTTAAGTAAGGTTCTAAGGCTGGCTCAATTTGCAGCCCTGGAAGGACTTGTTCTTTAGCTGCAGCTGGTAGGACAATTTTGGATGTCAGGATTCCAGACAGCACCTGTTTATTTTTATTTATTTTTTGTTATTGTTCATTTTTAGTTAATTTCTTTTTCATAGCAGCCGTTCTTATCTGTGGAAGAGATACCATCTTTTTGACGTGCAGCTGACCAGACTGCACATCAATATGTGGAGAATGGAATCAAAAGTGTTGTATCAGCATTGATGTATTTCATAGAATCACAACCACAGAATGGCTTGGGTTGGAAGGGATCTTTAAAGCCCATCCAGTTCCAACCCTCTGCTGTGGGCGGGTTTGTCACTCACTGACTGCCCAACCCCCTAGTTTACAGCTCCAATATTCAGGCAAACCTTGCCCCTTCTACACTAGGGCATGCTGCCTCCACGTGGCCAAGCATGCTTCAGACTTTCTTTCGTCTTGCATTTCACACAACTGTGTGTGGCTCTGAAAGTTGGAAATAGAACGGACTAGGATTCATGCATTATTTCTGTGAAACAGGGCAATAGGAGGATGAAAAAATTAATGACTTATATTGATAACAGTGTCCTTCACACAAATATTCACCAGAAATGCACAGTAAAGTACAAAGGCATATATATATATATGTATATATATATAAAAAGAATACTTTCTCAAATGTTTATTACACGATGAAAGAAGACTAATTGAAAAAAAATTCACATCCTGAACTTGATCAAAGAGGACCAATTACTCTTCGGATCTATTAGCTAAAAGCAAGTTTGAAAGAGCAGTTTTTTAAAATTACATAAAACTGTATCACATTCTTGTTTCAGTTCATAACTGGTTTGATTCCGACTTGACTAGAAGACCATAGAAGTTCTTTAGTATTAGACCAGCTATGTGATTCAAGTAGCACTAACAGCGTTAGGGGTACAGGGCTTTTCCCATCACTAAAATGGAAATACTTGTGAAAATGGTCTATTTTCTTCCACACCACACAGCCCCATCCCCATGTCCCAGCCTCCACCTATTATACCAATGTTGTTAGAAAGACCAAAAGGAGAAAGAAAACAATTATTGTTTTGCCCATTTCTGTGTACATTTCAGTCTCTATCAGCTGACCACAAGTGTATTCCAGCTCACTGTCAATGAGGTCTTCATATAAAGTTTACAGACTGGAAGGAAGTGTCATGTTATGGCTAAAAGGTTTTCTGAATTTCCAGTGCCATATAATTTCCCTGCTTTGGTTAAGGTGTATTATGATGCTTCCTCTCAAATCTCAATCTTACTGTCCCAAATTCACAGTGCAAAATACACAGTACAATTTAGCAGGGGTACTAAATTCGCGATGGTTTTGGTTTTGATTTTTTTTTTTTTTTTAAAAACATTGCAATGTTTAGAGATGATGTGAGAACCTCAAGATTCTCACAGATGTTACAGGGTGCGATGCCAATTTTAGCTTACTTTTCAATGTATAAACACTTTCCCATCTCTGTTTGGTATCCAGCAAATAATCCTATCAGAAATTTTCCAAACATCCGTGTGTTTTTGTCTCTACTGTCCACTTCAAATTTTCAAATTATAAATTAGTAGCTATACATCTGTTGCTGCTGCTCTGCTTGAACCTGTTGCTGTCCTGACTGCTGCTGCGCTGGCTGTGCCGGGGGCTGTAAGACATCAGTTTGAGGCACCGACCTCCACGTCAGAGGATGCTGTTCTGTTATCTGGTTTCCTAGAGGAGCAATGGAGTTCACCAAGGTGGTTAGGTTTATAAAATGGGCCACCGAGTGAGGATTGGCTGCCTCTGGCTGCGGCTGGATCTGAATGTCATTCTGGCGGTTGTGCAGCATGGCGGAACCACTGACTGTGTCAAATGTCACAGTGAGAATGGAGTTGTCCAGCTGCAACTGGCGCTCCGGTGCAGTCAGGTGGCCCACAGCCACTGGTTGGAGGTTTGTGAATTGCGTTCCAGCTGCCGTTGTTATGGGGGTAACAGTGATATTTGTCAGTCCAACAGAACTGGATGGCGCTGTGACATTTGGGTCGCCAAGGGTCACCACCACCTGGGGAAAAACAGAAAGTAACTTCAACTTTATATTGCACAGCTGACTGTCAAGTATCTAGTACTGAGAAAGACCAGCTGAGTGCTGATGGGCTCACATGTTGCTACCGCCAGTAAAAGAATTCATACAAATAGAGGGCAAACAAAGCTGGTGCAGGGTCTGGAGCACAGGCTTTATGAGGAGCAGCTGAAGGAGCTGGGATTGTTCAGGCTGGAGAAGAGGAGGCTCAGGGGAGACCTTATTGCTCTCTATAACTACCTGAAGGGAGGTTGTAGTAAGCTGGGAGTCAGCCTCTTCTCTCGTGTAACTGGTGATAGGACTAGAGGGAATGGCTTCAAGCTGTGCCAGGGGAGATTCAGGCTGGATGTCAGGAAATACTACTTTTCTGAAAGAGTGGTCAGGCAATGGAATGGGCTGCCCAGGGAGGTGGTGGAGTCACCGACACCTGGAGGCGTTCAAGAAATGCTTGCATTTTGTGTTGAGTGACATGGTTTAGTGAGAACTATTGGTGATTGGTGGTTTGCTGGACTGGATGATCTTGAAGGTCTTTTCCAACCTTGGTGTTTCTGTGATTCTGTGAGAGGGGAGTATAGAGAGCTTGAAATAACTTCCAAGTGTAGAAGTAAGAAGATAATGAGAGGGGAGCATATGTAACGTTCAAAACCATTAGTCAAATTAACTGTCACACTTGTAGTCACAGCTTCAGCCAGTTAGTGGTATTTGGCAAACAAGGAGATGGTAACATCAAAGAAAATAGAAACAAACATGAGGAGTTGCATGGACCAACACCTTTTTTTTCCCCTATTTATCTTTATCTTACTGAAGTTTATCAAACTAGCCCTAAATGTTTGATGATTCTTCTGTGTTTGCCACAAGGAAACCATAAGTATTATCCCACTAGGCAATGCCAGCTGCCCGCCCATTTTACTGGAGCTTACCTGTTGAATGCTCTGTACAGCTGAATTAGTCTCATCTCCAACATTTCCTGTAAATTCAGCTTCCTTCTCTGTGTATTCACTGAAGGCAGGGTCCTCAGGCACTTGAGTTTCCTCCTCCTCACCTGACTTCTGCTTTCGTTTTTGGCCACGCTTAGGAGCTTTCATATGCTGTTTTCCTTCTGGTAATTCTCCCTGTTCCAAGGCTAATTCAGGCTGAAGCAACAAATTTCCAAATGAAACACTAAGCAAAATGACTTGATGACGTTCCAAGTAAGACTGTTATCACCTGTAGTTGGTTTACGTTGATTTTCAAGTAAAGAATCAAACTTCAGCCAAAACTTGATTTCAGGGAATTGAGAACTCACCCTATAATTACCTCCATTTTATAAGCACATGTTATATAACAAAACAGACTGATCTTGAATCTGCTTGTACTGCTTAGAAGACAGCATACCACACCTTAACCTGGGACTGATTCTCTAAAAAAAACCCATATTCCTTGCCTATCAGCCCACGCTTGGCTATGATACATACCAAAAACGCAACATCCCCAGTAGGTCTGAAAATCTTGTTGCCACCGGAATTTGGCAACGGTAAATTTACCTGAACAATCCCAATTGAAGAGGCATCAATGGTTGTAGTCTCTGGCAGCTGCTCTAAATCATCAATCTTCACTGAAAGAATCTGTGGACAAAGAGGTATCAGCCTGGTGAATTGCACCAGAACAAACTGCAGCCAAACAGTACAGTATTACCTTATCTAATCACAGAGCAAAAACGTTGCATCCAACATTTCATACAAACCATTTAATGTAATGGTTTAATTTAATATAACCACAGCTTGTTTTGTTTTAAATAGCCTTTATCTTATGGCACAAAAATCTTTTCCTTTTCACTGAAAAGCAAAGTTTAAAAACAACACTAGAGGAATGTGTTTTTTCTTGTATTCCAGACAATCCACAACCCACTAAGAAGTGAAGAATTCTGTAGAAAAGAAATATAATATTTTGTAAAATGTAGTTGGCTAAAAATTACTTTATAAAAACTTATTTTATTTTATTGCTATTAATAATAAACACATTAACTGTGTCCTACTCTATTGTCCCCAGCAGAATCTATGCAGCTCAGCTTATCAAAAAACAGGAACAAATTGCCTCTAAATTGCAGATAGCTAGCTGCATTTTTAGTCCAAAAATCAATAAACAAAAGTTTTTTGCTGGCATCTCTGCCTGTCACTGCGATGAAAAGTAGGCATAATTTAAGGCAAAGCAACACTGACAATAATTTGGTTGTAAAATAAAGCCTCAAATGGAAAGAACAAGCCTTAAACAACCTAAAGAAGAAACTGCTGAGAAAAAAAAGCACATACATTATCTGTTCAGAAATTTAGAACACAGAAAAAGCTCCACTAGAGTCAGACAAAACAACCCTCTAATCCAAATTCTCCAGAGTTAGCATTTATCTTTATTATTTATTATTTTGTATCATCATCAGATGCTGCTGTCACCTCTATTCACCATTTCTTTCAGATCACTTCTGAATACAGAAAACGTAATGAAGAAAAAAAAGTGAATTATGCTCACTAACAGATGAATACAAAATATGAAAAAAAGTCGTACATTTAAGCAAAGGCAAAAAAAGGATTTAAACAATCAGAAGAAAATCATTTTTAGGGAGTGACAACCAGATGTGTTTACTGCTGAAATATAACATAAGAGCTCATTCAGTTAAGTGCAAGCTTAAGAGAGAGTGCCCAAGCTAAGGTTAATTTACCCTTAACCAAAATTTGCCTCAAAAGAACAGGGATAAAAAAGAGTTGGGGGAGGAACTCCTTCTATATCACTGAGGGCCATTAAGTTTCCAAAACAAAACAAAACAAAGTCAAAATACCGAAGCACTCCATGAGCTACTTGCCAAACTAAATTACCTCTGGATGTTTACGCCTCATATGTCGACTCATGGATGCTCTGGTAGAAACCTTTGTCCCACACAGCTGACAGCTCTGGGCTTCCACCTTATCGTGAGTGAGCTGTATGTGTTTCTGGAGCATGTAATCAGTGACATACTTCTTATCACAGACTGAACATGTCCACTGTTTTCCTACTGGTGGCAGATGGAAGGAAGATCTGTTAGCAACAGCCCTGAAAGGTGAGTATCATACTGCCAGTAGCTCAAGAAGAGGAACTAGGGAAAAAATTAAGCTATAATACTAGGCTATTATTTCTTGGAGGATTTACCTGTATGAATCAACTTATGAGTCTCCATTGTATTTCTCTCACTAAAAGTCTTCCCACAGAGCTCACACATGAAATCTTTGATTCCTGTATGAAGAGTACATTTAGCGTAAGAGCACATTTAGCATAAGAGCATTAATAGTTTAAGGCATCTGGGATAATTCTAAATCTCTAAATTCTAAATACCAAAAACCCCATCACCAGCTATTTTTTATCTGAACCGTGCCACTCTTATCAGTCAGAAAATAACATTTTGTTTTGGGAAATGAGAAACTAAAGACTAATTTAAAATGGAAGCAACACTCTAGGCCTACCTGAGACCAAACCAACCTCCCTTAAAAAAGGAAAACATGAAACCAACCAACCGATGTATCTTAGTTGTATAATATAATAGTGGTTCTGGCTGACAAGAGGTCAAAACCCCACTTTTCAAAAAGCACAATATGTGTATTTCTATTCTCACACTCTCTCCCTCTGCTAGATACAAGTTTTCCCAAGAAGCATTTAGTTGATTTTGCACATCTTTAGAGACCTCACCCGTGTGTCTTTTGTAATGCTTCAGCATGTTGACTTTCTGTGCAAATTTTCGGTGACATTCCTTGCATTCATATTCTTTTATCCCTTTATGAAGTTTCATGTGATGACGAAGTGCATGTTTTGTCTTCATTCCTATGAGACAAACAGACACAGCTAAAAGTCTGGTATGATGATTTTCTCCATTTCTCCCACCTTCAAGGAAGAACTCATACATTGTTAGCCAATAGCAATTTATCACTATTCTTTTAGATCCAGGCAAAAGCTCTGGAAAACATCCGAAGAATCACCGAGGAAGAAGCAAAACAGCAAGGAAAACAGAAGAAAAAACATTATCAGAGATATCACATTTAATGCCTTTACTACAATGCCAGTTTGGTAATAGCTCAGATTGTAACAAATAACTCAAAAAGTAGAAACAACTTTTGACACTTCAGGCTCGCAGAGAGAGAAATCACTCTAAGTTTATGTCTGAAAACAACTTAGAATGAAAAAAAAGCAAACAACCAAGATTTTTGTTCACTTTGGTGCTGCAAACACAGCAGAATTCAGTCAGAGAAGCACTTCTCAATCTAACAGAACAGAGGCAAATTTTATTAAAATCCGATGCATCTTACAGATCATGGAAGCAGTTCATAAATTTAGAAGTGTTTTATATATCTGTCAAGCTCCTGATTAATAGTTACTAACACTCACATGTAAAGAAATTTACATTCGAAGGACCTTCCCAATATTCTAAGAGTAGAATTTGAATTCAGATATTCATCTGCTATTCAGTACCACAATTAATGGAAAACAAGGCTTTAGACATACCTTTGCCACATTCTGCACACAAGTATTCTCGGATATTATCATGGACCCGCATGTGTTCTTTTAACATGTCTTTCCTAGCAAATGATTTGCCACATTGCTCACAAGCATGACTTTTTACACCTTAAAAATAAATGTAAAAGACAACATAAACAAAAAAAAAATGTTAATGAAAAATGTGCATCCCCTCAAAACTGACTAGATTGGTGAATTAGAGGGCGACAGTCCATCTGTGTTGTCAGCCACATCTTTCATGCACACTGTAGTCCAAACTGCCTTAGGAGACGTTAGAGAAAGAAAAGCTGCTTTTTCTTTTTAGTGCGTGATTTGAAAAAAGACAAAGCCTGAAGTAGGGCAATACTGTATAGCATGAAATAATAATGAATTGTTAAAAATGATTTTGCAATAGCAGTTTTCAGCCTGTGTAATGGTGAGAAGGTGACATGGATAAGAATTTGAGGAAGAACGGAATACAGAATTAGGTTTTTTAGCAGATGAATCCTGCATGGGATTAACTAAGGATCTTCTGCACTGTGGGCTTTGACCAAATATCTTCATTAACACTTTCTGCTTTAGAAAACTGGTCTATCTTAAAGCATAAATAGATAATTTATCTTATTGTAACTTAGAATAAAAACCCAGAAGCTTTTTTCTTGGGAAAAAAAATAAAGGCAGGCACCGGCAACAGAAATTTTTTTTGAATATTGATAATTATAAAGAAACACAGCACTTTTACCTGTATGTATAAGCTTGTGTCTTTCCAGATTCCCTATACTGTTAAAAATCCTTCCACAGATTTCACATGGATGGATGTATCTGAAACCAAAAAGACCAAAACGGTCACGCTTTTCTTGAGACAGAGATGATTGTCAGACATTTCTGTCAGTAACATTATTTGGTAGTACTAATTACTAGACAAATTCCTTGAATTGTAAACGTAAGCTTGGAGCAGTTTGGTATTGCTATGCCCTCAAATCATAATTGCGTTGTTGTTTTTTAAATTCTTATTAAAAAGCACAGATTTATACTTAACAAAGCCTGAACTGGGAGGCTGTTGATTAATAACACTAAGTGAATTACTAATGTTATATATTTTAGTATAGCCCAGTTCTCCTAAAGCATTGGATGACAGAGCCACCGTGACTACAAAAAGACAGCTCCTCTTAGCAGTCCAACAAGTCATCTTACTTCTGCACATTAGGATCAGGTAGGTTCTCCCGGTGAATGACCATGTGTGCATGGTAAGTAGCCTTCAAGGCAAAACGTCGATTACAAATGCTACAGCCATAGCCTTTCTCCTTGTGCACGTCCATTATATGCTTCAAGTACTCCTTTCCTCGGCCGAAAGTTAACTGTGAAATGAACCAATAGTGAATGAAAGGGGAAGAAGTTCCTTGCGAACAGCTGTGATTTAGTAACACATTACTGGGATCTACAGTTAGAAGCAGCAGTTAGAAATATTCTGCTTATCACTAGATGAAATATCTTTGAAAGCTAGATTCGGAACTGAACCTGTTTGGCCATTACAAGCACTCTGCTACAGGACATCAATTAACTCACTCAGAAAACCAGATCAGTATGGTATCTCTGGCTCCTTGCTGACAGAGGACAGAAGAGCATAATGAGAACAGTTCACTTATTTTTGGACAGAGAAGTGCTTCTTGCACTACACTAGTAGAAGACCTCCAATTATTTGTGCACAAAGGAACAGACTTGAAGAGAGCCACATACAATCTTCACTAGCTGTTTAAGCAAGGATGCCACAGACAGAGATAAATGTTTTTTGAGCTCTAAGGCATAGTATTCTATTCTGCAGAGAAAGCATCAGCACTAGCTTCAGGGAGTTTGTATTTCTTGGCATTCGCAGGGCAGAGATTCCAGCTCCGCTCTTGGAAGCACTACAGCTACAACAGACAGGAGATCCAACAGGGCTAAGTAAAGTTGCATATTCTTATATGCTCCTATGTATCAGGGCAAAGTGCCATGACAGTGTGTTCTTTTGCTCTAATTTTGGGCCTCTTCAGGGCATGGCTGACAGCACTGTACAGCTTGGTGAAGATGTCCTTTGGGAAAAGGCAACTAAGTGAGAGACTCCCAAAATCTTGGAACTTGTATTTCACTAATACTCATTTGTATGTAGTTCTCCTTTAGGAGTGCATGAGTTTTCAGCCAAAAAGAGCCTCCCTATCTCACAACAGCTTACACTCATCTTCCATCGCCTTACAGTTCACAAACTTCACAAACACCTGCAAAAGCACTAAAAGAGACCAGCTTCCAGAAACATCCTTCTAATTTGAAATAGCAAATTTTCCCTCATTTAGAAGCATGTATTTTATACAGTTTATGTACCCATTAAGTGCCAGACGTTAAAATTAGCAAGTATACGATTAACTGGTGAGACCACATCTTATGCTTACTGACATAAGCTTAAAATCAGTTTGCAGATAAGAACAGAAAACTAAAGTACTATTATCTCCAAGTCTTTTACATGAGAAGGTAGGCTAAGTGCTTTCACCCCATTATATGTAACTGTGATATAAATTCTGATTTCCAGAGGGCAAGGCAGTGATTTAACTCCCAAGATTCCCTGCTCCACTGCCAGTTTGTCCAGTTCTGCTGTTCTCACAGGTCATTTTTTGCAACCCTCTCACCCCTGCACAATGTGCTCCCCATAAAGATATAGAACCCAAAGATCCCATTCTTCCTCATTACTTCTTTACAAAATGGCAAAAGCCATGCAATTAAAGGCTGAAAGACTCTTCCTCTTCTTGCTGACAAGCAAGCAAAGTATATTCCAGTAGTACCATCCTGGTAGTAATAGAGTAGGCCACGAATAAGCATTCATGTCGGACACTAACAGGAGTGTTAACCCCTCAAAATGGATACCCACAAGAGAGCATGTGATCTTTTTGAAATGAATCAAATTGTGGACGCTATCATTCAGAAATACTACTTTAACATATATATTTTTTTAATTTGCACATAATTAAAAGGTAGACTAAGAATTGAATGTTCCTTTACTGTTTCTTCCTCCAGTTTTGCTTGCTTGCTGCCTTGCATACAGGAAAACATATGCATTTATCTTTTTAAGTATCTGGCATTCACCTTGCAGAATACCACCTGGCGTCTTATGGAATGACTTTACTTTGTAGATTAGAGCACTGCAGAGGAGAGCAGACTTGTGAACTGGCCTTCTCTTTCCTAATTTTCAACATTACTTAAAATTATAAATAATTGATAGTCATCTCCATTCCTTCCCTCCCATCAAATTAATTTGAAAGTATTTAAAGCTACCTGGCACCTTTTGCAGCTATACTTGTGAGGCTCAGAATCTGCACTTTCATCAGAATTGTCATCATTTTCCTCTGATGAGATTCCAATTTTACCAATGAACTCTTCCCTCTGGTGATCGTCCATTAGTGCTATATCCTGTGTAAAGTAGGAAAGAATATTATGTTTTAATAGATTAAACATCTATTTCAAAATTAATACCTCGACAGCATTTTTGCCACACTGACTGCCTCACGTTATCAGCTGCTGTAGCACTATTTATCAACATCATTTAGATTATTGTCCCATTTCATTCAATTAAGATAAACAAATTCACTCTGTCCATGATTAAACAAGAAACAACCATTTATCTGAACAGATAATACCAGATTTTGTGTATAGAATGAATTTTCGTGTAAACAGACTCAACTGGTTCAGTATTACATCCAAATAAGAGTCTTTAGAAATATCACTGAGTGATACAATTCCTTTAGATTTCGGGTTAACCAAGTAATGCCAAAATAATCAGCATCTGTTTAGACACTGCTGGTCTCTTTTTTTCTTTTTTCCTCTTTAAATGATTTGAATCATTTTGACAAAACCAGGTTAGGAACTGAGCACGCAGCCAGTTATGCAGGTATTTACAAGAGAATCGCAATTATTAGCATGGAAAAGAGCAGGAACAGTTATTTTTCTTGTTGGTTGGTGAAGTTTTTTTCAGTGCAGAGAGAGTATGACAGTAAACCCTCATCTCAGCCAAACTACAGCTGGAACAATACATCTGTTAGCAGCTATCTTGTTAGGTAGTTATTCTTTCTGCTTTAAACCAATCAATCTCAATGATTCATGCAAAGTCACAAGTTTAGAAGAGCATTCTGCAGTGATACCTGAAATAACACATGTGGAAACACAGAGCCATAGGTAAATCAGAACACAGTGCTTGCTAGACTGCAGCAGAAATATCACCACATAGGATACACAATCACTTGTGTTGCCAGTGCAAACACACAGCTGTAACAGTCTCAACATCTTCATCGATATGTTTGTTAATGTGTGCTAAATAACGACTTTTCTACCAAACAATTAACACAATACCTTAAAATGGACATGAATGTGATCTCTCAACACATCCACTCTAAAAAATTTACGTCCACAGATTTCACAGGTGTATTTCTTGTCTCCATGCGTTAGAAGGTGTTTGTTCATATTGCTCCTACATGAAAACACCTAAAAGAAAGAAGGATGGGCTTTTGTATCACATTCAGCACGGCTACAGTTCTTTACAAGTTACCCAACAGATAGCTAAGAACGTACCTCCTGTGCTTTTTTATTTATTCAGGCCAGAAACACATAGGAACATCTGTTAGCTAGCCAGCAGATGACCTCGGAAACTGGTGACAAAGCAAAACATATATGCAGCCCCAAAGAACTTACTGAAATTGCCTGCTTATCAGAAGTGGGCTTACAAATAGATGCAGCAGAATTACATAGGGTAAATTCATTTAGACAGTGCCTTTTGAACCAAGAATGTTGCATCTATCTATAAAAAGATACATGCACAAAATCTATTTTTGCTGAAATTAACATACTGAAAGCATCAAAATCAAAAGCTTATACCCCAATTTAAGCGTGCTTGAGTACATCTTCCACCATGAATCATTAAACATTTATAAAATCACTAGTAAAATCCACAGTCTTTGCATTGGTGACAGTAGCAAGTTCATGAATATTAAGCTCCAAAACACAACAAATGGCACAATCACACAATGAATGCACTTGGAATTCTAACAAATTTCCAATACACACAGTGAGTTCTAACCATTTTCATTCTGGAAGAAAATTTTCACTCTAAACAGTGTAAGCCATGAGGTTTCACTGGCAGACACAGTGGCCATGTTACACATCCTGAAAAAAGTCTCGTCTGAACTTCAGTTTTGTTCTTATTTTTGTCATAACAGCTTCCACAATCATTGGCCATAGTGGACTTGGACATATAATAGAGCTTATGCAGCTGAAAGAGGAACACCTTGGCTGGGCCTCAGGACTTGCTGCTAACTAAATATGCATCTGTGTAAGTTGTGAGGCAGTCTGATGTGGCACACTGCACTAAATGTCATTTACTTCATCTTTTGGCAGACACTGTGTCTATTCAAGTAGATAGCTGTTGTGGTTTAATGCATGACTGGTAACGTGTTCTATGCCATGATAATTCACTTAGAGACTCAGAGCTGAGGCACTGTACCCTCAGCATGTTCCTGGAGCTACAATACACAGCTTCACGGGGCACATGCTGGCAAAGCAGCCTACCTTCCCACACACAGGGCATCCCGAAGGCTCCTTCTTGTAGCGAACCATGTTTTCCGTGCTGTGTTCAAAGTCTTCTCTTTTCACACGCCTCACCCCTTTACAGAACAGTCCCCATCAAAAAAACAAAACAAAAAAAATAAACCATGGCTTTCCACTCCAATCTGCATGCCCTCTCAGGTGAATACTGTAAAGAAGAGTGAAACACTGGGAAGAGCCTCAATGCAGAATTTAATTGCTAGCAAAAGGATAATTTCTTAGTTAAAATGCCATCTTAAGAATATAGAAGAATTCTGCCAAAGGAAAGTACTGTGGCCTGTTGGATATTACACCAACTGTAATGTGTCTGAAAACGGGAATTTACTGTCAATAACAGAAAACAGGCAGATCTAGTAGGCCTTGGTATTTTCATCAGATATCTAGACTAGAAATCCCTCTGTCAGTCTCTAAGGGGAGAGAGAATAACCCAGCATCACTTCTGATGTTCAAGGATGATTACAGACCTCTTTCTTTGCTACTTTCCATGAAGAAAAGGGCTGCTGCTGTTCTGTGACAACTGAACATGAAACTTCTTGCCATTGCTACTCAAAACCTTGTCCTCTAGTTCAGGACACAGAGGACTGAATCATGAAAGTCCAGTGATGGCTGGCTATGCCCAAAATGACAAATTACATAATTTAACCTCTTCATTATTATTTTTATGTATATATCACCTCTGTTCTCATCTTCTACACCACTAGTGGTATTTTAACATATAATTTGGTAAGCTGTCATCATCCAAGTTTTTCCAGACCCTTTGAGGAGTATCTATAACACAGAATCGTATCATAGAATGGCCTGGGTTGAAAAGGACCACAAAGATTATCTAGTTTCAACCCCCCTGCTATGTGCAGCATTGCCAACCACCAGACCAGGCTGCCCAGAGCCACATCCAGCCTGGAACATAACATCCTTAGATGTTTGAAATTTTGAAATCTCATAATCTCATCTTCATATATTCCCTAGAGTACATCGTTCAGCATTCCTTTTATACAATACTGGTCAGGTAGCAGCCTATAGAACAGATTTGTATTTATACAGCAGTCACTTTCAGTTAATTCTCTGCTCTCAAATTTTCTAGTTACCACATATTTAAAATAGAAAACAATAAAAATAAAAGAAACTAAAAAAAAAAGAAAAAGACTGATAAAACTAGGTAGTCTCAGATACATAATGAGCCAAGCAGCTTTCATGTGACTGTCAGCAGCACTGCATCCAATCATTTGAAGTTAAAAAAAAGGGTGCAGCTCCTAGAAAGGTTCCTCAGATTAACTCCCCTCCAGGATTCATTACTGTTATTCTTCACAAACTTCACATATGGCTGAAACCTGCAACTTTAAAGCAAGAAACTGACTAAAAATGACACCTACCATAATAACTAGATTCATAGGTAGTAAGCTTACCTTCCAGGTGTCGCCTTTGATGGTCCAGCATGACATCCTTCCTGTAGAACATCTTATTGCAGATTTCACATGCAAACTTCTTATCTCCATGCTTTTTCTTGTGTTTGGAAAGATTACTGTTTGTAGAAAAGAATCTGAAACACATCTCACATTGGAATGTCTTGTCATCTGTAAGCAAGAGAAACCAGGCAGCTTTTTAAAAAGGAAAGCAAGTTTTCTGTGTTTGTGACATGTGTAGTTCTTTTGTGAAACCTGAGTTATAACGTGTAAGTAATCAATTGTTATATATAGATTGAGGAAGGAAATGAAGTATGTATTTTTTTTAACTCTAAAATCTTTCTTCCCATTAAAAGTATAATAAACACCAAACAATGCATCAAGTGCATCTTTGCTACCTATGAGTTAACAATCCCTGGGGAGTATTTCTTCAAAAGCAGTAACAACATATGTCAGTATGACACTGACTTTACCATCACATCTTCCTTACCTTGTTTATTTCTATCATGGTCTAGCATACATTAAAATATCGTTCAAAGTAGATTCAGTTATAGTTGATTCAAGTTTTCAGTGATGGTAAAATAGTTGTGTGTATGGCAACACATCATAACACTGACAGCTGTATCTAAACATCAGAATACTGCCAGCATTGGCTCCTAATGTCAGCCAGTACAGTATACTCCAGAAGAAAGTACAAAATCTCAGAAGGAGAACATTACATGATAACAGGCGTATGGGAAATTTGTTTTGTATTCAGTAGTTGAGACTTCTGTCAGAAAATGAAAGCATGGTCCTGTAGGTGGAATTTGCCAACGCTACAGCAATCACAAAGATGCTAACTGCTTGATTTGTCAAATTGGAGAGCAAAAACTGCTGCTCATTATGGTAGCAGTCAACTCAAAGAAAATGAGCTGGTCTCTTTGAATACTGAGGTCATTCAGCTTTGCTTCCCATTCTTCATAAGGCTGAGTTTTTATTCAATCTGTACCATTACAAAGGAAATCAGAAAATCTATTTTGAATGGTGCTTGAGGTGGCAGTGACCCAGGTGATTCTGAACAGGGAGTTATCATTTGTCTGTAAAAGTAATCAGACTGTCATTTTCTAAGCATAAGATCACTCAGAACGTCTAATGGGAATAATAGAAGGGAAGGCTTTGGAAGGAAAGGACAGGCTCTAGTGATAGCAAAAAGGAAACATATGGAGAGATTATTTTAAGTATAAAGAAAGCACAAAAAAGCAGAAGAAAACTAATCTCTGAAAATTGCAAACTATCAGTAGTAGCGACCTCTTTTCCAGTTCCTCTTTCTCAGAGAAATTAGTTGAAACTTAATTTCAGGAAAGAAAGTTAAACGGAGACAGTGACAGGGGATATGTGAAATACAAGTGAAATACCAGTGAGGATATTTTGTGGGGGAGCAGGGAAAAGAAAAAAAGCAACACATAAGTGGATGCATTATTCTACAGATTATTGATTCTATTTTAATTATTGCAAGAAGAAGTTTTATAAGGGAAGGAAGAAAGGAGAGTGGCAGGTTGCTTGTGATAATGAAAAAATCCAAATGCGTACTTTCCCTTTGTAGTTAGCATGCTGAGGTGGATTTGCAGGCATACCCATAAGGATGAGAGGAAGCTGAAGCGTTAGCCATGCTCACCTGTCCTGCAGTTATGGAATTCCAAGGCACTCTCTATTCGAAAAGCCTTTTCACATGTTGTGCACTTGTATCTGTACTCACTGTCAACCTGAGGATTACAAAGATTATTTAAAGGGGAAAACGCTGAGTCATGACTGACAGAGAAATCTCAATTACTTTTTCTGCTTTTTATCTTGACCAATTTTTCTGCCTTCAACATGATGTTTAAATATACACTGGTGCAAAATTCTAACGCTATATTATCATGCTATGTTCCTACATTTGATCTCTACTAAAAAAACCAAAAAAACAACAGTAGACCAATAGGCCATGCGCCTGTGTCCATCTAACTGTCTTCCTGATTACCCTGAGTCTGACAGAGAAATTTTGAAAAGCAAGACGTAACCTGACTCATCCTCTAGCTCCCAGACAGATGCCAGGAATATGAGAGCCTGGGGTCTTGATGTCAAGCAACAACAGAAATTTTCACTGATAAGACTCCACCACTGGGATGTTTAATACTTATATGGTGGCAGTAGAACTAAAAAGCCCTCGTCAGCAGGCACAGCACTCTGTATAAGCTCTGTAAGTTTACACATGGGCTCACAGCGCTCACTAACGCAGCCTTTACTCAGAGTATTCATACACTATCTCTGCAACAGGCAGAGATAAATAAACGAGGACAGGCAAACAAAACTAGAGCAATACTGTTTGATACAATAAACTGAAGTCCAATCTCACCTCTGGGTCATGTAGGTGCAGCTTGTCCTTCTGTAACTCATGTCTGAAAACAATGTTCTACAGGAAATTCAGACACAAAAAAGAACTTTATGGCCTTAAGTAAGCCCACGCTTTCCAAACTGATCAGCTGTTCTAACAGAAGATGTTACCTCTCCTTGTCAGTCTTACCTCACTTACAAGAAATTCACAGAGATATCTGCTCAAGCATAATTGACCCAAACTCCCCAGTGAGCACCTGAAAGCTCACTGCACATTTTCACATAACCTCAAAAAAAGCCCACTGGTCATTTCTACTCACTTCATTCCTGCTGTGCTTGTATGAAACATGCTGCTTTAAGCTCTCTTTACGGCTGAACAGCTTTGCGCATTCCTCACATTTAAATAGTTTGTCACCTGAGGGCATCAATCAAGATTAAAAAAAAAAAAAAAAGTTGTCAGAAACTGATAATAATCAACTCTAGACAAGACAGGGGAAATCAAAGCACAAGCAAAACAAACAGGCTAGTGATTAGAAGCTTTAGTAATTCAGGAGATCTAGACAGTAGATCTTAACCATTTTCATTCTAGTGAAGTTTACCTTGTGACAATTTTGTTTGATTACCCCCCACCCTTTTCTGAATTGCTGTTTTTTGCAAAATCTTTAGAAGCAGGTCAAGAGGACTCCTGCAACTGCAGATCACAGAAGGGAAAGCACTTTGGTGATATTTTCATAGCAGTGTTGATCATGAGACTGTTAAGATGGGGGAATATATATGTAAAGAAGAATAGTTTTGGAAAAGTCATCACATCCTTCCCCCTGCTTAAAATATGTACCTAGATTCAAATTTTAAATAATTTCAGTTTCTATGGTCTGCATAACTTAAAAAAGAAAAAAAAAAGGAAGAGCTCTATTAAAACAATGCATACCAATATCTAAGAATACCTTAAGATGTTTTACTCAAAAGTGGAACCAATGAGAGAAAGAAACAATGCACAAGCAAGGCAGAAGCAAACCTACCATGAGAACGGATGTGCCTGCTGAGGTTGCTGCTGTTCTGGAAGATCTTACTGCAGATACTGCACTGATAGACTCTTTTGTGCTCCCCAAGTTGTTTTATCAGCTTCCGCCGTATACCATGTCTACTGGAGAGAATTAAACTTCTTTTGAGGGACATGCTGTTTTGGTGATGAGCAAACCTACTGGATCAGAGAAAGAAAGGCAGGGACTGAAAGGTATCCCACAGGTTGCAAGAAAGTCCCATCAGATGGCGAAAGCTAGAAGATGTTATGCTCAGCTTCTGACAGGAGAGGGAGCGCTGGAGCCTCATCATTGCCAGACGACCTTCTGGCCACCTGCTTGAAGCAGCAGATGTTGGAAAGCAGCTTGCTTCAAATTAACTTCACCCAAGACAAAAAAGGAAGAAAGCAGGAGCCACCAATCCCACTGATTGTCTTTTCAGGCCTCTCAGAGGAGCACAAAGGATCTGTTCTGCTCCTCTGAAAAAATACCATCAGCATGCTTTCAGCTTAGAAATCTTGGCAGTTTTCATGCAAAAAGCATGTATGGTAAAAAAGGCAGCAGGGCACCAAGAAGCAACACTGTTCTATTTCCCAGCACCACCACCAGTTGGAATGCATTTTTGATGGCTCTGTATCTGCTAAGGACTTTAGTATATAGCATTACTAGCTAATTTTGAAGTATCTAACAAGCACTTTATTATGCAAAAAATAAAAATAAAAATCAAGAAGCCAATTTTACCAAGTCAGAAAGACAAAAAAGCATTTTAAAAGTCCTTGATATTTAAAAGTCTCCTTGAGGTTCTGGCATACTTACATTTTCACTTTCTACTGCTTTAAGTCTGAAGTAACACACTCAAATCAATATGAGTGATTTATGTTAAAGTTAAAATACAAGTCAGAGTTAAAATAAAAGTTAAAATACAAATCAGACTGAATAATAACTGTTAGCTTTCTTTTAAAGCAAAAATCTGTTTGCCTGTTTTATCACCAACATTCAACAGGAATATATTCAATTGCACAATATTTCATTGTGAAACTGCAAGAGACTTTGGGATCACATTGAATTAAACCTGTCACATGACAGAAAATGAAATTCTCATATCATTCCAGCCTTTTAGCACCGATATCTCACCAACCATGCGTCATCCTACAGTACATGAGCCATCTTTGTGTCTCTTCTAGCAGCAGCATCACATTTTTTACAGTAATGAAAAAGAGTAGCTAGGGCCCAGTAGAAGAACTGTTGCATGCTACTTTATCTTGATTAAGCCTGAGAGGAAATTCTACATTCCAGAACACTTACTTTGTGACTGAACTGATGCTATTTGTGGTGCTAGGCATCTTTCCTAAAACCAATTCCATTATCCTCTCTTCTGCAGCTGATGGCAGAGCCACTTCTTCTGGTGGGACTTCAGCTGCAGTGTCAGCTACACGTTCCACTGCAAACATATCATAGAAATACAGTATTAATGTGATAGCTAGAAAGAAAACCTTAAATGCAGGAATTTTCTTTTGTAATGATATGTGCATAACAAATAACAGATTGCTAATGAGTAAGCATGACTTGCAAGATACAAAAAGGGGCTACTAAATCGCAGGTCAAAGTGCAATATCTTACCTTTCCACAGCCTACTACTAAGGGGCTAGTTGACTATATGCAAGGTGAAATATTCTACGTGACTTTCCCTTAAAGAACAGCAAGGTCCTGAAAAAAGCCCCTTCCAGGAACACACCCTATGTCAGAGAAAGAAAGGTATCTCTTCTTGAGGGAAGATGCTTCTTCTCCTGTTCCTTCCTTTGGAAGATTAGATAACAGCAGGACAAGGGGAGATGGTTTTAAGTTGAGGGAGGGAAGATTTAGGTTGGATGTCAGGGGGAAGTTCTTTACTGTGAAAGTGTGAGATGCTGGAAGAGGCTGCCCAGAGAGGTTGTGGATGCCCTGTCCCTGGAGGTGTTCAAGGCCAGATTGGATGGGGCAGCCTGGTCGAGTATTAAGTGTGGAGGTTGGTGGCCCTGCATGTGTGAGGGGGGTTGGAGATTCATAATCCTTGAGGTCCCTTCCAACTCCGGCCATTCTGTGATTCTGTGATTCCTGAAGGAAGCTAGGCAGGTCTCTCATAATCACCATCCTGCATTTCTCTGGCCCTTTCTATTCCTAAAACTTTTGCAGGAGAATGCAAGTAATCTAACTATAGATGTTGCAACCTTTACTGCAGACCTGGAACTGACAGAACAATAGGTTTGTACTTATCTCCTTTAGAGATGGTCCTAAAAACCTCACCCTGTCTCTGTGCTACTTTGTAGGCCTTTCCAAGAAATAAAGACACACGAAGGGGGGTATGTACTTAGCATTTTCTACAATTTTGTTTTACCTGCAGGATCTTTCTCTTCAGCAACAGCAACAGGTGCTTCTGTTTCTGCTTTTGCTGTTTTGATCTTCCTTCCCCGCCTGGCCTTTCTCCTTGAGTCTGTACTGGCACTGGCAGCATCACAAACCACTGGTGGATCCGCAGGAGGAGCCTCTGTTACTTTCTCTGCAACAGCCTCACTTTGGCTGGTTTGGGGGGCACATTTAGCTTGTTCCAGGTGACTCATCAAGTGCTCTGAATGGATGGAAAGAGCAAGAGTATAAACAGGTTGCCATGAAATATACTAAGGGATAGATTGATCTGAAGCCTATTGAACAGGTCAACCTCATTTAACAGTGACTCCCTTCAAATTATTTCAAAAGCAGTCACAATACCATCCTAACTAAAACAGTCTGATAAACGTTCACACAATTACTAACAGTGACTGCAATTTTTAAGAGGTCTGTTAGATGTAACCAGAAACAGGTTGTGACCCTGATAATTTCAGGCTTAAAGAGGGTAAATTTAGGTTGGACATGAGGAAAAAGTCTTTTACAGTGAGGGTGGTGAGGCACTGGAACAGGTTGCTTAGAGATGTAGTTATGTCCCATCCCTGGAGACTTTCAAGATGAGGCTGGATGACGCCCTGAGCAAACTGATGTAGCTGTGGTGTCCCTGTTCATTGCAGGTGAGCTGGATAGATGACATTTAAAGGTCCCTTCCAACCCTAATGATTCTACCATTCTATGATAATGGGTACATTTTTTCAAATACCCAAGTTATTTAGCTACCCAGGTGTCCTTTCCAAAAATGATTCAAACGGTGAGAGCTCTTAAACCTTTTAAGGTGTTTTTTTATTTTTTCAACTGAATAAAATAGCTGCAAATGAAATGCAGAAAAAAACATATTTAATTACTGTTATTATATCTGTGTCACAAACACCAGACAGACAGTATCATTAAGTGTAAGCTGGGATCACTCACTGATCTTATACTCTGTTTATGCAGTTCCCTGTCCTAGATATTCCTAATATTCCTATCATTTTCTTGATAATGATTTTCTTCCTTCTAGATTCAGTATCTCAGCTGTTTGCCCAGAGATTGCTTGCTGCCATATTGATAACATTATTTTACCTACCGCTCACCTCTAGCCTCTTTATCAAAGGAACACAACCATAAAACCTTTATCTTACTACATCATGGACAAGGATATAGCTTTGCAGTCTGAAAGAATGGAACTCTCCTAACACTTCACAGTACCATCATCAATTTTTAACACTCCTTACCTGTCAAAAGCTGAGGCTCCTGGAAAGTAGATGAACACACTTTACACGTCCACTGGCTGGGCTCTGCTTCTGCAGCTCCACTGCCTTCTGGAGTGCTCGCTAAATCACAAGAAAAAATACTCTAAAGCTTTGAATATGGGAAAGTAGTAAATCCTTGTAGTCTTATTCAGCTTACAGTGACTCCCTGCATACCACAAGTGATGATTTAAGCAATAAGAGGCTCACAGAGGCAGCTGCTTAATTTTTGACTTCCCAGCTATATTCCACCAATGTAATCAGATGCCTGTACATATTTAATTCAAAAGAAAATGAAGTTTGATTTATTCTCTGGGGCCACTTAGGATGTTGCAGACGTGAACACCTGAAGTCAGAGAAGAATCTAAATGGTTGCAGGGGAGAACACTAGTGCTTTTCTAAAGGGATCCTAAGGACCCCTTTATCACCTTCTGAAGAGCTGTAATGATCAAAGGCACAATAAAAAGAATTTTTTTGCATCATTAAAATTGGAGCTACCAGTACTCTACTGGGTGAGCTGAGGACAGAAGTAAAAAAATCATCTTTGCTCTCTCTGCAGAGCATCACAGATTAAAAACATTTGGATGAACAGATGTATGGGTGAGAATAATGAAAAGCTGGTTTTGACTAGTTTCATTAATTGGATATTCTACCAGTCTACTGTATCAGGATTTTAATTAGCCTATCAGCTGGCGTACAAGAAGAAATAGAGACAAAAATGGATCTGGAGTTAAAAACAAAGGAAAATGGTTACTTTGTGCACAGTCCATTGTCTTCCAGTCCTTGGATGATCTGTCTACATTTGTCAGGAGCATCTCATAAATCTAGACCAGTTCACAGATTTTTTGGTAGATACAAAACAGAACATTCCACAGCATACAAGAATCCCCCAGAAAAGGAAGATGACGCTGTAATTAGATTAAGTGAACACCAGCACAAAAGATTCAAACTGTACCTCAGTTTCTGCCACAGATTTCCTGTATGATAGTAAGCAAGTCAGTTAATCTCTCTCTGCTTAATCTGTACCCCATCTGTAATGGGATGATAAACATACTTCTTCCTTCTTGTTCTTGGCTCTTAAGCCAAAATAAAAGGCTCTCTGAGGCTACTACAAGCATGTTCAATGTTCTACACTACATCAGATCTCATCCACACTGTAAAAATATATATAAAATCACAGAATCATAGAATAGCCTGGGTAGAAAAGGACCACAATGATCATCTAGTTTCAACCCCCCTGCTATGTGCAGGGTCACCAACCAGCAGACCAGGCTGCCCAGAGCCACATCCAGCCTGGCCTTGAATGCATCCAGGGATGGGGCATCCACAGCCTCCTTAGGCAACCTGGTCCAGTGTGTCACCACCCTCTGTGTGAAAAACTTCCTCCTAATATTTAACCTAAACCTGCTCTGTCTCAGTTTAAAACCATTCCCCTTTGTCCTTTCACTATCCACCCTTGTAAACAGCCATTCTCCCTCCTGTTTATATGCTCCTTTCAAATATTGGAACCATCTCCCTGGAGCCTTCTCTTCTCCAAGCTAAACAAGCCCAGTTCCCTCAACCTTTCTTCACAGGAGAGGTGCTCCAGCCCTCTGATCATCTTGATGGCCCTACTCTGGCCCCACTCCAAGAGCTCCATGTCCTTTCTATACTGGGGCCCCCAGGCCTGGACACAGTGCTCCAGATGGGGCCTCACAAGAACCAAATAGAGGGGGACAATAACCTTCCTCTCCCTGCTGGCCACCCCTTTTTTAATGCAGCCCAGAACACAGCTGGCCTTCCAGGCTGCAAGTGCACACTGCTGGCTCACATCCAGCTTCTTGTCTACCAGGACCTCCAGGTCCTTCTCCATGGGGTGCTTTCAAGGGGTTCTTCGCCCAGTCTATATAAAACACATGGGATTGCCCCGGCCCAAGTGCAACACGTTGCACTTGGCCTTGTTGAACCTCATTAGGTTCTTATGTGCCCACTTCTCCAGTCTGAATGATTCCCAATAATTCAAAAACAGGAATTTCTTCTTCGGAGGCTATGAATAATAATAATAAAAAACTATCTTGAGGGATTTGTATAGGAGACCAAAGACAGCAAACCTCTGCAAAATTCTGCATAATTTAAAAAAAAAAAAAAAAGTCAACCTATTAAGCAACATGTAAGGTATTAGATCTATGTCATGAAGTTGCTATGGCTAGTAAAAATGACAATTTGCAATCTGCAAAACTGAAGTCTGTTTTTGAAAACTATCCCTCATTCTGTGTCTCCCTTGCTCCTTTCCTTCCTTCCTTGAACCTAGAGACCCCAGTTGTGCACTGGTTAGCCAGGAAGAGCCATGTTCTGCTTAGTTTCCCACTTGGTCAGGCTTCCAGGGTGAAGCAAAGATCTGTCAGTTTGCAATAGCTTTGCAGGACTTAGGGTCAGTATAAGATTCAAAAAAAGGCATATTTTGTTGTGGAAACACGACAACACTACAAACAGTGGGAATACATCAGGGTTCCCAAAGTATAACAGCAGCATTTTGTTTCTGTTAAAGCTGAGCTTTCAGATAGTAGAGTAAAGGATGTAGAAAGTGTTGTTCAAATTCTTCATCATTTATTTTCCTGGAAAAATCAGCACGTTAAACTGAAAAGCAGCTGTCTGGCCAGCTTCATATTTAGACTGTGACAGTATCCATGTAAAATGAATAGACCTCTTCTGATGAAGTTCTCTGTTACACATCTGCAACCTTCTTCTGCTCTTCTCCTGACTATTTTTAATACTAGTAAAATTTAACCAACTTTTTCAAAGAACAGACACAGAATGCTTTCCTTTGATCCTGAACTCCATATATACTAAATACCCTATATATACTATATACTGCTATATACTCTGAGTTTACTTTTAGACATGGTGACTTTTGTTAAAAGGACTCTAACTCCACTGTTCCATTTACATGCAGATTGCTTCATAATCAGCCTCAGGGGCTGATCATCTGTGACACCACCAGTTATGTCCTGACCTCCATATTCTTTGCCAATAATATCCATATTGCTTATATATTAACTAAATTTGAGTTCATGTTCTACTCAGTGTGGTCTGAACTGTTCTAGACTTTTAGCATTACTGTAATGTGGGGATGGCCAGCGTTCCTGTTGTTTCCAAACAGCACTATTCTTACACTCACATTCTCATGTTTTCTTCTAGATCCTGACCATTTGAACAATTACACTTTGCATAGAAAGTCTAAAGATTTTCTTTGCACCTCCCCCTACCCAGCCCATATCACCTCCAAAGTCAGATGCAGTTGTTTTCATGAAAATCATCCGGCTAAAGGAATTTTTGTCCCTTTTGTCACTTTTTAACCTGCACATGTGCAACTGTGAAAAGGCCAAGAAAAATCTAGGCTTTCAAATACTTTCTGAAATACTTGCTGAATATATAACTGTGGTAACTATGATGAAGTGCTATACCTAGAAGATTTTTAGATTTACATCTGCCCTCTCTCTCTCTCTTAAAACTACCATAACTTTGCATACCTGTTGGATCAGCTACTGGTATGCTGGATTTCTTCGTTTTTTTATGGGGTAAGACGACAGTCGAGGGCTTTGAAGAGACTTTGTTCCCCTCTTTATCACATTCCATCACTACCAAGCACATATCTACGGAGAGGAAAAACAGTTCCATTTCTTTACTTTTCAAACCCTTTGATTTTCTTGCTCTTTGCTGATGGCAGCAATTATAATCAAAAAGTTTTGCCTTATAGCAGGCCTGCAGAAAACATTATCATGCAAAATCCTAACCAGGACATTCTTGCTCCCGAATTTTATACAATGTACTTTTCATATTCTGGGGTATATAATGAAAGTGCTGAAGAGAGAAAGCAGGACATACCTTAACAATATTTTTAAATACCTTCTTGAATGTGAAAATACATGAATGGTTTAAACTAAAGAGGAAGAAGATGAAACCCTTCAATTAATACCACTTGGAAAAATCTTAAATTCAGAAACAAGTTAACAGGATTGATTCAGTATTCCAGACTGTGCTTACCACCAAGATCAGCTGTATGTTATTAGCATTGGCTCTCTGCAGGCCATTTGTCACCCCAAATTATACTCAGCGTAGCAATAACACCAGATGGGAGAACACCCAAGTCAACAACAGAAACTGACATTGCAATGCTGAAGGATCATGCTTTTTAGCTAAAGAAATGCAAATATAGAAAAAAAATAGAGTGGCAGAGGGATAAAAGACCTCTGGCAATTCTAATTTGGACTCCAGTAAATCTTCTGCCTTTTTTGCCAATGCACAGGCAATCAAGTGGAATGGAGGCTTACTTCTGAGCTTATGTCATTCTAGTGGGTTTCATGTAAAGCTGCATAAGGTAAAAATTTTTCAGAACTGTACAGCAGTTTTTAAGCAAAACCAAAACATTTTCACTACAACTGAAAAAACGTGGCTTCTTTACCAAATCTGCGTATACATTTAGACATACATTGACAACTGAGCCCCTTTGCTCTTGTATCCTCAAGTGTTTTTGATGCAGCTACCAGTTCTTCAATTAAGAACTAATTATCCAGTTTCTTGAGCCTGAAGAGGCTGAATCATCAAGTAGGTAATCCATCTGCTTTCAAAAGCTGAGATATATCATGGTGAAGAATCTGTGCTTTCTTCTTGTAAGGTAACCATGTATACAGGTTAGCTTGACTCTGAAGGCTAACACATTCAAGGTCAGAACCTAACCGATAAACAGCACTATCAATTATAACTAGCAGTCCCTAACAGATTTGGGTCCTTAAGAAGGAAAAAAGGCCCCCACACATACCATTGGAAATACTAGTGACCTGCTTCAGCATTGGCTTTTCCATTTTTTTGGCGTAAAAAGCCGCATACCACACTCGCAGCTCAGTTCCTGGTGGGATGTCCCGGGAGGTGGTGAAATAAATATCATTGTCATGCTGGAAGGCAGTTAAGTTTTGATGCTCATGTTCAGTAGCTGGCCGCACCATCATCATCCAGTTGCAATCATCTTCATTTGAGGTGTCAAAGTATAACAAGGGCCCATCTTTCTGGAACACCTGCCAAGCAAATTATACATGTGATAAAGCCATAACAAAAAATGCAAAGTTAAAAATAATTTTTATTTACTGCTTTCACAGTAGTTTTCATTCAGGGTTCATCAGGTTCACTGAACAAGCCTCAACGTTTGCATCAGGCACGTATCAGGAATCAGTCACATCCTCAGATGAGTAAGTCTGAGACAGGCTACCAGGGGCAGAATGGGAACAAAGAGGACCTCCATCCCAAAAAGTCTTGGTATAGCCACTAGTTTTTCACAAAATGTGAATGACTCTATAGAGAACAGATTGAAATCTTAACAGCACACTGTGAAACACCCATCAGCCCCTGCATCACATTTCTTTGCTTCTGAGTCATGTATTACTGAAAAGGTAAGGATGAATTAAATTTTTACCACGGTATTTCTCCCACCACAACTTGTCAAGAGAAAAACAAAGCAACTGCAAGACTTATTCTGCATGTTCCATAAGACTAATGAATGTGCCACTGATTAAGCAAACAAGATTAAAGTGAAGAGACTGGTTAAAAAATGCTGAAATGAACTGCCATGTGCCCAACACTTCCTGTATTATCACATGCAAGTGACAGACAACCAATTGTGTGATTGGATTATATCCTAGCTCTTATCTCCTGTAAGGACATTAACTACATGATTAAGGAATCATGTAGAACAAGCCCCTAGATCAGTTCTTCTGCATACTGCCCACAGAAGGCTTCTGTAGATAAACTGTTATAGTATATGCCTAAAAGATATCCCAGTAACATTCTTTGCCCATTTTTTTCCACAGTGGCAGATAGCATAAAACCGCCATGGGTAAAGCTGATTCCCTTTTATTGCTTTTCACATGCCACACCTTACCTTTAGGGGAAAAACTGTTTCTTTTTCAAGCTTGGCAACTCTCTTGGATTCAAATGGGCCAAATTGGGTACGTTTCACTAGCTGAGTCAAAGCAAATACTCCTTCAGTCCCATCTTCCAATTGTCTTATCTCCAAATTAGAAGGGAGAGATGATCTAAGAATTGAATAAAGAATTGAGACATATATGGGACAAAATTGCAGGAATCCAGGGAAGAAAGATGTCAGCATTCACTCCTTCGCTATCCAGTGAAGAAAACTGTTTTCTGTCAAAATACCTTTATTTCTATGAGAATTCATAAACAGAAGAGAAAAACTAACAGCAGTGGAAAGGGACCAGATCAGCAGTTTCCAAAGAGCACTCTATCCACCTAAGTCCAGAGACTCAGCAGGCTGAGTCTGTGGGTGGAAGGGGATGGTCCAGTACCATATTGAAGCTACTCTGTATCATCTTTAAAATATCGTGGCATTAGGAAAGGTCCCTGATGATTAGAGAAAAACAAATGTTGCACTCATCTTCAGGAAAGAGCCAAAAGGAACCACAGGTTGTTTAGCTCTGCTTCGGTCCTTGGGAAAACTGTGGAGCAAGACCATCTGTGAGGTATTTATGGGCACTCGAGGAACAAGGGACTGGAAACAGTCACACCTGATACACTCACTGCCACAGAGGTTTGTGGATGAGGGAAGGGCGGTGGATACAATTTCCCTTGACTTTAGCAAGGCTTTCAACAGTCTCTCCCACCACACTGCTGTATGTACATTGGGATGCCTTTGTCAGACACCAAGTACAACCCTGGTTTTTCAGCTCTGTGCTAATGGGTCAAAATCTAATCAGACAGGCTACTGATTACTCTATAAAGCCTGACACTGCCTCATCCACTTTCCTGTCCACGTGAAGAAAAATACAAAAAAATTACAATCTTAGTGATAAGCAAATGAACTGAAAAGAAAAAAAAAAAGTTTTTGATTTTAATAAAAGAATTATACAGTAGTAGAGTTGCTGAAGTTCAGAAGATATTTCTTCACACTTTTTTCTAACCATATAGGAACAATTTTAACTTTTCAGCAGAACAGAGGAAAACAACTACCATGTGGTTACACAAATAGACTGGGTTTTAAGAGATCCATATCCAGGTTTGTGGTTAAACTTGCACTCAACCTCAGACAAATCACTCTCTCAGCTTCTGTTCCCCAGATGTAAAATAAATTACATCCTGTTTCAATTACATTTCTCGTTTCCATTTCTTATCCTACCTGTTTTCGGCTGTAAACTCTTCAAGAAAATATATATATTTTTTCTCAGTAATATGGTCATTTTTAAACTCTGCTTTCAAATCCACTATCCAGCAGCCAGCACTTCCACTAGGGAACTTCCTACATATCTGCTAAAAGCAGCTGAAAACCAGTGCACACATCACATTCACAAACACTCACAGCTGGAACATCTGGACATTACTACAGTCCTGTACCATACGAATAAACAAGAGTATTAAATCACAAGGCAATAAAAAGACACCCCACCATAAAAGGTAAAAAACAACAGTTTAGCTTGTCACTGAATCTTTTTCGGATGGGTAGGAGACTTACTGCACTGGCCACTTTCTGTGCATTAGAAAAGCACCTCCATCACCAGTTTTTACTATTCCTAACAAGAAGCACATAAAGATACACAAACTCCCTTCCCTTTTTGGATTTGTACTACATCTTCATCATAGCTGTTTTTTTCTCCTTAGCAAAAGTCCCACATTTTACACCTTTTAATGAATTTTGCTTACAATGCCAAAAGTAAAAATAATATGCTACTTCAGTGCTGTTTTCTTCTAATGAGATTTAGTCTATTTGTTTCTTTTAGCAAGCATGGCTGTTTCTGTTGCGCTGTTGTAGATTTCCTGACAGGAGCATTATCCATAATCATTTGTAAAGAGTCACAATAATGAGAACAACTTGTTTTGCTTCTCCATGGAGGAATTACAGAGATAATATCATGCAGAAAGATACAACCATTCACAGCACTGGGAAATCTGTATACGCTTGTCTCAAGCCAGCATGTTGCATTTGAGGAGAGGAAGGAGCTGCAGATACGTGACCAAGGCAGAAGTCATCCCCCCATCTGGAGCTATCTGACTTTTTGCCAGAAACTTAAGCAAAGAAGCCAAATCCTGATGAGCAGAGAGTTATTTTTTGGCTTTGATTCAGAAGAGCAATTAAGTGCATGCATCAGTTTTCTATTTAATAAAGGCTGTGTCCTTTTCACAGACTGAGGCTTCGCTTCTCAGCTGTCAGCAAAACAGTGATAATACCCAATAAAGAGCAAACACGACTTAAAGAACTAACGTGAGCATCAGTTAATCAGCTCTAACACAAATGCTCCTTACCTGGCCCTGCTCAACACAAAGGAATCTTTGACTGTCACCACCGGGCCCAGCTCAGGGCACTCTGAATCATGGTACTGCCCACAGTCCTCGCACCCTGCAAGGAAGCAGACAGCAAACAGAGTTCATGGAAAACACTGCTGTAGAACAGCTGCCTCTTTCTCAAGAGTCAAGTACAAGATCTATCACAAAGTAAAATACTAAAAATCTAAAGGCTTTTGGAAACAGCTTGGATGGTGTAGTCCTTTTTAGAAATAAGAGACACAAACCCCATCCCTGGGCAAAAACAGGGGATCTTGTGCAAGACATGAGGGCAGAGCAGGAGCCAAACTTGGCCTAGAGCCACAGCTGATGCAGTCACACTTCTCAGGTATGGTGTGGGCAGCAGCCAGTACTGAGTTAGCAGTGCCTGGAGACAGCTTCTGGTGTCTTCCCAAACAAGTCAGCTAAGCAAACTACTCCTTAACTCACTTTCAGCTCACTAAATTAAGTGTTAGCATAAGTGTAAATTACCCAGAGCGGAAAGGCCCTTACAAAATAATTTTCAGAGTAGGATAATTTGAAACTTTCTAAAATAAGCCAGCTTAGCAGGATTTCAAATGCATTCACATTGCTTCGCTGTGAAAAACAGCAGTCGAGCTGCCCTGCATGGTCAGCAGCTGACGCTGCATAAGAGATGATCACACACAGGTTATCCTCTCAGAGCTACACATTCACAAGGGCAAGTCAGTTAACCCCAGTAAGGCTGCAAAACAGAGGGTGGCTACAGTTTGTTTGGAATAAGAACAAGAAATAAAGCAGTTTTGTTCCAGGGTATGCCCCTCTGCTGAAAATGCTCTGCGTTCTTGACTGGAAACCTCTCCCTGCAAGTTTATCTCAGTGAACTAACAATATCTGCGGGGTTCCTGCAGCTTGTGGTGTCCTTGGTGAACCAAGTCACGAAATAACCATTTTTTCCCATCAGTGCCTTTTCCAGATGAATGAATTTCCCAGCCCAGTTAGCTGTACAGCACCAGACAGATGGATCAGAGGGAAGGACAAGTGGGGAGGTGTTACTCATACACCGCCATCAAACCTCAAGCCTACAGCCAAGCCACCTCCCCCTCCCCTATGGTGCAGTTTAACATACCACCACTCCCCCACGTTTGACATGTATCAAATTCAATTACTTGTAGTTCACATCGCACTTGATATAATCTGGGTTAAATATAAATTTCCAACTCCAATGAGGGTGGAGAAGCCAAGGAGGATTGTGTAAAACAGATTGCTGAAAGGAATTAGATTATCACCCGCAGAGGTTGTCACCACCAATGAGACCTGGAAGAAATTGCCAGAAGGACAGCTTCTCAAACTGGCTTTGCTACCAAAGGAAACAAAACACTTACTTCTCTATTCCTCCTATCTTTTGACTACACTTAAGCACCCTCTACTTCTACAAAAATAGCTGCTGTACAGGCTCAGCAAGCATCGTCCCAAACTACATGTGGGAATAAATTATATGTGGTTCTCACTGCATCGTGGATGAATTATCAAAGCAGAGGGAATATGAGACCAACAGTGTGTGGCACGGCTCTCAAAATCTAAAAGACGCCTTAGAGCAACCACCCCCAAAGCTGGTGGTACATTCTCCATATGTGACACTTTCAAGACATTACAGTCACAGGAAAAATACACAACTAAGCTAAACCAAGCATTTTACATAAATGGCAAAATACCCTGCAGGGAGTATATGCACAGACTTTTATGAAAATATTCCAAAACTCTCCTATGTCTATGAAATAGATACTCAATGATGTTAACCATGGGAATGCACAGTGTCATTTACAACAACTCACTTTTTCGGAACTTAAGCAGTTCCCATATTCCATGGTAAAATCTTACATAAAATAGAAAAAGGCTTGAGAAATTCTGTGATTGTAACTCACTGGAAGAGTAAAAAGGTCGTGTGCCACCTTCCATCTGCAATTAGGGAATGACATCACATCCCCATCCTTATTGGTACCCACTAGGGTGGATTATATGAACTCTAGTAAATCTGTGGTAGCGGGAAAATTTGCTTTCCCATACAGTTGCCATAAAGCTGACATGCAGCTGTGGGGCCATCAAGAGCAAAAGACTGTGGATGAATACCATCAAGGACATAGGCTCCATTCTGCTCTTCCCAGATCAGATTCCCAGTATCTGAGTCGCCTCTGCTCACACAAGTAAGCATGTTTACTTCTTTCCAATGCTGGCTTAGCCATGAGGGCAACAAGAAAACAGTGTGAGCATGACTTGCCAGGTCAGGCAGCACATCTCACACGGGGTTTGTCCTGAAAGAACAAGTCTGCAGACTCCTCCCATAGAGGTGCAGATGTTTAACTCAAGCTAGAGGTCTGAGATCCACATGGAGCAACCCCTGGCTGCTAAAGCCAGCAGTACAAGGATGGGACATAGACTAGTCCCTGGCAAGCTCTCGGCCTTCAGCCACACTTATTTCAGCCACAAAGAAGCTGTTCTGCTAAGTCACATCTACAGAGCTCTTCACTTGTTTGTTGCCAATGAAAACAGGAATATGGGCATGCTTAAAATTAGCAACCTTCTCTCTACTCCTCCACGAGCTGTTTCAGCTTCCTTTACATAAATACTTTTCTAAATAAAAACTGAGTCTGTTTCGGTCTTGAATTTCCAAAATCCTGCACAGACAATTCACATAAGGAGAAGTAAATAATCTTTTTAATACTTACAAACAAACATAGTCTCATCACTGCCATCTTCAGCCATCTTTTAAACCTGCCAAAACACAAAAGGTGATGTTAGTTCTGCCTGAGTTTTACTTTCAACACACTATTGAAACATCCCTTTACAGAGTGATGATGCTGACTGACGCAGAGCATATCCAAATATACTGCTGGCCTCTGCAGGGGTATAAATGGAAAGTTAAACAAAAATCTAAGTTGCTAAAAATGCCCCAGTAACTACTGTGTTACTGCAGGTGTACAGTCAAGAACAAGAATGTATAGAGAACGAGGCTGCAGAAACAGTAGGGATGTTGGTCAAGAAGAAAACAGGAGAAAGTAAGAGCTTGTACCTGTGAGAGGGCAGACAGATAAGAGGAAACAAGACCAAAGACAAACCAAGGCAGCAGAGACTCACAGGTGCTGTGGTGCAGGGATTCTGCTGTCAATTGTCTGGGCAGCAGCCCAAGGAGGGCTCTGGCCAGGGGTTTGCTGTAGGGCTGTGCATCCCAAAGAGCCTTCCCAAACCCTACAGCAGCACAGCCCTTCCTAACAACTGCCTGCTGGAAAGTGGCTGGGACTGCTTCTGAGGCACAAGTCTCTCCTGGCTATGGTTTCTGGGGACTAAACATACCTATCAAAACATTTAAGCAGAAACAGCAATCCAGGGAAATTCCTAAAACCTCTTTTTCTGAAAGCGTTGTACACAATGAATTGGAAACTCAAAGCAAACGAGTACAAAACAGGGTGAACCACAGACTGAAGGCAAACATGGCTTGCTTTGCTTTCTAACTTTTGCTCTGTGGATGGTCTGTGATATTTCAAGAGATGCACACCTAGTTATTATTATGCAGTTTGTGCCCTGACAAGACTCACCCTAAGCACGACTAAGTTAACAAATCCTCTCTTCAGACAATGGTTTCGATACACAGGGGACAGAGTGCAGCAGATCAGCACTGCTGCTGTACAAGCTGCTCTTCAGAGGCACTTGTCCTTTCGTCCTCCTCTCTGTCACGCTTCCCAAGCAGCAGATTGACAACCTTCAGCATCACTGAGGCAGCAAGGTCGATTTTGTTCTGGTAGCCATAGACAGAGAACAGCAATAAAGGGGAGGAGGAATCTTAAGAGAATAGACACTGGTCAAGGTGACGAAGAGTCACTCAACTATATGCCACTCAGCTGACTAGGCACTGTATGTCAGTTATCTGTGTTAGCTTAATTTTCATTTTTGGAGCCAGAACATGCATTTTCCACATCGCAGCATTTCAGATTCACCATCCACGGTTCCTGTGACCTGTTGGGCTTTGAAAAAGGCAGGAAAGGAAAATGTGTATCAGACGTATCCATCCCTCATCACATGGGGCATTTGAGGGCAGGCTGGATGTGGCTCTGGGCAGCCCGGTCTAGTGGTTGGAAACCCTGCACACAGCCGGCGGGTTGAAACTAGATGGTCATTGTGGTCCTTTTCAACCCGGGCCATTCTATGATTCTATGACTGCCTTGTGTCTCGCTCTGCGCCTGGCCACCAGTTCCTGAGAGGCTGTCCATCTCTCCTCCCTTCCTACTTCATGGAGAGCATAAGAAAGGGCAGATCGAACACCGAGGACAGACTTCAGGGTTTTTATTTTCACCTGCTGCTGTTCAGGGCCACATCTCACTATTTTTTTCCATGTATTTGTGTCAGAAAAATACTCCGTTAAGCCACCGCACGTAATTACGTTCCCATTTCGCAGAGACAATCCAAGCTTCTGGGGAAACTCCAGAATCTTTATATAAACCGACAGCCATCGTTAAGCCAACAACAGCGCGAGAACAGGATTTTCTGCCCGCACAACCCAGCGCGGCGGTGCCTGAGGGGGCCGCAGCACGCAGGCGGGCGGCGCTGCCTGCCCCGCGCAGGCCGAAGCTCACCGGCTTTCCCTCACGGCGCACCCCGACCCTCGGCACACCAAAGCACCACGCGCCCGCTCGGTGCGGGGCAGCCCCTCCGCCCCCCGCGCCGCGGGGCGGCCGTTATGGAGCGGCCGTTACGAAGCGCGCGGCGCCGCCCCTCCCGCTCGGCACCCCGCCCCGCCGAGGCCGGCGCCCGGCGGCGTGGCGAGCGCTGCCGCCGGCGGTACCGAGGGGCACCGGGGGGTCCCGGAGCCTCGCGGGCCGAGGGGAGAGGCGGCCGGGCCGAGTTTAAGCGCGGCGCCGACGGCGGGGAACGGCCGGCGGCGGGAAGCGACCGCCCGGAGCCCGACGGGCGGCGGGGCCCGGGATCCGGGAGCGGCTCCGCCGGGTTTTGCCTCGGACCCGCCTCGCCCCCCTCCCTACCGCCCTCCCTCCGCGCGGCGCGGCGCGGCCCTGTAACAAAGAACAGGCGGCATGGAGAAGGCGGCGGCGGAGGAGGAGGAGGAGGCGGCGGGGCCGCCCTCCCGCACCGGGAGCCCTCGCCGCCGCCGCCCCCGGCCCGGCCCGGCCCCGCGAGCCCCGGGGAGCGGAGGGACGGCGGCACTGGGGGGAGAGGGGGGGGGGGACGGGTAGCGGAGCGCCGGGGGGGGAGATCCGCGAGGACGGGGCGCGGGCGCGGGGGGAGGCGCGGGGAGCCGGCGTTACCTGCCCTGGGAATGGCCCGAGCCGGATCGGATCCGGACTCCGGGTTCCGATCCGCTCCGGAAACCACGCGCCAGCGGAAGCCGCGCCGTGCGCGGAGCGTGCTGGGAGGCGTAGTCCGCCGCCGCCGCCGCGGGGAGCGAGGGCGGCCGTCGGTAGCGGGACGGGGCGGCGCGCGGACGCTGACCCTGACGGGAGGCCGTCGGGGCGGGAGCCGTGCCCGGATCGGCGTGCGCCAGGCCCGCTCCCGCCGGCAGCCGCCGCCACGCAGGTCGGCGCTTCCGTAGCCCGGCCCTGCGCCCTGCCCGCCGCGCCGCCAGCGGCCCCAGGGCGGGGAACGGGCGCGGGTAGGGAGCTCGCGAGCTGCGAGAGCACCTGGGAATTCGAAGAGGAGGGAAAGCGGCTTCGGGGAGTCCGGGGAAGCCCTTCTTTTTAGCAGCGAGGGGAGTCTGAGCGTGGTTAGCGGGCACGTTGGGCCGGTGGCTGCGCTGGATCTTTTCCAGCCTTAATGATTGTGTGATTCTGGTCACGGCGCAGAAATTAAACCGCTCAAGATGAAAGCAGGAGATAAAATGAAGAAAGCCTGTTGGGAGAGCAGTAGGGGATTTCAGCTAAGCAATAAACGTGAGGTAAGCACGGGCAAACAGGGCCACGTTCGTGAAGGAGAGCAGAAAGCTGCCTAGAGCGGCTGGCTGGGTATGTAAGACAGCACACAGCACGGAGACAACGGGCGTTTATTGTACAGCAATAGCGTTTCTTTTAAAAATCCATACACTTTTTAGTGATGTAATAAATCTGTACATCGTAGGCTTTGTAACTGTACCAACTTCATTTTTACACACGCGCAAAATAAAGCAAAAAAAAAAAAAAAAACAGCGTTAGAAATGACTGTCACAGTTGTGTACTAGAAAACAAAAGCGTTACCCCATCTGGAATATCAGAGCGTACTGCATTAGTGGGAAATACAAAGCTACAGGATTGGAAACACCTCACATCCATCCTTCCCAGTTACCTCCACACCGTGCCAACACCTTGCATGGTAGCAATTTGGATATCCGGAGTGAAATGACATTATTCACTCTTAGCTTCGAGTAATCACCCTGGTGATGTAGTTAACTTTGAATTGTTTCAATTGTTTGTCACTGAGGCTGTGGCTCAGCGAGATGCTAAAGCATATGCTAACTTGAAACACAGGAATAAATCCACTTATGTCCTGCCGAGGTCAGAACAGGAGGTTGGTTGTTCCCTCTCACAGCAGGAATGCCTTAGCCTGGAGCCTGCTGTGCTTCTTTCTGTACCATGATAAGCACTTAGCTCTAACTTCAGCTCTACACTTACAATGCTGCAATAGTATAAAAAGAAATAGACTCCCACCTTGTATAGAGCTCTTGCGCCTTGTAACACCTAGAATTACCAGAACTAAAAGAGATGTTAAAACAATGTTTTTGTTTCCCTTTACAAATTTGACAGCATTTTATGTAGTCATTCCTACTTTCTCCTAAGAAATTTCACATGCCAAGAACACTAAAGCATTACATGATGCTTCAGAAAGGAAAAAAGGAAGCTGTCACAGCATAGCTCTTATGAAATGCTGTGTTTATAGTGCTGTACAGAAGATCCAGAAACACAAAAGTATAAGAAATAGGACAGAAAGAAAGAAAGATTTCACAAATTGTTTCCAAACTGCTGTTCTGAGGTAATTAACTTGGAAGGCAGAAAACATGAAATTTTCTATGTAACACCATGCTGAGATTTGTTCTGCTCTTCAAATGCGCGGTTGTTAAAGTCATGAAGACTGCAAAAAGTAGAGCTAAATGATTCTCTCTGGCATCCTTCACACAACTGCACAGGGCATGATCAGTGCCCAAGAGTGCAAGGTGCAGCATTAGCACTGCCAGCTCACAGATCCTGCCCTCCCTGCATGGAACAGAAGCTCAGCTCCTTCTGGTAGTCAGCAGACAACTGACACAGCCATTAAGAGGCAAAAAACCCCACCTGCTCAGATCTGATCTTAAAAGGCAAAAATCATCTAGAAAGGGAAAATAGCATTGAATTTCATGGGCCCTTAAGGTTGCCATCAGTGAGGAACGTAGCTGTCCCTTGGGTTTTGTAGTTCAGCTTGTTTTTATAACACAACACAAAGTATTTGTAGGAAGAGGTGAAGAACAACCAGCAACATGTAGAGGTTACACATCAAACCAAACACTATTTATTTTCCTGAGGAGTGAAGGCAATTAAAGACAAAGATTCCCTCTTAACACAAGTTGCCTTGCTTTCCTCATCTTAATGGTCAATTCTCTTAATATAGGCAAGCCCAAACCTTCACACAATTTGCAGTATGTTTATGTATATATATATATATATATCCCACCATCAAGACATGAGCTTAGGCAATAACCAAGACCTTAAGAAGGATCAACCGAAAAAGAAACCAACCCAAAACTTCAGGTTCTATTTGTTCTTCAAAATAACACACAAGCAAACCCTTCTCCTGCAGCCAGCACATTATTTAGTGTTATTTCCACCACATTCTACAGTAAATGATAAAACTTCCGTAAATTAAATCCCACTTCAGTAATGTGAACAGATCTCAAGCAGTGTTACGTGCTCCCTCTGCTCTCAGCATACAGAGATGATGCTACCCATGGAGCTCAGTCTCGCTTCGATTGCTTGAATTTGTGGTTAGATTTTTTTCCTTCGGTAAACAAAACTGACCATGTAGAACACTAGAAGGATCTCACCTCCCACCCTGTCCATCATGCAAAGATGTCCTTTGCATAGAAAAAGTACATGTTGAGGGAATCGAGATTCAGTGTTTTCAATGCTTGGATCACGAGTCACTGTAGTACAAATGAAGAGTTCTACTTTGTGTTAAACTAACAACAAACACAAGTGCTCAAGCACATTCAGGCAGGACAAATCCATATTACTGAACTGGGATTTTTAAGCACATTACAGCTCCAGGACGGTCATTTGTAACAAATTTCCAAAACATAAAACATACAAATGCCTTTGAATGTTTTCATAATAAGCAGCATGCTTAGAGGTACAGCTGTTTGATAGGCTGGCCTGCTGTACTACAGTGATTTTTTACATACAAGTGGTATTTTTAAACTATAGACTCAGTTAAAAGATTTTGACAGTTCATTTATTTACTAATCTGTTGGTAAAAAAACAACCAACAAGCATCTGGATATTCTTTGTAGAAGAATTTACCATGGAATCTGAAGTCCATCTGAAGTTTCAAAACGTATTTCTGTTCCTCAGTGACTTTCTATTTTTGAAGAAAAGTTGAAGGCAAAAGCCTTGTATCTCTTTTAAGGGGTGAGGTGTGGGGGTGTGAATCACTGTTGACAAAGCAACACAAACCCATCATTCATTCATGTCAGTAGCTCTAATGGAATGGATGTTTTCCTTAGCTAAAGAAAACAGGCTTGGTCCTTTGTCCTCAGGAGGAATGTACAGGAAGGCAAACTACAAGGTGGCACCTGTAAAATCCTGCCTTCTGCTCTTCTCAGCAGCTAAAACAAGAACTATGCCTTTACTTTCACCAGTTTTTCTTTCTAATTTCATGAGAAAAATAAATCAGAAAACTCAACCAACCACTCAGCACGCAACAACACTGGTGAAGCTAGAAACTGAGACTGAGGGAATTGCAATCATTATGGTTTAAAAAGCTCTCTTCACAACTGCATTTTCTAAGATCTCAGTAAATATTTGGCAAGTAAAACAAGCAGTCTAATGAAAAGCTTATATAGGGTTAAATATGCTCTATTCAAGACTTATTGCTCCTAGCTTTGCCATTTGATATGATGGTATATATATATATGCTTGTCTAACAAGAACTTGGGAGAAGGAAATAGAGCCCCTACGACAGGTTTTTGTATTAGCAGCAACAGCTTCTCACACAGGGAAGAAAAGCTACAGAAGAGAAGTTGTAAATGTTTGCAAGTAGACTCAAGTAAATTCTTTAAAAAGTTCTGTTTTTTAGAGTATAACTTACATACAGAACATTAAAGAATATGCTAGTATAAGTATTTGCATAATTTATTGATTTATGGCTAATATAAAAGGCCTCTCTCCACCTACATGGACTGAGCAGTGTTTATAGCAGGCTACAGTTATTACAGTAGGCTCTCTTAATCAGCGGTTTAGCTCTGTTTCTGAAAACTTACCCGTTTTCAAATCACAATACAAAGTGGGTCTGGGTCTCTTTTCCCTTTCAGTCTGACCAGAAACACAAGCTGAGACCTGCATTGCTACTGCTCCATGCCACAGCATGGAAGCACAGTGGTATCTCCTCTCCTGACAGTGGTTCAATCATAGAGCAGGTACGGTTCTTGAGTACTCAGCTCCCTGCTTCAGTCAACTAGGTGCTCATGTGCAGCTTCTCTCTACCTGCACCATTCCCTGCTCTCCCTCACCTTGTACAACACCACCACATAGTCCTCCAAAAGCTGTCACGATGCAAGTAGTGGTGCCTGTATTCAGAGGAGCACCTTCACAGTAATCAGGCAGAAAGCTGTTCTGGAAAAATAAACAGAAAATACAATCCTTCTGTTCCTTCCTGCACCACTGTATTAGCGAGCATCATGTTATGCAAGTCATCAGCTATATTTGTGTTCTCTGGTACTGCTCTGTAAACAACTGATGTGCAAGTATCCCATCAGAGAGCGCTCATTCAGCCTTACACAAACGGTTCTGCCGAAGCACCATTCAGTTTGCTCTTGCTTTTGTTCTTGGAAAGCAACTTTCTGTTAAGAATCCGCGAAAGAGTGCCTCCCTTCTTGCGCGTTTCCTCTGACAGGGGCTGCTGCAGGTAGATGAGATCGTTGTGCGACTGACTCATTCCTGGATCCTTCTGATGATGTCGTCGACGGAAAAATAGCTTTGCACTCTTTCTCAAAATCCCACCTGCAAAAGCAAAGAGCAGAGGCAAAGGCACTTTAGACAAACTGGACTACTTTCTTCTAGACTGCAGCTTCAGCTATAACTGCATCACTACTGAAAAAAGCCTTCGTCTCAGCATTTCGAGCTTAAGCACCACTCTCATAACTAATTAAACTACATTAGAAAGCTAAGGAAGTGGTGCATTCAGAGCCACAGTGTTGATGATCTATAACTGAGAGAGTGTAAGGATACGAGTCCCATGCTGGAATGAAGGGATCTCGGATACTGGCAAAGGTGAGCAGTCACTATGCTTTCAGGCACTCACATACGCACTACATGCTGCTGAATCCGCCTTCCCCTACCACTGACCCAGCTCTTTCCCAAGCAAACACCACTGAGAAATTCAGGCTTCATGAAATTATGCATTTTTCTGCTTCTCCTCGTTCCATGCAAGTATCATGCAAACTGAATCATTTAGATTCATGACAGACCGCAGTAGTTCTAGATCTATGCTTATGTCCATGCTCACAGTTAGCAGAAGAGCTCACACGTATTGCTAGAGGAGCACTAAAGAAGTTTTTTCCTTCCATTCTCTCTGAAATGACACAGTTGAAAAGGAAGGAAAACGACCATGCAACTATGAGGAATCAAATGTTAATCCTCCGATTTCAACTTTGAATTCACGCATCTAGTGGAAGTCACCTTCCTTCTACTTTGTTTCTAATGCTCTTCTGAAAACTACAATAGTGTTCACACGTACACATGCACAGCTCTTAGCGTGGGTTGTACACTGGACATTCTCAAATATCAAACAAGCATATTCCATCCTTCGAGTGCAATAAAAGTACAAAGTATTTTATTGAACAAGAGATAGAGGAAGAAATATTACTCTCAGTGGTTTCAGCAATTAATGGAGTTGAAAAGATTAGCCCATTATACACAAAGTGAAGGAGGCATTTTGACATGGAGGATCCTGTTGGTCCCTGAGGTCAGTAGCTGTATGTCAGCCCACATGCAGCAGGCTCAAACAGTCAGACTGCCCATCTTCTACATGAATTCAGCAGCATCACCTAGAGTAGCAATCATTTGCTGGTTTAAAACACCGTTGGGAATAACAATTCACCTCCAGCATATAGTATTACATCTGCTTCCAATAAGCTCAGAAATTTTGCCCAAATCCCTTCTGTGTCAAATTAGTCCAGATTCCTTTATTTTTTTCATACCCTTCCTCTCGATTCCACATTAAATCTAGCTGCCATTGCCTTGGCTGCATATCTCTTCACCATGGACTCATGTTGGCAACACAAGACGCCGATGGTCTTCCCTCTTTGCAAGTCCTGGTTGATTTTGCAGCCAGCATTCTGCCAGTTCCCACCTTCCCTTCTCCCATGCATTCTGTGTGCGCGAGGCACAAGGAAGGCTGCCTGCTCTTGGTACAACAGCCCAATGTCAAAATAGCAAGAGTTCAGTGCAGAACTGGGCAGCGCTGCTGTTGCAGTGACACAAGCCAGTTTGAACGAAGGAGGACCCAGGTAGCAAGCCAGCAGGGGGAGCCTTCTGGCAGTCAGACAAGTACATGAGGACAGCCATCTTCCTGGCTAAGTGTCCACAACTTGGTTCTGCTCAACCATCAGCTTTCCTTACTCTTCCTCTGTTCAACTATTAGATCCTGTCATTGCACAGTCTCAGCTCTGCTTATCCTCCCATTGTAAATAGATACAGAAAGCAACGTGCAGACCAATTCTTGCACGTGACTGTGCAACAGCAAGGATTATGTCACTGCCATCTAAGGACTGGGCATAGGCTGCGTGTCATTTTGCACAGCAAAGCTGCAGAATAGGCAATTCACGGCAGCCGTGTTTCATGCAGCCAGAAGCTGCTCTGTTCAGACTGGAACAGTTACAGACATATGCTCAGCATTATTACTTTTTTATTTTAAGGACTGAGCACTCAGCATCTGGGAAGATACTCTAGCACATTTGGTCTTGCTGTGGCCAAGACATGGCTCACCGGGCACAATGGGATTGATGCAGGAGTCAGCTGAAAGCAACTGGAACAACGGATTTGAATCTTGTCTGCTCTCTCATCACCCTCTGACTGATCATTTTGGCAAGGCAGCACCACTTCAAGCTGTTGTCAACAGCATAAAAGGAACAGTGTTTTGCCCCCTGATACTGACAGTTGTTAATATGCAGAGGCTGGGGAGGTTGCTGAGGCACTACTGCTGTGCGGCTTTTGTTTTAGCCCTCAGCTGTTCTGCCCAGCAGCCTTGGCAGCTGCAGCTGAAGCTGTGCCAGCAGGAGGAGCAGGACAAAGGAACTTATCCGTAAACAGCTATTCTGTCCTATCCCTTCAGACTGATCTCCCATCCTGAGGAACAGAACCAAACAAAGAATGCTGCAAAACTTGTGCTGGTGGCCTAGGACAACTTGTTGCAGCTGAAAAAAAAAATGCAGGCTGCATTCCCTGAGAATGGCATAGCCTCATCAATAGCAGCAGCCCCCATGGTGAAAGCTCCTTGTGTTTCCAGAGGTACTGAGATTACTGGTAGCTGGAAGCTTGTATCACCCCCACTGCCACCCCCCCCCCACTGCCAGGTGAGTGCGTGCTGCCTGACAGTGGCTTCAGCTCTGTGGAGGCATGCACCCCTGCTAGGAAGGCAGGCTACAGGGCAAATAACAAACTCAGCGATGCTTGTGCTGTTTACATGCTTACTTCTTGAGTTCAACAGGATCCATGTGCCATGTCCCAACACCAGCAGGTAAGCAGAGAGCACCTCAAAAATGCTGTACAAACTGGCTGGTCTTCACAGGCTCCCGAGGGCCAGCTCAGGCTGTTCTAACAGGCTGCTAGAGTTAGGGTCACTTCTGAAACTCTTTTTTTTAACTGAAGGACGATTTCCTTCCACATCTACAAAGACATGAATAGAGACTGCTTCTTTCCATTCCTTCCTAGCTCCAGAACAGTTTTTAATCGAGGTGTCTGTGAAGTACTTGTATCTCTAGGAGTTCAGCTAGAAAGGAAATCTATATATCTGTAAGCAGCAGTTTTTAAAATAAGTATTCTGTGTATGCACGTCCAGTTATGAGGTCACACATGGGTTTGCATGAGCAGATGTTCAACAGGAATGGGCATGATGGAGAGAGAGCAGGAGCACACAGCACTCCTCCAAGCCTTCCTTGAAGCCTGTTCTGCATGACCCACTTAGACAACACATCCACCAGTGGAATGATTTGTCTGGGCAGACAAAGCTGCTAAGGCATCTGAGCACAGGAAGGCAGTTTGGAGGAGGAAAGAAATGGATGAGGGAAGAAAACAGGTGCCAAACTACATTTTGCTCTGATTTTTACAATGAGCACACCATTGTAAAGCTACGTTTTCTTTAAAAGATAAGACAAAAGCAACTTACTGTGTAGGTAATTAATTCTGGTTGGCACAGTGGTCCTCTTAGTTTATAAAAGGGAACGGGTAAGAAACAGGAAGTCAGAAAAGTGAAAAACAAAGGTATTCAAGAGTAGAAAGTATAGTGAAAGACAATGCTAACTTTAAGACATTCATACCATTCAGGAAGCTTTTCAAAGCAGAAAAGTGGTTGTTTGTTTTTTTATTGTTGTTGTTGCTGTTCTTTTTGAAAGGGAAAGGGAATTATTTTGACAAAAAAATAAATTGAAGTACTCAAAGCTAACCAAGGGAAAGGAGGTAGAAAAGTTTTCCTATCTCACTCCATTGAGCTTACTCAGCTGTGAGCAGAGGTTCAAGACTTCCACAGAGAGATCTGTATATAAGGGATTTTAGACAGTTTTAGGAAACATTTTTAAAGCTGAGACAACTGTCTCAATATTGGAGACAATTTGTCCTTTCTAGCAGTCCTGCCCTACACTGTGCAAAGAGAACTTTCACAAGCCTGACCTCTCTGCAACACACTGCACATAGAAAAGCAAAAGTAAACAACAGTTCACCTACAAGCTTCCACTTGCTTGCTTCAGAGTAAAACATCAAAGAGTCCAGAGGTTCTACAGAATCTCATAGAGCTCCCTAAACTTCTCCAGGCTCCAAACAAGTCAAATCATTTAGCGCTTAGTCACCTAAATCCATTCCAAACTGTCTAATGCCTGATCATCTGGGCCAAACTGATGGTTGCTGTGCCATCCTGAACTATCAGATGGAAAAACAGACTTGTGAAAAGACCAGAAGACATCAAGCCTTGGTGAAGAGGTCTAGAGTACAGCTATGTGAGGTGCATAGAATCACTAAGGTTGAAAAAGACCTCTAAGATCACTTAGTCCAACCATTAGCCCACCCCCACCATGCCCATCAACCATGTCCCTCAGTGCCACATCCACACAGCTCTTAAACACCTCCAGGGATGGTGACCCCACCACCTCCCTGGGCAGCCTCACAGTAGTCTAGTAATGTATTAAGGTTTTGTAGTATGCCACTTTATACTGTCTCTGAGTAAGTATAGAAGTCTCTGGGTAAGAAATGCACAGAAAAGAATAAAGTAAAAGAGGGATGGAAATGGGTGAGAAATACAACAGTTTTTCCAACTTCAACATGCATTCCATGTAATTGGTGTGCCACCTGTTCAGGGCACAGGTGGATGACCACTGCACTGGATTTTCTCCCAGACTTCCTAACAGCCACTCGCAGCCACAAACCAGCACAACAGCCTCAGAGGTTACTGGGTTTATAAAGGAAACACAAAGAATCCTGCAGCATTTTCAAGCTGAGGCTATCCGGGTGTGTAACTACATAAAGCAAAATGATCTGATTCTTCATTCGCTTTACCCTCCCAGATATGGAGTTGGACTTAATGATGTGCCCTTTAACTTCCAAGGGTGAGTCCTTCCATTTACTGATGGAGAAGAGCATAAGAGATCCTGCCACATCTCTGAGAGCCCAAGAACTGCACTCTTTGTGGCTTTTAGCAAGACAGCTTCCACCAACACCACAATTACACAGTTTAAGGAGAAAAATCAGTACCTAGGATAAACTACTATACACTGTTGCATGACACTGCCAATGATGTACAGACCACATTTATTTCCCAGAGAAGAGGTAAGGATCACATACCTTTAGACTTTTTCACACTCCCAGTTTCTGAAACACTTAATGAGCTCCCAGACATTTCTTCACAGCTCTGGTCTAAGAGTGTGTTGGAGTCCCACTGCTGGCTGCCATTCTCCAAAGCCCAAGCCTTATGGGCATTTTGCTGTGCGTCAGTATCAGGTACTGTTTCTGAAGCACCTGATGATAGTTTTTCATCAGAAGTGATTTTTGCAATCACTTCCTCTCCAGCAGGTGGTGGATCTGATTCTTTGCGTGAACTGTCCATGGCTGCAGCGTAGTCCATCATCAGTGCAGTTTCACTGTCCTGAGATAAAGAAGTCTGCCCAGAAGGGGAAAAAAATAAAATAAAATAATAGAGAGACAATGCTGACACAAGCCACTCTGATAGAAAAAAAAAAAAACAACAAACAAAAACCAAAAAACAGAAACAAAACCAAAACAAGCCCCCCTGCAAAAAATATGTTCTTTTTTTCTCCTTACACTTTCATTTGCACTGCTCAGGGCTATCGGAAAACCATCATGAGGCTCCCTAAGCTCCACTAAAGGAGAGGAGCATATAGCCAAGTTCTAAGAAGAACTGACAGTCACACCATCTAATTGTCAAGTTAAAGTCAAGAGACTGGAAGAAAAATACTTACGTACTAGTATTTAATACTTAAATACTACACAGCACAGCAATGACAAGGCTCAGTGGCTCAACTTTCTCTCAGAGCTCATTAGGAAACCTGTGCAGAACAGCAAGACCACAGCAAATGTCCACAGAGCAGCCTGCAGGGAAAGGACTGCAGGCAGGGACCAAGAGTCAGATGGAGGCTATGGATAATGAAAGCCTGGAAGAATGCTGTATGCCAAGTGAGGAGCAGTCTTGTTTCCCTTACTCTAGAATAAAGCCCAAAGGGAGGGCTTTTCCAAAGGGTTTTGTTTAAGCAACTTTGACATGTAGAAAAATCACTGATATTATTTATGTGCACGTTTCCTCCATCAGCAGAAACAGAGAAAGACTAATTTTCGTCCTCACCTAGGCTAGTTTTCCCAAATACCTAACCATAACTCCTGGCCAAGGACACCATGCATTTTTAGTTAGGCTTTCAAATCAAAGTATAAAAAAATAACCCACTCTCCAGTAAGCCCACCCTGATTTGGTTCAACTCCAGTTACTGAAACAGGCAGACCTATGCCCTGCAGAGACTGATAAGCAGGATGCTACAGAACGCACATTCACACCATGCTCAGAGGATCAAAGACTTTACAGTATTAAGAAGTAAACCTGCTGTTTTCTGCTCTACCTTGGACACCCCTGATATGATAATGGTGCTTTTCTTTCTGGGAGACTTCAGCTTCTGCTTGGCAGACTCACTTAACTGTCGAATGGCTGCTTCTGCAACAGGATCACTGCCATTCAGTATCAGCAGCTCTGAAAAGAAAGCATTATTTCAGAATGAAGAAAAAAACGGAACAAGCAAAGAGAGGCAAAGCTTGTTCTAAATTTTAAATGTAAAGAAATTACAAGGAACGATATAAACACCACGTATAACAAAACATTTTCCAATCCACTACCAAGCTGGTTCTTGTCTTTCCATTCTTCTCAATCTGGTGTACATTATCCATCCTACACAGAAATGGTACGGAAGTTGCACTTACAAACCCATGCCCTTCACACTCGTAAGACTTTGGAAACCCAGACCAAGCAGCCAGTTATTTCAGCTGCTACACTGTGGTAAATTCTGGCACAGCAAGTACACACTAATCAAATTCATTAAGCTTAGAAAAACAGATCTAATGAAGTTAATAAAACAAACAAAAATATTCACAGATTTAATTGTTGGAGATAGGCTCTTCAGAAAGAGATTTAACAACAAAGGAATACAATAAGGAATAGCCTGAATTAAACTAAGCAGTGTCTTTTGTTGTTGTGACATTAAGGGACTGAAAGATAAGGCCTGAATAATACTGCACCAAGTACCTCAGATACTTTTGGAACTCAGCAGTACATATGCACAAGTGGTATGCTCCCCACATGCATTCACACTCATGACAAACCCCACTTTTTCATCTTCAGAGCCACTTGAAGGCCTCCAGAAACCCCTGAGTGCCCAGCACTGCATCAGAGGGACTTGCTAATTCTTACTGCTGCCCTTATTTAGAACCATAGAAAGACCATAGAAAGGCCACAGGATCTTTTCCACAGAGCTTGTAGCTAGTTTGGCATGCTGTCTGCAATAACTACCACCGATGCTTCTTTGCATTTCTCCCATTTGCCTCAAGGTTTTGTTCTAATGAGTAATTCTTCCTGCAATAGTGTATTAACATTGCACAGGAATTCCCCTGTGCTCCCACAGAAGGGAAAACATTGTCCATCTCAGTGTGCTCTGAGCTTTAATCAGACAAGTTTTCCAGTAAGCACTTTGCATTTTCGATATCAGAACCAGTTATGATGAAAAACTCAGAAGCTTAGGACTTTCCAAATTGGCTCAGTAATACCACCCTGTTTCATGGTATCATTGGTTTACTGTTGGAGAAAGAGTCAAGAGTTATATAAAGGTATTCATGGTTATTGGTTCACGTTCTTGCCCAATTTTTTGGTCTCTGTCTCTCAGTAAGCCTTCTGACTGTTTCAGGAACACTCCAGATCATCTCCAGATTGCCCCATATGCACCCGAACCAGTAAAAAGTAAACAGAACTCCAGATCGTGTGCCATTTGAAGCTATACCACACCACATCTTTCATCATTGCTGCCTATAGATCTAAGGAACGAATGGTGAAGCCACAAATGATGGAAGAACGTGCTGAAGATTCAGAGCTGCACCTCAAAAAGGTAAAATGCCACAGAGTCAAAACTGAGTTTAATTCAGTCAAAGTGAGTTTGTAATTAAAGGTGTTATCGAAGCTACCTGGAGCTCTGAAGTCTCTTGAACTGTATGCCAGGTGACTTAGGAAAGTAGATGAACAGGCTCAGCCAGATTATGTATTTGCATCAGCGTAAAAATAAAACAACAGTGCAAAATAGCAGTGGCAAGGCTAGGAAGAGAATTCAGTCTTCCTTACCTAAAGGCAGCCTCATGCCTTTTCTTCAGACAGGAGATTTCATAATGGCCTTAAGGTTAAATTTTGGAGAGTTTTCACTTTGTGCAGTGCACCTCATGCTTTTACAAGGGAGAAGTTTTTCTTTAAAAAGCAAGAGGAAAGTCAGCCTGGCTTTTCCAGTCACCCCCCAAACCATAGCTCATTGTTGCTTTTTCAAAATTAGTTATTTTAATCACCAGTTAAAAACAGATTTCTATTGCAAGACTGCTATACCCCTAACCACAGTACTTGCTAATATAAACATCTCAGTGCCTGCTGAAAGCCAGTAGTGGGTTTGCTGCTATTTTAGCAGGGTTACATTAATCCCATGTGCAGTCTAGAGAAATGTTTTCTGATTTGAAGCTTCAAAAGGTTCTATTACCTGTATCTGAAGACGATAAAGTTTTGCTGACTGGAGCACCGTGAGAATGGAGAGCTTGAACAGAAAAATCCTTTTCAATCACTTTGACTTTGACTGGAGTTTTCACAGGAGAACCTGAAAACCAAGCTTCATTGTTATTTGAACTATTTAAGACTCTTACTATGAAAATAACAAGAATTTGTTGTATCAATTTAAAAGGCTGTTCAAATCATAAATGTTTGAGAAAGTTGTTTATAGAAATTTTCAGGGCATGCTCTCTGTGGTAACATGACCCCAAAGGACCTGCGAAACACAGGAAGTCATTATTTTTAAACATCTCCTGTAATATATTAGACAATATATGCTTCAGTAAAAGATCAGCATCAAGAGCTTAAAAGAACACAGCTCTTTGTGAGACTGCACACAAAGACTGAAGAGGTTTTACTCTCATTCTTATCCCAAGAGGAATCAGTCTACTCCAGAAAGGTATGCTGAAAAGATTGCCACAGGATGACACTCATCCTCATCTGAGATTATAATACACATTGCGGTTAGAAGGCACAGCACAAGACTGCCATCAGCAAGCACTCATGTGTCTAATACTTCTGTCACGTGGAAGAATACCCATTCAAACCACGCTGTTCAGCACTGGCGCTCCAGCATGAAATTTAAATATGCGTACAAAAGATAACATGGGTCATTCCTCTTGTAACAACAAGGTTTCATGAAAATTAAAAACATAATTTTGAAGAATCCAAAAAAAACCCCACCACCATCAATGCCTCAGAAATCTGGATGATACCTCTCCATCCATCCCTGTTCCTCCTTGCACCAATTTCTCTTGCCCCCCACAGACAACAGTAAGAGTGAACACAGAACGAAGCGGACTTCCTCACCTGTGCTCAATGGGGATGACCTCCCTTCTAGTCGAGGTTTGGTTTTCACAGCAGTTACAGTAGTGACCACAGTCCCACAGGGCATCACAGTTCGATCCTTTTCTACCTTAGTGCTTGGCACTGGAGAAGAAGCTTGCCAAGTCTTTAACTCGCTAGGTTCGATAAACAAGAACTAGGAAGACAAAAAAAATATTTCAAGGGTGTTAATATTTCTAACTAGTGCTGCTTTAACATTTTTATTAACGTTCAAGGGCCAGCTAATGCTTTTGATACATAAAAATACAGCATGATGTGTTATCATAAATTATGAATGTGATACAGAAACATGGCCACACGCTGCACTGTGAACTCACAGATGAGTACTCACAAGGATGTCCAGAACTAAAGGATCCACCATAAGAACATCCCTATGCCATACCTCTGCAGTAATTGATCCTAGCACAGGCCTCAGCTCTGGGCTACCATCACTGGCCCTGCTGCTCAGTGCAAAGCTTTGGTGGCCAGAAGGCTGCTTCCTGAACAAGTCTAGAGGTACAATTGCCCTTGAGGATGAAGAACCTAGAAGAAATAAAAAGGCTGAGAAAACAGAAAGGAAGCAAAAGAACAATAGCAGCTAATTACAATACCTGGTTATACACCATGGGGCAGCAAGGGCAGAAACATGGCAGTGGTCAGAGCCTCCTTTCCATTTTACCACTATTCCTCAGCCTGGCCCGAATACTGAGCAACAGGAAAGAATGGAGATGAAACCCTACTTGCCACTATTTCCAGCCACTTTTTCCTCTATATATGCCAAATGCTTAAAGAAAAATACCTAGAAATATTACAACTACATTCTTGTACTATCTCCTTAATTGGTTAACTGTGTCTTTTCTGAGAATACTCCCTGGGTTCCTGGTAAACTGGACCATCATTAAGAATATTCCTTCTTTATTTGATCTTTAGTGCAAGCTGAGTGGTTCTCTTGTTCCTCCCCTTACCTAATGTCTAATGTAAGCTACGTTAGACTGAAGCAAACTACTAGCAAAATTACTGCAGGATTTCAGGGATTAAATCCCAATGTTCTGTAAAATACAAATGCAAATACAGTTCTACATTATATTCACATTACTCAGCTCTCCCGTCATTAATGTGATTCTACTTTGAGTTTTCCATTTAAATTTTTGGGAGAACAGCTGGAATGCTGCTGGTACTGTTTGAAAGACATGTTATGAAAGGTGATTGAGAATTGGCAGGAACAGAGTTTATGTAAGAAACAATATGCATGTGCTGACTGCACATGGGTCTCATATGTCACTCCTCTCCTTTTTTTTTTTTTTTTTTTAATAGAAAAGCAGCATCCCTGGAGAAATTATTTTTTAGTATTTGCCTACACTTTACTTCCTAATCCTTCATATAATCAAACTTTTGTTTTCTGATTTCTTTATATCTGAAATCTGGCATAAGAAGGAAAAAGCAAGAGGTGAAATAAAGTTACTATTTCCAGCTAAAGCAAAACTCTCTCATCAGCAAAAGGATAAGCACAGATGAGAAGAATTTCATAGAATCATAGAATATCCCAAGTTGGAAAGGGCCATAAGGATCACTGAGTCCAAATCCTGGCTTAACACAGGACCACCCAAAATGAGACCATGATTTATGAAGTGGCATCACTTCAATAAAGCCCAGGTAGTAAAGTATTTGGAGTAAGTTTACAAAGCTGATGCAAATAGCTCAATGTGCTCCTTGGCCTCAAAGCCTATCTGTTATCCTCACACCAGTGAGGCAGTAATTCTCCAAATAACCAAAATGTAATAGTTCAGTGGCAGGATTTTCTTTGCCACTGAAGGCTAACTGCAAACTGCAACAGAATCAATTATTCAAAATATTATATTCCTCATGTTTTATATTTAATCCGATGTAACCAGAATTAAGTGGCTTTATAGCTGGTAATTGCTAGGTAGACTATGGGACTTGGAAAGGAAGAATTTAAGATTAAAAAACATGATTCCCCTCAACGACAGGGAAAGCATAGCAACAGTACTCACATGATCTGTTAGAAGTTTAAAAGGCCAAAGGAATTCTCCACAACTGCTGACAGCCCTCAAAGCAAAGGCTGACTTAAGGTTTCTTTGTAACCTTAACTTTGAGGAAGTCAGAGACTCTAACAGTGTATTTCTCTTCCGTCCAGGCTTACTGGTAGAACTAACAAAGTACATAGGCAGCGGATGAACCAGGCAAACAAACCACTGTCGCTCAAGAACTTCATAGTTTTCTATGAATTTCAACACTTAAGAGCTAAATTTGAGGACAGACTTACAGAGTTTTAAAACACAAATTGAGCTAATGCATTTTCCCTAAACTGCCTGTTTTGTATATGCTTGGCTGGCTATTCTCAGATGATCTCCTTCTGCTGTTCTCCCTTGCAGGGCCGTTCTGAAGACATACCCCGATGGGACAACCAGGACAAGGCAGCATCAGACAACTAAACTTCAACAGGTTTGGGAACTGAATACTATCTTATACTGCTATACTGCAGAACTGAAAGAGGACTCATGTCACCATCTAGCAATATTCATGAGGCTATCACGCCAAATATTTCAGTTTAAATACTTACTATCCAACTTTCCATCTTCTGCTATTTGCAGTAGCAGTGTTTTTGATTTGGCACTTAGTTCACTGTAAAATAAACAAAAGTGTGTTAGGTCTGTGCATGCAGGTGGATTTTCACTCCCACGTAGGTTTTCCCTGTCCAGCTCTGGTCCCCAGCCCCACTGCTTCCCTCATCTCACAAAGAGCACAACCTCATGTGGCTGACCTGCCAAGGTGAATAGCTTCTTTTTGACCTGTGAGAGCAACTAGAGGAATCTCAGCCAGAAAACCAGTTTGGCTCTCCCCCAGCTCTCATTTCAAAAGCCTAAAATTTCAGAGGCTTTTCTTCTCCCCAGCAGTTTGCAAACACTGCCTTTCAGGGTGATGTTGGTCCCCTAGTCTGACTGCTAACAGCAGCACTAAGAAGCCATTTCTTCCTTGGCAGGATCAACAGTGAACATTGTTGAAATTTTTAAGTTAAGATGCTGGAACAGATCCAATCGACTGCCTATTCAGAGCTGCTCAGCGTCCTGTCCAAGCAGGAGAGTGCCCTGTAAGGCAGGAGAGAAGCAAGCAAACAGTCACAGGCTCAAATCAGAAGGGTCAGTATGACTTTTTCAAAATAAGACTCAAGGATGCTGCAAAATAAGAACTAGTTTCTCTGTGACAAACTTATGTGCACTATTAGCAGAATTACTGGCATTTGTAGTAGTCTGTAAGACGTACCAAACAGGTACAAAGCCTTCTCTCCAGTGAAGTAAGCTGGTATCTACTGAGAAATCTTCCAGTTCAACTTGTGCATTTTTCCATGTATCCTTTTCAGGATGGTGTTATTTTGGCTGCAGATGCTCCACTTCCATCGGATGCTCTGGGACATTATCTCTGCAGCAAGTTTAAATCTTTGCTCTACCATTATAATTCCCCACCTTGCACCTCCAAAACTTGTGAGCATGCACCTTGAGGCTGCCTATTGCTGCTCTTCCTGAGAAGCTAAACTAAAGCAAAGCCTGACACAGCAGTCAGTACACTGCTCTTCAGAGTGGCAGATATTTTCATTTCTTAATTTTAAAAAAGGCAGGAAGGAATGGACTTGAAAGAAAGTATGCAGACAAATCCTGACCACTTGTCTTTCAAAGTTCCCAAGCTCACCTCATGCACTTCTGAATAACAGCCAACGCAGTGGAAAACCCAGCATTATCCTTAGTGTCTAGGCCAAATTCCAGTCCACTTAGTCATATCCTGCCTACCCTCCTTCTGCACTTTCAGTTCGAAAGGGGCTCATTCTCATGAACTTCCTGTCCAAAAGTGCTGGGTATGTGTCTGCTCTGCAACAGCATTGGTGCTGCTCCACCAATAGATGGCTGAAGTGGTTCATGTACACAAGGGGTGAAATATCTTGAGATGCTCCAGAAAACAAAGTTGCTACAGTAGTGCATTGTTTGTCTTGCTGCAGAGAAGAAATCACATGACTTTAATTGCTAAGCTGCAACAGCAACACAGTGCACCGTCAAATAAGAATGCTGCCTGCTCTGTGGCTTCCCACAAAAGCTGGAGCTCCTCCAACTAAAACCAGACTTTAAAAGACAAAATATCTTGAGCCATTCATGTCTTGAAGAAGAGTTTCCTAGCTGATTGTCCAGTTGCCAGCAGGACGAGACACAGAATGTATTTCTCCATCAGACTGCAGAGAAAGATAGGACTTTTCAGTGTTGTTCTACATCATCATGTTTTCTATGCTGACTATGGTCACTTCTCATCTCCATCCCTACACACACTGAGAGGTCCAGTGTCTTCCACATCCTATCCAGCTTCTGATGAAATTTACATCAAGCAACCCTTGTTGCTTCTTCCCTCAATACTCCTGCTTTCGTGGAGCACAATCCTATAGAAGGCATGGGCAAAGACCAGTTGTCTGCAATGGGGAGGCAGGAGAAGATTTGTGCACTGCACACTCCCTGCCCTTTGGAGCTGAGGAGAAACACACAGAAGCACACACACAATAAGGGCAGCACTCATAGAATCATAGAACCATAGAATGGTTTGGGTTGGAAGGGACCTTTAAGATCATCTAGTTCCAACCCCTGCTACAGGCAGGGACACCTCCCATAGCCAAGGTTGCTCACAGCCCCATCCAGCCTGGCCTTCAGTGCTTCCAAGGAGGGGCACTTGGCATTGACAGACACAGGTCTGAACACTCACTCAGTTCCTTGCAAGCTGAGTTTCTGCTTTACAAAGAGAAGAAGTGGATGCCAGGCTGTGACTAGACAGTGAAGAAAAATGTCACAAAAAACAGATGGACTTTGTCTTGAGGATCTTGAAGGTCTTTTCCAACCTAGATGATTCCACAAATGGAACTGAGAAGGGACTGGAAAGCTACAATGAGAACTACTACTTACCAAGTGCCTCTCATATTACTAAGCCAGTAGCAGGAAAAAAATACAGCACCTGCAGCACGTTGTATGGCAGCAGCACTGCCCCCTTTTCCTGGGAAGCTACTTCTGCCTGTGTGTGTGTCAAAAGTCAGTTGAGAAATGCAACTCTGACCACACCATTAGTTGCTCCCCCTATTCCTTCCTCATACAACACAGAACCTACCTGATGTTTTCTGCTCTGCCACTAGGAAGTGGAAATGAAAACAGTTTTAGAACAGCTCACTTCTGACCTCATTTACAGAAGCTGTAAAAATCACATAATACTGTGTAGGTTGCCTCAAATTGCCATTTTTGTTCTACAGAAAAGAAAAACCTATTTAGTTTTACACTGTGCTTTTTACAATAGCCATCGTTCTTTTAGATGGTCAACTTAGTTGCACATTCACATTTCCCATTTGGAGGAAGGGAGGGTTAGACACTGGAATTTTTCAAATGCAGTTTTCAAGGTAAAGTGACTTCAAAACCTTGCTAGCAATTTTTGGCACTGACTTAAAGTACAGGGTGATTTATTATGCCTGTTACTGCTGTCATAAACTGAAATCAGATATCTATCACGGAAAAAGATCTAGAGGCCTGTTTGATCCCATATCCACGCAAAGGGTAATTAGATACCCCAAAATTTCCACCAGCTCCAGATTTTTCTGAGGCCACCTGACAGACCATGTTTCAAAACATCGTTCTTCTGCTGAAATCTCACACGGTGCTGGTTAAAAAAGAAAGAAGTTGCTTTACTACAAAACATTCTCAGTAGGTGAGTTACTCACAACACAAACTCTTCCTTCCAAAAGGGATTTGCAGCATTTTTGGCTACAGAGCTGGAGAACTTCTGCATAGGGTCATTCAGCTGAGCTATGCACACAAGGTTTGTGCTGCCTGTGAGAACAACAAAAAGAAAGCTGTTAATCTTCCATCACAGAGAGACACACTTATTCAAATGAAAGTGAAGAACCTCTTTCCTTACATACTGCTCTTTTGAATAAACTATTTGAAAACACTTTCTCACCTACCCATAGAATAAAATTTCTCCCCTCCACTTGTGACTAATTGGCATAATAATTATATCACTACTCCAAATGCAAATTGCACAACGTATCACTCTGCAAACATTTCATTGTCTATTTCTTCCACAGCAATAGAAATCATTTCATTTTGGGGTTCCAAAACAGCAAGGACAGCAGCAAAAAGTTCACTGTTGACTTTGTGCACAGCCAACAACAGACACGCCGCCTCCAGCTCTCCAGAAGAATCCAGGCTTATATTTGTTATCACCAACTCACAGTTGTCCTCTGGTGGTGTATGTGGGCTGTGAAGAAGCCCTATCTCGGGCACAAAAACAGCTTGGGCCTGGAAAGGTTATCAGAGGAGACAAAGCACTACGGACACACAGCTTATAGAGATCCAAGCTAACCCTGCAGTAAGCAGTTTAGCTGCTTTCCCAATGCTCTGAGCCTGAGTTAATGAGGCCCAGGTGGTTTGTTGTCAAAGCAGCCATATGCCCCCACAGGCCCTGCTGAAACATGTATATAGCCCTGCATTGGAGCCACCCGGGGATTGACACTGCAACATGGCATTCCAACAGCTCTTCTTCTGGTGCTCACAGCTAACAATTATTTCTTTAACAGCAGGAATCTCTTTTACCCTAGCTAACACGCTGTGAGCCACAGAGCACCAATCCAAGACTATCTGTGATAACATGCACAAACTAAGGAAGCAAACAAAAATAAGCAGAGTCCAGTTCTGCTGCTAGTTACTCACCAGCTAGACTCATAGGAAAGCTCAGGCTTCTATAGACTATGCTGCCAAACCATGCTTGAGCTCAATGGTCAGGATAGACAACCCTCTCCAACCCCCAGCCCACTATGTTGGCACACAAGCCTACAACAGTGCACACCATAAGGGATGCTTGGAGCTGCAATGGGATGGTTAACTATTGGTACAAGACAAGATCAGGAAAAGGAAAGGGAACAAAAAGGCAGCAAGCTCTGTCCAGAAGCCAGCATCTGCCCAGTTGTGCCACTGTTTCCACTGGATTTACAGTGATGAACTGAACACCACTATAAGGCTTTATTTCTTATACTCAGTTTCAAATCATTCACACCCCAGGAGTTGCTAGGGAACGAGCAAAATTTCTTCCACCTCCTGTTAGAAAAGCAAGTGGTAGTTTCAGGATCTCTGTATCTGGGTTTCCAAAGGAGACAGCATTAATAGTTCCCTCTTCCTCACACTTTGAGGGAGGGTACAGAAGGGCTTCCCATAAGGCAAACCCTCTGCTGTACGCATCCTGTGCTTATAAAGGCATCTCATCACATGACTGTTAATGGCAGCTCTTCTGAAAAGCTTTGTTTGCACTATGAAATTGTAAAGTAGCAATGAATTCTCAATGAGTTTTCCTGCCGCAGTCTACAGTTTCCAGCACAGTCCTATTTATAGACAACATTTCACTGCCAAGACTTCCAGAACTGCTATAATATATATGTATGCTATAACATACATACATATATAATATATATACACACACACGCGCGTGCATATATATGTATAAAAACAGTCTGCAGAAAGTTTTAGGGGAAATACTTCAGTCAGGATGAGTAAAGCAGCACTATGCAACAGTCTGGGGCAGCAATTTACTACATCTAACTGAAAAAGAGTAAAGCAAGCAGAATATATTTATCCAAAACCGGTGCTTTGCCCATTTTAGCAGCTAGAAGCTTCCACTGAAAGGATTGTTCCAGAACTGCTAGCAACTGTAAGTCACAGGGATTTAAATTTGTATTTTCTCTGATGCAACCCAAAATATGCTCACTCATGCCTCAAGCAATGATGCAAGCAAGTCTGCACTTGAAGAAGTCTGAATGCTTGTCAGACAAGTTTGGTGCTTCTTTCTTAAACCAGCAGTGCAGCTTCACCAGGCTGTGTGTTCCTTTTGGCTTTATCCTCCATCTGTAAGAGGTATACATTCTCTTACCCACAGAGGTGCTCTACTAGGGATAAAACAACAAAACCCTCTGAGGAGAGCTTTCATGAAGGAGGAGAGTTACAGATAAATCAGAAAATTGCCCCAAATAAGGGAAAACAGCTGTTAAAGTAGGGCAACACTGAACCAGAGCAATGCCACTGCTAACAGTCAATGAGGATTTGGTTCTGAGCCCAATTCAAGTTGTTATATCACTCAAAGTGATAACTTCTAAAATAAAACAAACTCTAGAGAACAAACAATCAACTTCAGAAATATGCTCATTTCAGTTTGTTTTCAAACACTATGGATTTGTTTCCAGGAAAATCAAGATGTCTAAATGATTAAATAAACCAAAACATTCACAGTTTTGTACAAGCATGACTAAGCTTGTTTCTGGGAGAACAGCAATTTTGTGCATCGTGTTCTGAGCCAAGCTTGTAAATTAGAACTTCCCAATGATTTCAGCTGAATTAAAAAAAAAAAAAAGACAAAAAAACCCCAACATCCTATTTGAAAACAAGTGGCACCCTTTGGGCTACGCTACCTGCAGCACTGTGATCAGTGAGGTTTACTGTGATGTTCTTTACCAGCAGTTTCAGTTCATGAGCCCTTGGAGGTTTAGGCGGACTGGTGCCCTGAGGGATAGCGCTCGTGTTCTGTACATTCTGGGAAAAGGAAAACAAGAGGGATGGAGCATACACAAATGCTTAACTTCTGTCACATTAATATTAGGAAGTAGATGTGATGTGAAGAAACATCTACAAATAACCACATGGGAGTTATAATTACAAAACCTTCACAGCCAAAGGCTGCATTGTTTTAAAGCAAGTGTTCCAGTTGTATCTGATCACTGAGTGGTGTTAAACGTACTGGTTTCTGGGTCATAAACAGGTAATAAAAACACTACAAAGAAGGAGACTTCTCAAAAGATCCAGGTAGGAATAGGACTTACCTGAACCTCCTTTATGTCCGTAGGCCTCGTACTCAACACTACAGATGGAGTAACTGAGCTAAAGAGGTTCTTCAAAACATCTCTGAGCGTTTCAGATATTGCACAAGTCCCTTCTCCCTGCTCCTAAAAGGAAACCAACAATCAAGCTGCTCAAAATTCAGGAGAGTACAAGTTAAGGCAAAAAAAAAAAAATTAATCCGGCATATCCAAACTGCCAAAGCAACTGCCAATTACTTTTGTCAGAGAGAAACAGTTTATGCTGCCAGCAACAAAATGTACTAGGAGATTGTGCAAATAATTACTTGCATTTCTACATTAAGCACTAAAGAAAAACTAAAAAAGTACACTAACAAAGCCGCATGCTGTTCTTCAGAGTCAGGAAGGCAGAACTCTTAGCTACAAAACTAGGTGTTTCACTAACACTTTAATGGTGCTGTTTTAAAGTTGCTGAACTGCTTTGCACTCTGCTGAGAGAGCAGATCAGGTCTCCAGATAAGCAGATAGGCACTGTTCCACTGATTCAATGGGAATTCTGCCAGCCTGCGACAGCTGAGAATGTGCTAATCCTCTGCTGCACTGAAGAGTTATTACAGCATCTCTTGGAGGTCTTCAGCCTTGCTGAGAAGTGCACAGAATAGATGGACAGTCATGCCACTCCGAGGGACTGACTCCTGTTTGCCTACTCAAAAACCCTGTGGGCATCTGTATTACACACTGCCTGCTTGCATGCTTCCTCTCTGGAACATCAGAACTTGTCACATATCTTGCTTCCATGTGGCTTCACAGGAATAACCGTAAGGCATCTGAAGAGAGTAAACCATTCAACCCACCCCCATGTTCCTTGTGTCACGCTGCTGGAAAGCTTTCCTCTGCTCTGTTATCTACACAGGAATGAATCTTCAAATGAAGATGTCAAGAAAGGGCAGTTTGGTGCTACCTTTGCTGTGGAAGCAGCCCAGCAGAAATCTCCATGAGATTTGTTTTCTAAGGAAAAGATTGACTTGAATAACAGAGGACTCATCCATTCTTTCTAACTGTAAATGAGAAATTTCAGTGTTACAGAACAAGGCTTTAAAATGAAGGGAACTGACTTACAGATACCAAATATCTAGGCAAGTGCAATAAATATACAAAGCAGAAAAAGAAGTACTTCTCCACATGTTGCTGTCAGATGATAGCAGGCCTCCAGCAACCAGTGCCAACAAAGCAGGCCCAGATGCAGAAGACAAGGTACACTGGTGACAAGGACACACAGTTTGTAGCAGCGGGAAGATCAGGCAGGGAACTGAAGGCCTAATTCCTGCAGATTATCTTGATAATGCTTAGGCTGCGCAGCATCAGCTTCCAGCATTCCCATCAGCTTAAGCAGACCCACAGGACTGCAGCAGCTCAAGTATCAAGCTACAGCCCTGTGAACACAGCAGAGTGGACATTCTGCATCACCCTCCTCTGCTGGAGCCATACCCCTGAGCATGCAGAGCCCACTACCAGATTCTCTCACTTGCAACCCTTAGTCCTCTTTTAATGCACATGAAGTCATTTCTGCACTCCACAGGGATGCCTGAAGCTTGTGCAGCAGGTCAAACCAATTTGGAGCAACACCCCTTTCCCAATTCCTCAAGTGTTACAGAAACAGCCCAAGTGTTTCATAAGAATCCCAGGAATGCTGCATACAAAAATCCTTTTGCACCCACCCCTTGATGATATGCAGCTACTGATGAAAACCTGCAACAATACTGGCTAATTCCTCAGCAACTTTGCTTTGTTCACACTGTGGTCCCCAGTGCAACTGCTAAAGAAAGAGGCAGAGGCACATTCCTGCAGCTTCCAAAGCTTTTGCTTTTAAAAATACTGAAAATATACTTGTTTCATTAACTTACTTTTCCTGAGATACTTAAATATGCAGATAAATTGTTAGTTATTCTCACTGTTTTGGGGGTGACTTCCTTCCCCCGCCCTTACCTACACACTGTTGGATGAAGAATGATGCCAATTTGCAAAATTCCAGCCAACCCTCACCCTGCCACCAACCAAAAACTGGTATTAGTTGTTTTGTAATAACAGCAGCAACAGCTGTCATTAGCTTTTATTGATAGATGATTTCTGATGTTTTTCATCAACAGAAAATAGGTTATTATATCCCCTTGTTCAACTGATGACAGAACTATTGCAATGATAACCATCAACAATTAAAGATCTCAATTCGTATATAAAACATCTCCAAAGGAGAAAAAAAGAACTACAAACTAGGACACAAAAGCTGATGTTAAAAGTTTAAGAGCTGAAGGAATTACCAAGGGGTAAGTTGCTCCTTGTTTTATCCATTAAACAGCTCTGTTTGTCACCTCCCCACTCCTTGGAATGCTAACACAAACTTCAAAGTGAAAAAGAAGCCCTTAAGTAGTAAAATCTTAACAGGCTCATTTTAAAATCACAGGCAAAGCACAGGAGGTTACAACTGCTTTGTCACTGGGCGTTTCAAAAAACAGGCTTTGAAGGCCTGAGACAGTGCCAGACTCATTTGCACATGTCAGTGAATACTCACTGCTTGTTCAGTAAGTAGACAATCAGCACGCCGCTCCAACACGTGCAGGTCAGTTGCGTGCACATTAATATTATATTTTAATATTATATTACATTTTAATTAAAGCATTAAAACATGCTTCAAAAGACTTGCCTGTCTTTAGTTATGAGCTTAACATTTTTGTGTACAAAAACTGTGGTAATAAATTTTTATGATTCTAGGTCACTCAACTACGAGTCTTCAGTAGAAGCTTTACCATCACAGACAGTACTGAAGGCTGAGCTTCTGGGAAGGCTCTCTGCAGAGAAGGACCTGCTGGACAAGCTGACCACAAGCCAGTGATAAACCCTTGTGACCAAGAAGGGCAATGGTATTCTGGGGTGAATTAGAAAAAGCATTGCCAGCAGGCCAAGGGATGTGATTCTTTTCCTCTACTCTACCCTGATGAATACCACCTGGAATACTGGCTCCAGTTCTGGGCTTCCCCGCACAAGAGGGATACAGAGAGTCCAGCAAAGGGCTACAAAAATGATGAAGGAATTGGTGCATTTCTCCTACGAGGAAAGGCTAAGGGAGCTGGGGCCGTTCAGCCTGGAGAAGAGAAGGCTCAGAGGATCTGATCAACATGCTGGCAAGAGGATGGGGCCAGATGCTTTTCAGTGGTGCCCAGCAAAAAGATGAGAGGCAAGAGTCATAAACTGAAACAGGCAGTTCCAAATAAACATGAGGAAAAAATTACTTATTGTGATGGAGCTCTGGCACAGACTGCCTAGAGAGGCTATGGAGTCTCCTCATTGGACATCTTCAGAATCTATATTTCTAAATAACTTATTTCCTTAAAAGTTTGTGTTTTTTCAGAGCTGTTTCTGAATGAGGGCTATCAGATTTCAAAATTAATTAAGTTAAGGCAGGGTAAATGACTTTGATGGGAACATAATCACAACTTTTTTCATTATATTAGAAGTGCTCTGAAGGCTTCTAGTAACAGACATTTTTCACATCTTTGAATTTGGTCAAAAATATTTGCCAGGTCACTTGTCTGTCAAATACAGATTTATCTTTAATGCTTCAGTAATCTTGAGAGTTGCTCTTCAACTTCAGAGATGCAGGATTTTGATGGATGAGCCATGGCAAGTTTCACTGAAGCAGTTTAAGAAACCATCGCCAATAAATAACTGCCCCATTCCACTGCTAAATGCAGTCAGCAGAAAGGAACAGGCATTTTTGCTTCTGTTGTTCCAGCATCATCCAATATCTTAGCTCTAGCTACTGTTACTGCTAATCTAATGCACTGCATTGGGTTTTGCACTGGAGAGATGCTTTCTGATTCCTTAAGCAGAGGGATAAGAGTGCCTATGGGGGGAGCAGCAGCAGCAAGCTATGGCAGAACAGAAGTCCTCTCCCAGTCTGAACTGTATCCTTACATTTGAACTTTCACTATGACAAATAAAACTTACTGACTGACCTCCTGCACTGTTGGCTGGATTTCAAAGTTGGTCTCATCGACATTAATGAGGAGCCACTCCACTTTGACATCATCCCCTTTGTCTTTCACATAGAGGTGAAGCTGCGGATAGGAAAGCAGTTATTGGAGTGTGTTCTGATATCCTGTAAGGAAATTTTAAGTCAAGCTCCAATCTAATGCTTGCCAAAGGAAAAATAACAGTTTCTGAGTTGGTATATATCCAAGCAACAGTGTAAGAAAGCAAACTAAATACCAAGTGAAAGTGCATGCCAGTCAAAAAGGGTACTGCTGTTCTACCCTTTGGGGCAGACTATTAAAAGATTTATTTATTTATCCACAGTCTTCCTAAAGCAGAAGACAGAACTCTAACATTATTAAGTGCTTTATTAGAATTAACACAAGCTTGTATGCATTTCTGCAAATAGGGAGTGAAAACCTGACACCACCTTTCAGGCCTTTAAGTTGAGCTGTGGGATGAGATGAAACAAAAGGAAAAAGAGAATAATACTTAAGAGGCTTTACCTGCAAGTGAAGCGGAGACAGTTTCACGCTGTACGACCGACTTTCTGCAGCTGTGGGTGAAGAACTTGAGATGCTGATAATAAACGTAACGGAGTCTCCCACAACATTACAAGAAACCACCTGAAGAAATTAAAGGGGAGGAAAAAAGGAAGAGAAGAACAATTCAGTCTTCAGTAGAATGTTTGGTGAAGGCAAGAAAGGAACTAAGAAAAATGAAGGACTTTAAGCTACTAGAATTATGCTATATTCTGCACATGGGAGATTTCCAGTCAGTTTCATTAACCCCCTACACTTCCTTCTGCATGCTCAGTTCTAAAACCTGCACTTCAGCTACACTTCTGGACACAGAGATTAATACTTGGTAATACTGGTGATTTCCAAGAATTTTTTGTGTCATTGGATATAATTTTTTTCTCCTTCTTCTCCTGCTACAAACCAAGCATCCTATCACAGGATAGCTGGTTTTACCAAACATTTGGCTCGTAAAAATGAGCTGTACAACATTTGTTTTAGTGGTATTCTACAAATGAGAAACTTTGGCATAAGGCTGCTGCTTCTGGTAAGGATATTGACTGAGTAATTCCACTGGGGTGGTGACAGGCAGAAGACTTGAAGTTTATTCAAGTCTTTGACCAAATCCAGGAGAGTACTAAAGTTTGGTGGTGAAGCTAAATGTGTGGGACAAGCTCATTTGCTACTTGACTGCTATATGCTTACTTAAGTACACACCCTCAATTTTATAAGCAGCAATTTAACTCGTTATCACATTGAGTTTACAAACACAGAGCATTTTTCTCCTCCCTCCCCTCACAAGCCAACTGAGGTTGCGGAGCTGTTCAAAAACCAAAGAAGGTGCAAAAAGCACCTGGCAGCAGAGCAAAGGCCCAAGTACAGAAGCCACAAATCACGCATTAAGCCAAAGAGAGATGCTTTGCTAAAAGCCTTGCTGGTTGAAGACACCTGCTCATTGCTGCTCCCCCATGGTTAGCATCCCCACAGCTCCATCACTGGAAAAGTGAGTTAAACATTCCATAGATGGACTCAGGCAAAGTTAAACATGTTAATGCAATGCATAGACAAATCATTTGCTGCAAGATCTGTTTGACAGAAACTCTGTGCAAATGCTAGTAAATTATATTTGTGCACTTATTGCTTCACTTATGCACACTAGATTGGAAGCTGAAGGCTTCAACATGAGTCAGGTACCCTCTGAAAGACCCTTATCATTCTCTCCTTAAATACAGTCCATCTCCCAGGACTCTACATACTGTAAGAAGCACCAGAGGGCTTCAGAGCACATCTGTGAAGGCAGAAATTACAAAGGAGCAAGTAGATGGAGTGGACATGACAAATAACAAACCCAACCACACCTGTGAGCAACAAGATTTGCAGATGGTGTGTCTTTTGCAAACCACAGTTGGGAGGTGGACAAGTCTGCCTTCCTCACCTCTTTCCCAAAAGCTAAATTCCCTCTAAGTTGATTTATGTTCCTTAATCCCACATAATCAACATAAGCAGCCACAATTAGGACACAACAGAAGTTAGTTAACGACTAACTTAAGTTAAAAAGCTTGACTGCTCATTTTACTTGTAATTGAGTCAAAACACAGAATACAATTTATTAACAAAGAGAATGGATCGATGTGGCTTTTCCTTAAGTACAGCAAAAGTAGACAGTTTCTTTCATCTTTTTGAGCTCAAAAAGAGGGAAGAAGACAGGTGTGATACAAAAAACACCGACACTTGCATATCCTAAGCACAGTGCTTTACTACCCATGTGCATCTGATCCATGCATGCATTTGGAACAAGTTGGACTTGCTGCACATGTGATGCAGAGCCACACGTCTGGAATTTCAGGAGCCTAAGAGGCAGGGTTGCCACGTAAACAGGCAATTACTGCTTTAAAAACAAACAAACAACACAAGCCTGGCAGGAGGGTTGGCAGATATGTTCATGCACTACTCTTTTCCTCAGGATGAGTTTATTTTCAAGTAAAAGATGGAAACAGAGTCTGCAAATTCCACTTCTCTTCTAAAGTGACATTCCTTTAGAAATGCAGCAGATACTTTTGATAGACCTCTGCAGAAATATGTAGGCCATTTGTGTGCCCCTCCCCAAACAGTAACATGAAGAAAAACACTGAAGCTTCCTGTGCTGGGCTCCTCTTCCCCCACAGCCCTATCCAACCTGCTTCCTCTGATTCTTTGTCTCAGAGCAGGTGAAGAGCAGTCATCGACAAACCCAAGCTCATTCATATCCTGTGAAGCTCTAATTAGAGACAAAATGCATTTGGTAGCAGGAGAGGAGAGGGTCAAGTGAAGAACCCTTTTCTGGCTGAGAAAGGACAGACATTCACGAGAAAATAGATGCACCTGGACTGGTAAGCTGCCCTTCGACTTCATTTATCTTCTTAATCTCTCTTTCCCAATACTCCATGCAAGAGACACCTCATCAAACCTTTCGTTTTCAATGGAGGCTAGAAAACCTATAGTTTCTGTGACAAGCTTTCTTCCAAAATGAAGTCCTTTGTACCACCACACAGCAGCTGTGGCTGGCTAAGTGGACTCCCAGAGAGTTTAGATGTCACAGAATCACAGAATGGCCAGGGTTGGGAGGGACCTCAAGAATCACAAATCTCCAACCCCCCTGCCACAGGCAGGGCCACCAACCTCCCCATTTAATACTAGACCAAGATGTCACTCTGCTATCTTGTAGCTAGACAAACTACAAGCTTCTACATGAGCAGAAATAGAGTGAAGTGAAGCAGCAGCAGCAAAACACCAGGACTCTTCCAGCAGCAAGACCGAGGCACTTTCTCCCTACAGTATCTCCCCATTCACAGGCACCCTGTCACCAGCAAGGGTGTGCACCCTTGGGATCTTACACACTGCAGAAGTTCTCAGACCTTTCTCTAAAACTGTTTGTACAGTTATCCTAAAAAAAACAAAACAAAACACACTGTTCCAGGTAAACTTCTGAAAAGAATACAACTGGAAAAGTATTATAGTTGGAGGAAGACAGATATTTTCCTAAGAAACTGAAGTGTCTGGACATGCGTCCTCACAGCTGTTGAAGACCTGTCCCCTTGCTCTGCCCTCCCTCTCTATATCTTGATTTCACAGTTCCTCTGGACAGAACTGAAACTTTTGCTCTCCTCCCTGAAGTGGCAGCAAAGCTACTTCAGTTCATGAAGAATCAGAATACCTCTGCTTGTCACACACTTTTGGAAGTAGCACCACACAGATTCATGCTCTCACATAATCATTTGATTTGGAAGGGACCCTTAAAGACCATCTGATACAACCTCCTTGCAATGAACAGGGACACCTACAGCTACATCAGGTTGCTCAGAGCCTCCTCCAGCCTGACCTTGAATGTCTGCAGGGATGGGCATCCAGGGGGATCCACCACCTTTGTGGGCAACCTGTGCCAATGCCTCACCACCCGTAATGTAAAACAACTTTTCTTTATGCACAGCCTTCCTGTTACTCCTCCACATCAAACTTTCTCCCCCATTTCTCTATGCAGGACAGCAGTCCCTTCTGTGGTAAAGGGAACGCTGAATGGCTGTGACTTTAGAAGGAAGTTCTTAGAGTCCAACAGAGGAAGTCCTCCACCTTCCTCAAGCCGGACTGTATCACATGGGTATGGAAATCTCCCAGCATTATCAGCTCAATCGCTTTTTGGACAGAAATCAGCTTTACTGCATTTTGTTTCCAGAAGGAGAAAGTTACCTGAGGTTGCAAAATATATATCAGTAGCATGTAAGTAATAAAAAATTAATACAAATACAATACCATGAAGCAGCCACAGAGTAAAAGCTGCCTTAACCTCAGCTGAAGGGATCAGGATGCTATAAGATTTGGAAGCTCCACAATTTTTTTTTTTTCCCCTGAAGTATTACTGTGAGAAAGAGAAGGTTCTTTTCTGGCACAGGAAGTTTCTCTTGTCAATGTCTACATGGATAAGTTTGTATGCTTAATGCATAATCTCTCCATGAGAAAACTTTCCAGTCAGAAACTTCTGTCTCTTCACAATCATTACACTCAGCTACTCAAAAGAATTATACCACCTGCTTTGGCAACCTGAGCCTACTGATTGGCTTCTTAAGGGGCTTTCTGTAGCTCCTATACAGCTTCCTTTCGACCCAAGTAGTTCGCTACGTGACACAGCCAATATTGAGAAGCGAAGAGGAGAAAAGGCAATGTCTAACCCAGGCACTGCTTGAAGAAGATTTTTAGAAGCTAGCATGAAAACAAGCGTGCCTGCAAATATAATGAGACAAATTCAGGGCAGTTCTTCAAAATGATAATAAGCTCTGGGGTGAAGGCAGGGTGATGGAATGGGTGCACAGAAAAAGGAGCCACCCGCATAAGCAACAGAAGAAAAACAAGAACAGATATACTAAGTGATTCTAAGTCATTCTTTTGCGACTGATAGACGTGGAAATTCAAAGAAGTAGAGAAAAAAGAAGGATTAAAAAAAGCAACTATCAGGGAATACAATCAGACAGGAGAGGGAGAATTTTCAGTGAGTCTACCAAGCCACGTAAGTATCAAATGGTGGGAGGACAAGAAGCAGTACCTATATGTAAGAAGGGGGAAAGCAAGGAGCAGAACAAGACTCAGTACTTCGGCCTCACTAACACACAAGTCTTTGCAAGAACTTATTCAGCACAGATGAAGAGACAGAAACAAATGAAGACAGTAAAATGCAAGAGGTCTGCCAGTTTGCATGTAGTGCCACTGTGGACACTGGGTTACTGCTAACACCTGAACCAGGCTGGTGAATGGGACTAACGCCTGAAGAAGGACCGTGCGCATCTGCAGCAGGCTGTCTGACAGGGGCCAAACCAGTAATTTTCACCACTGAAGCAAACAAATTCCAACACAGATGCCTCCCTTTGAGAAGATACTTAGTTTCAAAGTAGGTGAGATCAGCTACCTTGTCTTGCCTATTTCAATTGGGACACCAATTTCCAAAATTCAACAGTAGGAGGTCTGAAGGAAAGCGAGGAAAGAAAGCTGAAAACCTTGAAGACTAGGAAAGAAATGCAACTCTAAATACAAAGCATACATGCAAGAATTAAGAAAAACTCCCCTTACAGGAGCAGTATATCTCTAAGAAAAAGCCATGACCTGCAAAGCATGAAGTCAACAACAATGTGAAGCAGTCAAAGGAGAGGCAGGTCAGAATCACAGTGTTGTAGGGCTTGGAAGGGACCTCTGGAGACCACCCAGACCGGCCCCTTGCTAAAGCAGGTTCCCTGCAGCAGGTAATACAGGAAAACATCCTTAAAAGCATTGAGAGAGAACTGCCAAAAACACGGAGAGGCAGACATCTCAACACACTGTGAGATTTCACTGTAGCACTGTTGCCACTTCAGTATCACGTTCAAGAATGAATCCAACTGGAGCAGCTGCAGAGATGGACACACATGAAGGACAGGCAAGGCAGCACTGAGAAAGGAGACTTGAGGAACAACTTCTTTAGCTCAGCCAAACAAAGACTGGAAGGAAATGTAACTCCCTTGTGATATACCCATGGACAGCAAGCGCTGAGGGAAAAAGTGAATACATTCAAGATAAAGGATCATGCTAGTACAGGAAGAAAAAAATATAAATAAATGAAAAAGCTGTGTGGGCCATGATTCCACTTAGGATTGTGAAAAAAAAACACAAACAATACAATCATTAGAGCAGCAAATCCCTGGGACAGCTTCCCAAGCAAAAGGAGTTAAAGAACAATACAGACTGCACGTGACGGTCAGGGTAGTGCAATCTACCACAAACAATCAGAGATAAACACATGTACATAACTGGGGATGAATCCCAGTTAATGCCGCAGCATTCAGGATGATAAAGCAGACTTTCCTGGAGAGGAAAGCAGCCACTGCACCACACTGCCCTCATGGGCTTTGAAAAGAGGGGAGCTGGGAGGCTCTGCACCCCAGAGTGATGCTGGATGGGAACAAAGCAGCAAAGATACACAGCTGAATGAGTGTCTTTTTGGGCACACTGCACAGCCTGTCTCAGAATGAGACCTTGCATAAGGCTACAAAGCTGCCCTCCTTCTGCTCCACCATTTGCCCCACAATAGAAAAACTGACACAAAAGCTCTACTATCTGCTCTTGCCTGTTGTGCTGCAGGACAGCCACTCCTTGTGCAGCAGCTCTTTACTACTGCTTATCAAAGGAAAAGCAAACTGTGGGCACTCAGAGGGCTTCTTCCCCTCTTTGTTTAAGCATGAAGGAGGAGGAAGGGGGGGACTTCTGCAGTTTAACAGTCGGGAAACAGACAAGTTTGCTCTGTCCAAAACCCTCTGTGCCAAGCTCCCAACAAGAGAATCATCTCCTCTGTTGCCTTTTATTGCTGCTGGGAAGTTCAAAGCTTCTGGAAATAGATTCTGGTAACGGAAAGGTTGGCAGAAATAGCTGAGAATATTGCGAATGTTTACTTTATTGAAACAGAACAGTCAGCCCCACACAATGAAAACAGCCTGCTTCATTCTACGTATTTAGGCTCTGACCCAAACCTGGAGCGAAGACTACAACTAAGCAGAGTCTCTGCCCAGGGGCAGTGTGATGCCACCTTCCTGACAGAGCAGCTCTGTTGCGATGGCAGTGCCACCTGCCAAGCTCACACCCAGCAGCTCCCCTACCGTGTCTGCACTGCCGTTTTTACAGCCTCCAGCTCCTTCAGCATAAGCACAGCTGCACACACCTAAGGGCCACATGTGTCAGCGTGTGTCCTGGTCACAAACCAGGCTGTCAGCAGCAATGGAGAATTACAGCAGGTTGACAATCTGCTGTCAGCTTGGTGTGGGTGTGCGCCAGGCATGAGGCTGATCCCAGCACCACGCAGGGCATAGGAGCACAGACTGCTCCACAAAGGACAAGTACCACAGGGCTCCATAAGCATACACCCACCTGCACTAAAGTGTTACACTCCATAGAATCATTAATGTTGAAAAAGACCACTACGATCATCTAGTCCAGTCATCAACCCATTACCACCACAACCACTAACCATGTCCTTCCCACATTTACTGCTATTTTCATCCCTCACCCTAAATCCCCTGCTTCCTTTGATAACAACCTCTCCAATATAAAGTCTTAAAAAAAACTTATTTGAAGCAAAGTGCAATAAATCTACCTTGGCTGCTGAGCAGGATGCCCATACACTCACCACCCTGATCACAAGTGAAGAAGCAAGCCAAACCAGTTGCAAGACAACAGTCCCATGTCAGACGACGGCCCAGGCATATGCCAAGCTCTAAGGGATGCTGTAAGATTGGTAAGCAAGCAGCATATAGTCACTAGCCACATCCAGAGCCAGATGCACCAATAGTAAGCCACCAACATAGGATCACAGAATGGTTTGGGACATTAAAGATGATCTAGCTCTAACCCCCTTGCTGTGGGTAGGGTTAACATGCATGAGAAGATTGTGTCCAGACAAGCTGATAAGGGAGATTTCAGTTTCATTTCGCTTTTTTTGGAAATACTTGCAGAGATTAAGGGTTTGAAGGGCAAGAAAAAAGAAAAATATTAAACACTTCAGATATTCAGTATTACCCGAGCAAAATAGTTTTTGTAAGCAAAATAGTGAGCCTATGAGAGAACTCCTGGGGTGTTTGGAGGCGGGTATGCATCAGAGTGCCACTCTGAGGTTACTACATACTGAAATAGAAATAAATTATTCAGCTGTACCTTAACTGAAGGAATAGGAATTATTCAGAGAATATTTCCCAACAGCTGTGCACAAGATTATGGAAACAGGTTTTGGGGGAATTCAGAACCACCCAATTATGTAAGCAAAACTCTCTTAATCCAATACGTTTTTAAATGTGCTTATATTGCTTTAAGCTGCTGCGAAACCACATCAGACTGCTGGCTGCAATACTAACAGCTTGATTAACATACTGAAATGGCTCAACCCAAGGTCAGACAAGGCAGGAGGGAAGGTGCCAGGACACAAAGCCCCCGATAGAGGAGAGCAAGAGCCCAGCCACACCACAGCTGCCCAGCTCCTGCTGCCCGTTTTATCACAGCTTTGCCACAGCAGCACCAGGCCCCATGGGCAGGTGAGCGCCACTGGGGCAGGGAGCATTAGTATGAAAGGGAAACGTTGAAAAAAAAAAAAAAAAAAGAAAAAACAGAACTATGGCTGGAGAACAAGTGCACAAAGAGCTTTATATGTTGGCAATCCCCAGCTGCCACCAATCAGGGTGTGACCGTAAGTTGGGTATCAGACAGATAAGCATGCATAATTTTCAAAGGAATCATAGCAGAGCTGCTTAACATCTAAATGAGACAAGCAAACTAATGTAAAGAAGGAGAATTAGAAGAAAAGTAATGGGTCCAATTGATTCAAGGGCCTGAAGCTGAGCTAACAGTCATTGGCTAATAGTTACTGAAAACAAGATGGAAATAAAGGAGCTATCAGTGCCAACAAGCACACACACACTCCTTTCCTCTTAGTGCATTTGTACATTGATATAAGAGCTACATTCCACCATGTTGTAATACTGCCCATACTCAGCATGGGCACTTCCCAATGTGTGCTGTGGAGGTGGGAGAGGAATGACAAGACAAGTCCTCCTCAGGAGTCACCTGGAATACTTAGCATCTGCCACACTGACCCTGTGTGGCTGGGAGCCAGGAAGCAGGCTCAGCCACAGCACAGCAGGAGGCAGGCAGGTCTTTTGGCCCCAGGGCATTTCCTCCTGCATGAATCTCCAACCAACTTCAACAACAGGACTGGGAACCACAATGGCAGGAGGAGGACATGGAGGCATTTCTAACAGCTCGGTGCAGCCCTGGCTGTTGTTCATTTGGCAGAAGCCTTGCAGTGCTTTGTCGTGGCTTGCTCAATAAGTGAACCAATGCAAAGAGGTCCCTTGGAGGCAAACTGAAACCAACCTTCACTAACTTAGGTACTAAAGAATAAAACTCCCACTGACACTCAAACAAAATTGGCATTTCCTACTAAAAGTACCCTGAAGCACAATAAAGATGAAGTTTACCTTCTCTTGAACAGACTTCACCACGCTAACAACTTGTTTAACTGTGAGCTCAAGTGGTTCTGCTGGGTCATCTTCCTCAAATGTCAGCAGCTGTGAGTCCTAGGGAGGAAAAGAGGAACACTGTCAGGTGGTGAACCTACCCCTTGGAGATGAGGGATAAAAATACAAGGGAGAGCCTGAAAACCTGCACTAAGGGCTCACATCTAGACCCAGTGGTACCTCAGCCTCTACAGAACACATAGAATTGTATGAGTTGGAAGGGTCGCATAAAGGCCACGTGATCTAATTACCCTTCCAATGAACACAGACATCTACAGCTACATCAGGTTGCTCAGAACGCCATCCAGCCTGACCTTGAGTGTCTCCAGGGATGGGGCATCCACTGCCTCTTTGGGTAACCTGTGCCAGCACCTCACCACTCACACTGTACAAATCTTTTTCCTTATGTCCAACCTAAATCTCCCCTCTTTCAGTCTGAAACCATTTCCCCTTCTCCTGTCACAAGCAGACTCTGCTGAAGAGTCCGTGCTCTTCTTTCTTACAGCTCCCCTTTAGATACAGAAAGGCCACTCTCTGTTCTCCCCAAGTCTTCTTTCAGCCTGTCTTCACAGGGGAGGTGTTCCATCCCTTGGATCATATTTGTGGCCCTCCTCTGGACACGCTCTAACAGCTCCATGTCTCTCCTGTACTGAGGACTCCCCATCTGGACGCACTACTCCAGCTGAGGTCTCACCAGCACAGAATAAAGGGGCAGGATCATCTCCCTCGCCCTTCTGGCCACACTTCTTTGGATGCAGCCCAGAACACGGCTGGCCTTCAGGGCTGTGCGGACACAAAGCGCGTTAGGCACACAGCTGCGTCAGGCCATGCCAAAACTACCAAATCCCCAACACTCAGCAGGACGAGGTGGGGAACGAGTGAGGGGACACGGGCAGCGCTGACAGCCGCTCGGGGCGCACAGCAGTTTGCGCGGCGAGGTGAGGCTGACAGAGCCACTAGCGACCGCGCGCCGGGCGCTGCCGTTCGGGCTGCGGGCCGGGACCTGACGCCGCCTTGAGAGGAGCGCGGTGCCACGCTGTGAGCTCGCGGCGAGGAGCGGCTGCGGCGGGGCGTGTGCCGGGCCAGCGCTCAGACCGGGACGCGGGCCGCCCCCCGCAGCCAGCGTCCTTATCTCTCGCACACACGCTGCCCGGCTCTTCCTCCTGCCCCAGCCTTCTCTCCGGAGCCACCGGCTCTATCAGACTTAGACAGGCACGCACAGAGCTTCCCCCCACACGGACGCCCCGAGGGGCAGCAGCACGCCGCCCACGGCCCGCTCCCACGCCGCCCTCCGCCCCCTCACCTGCGGCCCCGCACTCACCGCCCGCGCCGCCGCCTCGCCGCGCAGCGCCGCCACCCAGGCCCGCCGCCACTGCCGCCGCCAGCTGCCCAGCGACAGCGCCCAGGCCAGCGCCGAGCCGCCCTCCTCCAGCAGCTCGTCCCGCGGCGCCGCCGGGGGCTGCTGGGGGGGCCGCCGCCGCTTCCCCCTCCTCCGCCGCAGGGCCAGCAGCGCGTACTGCACCAGGTAAACGGCCAGCGTGGCCAACGCGGCCACGAAGAGGGCGACCAGCGCGTACCAGCGCAGCTCGGCCAGCCCGCCCGCCGGCCACGCCATGGCTGACCATAATGGGAGCCCCCCGCCCCGGCAGCCGCAGCCCGCGCAGGGCCCAGCCGGCAGCCGTGTCCGGCGGGCAGCACGGGGACGCGCCCCAGCGCCGCGCCGCCCCCGCCGAGCTCAGCCCCCGCCCACGCCGCTGCCGGGCGGACGGGGAGGCAGGGGCCCGTGCCGGAGCTGGCGTCGCGCCGCAGGGAATGGCTTCACCTGCCCCGCGCCTGCCCGCGGATGTCGGGGTGCGGAAGCGGAGCGGGCGGGCAGACCTGATGGCAAGTGCTTGTTTGCGCGGCGCTTTCAAGCAGATTCACAGCTAGAAGCAAAGGTTGGAGGAGAACGGGAATACGGTACAGAGGCACCGTAACGTTGGGGCTGGAAGGGCCCTCTGGGTCCATTTGGGCCAACCCCGGCTCCAGAAGGGACACCCAGAGCAGGGTGTCCGGCTTCGTGTCCCGTTGGGGTTTGAGGTCTCCAAGGAGAAGAGCACACAGGCTCTGGGCAGCCCGTGCCAGAGCTCCGTCACCCACACAACACAGCAGTGCTGCCTGATGCTCAGGGGGAGCCCCTGTGCTCCAGTTCTGAAAAGACCTTGGCTCTATCTTCTCATGTAAGAGATTCTCCAGACCCTATCTTGTTACTAGAAGTACTTTACATTTTTTACTTTGAAACTATAGCAAAGCTATGCATTATCTAATATTTAATTACTTTCCTTTTCCATGTACTGGTGAACTTGGAATAGCCTTCTCTGAGCATCCGGAATCGTACTCATCAAAGTATAGCTTTGGGGATGTGATTAGTGAAGTAATTAGTTGTACTTTGAAGCTGAGAACTGTGATTTTGACTTGCTACTAGGCTGTCTATTAATCAAGCCTTGTATTTCCCAAATCCCAGCTTTCCTTTTAATTAGAAAGTACACATCTTTGTTAGTGATTATGTCAAAACAAGCTTGAAATAATGTGAAGTGAGTAAGAATGATAAAGAGTTGATCATAGAATCACAGAATATTCTGAGCTGGAAGGAACCCACAAGGGTGATTGAATCCAGCTCCTGGTTCCACACAGCACCATCCAAAACTCAAACCCTGTCTGAAAAGGTGTCCAGATGCCCCTTGAACTCTGGCACTTGGGGCCATGCCCACAGCCCTGGGCAGCCCATTCCATGCCCACCGCCCTCTGGTGCAGATCCTTTTCCTGATCTTACAAGGATTCTGGAAAAAGAGAGTTATAAAGGCATCTTTCATCACAGTTCCCTCACATATCCAATTTTAGTATGTGAGGTATGAATTTGCTTACTTTGTTAGAAATGCAAGAAGAAAACCGCCTACCCAGAACAGATTTCTAGTAAAGTTACCCCAGGCAGATGAGCAACAATAATATATCTTACCTGCTGGATTCACCATACATCTGGCTTTCCAGAGATGCTGTTTTCTTCCAACAGACAGAGAAAGGGCAGTATCTTAGGAATTTGACTATTTGCTTGAAATTTCCAGGCCTGTTGCAGGTGGAAGGAACAGTGGCTAGGGCCTGGCACAGGGAAAGGTGGGAATGGCACATGCCAGGGTTCTGCCCTGCCTCAGACTGGGATACAGCAGAGTATGCACTCAGATGGAGGACCTGGACGGTGACCCTGAGTCCTGTGGTGCAGATGTAAGCAGAGGGCAGATGAGATCATTGTTTTTTTCATCAATCTCATTTTTAAATCTGTAAGTAGAACAAAAAAACCCAACAACAAACAAAACCCAACCCACAAACCAAACTATAACAACAAAAACCAAAAACATGCATGCACACAAAAACACAACAAAAACAATCAAAAAACACCACCAAAACTGTAGGCTCAATTACTGCAATTAAATGACCACTTACACAACTGCCACTTACACAGCAGGGATAAAAACAATTCAAAGTTCCAACTAATTCTCTGTCTCTGAGCTCTAGATTATTTTTACACGGATGTAAGAAAGAAAAAATTCAAATGAGGCTCCTCTTGCAGTCCAACGTGAAATGTGAAGCAAAGGGTTTTGTCAGGACAGTACAAGTGTAAGAGGAGCTTATTTGGCAAAGCTGCACATTGTCCAGCAAGGCTTTTTTCCAGCAACCCAGGACGTGGTGGGATACCATTCTCACTGTGACACGCCCATAACCATGTCTTCCTTAGGAGATTTTGCTAGCCCAGCAGTCAGTCTGAAATGAGACCACTTCATGTTTTCCACTGACAGCTCCACTAAGAGAGGTAGGCCCGTCCATTTTCACATATGAAATGTGACCTCTGGGCAGGTTGCTTGGTCTCGTATGAAGGGGACCATCATCCCTTTCACATGCAGCATTTCCACCTCTCTCCCACACTTCTACCAGCTGTGCCAGGGACAGGTGACAAGGCCTGAACCTAGCAAGTCTGCTCAAGGGTTGTAGGCAAGAAGAGGCACGATCTTAAAGCTAGATGAGCTCACTAGCATTTTCTCACTATGCATTTTAACCTACCCTTACTTGTACTCTCCATTCTGCTTTCTGCATCCTTCTTCAAGGTGAGATTCAGCTGTTTTGTCTCATGCGGCTTGATGTGATAGAAATGTTTCCCCTGCTTAGTGACAGCTCTCTGAGAAAGAGTGATGGTTGTGCAAAGGGCTGGGACAAGGATGGGGTGAAATGCCCAGGGAAGTCTTGCTTGGAAGATGGTTAGCAGTCTGCAACCAAAGGAAGTGTGACTAAACAAGCTTTAATAGCTAAGTGCTAGTATGGGAGCATGGCTAGCATGGGGCTAGCTGTTGTCTGGGAACAGCTCCTCACACCTCTTGACCTGCAGAGAACGTCCTCTTCTTAATAAAGGAATCATGCTCCATACGGAAGGGCTATGAGATGATGACATCATTAGAACTTGAGTTTGACTAATTATTCTTATTTTTGATTCTTTTGTGAGATCGGGAGATATCTAATCTACCTATTATGTATTGATGCTTACCAATCTCTGCTGACAAAAATGTAATATTTCCACTGTGACCTCAGTAGAAAGACTTCATTTAGGTCATTTAGTTCTTTTTTGTCCAAATCCTAAGTGCTTAAGAAGGCATAGTGCCAGGAGCTGAGTTTTTCATTTAATTAGGAAACTGCTTTTATAGATGCGTTATTACATATGTTATTAATATACAGGTATAGTCACAAAAATAAAAAATTGAAAAAACAGCCATGTCCCATTAAATGTTAGGAAACTGGCTAAGTTTCAAAACAAATGGTCACAATGTTATTTTTTGACCAAACATAATTCCTTTCAATATATGTATTCAGATACAAAGCAAAGCTATAAAGCCAATGATGGAACCAACTTGGTACATTTTGGATATTTTTTCTTTCTTTGGAAACCATTCACCCTCAAAGAATGATGATAGGGCAAGGAGAAATGGTTTCAAACGGAGAGAGGAGATTTAGGTTGGATATAAGGAAAAAGGTATTTTACAATAAGGATGGTGAGGCACTGGCACAGGTTGCCTAGGGAGGCAGTGGATGCCCCATCTTTGGAGACACTCAAGGCCAGGCTGGCAGGGCTCTGATGTAGCTGTAGGTGTCCCTGTTCATTACAGTGGAGTTGGACCAGATGACCCTTAAGTATTCCTTCCAACTCATACAATTCTATGTGATCTTTGAAGGTTGAGGTGTGGTTGGGCCTCAACCCAACCACACCTGGTGTGGAAAAAAACCACAAAAATAATGCACTGCCCTGCTTTATTCATCAAAGCATAAGTATTTCCTCCATTACTTGTGGAAGTCTCTTATAATTTTATTGTATTATAACTTGTCTTTGTGGGGTTGCACCTTCCCATCATCCAGCATATGTGTACATAGTCTGTACCAGAGTGATCATGACTCTGTGAAAGGAGCAAAGGTGGATGACAGACATCGTGCCTCAAATTGCCAATCCTTTCTCCTGCTATTTGTAGCTGGAGATTCAGTAAAAGAAGGAAAAGTATTTCTGAGATATTGTTTTCCTATTATGTTGACCCTTCAGAAAGATGTTTACTACGATGCAACAGTAAAGTTGGACGAGATGATCTTGGTGGTCTTTCTTAATGATTCTATGAAAGCATCCTGACCATTTAGAAACTAAAACATGCCATCAGCTTTTTAATTTTCTTCCTTATTTTCATCTGCTGGAGCCAATTACATTCTATCCATCATAGAGCGCCAGTAGTACCGGAGGCTGGGAAGCTCCGGCTCAGTCGGTGGGAGATGGCTGCGCTCACTTGCAGCACCGTGAGCTGCCTCACAGGAGGCTCAGCTGCACAATGCTCATGTATGAGGATTCTATGTGTATGGCATAGGCAAAGGTGAGGGACTGGAGTATAAGGAGCTTTTCAGCACTGCTCTTTACGCTGGGTGTGGAGCCAGGAGTTGGTCTCGATCCTTGTGGGTCCCCTTCCACCTCAGGATATTCTATTGTTCTAAGGGAAAAATATATATATAGATATTTCATTGATGAGTTCACCTCTTGTGCAAGTGTGTTAACTATACATTATCACAATAGGTGTTAAACTGTAACTCATCCCCTTGTATTTTCTCAGAGGACTGTCTGCACTGCAGAAGCCATTGAGGTAAACTGGATTCTGCCTTGGCAATCCCAATGGGGAACAAAGACTGAAGAGTCTGGAGATGCACTTCATCTCTCCGCTCCCAGGTGTCACTTGAGCAGAAAATGTTTTGGTTAATGGAAAAAGTACTGAAGAGGATGGCTTTTAAATGAAAGTCTAAATACAAAGTATTTGACCGAAGAAGGAATTTTCTCCAAACTCAGCAATTGCTGTGCAACAGAGCCAATTTTAAACATATTCACGCTTTTATGTACAAACATACATATATAGAGAGAGGGTCTCCTGTGTGGTGTGTTCTGGTGGGGCTCTTCTGCTGGATGTGATGTTGCAGTCTTTAGTTTCTGGCTCCTCCTAGTGCCCATACAGAGTTAGAGGCAAGTAATAGATTACAAGATTGTTTCCGCAAAACTAAGGCTTGATGTAATTCTCCTCCTGAGCCTCCTGAACTGTATTATACTTCCCAAAAAGCCATCTAATTTCAAAAGTCATTATTTCTATCAGTAATTATTCCCCAGACTTATTTATGGTGTGATTCTGTAATGGTGAGTTTGCTGTTTTTCATATTTCTTATTCTTCTTAAAAAAGCATTTGCATGCTTCAGTTGTGTTTCTTCTTCTGATGAAACAAGTGGTCTGAAAAAAAACTAACTAAGCTAAGTTTCCTTCTGGTGGCATTTAGCTGCAGCTGACTGATGAGTGAAGAGGAGGCAGCAGCAAACAGCAGCTGCCTTGCTATCACTGCCCTGGGCTGCCACGCAAAGAGAAAGACTTTACCTTTCCCCATACTGGCAGAGCAGTGGTAACTGCCCTGACACTAACTGGACTCCACACAGGGTGCCCCACCCAGCAAGTGATGGGCTTGAAGGCAAGGTGAAAGGAGAAAGGGGGATGGTGGCCAGCAGAACTGTGTTTACTGCTCTGTACATCTGCTCTGGTTTTAGATCCCCATCTTTTCAGGACCCACAGGCACAGGTGGTGAGGTGGAGAAACTGCTAATGTATCTCCACAGGTTTAGTTGCCATGCCCGGGGATGCAGGGTGTGCAGATTTTAAAGCTTGTTCTAAAAGGATTCAGACTTCTTCAATGCAATTCAATTGTAGGGGAAGTATTATTATACAATCTTTTGGAAACTCTTTCTTCCATAAGCTCTTTGATAGACTTTATACGTTAAAGGAATGAATGCAGTTTCTCATCAACCAAAAAGGGTTAGGTGTCAAACCCTAGGGACTCCTAGCTGTTCATTAAGGAAATAAAAAAAAGGCAGGAGCCAAGGAGCCATTCACCACAAATGACACCTTAGAACTGAGGCCAATTTCTTGTTTTCAGTAGGGCCACAGTGAGCTCTCTTTGCATCTCGTGATCTGCTATTGTCATCCTTCTCTCTCCCACCTCTGCTCACTGACCTTTGTTCCTACAGACACCTGCCAGTGGTGTCTGCAAACCTCCAGCATGGTTTCTTCCTTCCAGCAGAAGCATCTCTGGATGACAGTAATCCCACCAGGCTACACTGCCTCATCACTTTTCGTATTAAACATCTTCATTGGCTTCAAATACCCTTCACTGTGTACGGTGCTAGTTAAGAGCCTGTGCCCTCAAGTATCAGCTTAAACTAACGCATGCAGCTGAGGCTCCATGACTAGAAGAGTTGTATCCACCCTAGGTTCTGAATGACACGGCATTAAGATATAGTTGAGGGTTGTATTAAAACTGCAGAGACAATGTCAAACAAAGAAGCCGGCTTTGCTTTTCATGTACTCCTTCAACACATGCAAACAGAAGAGGAGAGTTGCTGTGTTGCTTCACTGCAGCCAACACCTTGAAATTTTCTATTGCCAGAGCATTTCAGAACTGGAAGTAGAAACATTATCCATGTGGGTCTAACAATAAAATATATCCAGTGTTTGGAAATAAGAAAAGGGTGATAACAGGAAATGTCCTATGTGTAATAGGAGTAAGAAAAAGTTGCTGGATATGTCTGCAGAGCAATTGTCTTAGACACACACCATTGGAATTAGAACAAAAGATAACCGTGAGGTTATCTTCTGTTGTGCCTGAAAACAGGCACAAAGTTCAATATATTATCAGTAACTTTTTATCATTTTAGCTTTCTTCTTGACTTTCATGTCAAACAGAGGTTCTACGGTCTCCAGAGCAGACATCTTCTGTGAAACATTTAAGCAGATGTTAGTAGAAGTAACAGAGGGGGGACAGCGTGTAGATCTTGACTGGTTCCAAATAAACCCTGAAGGTTAGTTCCTTATGCAGAAAGAAGAGGGAGCCAAGCACCCAGCAACTTACCCTCTCTGAATGGGTCAGACAGCAGCCCTCCCCACTTTGTTTCCACAGCTCACTCACTTTCTGACACGCAGGATGGAGCTCCGTGGAGGAACAGGCCAGCAGCTCTTTGCCTCTGTTTTCACAGAGATTTAGGGATTACCAAAGAAATCCTCTTGATCTTCGAGAGTCCTTTCAACCCTTCAATTTGAGTATTTGGTGGACCCCGTACTTCAGCTCTTCCAGAGCTTTCCACCTCACCCATTGCCCCTCCCAACCCCCAACAAGACCACATACACACAGGTGAAAATATCAGATAACTGTTAGGCACATGCTCTCACTGCAAGCCTCACCCTTCCCACCCACAAAGGAAAGACGTTAAAGATTAACTCTTTTGAGACCATGGCTCTTCTTATTAAATGTGATTTAAATTCCTCAGTGCATAAATGGAAAACGGTAAAGGACAGAAGACAGGGAATGGAGAAAATTCAGAAAACAACCTTACAAGTTTCCAAAGATAGGTCCCTGCTACTTTGAAGAGAGGAACGCTGTTCCCCAAAAATACAACTTTCTGGATCCACATAGTGCACACTCTCATCCACAGGTTTTTGGAGAAGGAAATACATGCAGGAAAACTGCTTTTGATGACAGCACTGTGAAATACCATAAGCATTCCTGCCATTCAAGCTCTGAACTCTGGTTCAACTCAGTTTTAGATGAAGGAGACACTCAGTTGATGTCACCTTGCTTCCATAAATCCTATTTGAATCACTGATTGAGGAGGAAGCAGAATGTGAGCGCTGCTCAAGCACTTATCAGACTTTCTAGAGCAGTTTGTTTCCTTGTATTTTCCAACAAAACATTTGCAGGGGCACTTACTAAAACAAAGATCCGTTATTTCAGTAATGTAAAAACTATCATTTACTTTCAGCAAATAGATCAAAAGAAACTCTTTTGTAAACAAAATTCTCATCCCACAGACACAATGGTATGCACAATAACAACACATTTTGCCAAGAGATTCCAGTAGAAAACACAGTAATTCCAAAGAAAGAAAGTGTAAGTTTATTGGACGCCAACATTTCTTAGTCAAGTTCTAAGTAAAGAAAACATACAGTAGAAAAAGTTGTACAAAGCAGCAATGGATTTACATTGCGTTAAAGAAAAAGTTACCCTAAGCTATTAAGTCTCTGTCCTAAAAAAGTAAAAACCCATTCTTAATTACAATCCAATACTGGTGTATTGAATTGATATACAACAACTGTAAGGTATACAGGATTAAAAAAACAGCTTCTTTTGCCTTACCTCTATAACACTTTAAAATGACAAGTGATTTTGTGTAACGAATTGGAAAATTCCATAGCAAATATACTAGATAATTCCAACTTCTAGTAACTGCATCGAACTATTTCCCCGCACCCAAATACTACAAGTGATTCCATTTTCCTGCTTTTTAAAAAGGGACACTGTCAAGAATAAGCTTTAAAATGCATACTTTGTATGTATTCTGCAAAAAGATTTTTTTTTTCCCTGCTTTTATACACATGCTTTAATTAAACGTGCTGCAGTAGTGAGAAGCGTGCATCTTGAAAAGGTACCATGTATCACTGAAAGAAACAACAAAGGAAAAATAGATCAAGTCCTTTATTCTGGGTTAGAGAAAAAGCAACATGAAAGTGAGCTCCGCCCACAGAATTCAGATCTATTTTTCTGGCACCTTTGCAACAATTTAGGAAAATTCTTTTAATAGGTATCTTCATGCCTAACAAGCTCAAGTGTTAGCTCATATTTTCTTTGAATTTATTCATATCAAGTATTTTTAATACAGCTAAGTATATTTATAACATACACCCTTTCTCTTGATAGTGTCCCTTTATGTACAACAGTTATAGTACAGTTTTTCACAAGTTGTTTTAAATAAACAAGAATCAATGACATTAAAAATACTATCAGGCTGCGTTCAACCAAAAAAAAAAAAATTAAAAAAAATTAACACTGATTAATCAACAGCAACATTGAAAAAATCCTAACCTTACTGTGATTTTTATCTAAAATCTATCTTCTGGTAGGAAAATGTAAACAATTTTATTGAACAGTATAGGCACACGCCAGACTACAGGCTCATGCCAGATATTTGCACCCTCACTGTTAGTGCCAAGAAGTTCAGCATAAGCCTGTCCTTATCCCATGTGTGGAACTTCTAGTTTTATCACTTGAAGTTTAGAACAAAAACAGAGTACATGTAACTTCAGACCAAATCTGCACATGCTATTTGGAGGGGAAAAGGTAGTAAAATAAAACAGGACATATTCTACTGGATGTCACCAGAATGCTTGCCTAAATAGGAAATGCAGGAACAAATCCCACAGCTGTGTGTTTTGATTCACGGATAAGGCTACATCTCCATTCTGAAAGATGTGAGAAAAAGTCTAGTGTCACCTGCTCCTTCAGTAGGTTCACCTGCTCCTTCAGTAGGTTATCTTCTCAGCTCTCAGGATGTTTCTATTCTCCTTATGCAAAATAAAATATAATAAAATACAAGAAGTATCATAGCATCATAGAATGTTTTGAGTTGGAAGGGACTATGAAGACCTGGTTCCAACCCCCCTGCTGTGGTTAGGGACACTTCCCATTAGACCAGGTTGCCCAAAGCCCCATCCAACGCAGAACACTGCCAGGGATGGGGCATCCACAGCTTCTCTGGGCAGCCTGTGCCAGTGCCTCACTGCCCTCTGAATAAGAAATTTCTCTTAATATCTAATCTAAATCAATCATCTTTTAGTTTAAGGTTCCTTCCCCTTGTCCTATCACTATGTTGCCACATATACCTCTCCAGCTTTCTTGTAGGTCCCCTTTAAATAGTAGAAGGCTGCAATAAGGTTTCCCTAGAGCCTTCTCTTCTCCAGATGGAACAAGCCCACCACCTTCGGCCTGCCTTCACAGGAGAGGCACTCCAGCCCTCTAATCATCCATGTAGCCTCCCCTGGACTTGCTCCAACAGCTCCAATCTTTTGTTCTGGGGGGTCCCAGAGCTGAATGCAGTACTGCAAGTGGGACCTCAAAAGGGCAGAGCAGAAGGAGACAATATCCTCCTTTGTCCTGCTGGTCAGCCACTTCGTGATGAAGCCCAAGATGCAGTTGGCCTTCTGGGCTGTAAGTGCCCACTGCTGGCTTGTGTCAAGCTTTTCATCTACTAGAATCCCTAAGTCCTTCTCAGAGCTGCTCTCAATCCAGTCATCACTGAGCCTATGCTGAAGTTGAAAACTGCCTTGATTCAAATGTAGGACCTTGCTTTGGCCTGGTGAACTTCACGAGGGGGCCTACTCCTCAAACCTATCAAGGACCCCCTGGATGGCGTCTCTTCCCTCTTAAATTATCAACCAAATAAGCTGAGTAGCTTCGCATCATACACAAACTTGCAGGGGGTGCACTCAACCCCACTATCCCTGTGAAATCCCACTATCCATGAAGATACTATATAGCATTGGTCCCAATATGGATCCTCAGGGGACACCGCTTGTTTCTGGCTTACACCTGGGCAATGAGCTGTTGACTATAACTCTTTGCACATGGCCATGCAGCCATTTCTTTACCCATCAAACAGTCCAACCCTCAAATATATACCTCTTCACTTTAGTGGCAAGAACATTGTGGGGGACCATATCAAAAGGTCTTACAGCAGTTCAGGTAGATTATTACTGGTTGATGTCCTTCATTTTTGTAAGATTGCAGAATTATATTTTAGGTGTACATGCCGTTTTTATGCAGAGGAAAACTCATTTTAACTTTTCATTCTAGAACATAAAAAATAAACCCATACATCATTTCTCACTTTCAGTGGGTGACCATGGTCCCAATTTATCAAAAAAACCTAAGCATGTTTTTAAGAAAAATGTTAAGACTGATCTCATTGGAACTTAATCACATGCTGAGAACCTTTGCCAACACAGTGCCTCAAAGGAAAGCAAGTCCCAAACCGAAATACATTTTATGGCTCAACCTTGCTTCTCTTAAATGCAACAGAAATTTTCACTGTACTTCCACTGAAGCAGTATAGATCTCTGAGATTTATCTGACAAACTATTAAAAAAAAAAAACAAAAAGGAAAGAAGTAAAAATTCTAATCTATATATATTAAAACATCTGCACATTCCTGTCACAAATGTAAAGGAAAAAAACCCTTTTTGTATTTAGCAAAAGCTCTATATTTGCATTACTTCAGCACACAATTACAAAATTAAACAAAATATGATGAGGACAGATATTTGTATCAATAAATTTGCCTTTTATTTTGGCTGTGGCCAAGTTAGACACTCTTCAGAAGATATTTATAAACAAACAACTAACATTTTTTCCATAATTTAACTTTTTAAACATATATTAAAGTTATATAAGTGGAAGCGTATTTATTCCATATCCTCCAAAATAAACACTTCTATCAAGGGTTTTTTTAAGGTATTGTATAAAAGCTAATAGAAAACCAGAACTACTATATAAACATCTCATATTTAAACTTCAGATATCCTTAATTCCTTACGAAGCAAGAACTGAATTTAAAAAACAAAACTAAACACAGAACACGCTTAAAGTTAAAAAGAGACTTAAGAAAATCTGAAGAAACGCTTATTTAGACCCAATTTTTTTTTTCTTTTTAAATATAATACATAGTGTGCTAGGAAGAAGGTCGTTTCTTCAAAGATATTGTATGAGCTTTTGATTTTAAGTGTGGGGGTTTTTTTAATCATCACACCATGTATCAGATTCCCATTTGGAAGTTCAATGAATGTAACATAGTTGACTAGTTGCCATTTTTTTTTTAGAAAGTACCCTGATTTTTGAAAGGCTGGATATAAGCTACTATGCTGTTGGGAAGAGGAATAACTGGTGAAAACTTAGGTAGCAGTTTGCAAGAACATCTTCGTATTTTCTATGCACACATTTCTTAAGTACATTTAAAGCACACCTAGCAAGTCTACACGTTTTTCTCATTTTGTTAAATCAGGTTACTTAAGTGCAGTAAGCATTTGACTTTTTTTGTAAGAAATAAATTTAGTCTAATCAGGGTTTTTAAGAACTTAACTGATAATGACGGGTTAACATGACTAAGTTGTGAGCAAGTTTGCCTGGAAGTGAATAAAAAGAATGTTTAGCAACAATTTTATATTTCCATCAAAAAATGAACTGACAGGCTTGAAAATAAACACTGCATTTTTTTTTGGTAGCTAAAAAAAGAAAGTCGGTGGTCCACACAGCCTTTATTTTTAAACTTAATTGAAGGAAAAACACTAAAAAGTTCTGTTAGGAGAAAACTAACAGTGGCACACTTGGACTTCAATTGAGAAAAATCTTTTCCAGTGTGTGTGCCTAAATGAGGGTGCTCGTCCTCAGATCCTGAAGAGTTACACAGGTGCTTTATTTTTGCTAAATGCTGGTATGAGCAAGCAATACTTTCTAACTTTGAGTTTAGGATGCTGAAAAAAAAAAAAGCACTATTAGAGCCAAATAGAATGAAAGCCTCACTGCTGTTCCCACTGAAACTGGTGACCAAACTCTTGCTCTTCTCAGCGAGCAAAGACTGGGCTCTAACTAGATAATGTGGATTGCAACCCCAGTCCCTCACCTTCCAGAGTAAAGTTAGTCAGAATCATAAATACCATTTGCATCACTGAAGTTCTCACTGTTCATTGCACTACTCCATGAAGTTTAAATTCCAGCAGAACAATTTTTCACTTAATTTACCACAACTTCTGGGTAAACATTTCCTTGAATAAAGTAATTTTGGACCCTTGCTGTAGTTTCTGGTAAATATCTATGATTCTACCTTTACTAAATGCTCCAGTTGTGACTTGTGGTAAAATAATGGAACTGCACAAAGTATCTGCAGCACATTATTCTCATGAGTTTCAATAGATATGAAAACTGCAACACAGTACCACAAAGGATAGGAAGCAGCAGAAAGAAATATTCTAAGCATTGTATTCATAAAATACAGTGATAGCAACGTGATGGTTTTTCCTCTGCTTTGAGCTGGATATGCACGCTTAATACAAATTTCAAATACATACTTCTTCATTTATACAGATGTCTATATAAATATTTACATTTTTACTTTATGTTAAAACTTATCTTTGTACTCATGGCCAAGCTTATCACTGAGTGTAGGAACACAAGTCATATTCTATCCCTTACCAAGCTCTTTTTTTTTTTCTTAATAGTTATACATTCCTTTGCAGTTAGAATTACAAACAGTTGTACAAATAGCTGAAACAAAATTATGAAACTTATCTGACATCCATTCAATCTTAGTTCATATTACAAACAGTAACATTTGCATTATGATGACTGTCAATTCAATGACTTTAGTTACTGAAATATTCATAGTAAATTAGTCTTTGGGACGTTATATAAAGCGATGTACCCTTTCCCCCCAGTTCTCCTTAGAAACTTATAATTAAATGGCTGAAAGCAGGCTTGCTGCTATTTTTTTTTTTTTAATATAAAATCTTATTAATAATATTGCTGATTTTAAATTCTACTTTAATTTGCACAAGTTCCATATAACAACAAAACAATTTTATGTTCCCTTAAAATATCAAACATTCGTATCCAATAATATCGGGATTACTGAAACGTGAGGTTTATTCGTTATTGCTAAAGATCTCTAAGACCTAAGTCAATACATTAAGACACTCCATCCACTTCCTCTCTAACTGCAAGTGCATGGCAGCTATTTATATGGAGCTTCTGTGTTGGTTTCTTTAAGAAAAAACAAACAAACAAACAAACAATGAAGTTGGTTACAGTATTTCACCACTATAAACTCACAGTTAGAATCCAAATTTTTGTTGCTCTTCCATTTAATATATAACTCTATATATAATACACACGCACACACCAACATCACAGGATGAAGATCCATGCATACAATCCAGATGCGATCGCATTTCAGTGTTAAATGAAATCAAAATTATTCTGTTACTATTAGATCCCAGTCCATATTATCTCTAATTACCCAGCTTTCTACCTACTAACAAAGTTAGTTTACCTTAATCTCCAAATCCAAGCAGCATCACAAATTTAGAATCTTCTGTCATCGTTGCTGTTTCGATCCTCTTAAATTTCAAGTTTACATGGCATACATCCGAGATCCTGAAAACAGCCTCCATCAAATCAGCTTTTTAAGGTATCTCTGAAAGCTAATTGTGTGTCTGCTCATGGCTCCAAAGACTAAAAGCCGTCTTGAAAGTCCTGTGACAGAGTTTACACATGTACTGTCTTTTGAACGTGATTGCTGAGAGTGGTGGAGCATGATAGAAGAGCGTATCTGACTCCTGCGGTACAAATAATTTTTCAGTAGTAGTGGAGCTTTCAGACAAGCCCGTTGGACTATCAGGCTCCAAAGGCTGGATTTTGGGTAGTGGCGGGGGCGGAGGTAAAGGTGGTGGTGATGGGGAATTAGCTGGTGGACATACCTCAGGCTCCTTATTTGCGGACTCCTCTGCAGCCTGTGACATATGGGACTGGAAGTGACTCCACAGCCGGAAATTGGTTCGGAAGGCCTTGTTGCACACATGACAAATAAATGGCTTCACAGAGCATAAGAGCTCTTGGTGACGTTCCAGTTGTTTGCGTACAGTGAAAATCTTCCCACACTTTTCACAGGGCCACAAACCAGCATCTTTGTTGGAGACTACTTCCTTTGGTTCTCTGCTTGTCTCAGTGACCTCATCCTCCATGTCGTCTGCAGGCTCTTCCTTGATTTGAATTTTAAACTGCTTGGAAACACTTAAGTCTTCAGGCAGGCAAGAGGAATCTTCAGAATCAAAATTAATCTGTTCTGATGAGTCACTGAATACTCCGTCTTCCTTTGCAGCAAAATTGTTTATTTTATTGGATTCTGATTGAGGAGGCAATCTTGATGAACTAGTTATGTCTCCATTGTGATCCAGGATAGGTAAAGAAAAGTTCTCTGACGGAGCCATCGTGTTCTGATTGTGAACTTCAACTTGATGACGCCAAATACTAAAGGACGATTTGAAGGTGCGCATACACTCAAGACACGTAAGCTTCTTGTATTCACACTTGCTTTCATGCTCATGCTTCAGCTCTGGGGATGAAAATCTAAGGCTGCAGTAAGGACAAACAGTAGCGTTTCTACAGAGTCGCTCATGATTTCCCTGTTCAATAAGTGAAGAGAGCTTAGCGTTACAGAGACGGCACTGATAAACTTCCTTGTTTTCTACAGGACTTTCAATATGAATATGGTCTTTCTGCTTAGGAACCTTATTTCCTCCAATTGGTTTTTCCCCTGGATGCATTTTTATATGTTGTTTGAACTGTGAGAGGAAACGATAAGCTTTTCCACAGTAGACACAAATATAGGCTCCTTTGGTTCTTGATCTTAAATTCCTTTTGATGACTTGTTGTGCTTGTGAAGTAGACTGTCCTTGAAAACCTTGCTTGCCACGTCTTAGTTTAACTATTAGAGCTTTTTTAATTTCTCTCTCTCTCACTATATCGATCAGTTTTCTTTGGAATTTTTCATCCAAAACAGCATGAGAAGTGGAAGCTGGTGAGGGATTCTTGACAATTCCATGTTGTGTCTGGCAGTGTGTCCACACTTTGAAATTTGTGTGAAATCTCTTGTGGCATATGTCACAAGCGTAGGGCTTTTCTGGATTATGATACATGTTAACATGACGATGAAGACCTGCTGTTGACCTGAAAATTTTAAGGCAGTGTTTGCATTTAAATTTTTTATTTGGTCTTGCTTCTTCCATTTCACTGTATTCATCTTTACTGACATCAGAATCAGCAAAATCAGCATCAAGGTGCGTAGGGCTTGAGCCTTCCTCAAAATTTTCTTCTGATTCGGGAGAACCCTCTTCATTCACCTTAAGTTTTTTGAATGGTAGCCTTCTATCGGCTTGAAATTTCCTTTTTGCTGGAAGTCTACTTGGTTCCTTGTGATCATCCTCAGTTTTAAAAGGAAAGTCTTTATTTGTAGATACTGATGCATCGCCCACTGTAACTCTTATTATTTCAGAAGGATCTGAAAGTGGACTGCTAGGTTCGGTTTTTATTCGCACCTCTGTGAGAGGGGAAGAAACTTCCCTATCAGTTGTCTGAGAGGCACTGAAAGACCTAAGGCGATGTGGGTGCATTACCTGTGGCTTTTCGTCTAAGACTAACTTCTCCGATGACTCTTTCAAGCATGACTTTTGAGATGCAACATTAAATATCTTCTGGGAATCAGTAGTTCCTGGTGAGGAGGAAGATGATACCTGTGAAGGTTTTAGGTCAACAGAAGGTGAATAAATAGGAACCTGGCTGTCCATAGACAGTGACCTTCGAAGGAGACTTTTTACGAGTGGACCACTTCTGTCAATGCTTTGGTTTTCAGGACCAGATCCACTAGATGGGATTACTAGTCCTAACTTAGAGTAGTACAGCAAATTCCTATCTTCACCTTGACCATTTCCTTTTCCTGCCTCTCGTAACAAAAACGCAGATTCTGATGAGCCACACAGAGATAAGACTGGTGGACGTGGTCTTTTTAATAACTCTGCAGCCTTTCCTCTTAAAAGCTGACTACTGCTTCCTGGTTCATCACTTGCAATTTCTTTCTCTGCTAAAGGTTTTTGAGGCAACACTGTGTTCCTTTTCACTAAACCACCTCTGCTCTGATCCTCTGCAGTTCCACAAGTTTCATGAAACTTGGTATAGCTCCCAGAGTTTTCTTTCAGCCATCTCCTTTCAGTCAGTGATAAACTGTGAAGGGTTTCAGTTGGCTTTGCTACTTGTGGTCTAATGCTAGTTTTGATAGCAGCAGAGGGTAAAGGTTTAGAAGTATGGCTTAAATCATGCTGCGTTTGATTTACACTCTTTCCTTGTGCTTCGCTTCTGTTCTGACAGACAATGACACTCCTCTTCTGAGAACTACTTTCATCTTCATCTTGATACAGTATCTTCTTATTGGGGCAAGATGGAAAAGGAGCTTGAGGGCTCTTAGAAATAATGTTTGTAAGAAAGGATATTCCAAGGCTGTAGCCCAGTTCTTGCACAGCTGCAAGACTGCCTTTCTCTATGAACAAGGATGAAGAATAAATGTAGTTTAACACATTATCAAAAGCATCTGGTTCACAAAAGTCGAGTTGAAACACTGACTGAGACTCATTCTCCTTATTTGTGAACAGAGTCTGGAAGTATTCGCTGCTGGCAGCTAGAACGTTTTTATGAGCTCGAAATTTCTGATCTCCTACTATAAGAACAACATCACATAGCTGTCCCTTTAGACGTTCCTCATTCAGTGCGCTTAGAAGTGAAATGGCATGTGCTGGATTTATGTAATGCAAGAGCCCCTCCATGATTCTGATGTTCCTGAAAAAGAACATAATAAGAATTATTTTCTTATTAACACAGCAAGAAAAAAAAAAAAGTACGTTGCTTTATGTAGACAGTTGTTAGAGACAATGTAAATGAACCTAAACTCTCTGTACTTCATAAACAAGCTAAACGACCATCAGTGCTGCTGAAGAAAACAGCTTGTTTGGAGCAAAGGTATGGGATTTAATATAACGTTGTTTCGCTTCAGCAGATGTACAGGCATTAAAAGCAGCTCATGCTAAAGAACGCTTTCAAATACTTTCAGTTGATCTTACACTAAAAATGTCACATTTAATTGGGGGATGGGGGTGGTATTGTGTTTTCTACCTGCAGTATAGCTGTCCACATGACGGAATTCCATTTAATGACTTCAGCATTTACTTCAATAAACTTTTGAATCAGCTACTGTTGTGGTTTAGCCCACCAGGCAGCTAAGTACCACATAGACACTCGCTTACTCCCCTGCAGGGGGATGGGGAGAACTGAAAAAGGTAAAAATGCGAGAGCTCTTTGGTTAAGATAAAGACAGATAAGGACAGAAGGGGTGAAAGGGAAAAAAAAAGAAAAAACAAAAGAAAAAGAAGACAGCAAGTGATGCACAATGCAATTGCTCACCACCAGCTGACTGACGCCCAGCCAGTTCCCGAGAAGCAGCAGTCCCCCTGGCCAGCTCCCCCAGTTTTGTTGTTCAGCGTGATGCCACGTGTTATGGGACATCCACGTGGGCCACGTGTCCCGGTTCTGTCCCCTCCCAGCTCCCTGTGCACCCTCAGCTCCTTGCTGGCCAGGCAGCACGAGGAGCTGAAATGTCCTTGGCTCTGTGTAGGCACTGCTCAGCAACAACTACAACAACAGTGTGCTATCAACATTATTTTCATCCTAAATCCAAACACAGCACCATACCAGCCACCATGAACAAAATTAACTCTATCCCAGCCAAAGCAAGGACACACACCTAAAGTTAGTTATACTAAGTCACTTCTTAAGGTTGAGCAACCCTGACAGTCTCCTGCTAACTAAACAAATTAAAAGGTTTTCGTTGTTATTTTTTATAGGGTGATGAAAAGGGCATTAATACTGGTGGAATTATCACCTACAATCTAGACTAATTCATTATGTCTGCTTATATTTAATGAGTGCTAACATGCATACACTTCTAGCTATGAAATATGTATTAATTCTTACACCTGCACTAACAGGATTTGGTTTCTTGGAAATCTCATAATTTTAATTGAACTACCCCAGCAGCACTTTGCTCCTGCTAGAAAATAATCAGTTAACTGAATTCTCCATCTTATTCATTCATTTTATGTGGACTTTACACCCATAACTTACAGTTACCTCTAGACTCATCCAAGAGTACAATAAGCACAAATTAAACCGCAGTGCAGAAACCCCCACAGTGCTTCAAACACAGCCCACTCTGTACTGTAGAATGTCTCCATAACTCAACAGGCTTCTCTTGACTAGGTTTTAACAAGAGACAACAAACAGGTTTTAAACTACTTTGAGCAAACAACTTCTGTCATATGAGTTGAATTTTATTTATCAGTGCACATGTACACACGCACAAAAATCAGCAATATCCAATTTTATTTTGTTGCCATGGACACTCCTACAATTCTGTTTAAGACAACCTGCAGTACAAATTTTTAACTACTTTCCTCTGTGGTGATGAAAAACAAGTAAGTGATGTGTCTGTTAAATGCAATTCTTTTTGCAGCTGATTTAAGAGACTTAAAATATTTACATATGATATATGCTACCATAACAAAATGGTTTCACTATTTGTCAATTCTCAGTGAAAGCTGACAATTTTATCAAAATAAAAAAATTAAGAAGCTATAATCCTGTAATTATTGAATGAGAAATCTTGCAACCAATGGGCTTCAATCACAGGAATTGATTGAAATCTAAATTGGTAGTGCTGAGAAGATGACTTAAAGTATGCTGGATACAGTGTCTCAGGACACTGATCATATCACAGGACTGAGCTACCACTTTTACAGCTGAAATTATCAGATGAGTTCATAGTATCAGGGCAAAAGCAAAATTCTGTTTCCTCTTCAGATCTGCCTCTCAACTGAGTGTTTCAGCGCCTTGCAGCATTATTTCATTAACACTAATTTATCCTTAATTCACCTCAAATGGTTATAATGCATAATGCCTCCACTCCTCCCTCTAAAAAGGAAGAACAGTTATGCATCTATGAATGTGAGAAATCCATCTGTTTTTTGTTCTATTTTTTATGTTTGACTTAAAAGTACCATCTGGGGTGTGAGCTATTTTTTGGACACTTCTGCAATGTAAAGTGGTGCTGTCCGAATGGCCCTAGTCCAGCCTGAAGGTCTGTGCACCCATTAACACTTGAAATGTTATTAGCAAGTGCTCCAGGAATGCATTTTTTCCTTTAGTTTCATCTTAAACAGAGTTTACAAACTCATATGATTTGTCTGTGTTGCAAATTAAATAGTCTATAGAGATAAAACAACAATGTATTTCTGAAGAAAACTTGAACTAAAATATAGTGGTAGAAACACCTACTAAAAGTTGCAGCTGAACCCATACCTCAAGGACACGCTGGGTAGGAGATGGTCAAGTGTTCTGAAGTATTTTCAAACCTTTCATTTTAATCTGCTTTACCCAGGCCTTGAGTGTTCTGTAAGACACCTGAAGAATAAACACCGTGCAGTTACTATGCGTTCATTTATTCATCATAACACAGTAATGCTATTTCTACAGACTGGTGTAAAATTCACACATCTAAAATGGAATCCAACAGCCCCCCATTTTTCTTCCTATATATTCCTTCTTAGTCGTAGGACATCTTGAACATGCTGCATTACACAGGACAGAGATAAGCATCATAGTACAATCCTCCATTTCATTTGCCGAGCACAGCTTCTTCTGCGCACTAGAAGAGGCAGACCTCTTTGGTGCAACTGGCACTTTAACAGTAACCAAGGCTGCAACGTACACAACTGGCAGGGGACCAAATTAATCCTGCAAAGGCAGCTTTAATCCTGGTCTTTCCTACTTCTAGTGCTTGACTTTCAGCTCCATAGCCTTTAAACACAATGGTCAGAAATAAAACAAGTTATGGTATGTTAAAAAACAAACCCAGAACCAAAAAAACAAACACAACCATTTTAACACCTTTACACAGCCATCAGAAAGCCTTTTAACACAGATATAAAAAAAAAACAAAAAACTAAAAACCCACAAGATTACTAGTGTAAAAGTACAGCATATTAAAATTTCACTGCATGAACAGTTCTTGGTAACAAAGTTAATCAGAGCTTCCTTCTCCCTTTGGTTCATCCTATCTGCATGCCGCCAGTCACAACTCCTACAGCTGCGCTAGAACAAATATTTGCAGGTCTGCATTACAGAACAGGTCAGACAATACATAGAGAACAAATATTTCTTTTCAAATGCTGCTTATTTCTCATAGTAAAGCTCAATCCCAGGAACAATTGCATTGGCATAACTGAAGAGAAGGCAAACTGTGGGAACGGAACAGCTCTGGGAAGACAAGAGATTCTTACAGCAGTTTGCCAGTAAAACTGATGTAAGGCTGACAGCACTCAACCCCTTTATAACTGGCCAGACTGTGTGTAAACAACAGATTTGATTCCAGGTGTTTGAGGAATCATACTTCCTCAGTTGAAGATTATTTTGCCACTAACTGCCTAAGCCCTTTCCTGATAATCTGCTTTTTTATTAATTTTTTTCCTCCAACCAATTTTTCCAACTGCTTTCAGTACTGGCTAGAAACAAAGCTATTTCCTACTTTGTTCCCTGATGCCTGAGTGATGTCAAGGAGACAGAGCGTACCAGATCTCTCACTGTCTGTGCTCTGGTGTTATGTGCTACTGGTCCTCAGGAGGAACAATGACAGCGAGGCTCCAAATCCAGGAGAGGGAGGTGCAGCAGGAGCACCTCTGGGAGATGAGGAAGAGATTTTATTGTCAAATCTTCAACAGCCCTCTACTGATATCAGCCTTCAGAGGCTGAAGTATCATGTTTGACACAATATTATAATAATAAGAGCAAAGTTATTGTTTTGAACAAGGACAGAAAAAGATACCTCCACTATTTCAAATGACTGCAAAAAAAAGGAAGTCTCTACTCACAAAAGCTCTTCACAAGTGAAGGGTGAAGAATCTTTCTCTTTAGTACAGCAGTTCATTGATTCTCACCAGCTCCCTGCCATCACAATGTGAGATCCCCTTCCGTCCTCTCTCCCTTACTCTCATGCCTCCTGCTCCAACCCTGGGGTCCTCTACCTTCTACCGGCTCAGTTGCTCATGTGACCACCCACTAAGTTGATTCAGCTCCCAGAAATGAGGCAGGAAAAAAAAAAAAACTCAACCCAACTTTTTATATATGCACTAATTTAGAGGTAAGAAACTTAATCAGCTCGTGCAGTGGTCAGATGCATCAGAGCTGCTGTAAGAGAAGCAGTGAAACCGCCTGTTCTTTGTCAGCAAGTCAATCGGCTTTGCCATCTGAAACTTCACTTTCAGAAGCAATGAAGTCACTCAGGCTGAAACTTTACAAATAGAATCAGGCAGATGTGTTAGTTGTTGTGATGAACTTTTTCGTACTTGTAAAAATACATAAGTAACTAAGACAAGACACTGCTGTTGCCTGCTGACTTCCATTATAACCATGTAGCTGTCAGCTAAAGCCACGTCAATAGCGTCCTGCGGGTGCAGGTAGGAAAGACTGTTGCGAAACACCTGAGGACACAGTGCTGCAGCAAGCATGTGCCAGGGCTGACAGAAACTGCAGTTAGAACAAGAAAACGCAGGAAAAGAAGAAACGCACACAGAGGAGACAGACAATGAGAGAGACTTAACAGTGGTTCTAACAGGGAAATACATGTATAACTGCGGTGGGGGGAAACCCACTGCAACACAGAGAGATACGAATGGTGAGGCCCAGCCTAGGAACGCAAGAGGCTTCCTGTGGTGTCACCAGGGAAGCACAGGCGAGTTGTGTCTGGCCACGAGTGCTCTGCAGTGGCTTTGATAGCTCTGGTTGTTCATGTACTGCTTCAGACCCAAAGTGGAAAGAAGCCTCATTATCAGTCTAGAGACCGGATGCAAAAGAAACCTACATCGCTTAAACTTCTACTTGAGTATCCTGTGCTGGATTTTATTATTTGAGCTTGACTACAGCTTGTCAAATGCATTTTCACAGACACATAACTAAAACTTGAAGTAAAAGCTTTGAGCCTACAGAGCAAGATTGTCTGCACCCCTGTAGTTTTTTTTTTTTCTAAGTAAATATTTGAGTGATTTCTTGCTGCAAGTTTGGGGATTTTGTCTTTCTGGATTTTGAAAAAAGTGATTTCAACTGCTACTGCTGTTTTCTCCACTGCAATCAACACTGAAAAGTCCATGAAGACAGATCTTTTCATTTCCAGTAGGTCGGCAGCCAGGAGATTTAGGAAGACAAGCATCAAATCAGAAGAGAAATATATTTATGTGTGAAACTGATATAATAATTTCGAACTATTTGACACACACACCAAAAGAAGCAGAAATTTAATAACAGGAAAAGAAGGAATTCTGTACTATTGCAGTCTCCTTATTTTGCCCTCCACTACAGACAGACTAGCGATTATCCTAACACAGATTAGATGTTCAGGAATCAGAAACTGTTTTTCACATTCAGATCAGACCCATCACTTTGCCAAACTGACACTCAAAACAGCTCCAAGCTATAAAGTCTCTGAGTACCACCACCACAATGCCTTTCACATTCTTGTTTAAAAACGAGCAGCATTTAAGGGTGTGATTTCACCTTAGTCTCAGTCCAATCTAATCGGGGATTGAAGGGATCATTCTGCAACTCCTCGCCCTCTAAGGACAGACAAGTTCACTGTCAGCTCGGCAAGCTGATCCAGCTCACCAGGAGATTGCACAACCACGGGATGTAAGGGAGAGGGCAGGAATGTGTGCTGGCTGGGAGCTCTTCTCATTCTTCTTGGAAGAGTTCATGAAGATTAGCCATGGTTTGATATTTGTCCTGGCCTCAGTACCTCAACTGCAAGGTATGCAACTCATCATCCAGACTGCTGCAAATAAAAAAATCAATGCATTTTAAAATCCCTTTTCCTAAGGAGGTCTTCAGTTTTCATTCTTTTGAGTTTCTTAACACTGCCATCAAAATTCCATGGGAAAAGCCCCAAGAATTGATGGCAGAATGTACACTACAATCACTGAACAAAAAGCTCATCCCCAACAATATTTCAAAAGACTTTTTTTTCCCCCATTTCTTCTTTTTTTTTCTTTTTAAATGAGAGATGCATGAAATCAAGAATTTGAAGAAGAGGAAACGCACACCAAATCTGTACAGCTGCACTCTTCCTACAAGTTGAATTTATTATTTTATTGGTAATGCTGAGATATACTTTGCAAGTTGAATAGTATTTGGTCACCTGCTTTGCTGTATGAGCTGCTCTTTGTTTAACTGGTCTAATACACAATAAAATTCTATTTACATACTGCTTTCAAATCTGCTGGCATAGTGAAAATGACAAACCATAATAATAGAAATATCTCTCTTAATATAAAGATGCTTTTTACTGGCATAGTATATTTTGAATGGGAATTCATGTAAGATTACTCCCTATAAACATATTTTTTTTACACTAATGTCTGTGCAAGAATAAAAGTATAGCAGTAAAAAGTTCTTAATCCAAAGCATGCTGAACTACTATAATAGTTGAAGTGTGCACTGAAACTAGAAAATTGCCAAGTGAACAACTTGGTAATTTTCAAGATTCATAGATTGCAGGTATCTTTCACTCACTGAAGTGACCCAAAGAAAACTCCCTTCAGCCACTGTTAATAAAGGGCAAGATATGAAGAAGCCAATTTTTCCAAGGTTCTCTGACCATTCATGTAGCAGCGTTCATTAGGAAGCAGTTCACTTGCTCTAAAGTTGACAATTTTAACAGAGAGCTGAAAACAGCTGCAACTATGGCCTATGACTCACAACTCTGCACCTCCCAGTGCAGCACAAATTGTGTGGTGGTTACAGCCTCACTTCCTCCACCCAGCTCCTCCTCCCTACCCCCCTGTATGACCACACTTATTAACAAACCGGGATTATCATTACTTTGCAGACAAAACAGCTTTCAAAACCTGGAAAACTAGAAATGGAAATTACTCGACATTTTTAAATGGTAACTGCTTCACAGCTACTGAAGTTCAAAAACAACCAACTTTAATGAAGCACAATGGCTTTCTGTAAAGTTGTCCATTCAAACCCAAACGATGGCATGTCTCCGCTTGACAGCAACTAACTGTAAGGAAAGCAGAACCAGCCACTGCTGAGAAAATGATCAGAACACTAGCTGTTTAATTCTCTATCAGTATTTTCCAGCATTGCATACACACAAAAGATGAGCCCAGAAAAAAACATGTCTTAGCAATATCAAGCTTCTGGTGATCCACAAAAGAAAGGGGACACAAATGGTCTAATTTATGATCCTTGTGTACAATTAAACGTATAGCACGCGTGACTTCTGGAGCTTCTTACAAACGCCTGCATTTTTCTGCATTAATTGCTAATATCATAGAATGGCTTGCATTGGAAGGAAGCTCAAAGCCCACCCACCCCAACCCCTGCTGTGGGCAGGGCTGCCCCCCACTCAGGCTGCCCAGGGCCCCATCCAACCTGGCCTTGAGTGCCTCCAGGGATGGGGCACCGCAGCTTCTCTGAATGTACTAAAGGATAAGTTGCGCTGTTTAAATAAAGCACCTAACTCATAATGACTTGATTCCCAATTTGGATCAAAGGCAATGTTGAAATTAGTGGAAGAGCAAGAACACACCGGAAAAAAAGATACAGTCATCCCTTCAGTTTTCATCCACAGAAGTGATCTTGGATCCAGCAGGCTCTGGGAAGCCCACAGCTGGAGAGACCCCTGATAAACCCTCTTCTGGCATACATCCCCATAGCTGAAGTCTCCAAAGGTTGTGATATTTCCCCGCAAGTCCTCACTGAGGGACATGTAAATTCTTTAAATGCTCTCATCTAGCCATCCTAAGTGGACTTTCTATAGGAAGAAAACACCACATGTTCTTCTGAGAGGACAACACTCTGTCATGAGTGTAATATAACAGATTCAGAGAGAGAAGCATGCCAGATCCTATTAGGGAGAGATAGCCACATCATTTGTGTTTTGCAAACGAGGTTTATAAAAACAGTTGCTAAGGTTTGCTCAGAAGTTCCCCCCCCTCAAAAAATATCATAAGGCTGGTGGAAAATTTTAGTCAAAGCAGTTAGTTTGTCAGTTTGAGCGAAGTAAGAACAGAACACAGTAACTAGCAGCCTTTAGACAAAACAGATATAGCACAGTGCTCTTTTATCTATGATACAGATTTACTACTCCTAATGTCATACCGAAAGCATTGTTATATGAAAATGTATTTTAAAAAAACCCCCACAACCTCTATTTCCACGGTAATATTGCTTTAAGGATGAAGACTCCAACAGTATCTTAACTGCAAGAGCTTCACTGTACTTGTAAAAAAAAAAAGTGTGAGATTATGTAATTCACCATAATGTCATATCTACATATCTACACCAACCCCTCCCACTGCACTCCCCCAGGGACAGGACAGCTTTCAGAAGAGTGCCGTTTAGTTATTAAGAAGTGCTTGCTGAAGTTCACTGCTTGCTGAAGTTCCACAATATGTCCTTCCTCGTAAAAATAAGTCATGTAGATGGAAGTGTTTCGGAGCTTTGATATTTCACCTGATCCACATCGAGTCGGGACAAACAACGGGAGTTACACTAAAGAGAAGTTCGGATGTACATTAAGGCTGGCCCCACCAACTCCTTCCGACCCCGAAATTCGCAGCCTAGAGGGAATCCCCGTTTCAGCTGCAGCAGCTCTCCGCACCACAGTCGGCACCTGCCCGCCACACCGCACCGCCCCTTCCCTCAGGCCGCCAACCGGCCCCTGACGACCGCAGGGAGCCGCGCGCCCCTTCCCGCCTCCAGGCGCAAGCGCGCGCCTCCCGCGCCGCTCCCCACGCACGGCCGCTCCCGCTCGCCCGCGCCGCGCATGCGCCCTCACAAAGGCACCGCCCCCCGTTCCGTCCACAGCCTCCGCGCAGGCGCAGTTCAGGCGGGGGAGGGAGGGGGGGGCAGGGCTGAGGCGGAGCTGGGTCGCCGCGCGTGCGCGGAAAGCGCCGCGGCGAGTCTATGTGGCGGGTGCGTGCCGGCGCAACGGGCGCCCGCCGCCTACCTCGCGGCGCAGGGCGCGTGCGCGAGGCAGAAGGAGAGGAGTTTCGTAACCGGCGCAGGCGCAGTGCCCCGCTCGGGGACCGCAGCCCCGTTCGGTGGGGGAAAAAAAAACCACCTCAGAGTTACGTCAGGAAAAGACGCCTTTGTACACGGGGAGACCCAAGCGGCGCGGGCGGCCCCCGAAACGGGCGCGAGACGCGGCCGTTACTCACCCGCTCCGCCGCCGGCCGCGCCCCCCCCTGCCGGCCCCCCTCGGCGCCGCCGTTCACGGTTCGCCCGCGCGCGCTGCTGCCACCGCCGTGATTCCATCCATCTTGAATTTGACGTCATCCCACACCAGGGATGAGGTCATCGAAGGGAACGCTCGTCACGTGCGCAGCGCTCCGATTGGCCGCCGGCAGAGCGGGGGGCGAGGCGCCGGCGCGGCGGGGAGGGCAGCGGCTGGGGACGGCGACGGGGGATCCCCCACCCGCCGCCCCTCCCCTCTTCTCTCCTCTACTCAGCCGCTCGCTCTGCGGGCGGGCGCCGCTCGCCGCGGCGGTTCTCCTGCAAAGCCCGGCGTGGCGCGAGCCCCCTCCCTCCCAACGGCTGCTTAACGGTCGTCCGCCCGCGGGAGGGAAACTGAGGCAGAGGCTGTGGGGCGGTGCGTGGGGGTGCAGCGCTGCTCCCCTCTCCCCCTCCCCCCACACGCAAACACAAACGCGCACTCGGCTTGTAATGCTCGTTTTGCCGAGAGGCAGGGAAGGGCCCTGGGGTCGGGCTGTGTGGAGCCGTGTTGAGGGACTTCCGAAAGCCTTGAGGGGCTGCGTGAAGCGGCGTCTCGTTGGGATTGCCCGCAGTGAATTACCTACTCGTAGAAGGGTTTGCGTGTAAAAATACAAGCGCTAACATCTCAGGAGTTTCCTCTTAAATAAAATTTAAAATTACCAAACTTCTCTCTCTCTCTCTCTTGTTTTGTTTTGTTTTGTATTGTTTTTAGAAGCTAATCTGGCCCATTATCTCTTCATTAAAGACAGCTCAATTTCTGGAGATTAACATCTAATCCGCACGCTGGTTGCTTTTAAATATGCCGCACAAATACTCTGAGGTAGCTACTAGAATCTCTGTAATTCGTTTAGTGCTGCATTGAAACTTGTTTTGTTTCCCCCAAGGATTCAACACGAATGGGCTAAACCCCATGAGAGAAAACCCCATTACGAAAAATGTCCATGCACCTCAGCAGTTCCAGCCTAACACTTCCCTTTCCAGATACAATTTTTGCCACTGCGAGCTCTTTTTGGTTGTGGTGCAAACTTCTTAAGCTGCTTGTAAAAGGAGGATGCACTGACTCCGCCAGCGAAGTGCTTGTGAAACCAACCTGAGCTCATCCATCCAGCAAGGCCCTGCTAATGCTTTTCAGATGTCTGCAGTTATTTCTCCGCCAAGTAGAAACAAACCAGCCTTGCGTAATTATTTTCTCATCCTCCGCTCTCCAGAAGAGCCTGTGTCACAGATGGAGAGCATCCACTCCACATTTACCCTGCTGAAGAACTGCATGCTGCAGGATCTGTGTGACCTGCACACCTATGTAAATATATTTTAATGTGGAGCTGTTATCAATGCTTTTTATTTGCCAATACCTAGTGAAAGTGTAGTTATTAAAATAGAGCCTGCTGGTATAATATTGGTACCAGAGAGCTAGTTTCTATAGTCCTTAAGTAGACATATACTTGGAACTAGCTAATCACAGAACCATAGAACCATAGAATGGTTTGGGTTGGAAGGAACCTTTAAGATCATCTAGTTCCAACCCCTGCTACAGGCAGGGACACCTCCCATAGCCCAGGTTGCTCACATCCCCAGGTCCTTTCCAATCTAAGCCATTCTGTGACTTCGTGATTTTGAGAAAATTTTGAAGATGGTTCTTTAGGGTTTCGTGGCTTCAAGGGACATAAGACTCAGTTGAATTTCATAGAATCATAGAATCTTAGAATCATTAAGGTAGGAAAAGACCTCTAAGATCACCTAGTCCAACCATCACTCCACTACTACTGTGCCCTCTTACCATGTCCCTCAGTGCCGCGTCTCTACTGCTCTTGAACACCTCCAGGGAGTGCCTCACCACTTTTCCTGAGAAGAAATTATTCCTAATATCCAACTCTGTGTCATGTTTGAGTCTCATTGACTTAAAATCATTAACAATGTTTGATGACTTAATTCCCTGTAAACCAGAGTTTTCTTAATTTTAATTAAATGTAGACAAGGAATTAGTGAGTTAGAGTTAGGTGAGGTTTAAGTTGTCTCTTAAGTAGGTTAATTTTTTCAAATGTATTTGTTCATAGTTGTTTGAACACTTTCTCATTGTTTATGAACAGCATGGTTATAAACTTATGATTTCAAACAGTTCTAATTTTAAGTGGTTTGATGAAACACTTTGATATATTTTTCATCTACATATGTGTGGTTGCAGCTGTTATTACCAGGTGCATGTTTGTTAGGTATAAGGTTTGCTTTCCATTCAGGGTATCCAGTAGCTGCTCAGATTAAGTTCTGTTGATTCTTGCCAGCAAATTCAATCACTGGGACTTTGTTCAGAACTACTGCAAAACACAAATGGAAAGCAAGCTATATGAAAAATATGGGTGATTACACATGGACTTTGTATGAGAAAAGTATGTTTGAAAACTAAAACACTTGGCATTGATTGTATGTGTGTGTGTAGAAAGTTTTCCTTCTCGGATGCAAATGCTGTACTCTAGGGCCAAATTGCATACACTGCACAGTTTTTTTATGTTGACGTTTATTTCATTTTCAGTATAAAAGTATTTGGAATAAGTTCATATCCTAGAACTAGGCTGTATTTTTCTAGATCTATGGTTTCAAAATTATTTTTGATCTACAGACCCCTAAAATTTTTTAAGTGAAGGTTTGATTCCTGTGTCATTAATTTAAAACTAATGGCATCAGGTTATTTTATTTTACAGAGCTAAAGATGCATCTCAGATACCTGTAAGCACCCATATACCAGCAGCTGAGAACACCTGGTTTTGGAAGAGGAAGGATAAATAACAGACATGAAAAGGAATGACACGCAGTGTGACTTTGATTCATTTCGGTGGGGGAGCTTTGACTATGTAGAGCAGTAAGATTTTTTTCTGTCTTGGTAGATTCTTGAGTCTTATGGAGTCTTATGGAGTCTGTACTCCAAGGGTCTTTTTATACTCTGTGTATGTATGCCACATGTACATCAGGATACACTGCTGCCACTGTGGCTTCTCCAACATTACCATTCTCACGTAGCTGCTGCAATAGCAGAAATACAGTACTGCGAGGGCCAGAATGTGATGTCTTTGTTGTTTCCAAGAAACAACAACTGGAATTATTGCAAGGAGAAGTATTAGAAAGGGAGTTAATTTGTTTCTAAAAAAGTGCCAGCTCTCTCAGCTGGCACCCAGACAGCTTGCTGGTGCTGAAGAGCTTGCTGACTGCTCCACACTCCCTCTGGAGCTTCCTGAATCACTGGGAAGTGTAGCACAGAAACAGCCACGTGAATCACTTCCTCTCTGCCACTGGGGTATGCTGCAAATGTTCCTGGAAATACCAGAGGTCTACCTTAATTGATTTCAAATATTCTGCCAAAACACAGGTAACTTACATCTTGCCATACACTCATAATTTTCCACCTCATTGCATTGTTTCTCATTGCTGTCAGCTGTCCATGAAAAAGAACAAGTTTTATTTCTGATTTTTACTATGGTCATATAAAACTTGCCATAATGGCTGTTAATGGGTAGAAAGAGATCTTATTCTTGCTAGCAAGAACCTGTCAGTTCTTGTCACAGAAATGCTGACGCTACCACTAGTCAGAGAATGAAACAGACTGACAACTAGGTAGAAAGATATGTAACAACCATAGTACAAAAATCACAGTTTCCATAACCTGTGTTAAGCATGGTGTGCAGATGAAACTCTTTTTGGAGATTTAAATTTATAATAGGAAAATAACTATAATAAAATCTAATGTAAAACTCAGGTCTCCACCCGTGGTATTGCAATTTCTGAGTGCCAATTTTCAAGCTATTTTAGCTATCCCTCTCATTCTTCTGCAGATAGCAGAAATCTAGTTAATATTTTCCACTCAGAATCCACGTGCCCAGCAGCTTGGGCAGTTTCAGATAAAAGCTGCCAGATAATGACAAGGTAGATAATGTTACCATAGAAAACTGCTCAATAGGAAGAAGTACATACCTATTTAAAAAGAAGATAGATAGTTCCTTGGGTCAAACAATGATTCAGAGAAGAGTAAGCTTCTAAATATTAGGACATTCATTCTCTAAGCAGATAGATGGTCACAGCACTACAGTAGTTGTTCAAAAGAATAATGTATCTTTATTTCAGACTAGTAAGCCATTCGTGGATACTTTTAAAAGTATGCTGACTGAAAACCACGAGAACAACTGAAATACACAATTTGTTGTGTGCAACAGATAGGGAGTGGTTTTGTGTTATCAGTTTTCACAGCTCCGGCTAACTTCAACTGGAGTTCGGTTTCTCAGGTCTTCTAAAAATAAAATGCAGAGTATTCTGATTACAGTAGACGGGCGTGAGACAGGTTTATAAAGTAGCTTGGATTTCCTAGTTACACATGTGTATGTCCTGGCTTTTTATTTTAAGCCAACTGTATGTATAGAAACTCGTGAAAGAGCCAGTGGAAAGACAGACGATATGGCAAGTGTATTCCATAATTCTATCCATATGTTGATGCCAAATGAAGAAAAGCAAAGCAAAATGAAGTGTCTTGTGCTTGTTACTAAAAAAAAAAAAAAAAAAAAAAAAGGAAGGAAGACTCATGTTTAGCAAAGTTTATTTCTAGAAAAAAATAAATGGTATAAATGGATTGATAGGGGCAAGTGTGCATTAGCACGTTAGTTATATTTATTGACCAATTTTCCTGTAAACATGGCTTTAGGGACCAAGTTGCTTGGCAGGGAGCACTGTGACTGTAGTCTCATTTCTCCGTGTAAGTGAATCAGAGAGCACCAAAGAGTTGTTACTGCTGTGGAATATTTTAAAAATCAGCTTGATGCTCTAATTCCTCAGTAGCAATCAGACAATTTGGCCTCAAATAACAATCTTCTGAGAGTAAGAGATTGCACAGAGATGGATAGCAGTTTTCAGAGCTGTAGCAAGTGCATTTGTGTTTGTGCATTGATAAGATGCCCCAAAAAATTAGAGTATGATGAACACATTATTTTTCATTTGAGTAGACTTCATCCGAATGCTAGAAAAGATTTGTGGTAACTTCCAATTAAATAAAAATGCAGAAGTCAGGAAGCAAAACTTGGCTTACAGATAAATTGTCTGCATTTGATTGCTTGATCAAACAATGTCTGAAATGTTGAGATGTTGCTATATGGCATTTTTTAATATTATTTTATGCAGCTTAAATCTGTCACATGCACTATACCTGAGGGTGCTGTTATCTCACTGGGTTATTTCACACTGGATGTTTACATGCTGCTCCTAAGACTACAAAATACACATTTCAAGAAGAGTTTGCAATCTATATCAACTTTAAAATGGACGTAGTGCCTTTTGTTCAATATAAAGCTATGACCATAGTCTGAGATCAGAAACTGAAACTTGCTTTTGGGCTGTGAATACAAAATACTGCCCTATAACAACTAAGGGTCAGCTTTTGCAGTTTTATGGCCCATGCAATCTTGCTGATGGCATCTCAATACTGATTTATTCCTTTCTGAGTAGGAAAGTCAAGTGGCATAGCAAAAATAAACAGACACCGAATTATTGATGTCTCTGTGTTTATGCTACTGGCTGAAATTCTTATTGTCAGTTCTATACCATCAATTTACATCCCGTGTGTGACGAAACCAGAAAGAGGATTTATTTTGAAATGCTTTTCAGTTCTGACTGCCTGAAATCTGTGGGAGGGCCAGGGAGTACAAAATCAGTGCTCTGGAAGAGGTCTTTTCACATGACCTGCCTTTCTGCAAATGCAATGCTCTTCCCCCAACTTCCCTGTGGCAGTTCATTGTATATGAGCCAATTATATATGGACAAGAAAGGCTGATTGCCTCTCTAGCAGAAGTATCTTGCTTAAGGCTCAGCTGACTGGGATGTGTTACTTTCTGTTTGAGAGGTGTACTTGTGTATGTGTTTACAGACTATTATGTTTACAAGGCATTTTGAATGCTGAATATGGAGGGGCAAAACTTGGCCATGCCATCACACAGTTGTCTTCCCCTCCCTCAGTTGCACAAATGTTGTCACTTCCAATGCTATTCTCTTGGTTATTGTAGCAGAAATGCTAAGTTACAGCCAGAACCAGTGATTGAGTTCCTGGTGGGAAGGCAGGGACAAAGCAGTGGAGCTCAAATGCATGAAATGAACCGGAGTGACCAGAAGGGATGGAGCCCTTCCCTTCCCAGACCTCATTGTAGGGTTGGTAATGGAGATAAGGAGATCTTGCTGGAGATCCCTGCCTACCTGTGGCCTTCTAAGGGTAAACAGCTTTTTTCTTTTGTTTCTGTATCTATGGTTGTTGCATTTGGACTTATCCTCACTTGCTGCAGCCTAGGACTTTGCCACTCTGCTATTATCGCTGTGCTTTCCATCAAGTTACAGTCTTACAGTTATGTTGACAGGAATCATCACTGTAGACCATACATCACCAGTACAACTGGAATGCTTGCTGGAGATCTACAGGAGAAATGTTTCTGATTGGAAACAGCTCACTTGGTAAAATCCCCCATGTTGTTTTTGTTGCAAGGCTCTTTGCAATCTGGTGACTTCTTACTACATCTTTGTGCTGTCCTGGAAAATCCCCAAACTCTTACACTTGTGCATTAGCCAAACTACCCGAAGTTTTAATCAAGGTTTGAAGATCTAAGGGAGCTCTCTACAGAGCTAATTAGGTAGCACATCTCCCACTATGAATCCTCAGTTCTTGTCTAAGTCGGAAAGTCAGTGAGCTGGAGTCAGTGAAATGGAAATGTGGAATGGAAAACCTCAGTTCTTGAGCCTGCAGAAGGATTATAACGTGCAAATGCACAGGTACTGCATGTGTCTCGGTGCACAATGTGTAAGTGCTGATTCTGCTGAAACTGTGGACTTCCACCTCACAGGTGGTGTGCTTTTGGGCTGACTGCAGTGAAGTCTTAGCACTGTGGTACACGTGATGTGCACTGCCACAAGTTACTGAGTAACTAACTGGTTTTTTGTTGGTTTTTTTGTTTTTTGTTTTTTTTTTTTCCAAAAAATTAGGAAGTTGAACAGAATCACCACACACACAAAAAAAGAGGAGATGCAGAGAAATTTTTGCCTTAAACTTTTCTCTGATTTTGTACACTGTGTTGTTTGTATGTCTGTACTGTAGATAGGAGAAGACATTTGACTAGCTATAACGTCTGAGGGCTTAGAACCCAAAAGTCTTTGGCTTTAAGATTAAGCTGATATAATCTCACGCTGAGTTAGAGGATGAGGGTACTTATCAGACAGCTCATTTAAAGCATAGAATATGCTGAGAGACATAAAGCAGCATAGAGAGCCCTAGCTGTTGTGTCTACAATGTTTGTGGTCATTCTCTTGTTAAGATCTCTTCATATTTCCAAAGTAACACACGATAGTATTGAGGTTGTCTTTACATACAAAAGAGATGCTCACTGATGGAAAAGATCTGGTGGAAAAAAAACAAATTTTCCGCTTGTGAAAAAAAGCAGATCTAAGTAGAGAATGTCATATTGTCAGAATGGCATACAGGGTAATTGCTGCTGGAGCCTGGCTTGCTTACAGGGGAGATTAGCTCAGTGTTTTCCAGACTAGAAGAGGCAGTAGGCTGCAGTGGTTTAGAGTACGTCTTAAACCTTGACATCAGTGGTTGAAGAATCTGACTCTCCAGTCTTGTCAGCAGATGCTGAGGTTGCTGGAATGCTATGCTTGCTCCCAGACACCTGCAGGTAGGTATGATGTGGAACAGGAGCTTTGTCTTCGGCTCCCTAGCATACTGCTCAGCTGCCTGAGCATCTTCTTTCTCCCCTTCAACTGGATATTTTTACATTTAAACTTGGGCTGTAAATTTAGGAATATGTGCAGGCTCTCTACCTTGGAAACATTCTCCATTGCTTTGCACCTGCTGTAGACACACTGTGATGGGAGCTAGCTTGTGGTCTCATTTCCTCTATTAGTACATGGATGACCAACCTTCTGGATTGCCTGGGTGACACTGAGTAAAGAATTATTGTCTTAGGTATAGGTTGCTCCAAAAGTAATGCCTCCTGTTCTTTGTCCTTGGAAACTGCAACAGATACAATGAGCACAGTAACACTGTTTGATAGAGCAAATTCTTAGCTACAGAAACACTGTTTTTGTCACCTCCATTAGCTCTGTGTTTTTGTCAACGATGACCAGGCGCCTGCGTGTTAAGCCAATGTATTAAAGGGCATAAGATTATTTGCCAGAACTTGAGTTGGCACTGCACTGTGTGTCATGTCCTGGTTTCAGGCAAGGTAAAGAGTCAACAGTGCTCAGTTGGTGTTGAGCCATAGGTGCATGACCAGGTTTCTGTCGGCCCAATATTTTTGGAAGATTATAGCTAGAATTATTTTACTGTTAAAGCTAAAAGACATGCTTTCTTCCCTTATGTGCTTCATCAGCCCTTCTATTTTGGGTCAGATGATTCATCCCTGCATAATTGCTGTATTTCCATTGCCTTAATTGGGTCTTTCTGAGGCATTACAGTCTATATGCAATTGACGAATGTTACTTGAAGCATCATGCAGCTTTGCCCTTTCCTTCCTTTTTTCTCTCTGTCATTGTCTCTGCTTTCCCTAATTTCCCCCCTTCACCAAGACCAGCTCTCCATCCAAGTGTGTACCAACACAGGGACAGCAATTTCTTGTATGTATAGTGATTAAAAGCTGGGCTCAGACTAATTACATGCCCTTATGTCTATTGACTGCAACTGGTGGGTATGGAAAGTGTCCTAGCGAGCCATAGCTTGACAAATTATCCTTGTCAGCTCAGCTGAAAAATCTGGCTGGAAATGTGTTTTTAGCCAGTGGCAAACGAAGTATCGCTAAAGAGGTCGATCATGTTTAATATTTAAAAACACCATTTACAATGCCAAATTGATAACAGTTTAGTGTTCAAAGACGATGAATGCATTTACATTTTAAAGGAAGTGTTTGAAGTCATTGTTACTTACACAGAGCTCACTGTATTTTAAAGCCGAGAAGGTAAAGAAGACTATGGCAATCATGTGGTATACACATGCATGTAAATAGTTCATAAAACCCTTCATTAACCCTGCATCGAATTTATAGCTTCTGGTAGAGCTTTTCCTCTGAAAATGTTTTAAGCAAAAAAAGGAAATTGATATAGTAGCAAAACTTGCAGCAAGTGTCAAGTCATAGCAAGTCACTGGAAGCTATGACTTCAAGAAAAAAGCAGCAGCAGGGTTCTTTTAGCAGCAAATGTTGTTATCCATTGGGAGAATTTGCCACAGGCTATGGTGGTTTCTCTGCCATCCAAAGCAGACTCCTGTCTAGAAGTTGTGCTGTAGCCCATGCATGGGCTGGGCACGGAGTTCCTGTAGCTAGTGATAGTGTGTCCAGAGCATGTGAAAACTTTGACGCAGAGATGTCTCTCAAAGCTCTGAAAGAGGCAGTTGGAAGAGCAGCATTACAAGGACATGATCAAAGTCTTAATCTCCTTTAAGCAATATACTGATCGATACCAATTTGTAGCTACAGATTTTAGTGGATTACAGAGATGAATTTGTTTTCTACTCTGCTGAAGTTTCTGGACTTCTGTTTAACTTTAAGTATGGGCTCACTGGAATATAAAACCTAGTCAAAACTTTGCATTGTGTTACTGATGGATGACCTAAAAATAACAAATTCGAGGAATTCTCTCAAGATATAGTAATAATTTCCTGTTGCCTGGCAATATCTTCAGGACTGAATACAGAACTGAGAATTTATTTTATGATGCTGAGCAGAAATATTTGTTTACAATTTTCCTCTGTGATTCCCCCAGGAGGAAGAACCCATGGCTCACATAGATGGAGCAAATGTTAATGACGCCTTCTATTCATCTTGGCAGGTTTATGACCAAATTTCTGTTGCTCTTTCTGTATTTGCATAAATATTTCTGAAATATACCTTTGCGTTTTCTCAAGCATATACCACTTATCTTTGATGGGAACTAGTTTGAAATAGTTAAATTTCTTGTTGTAGTGTAATTTAATGTTAATTTATTTTTAAATGTTTCCTTTTAATAATCCTGCCTTTGCCTGGCATGCAAGCGTATTTTGCCCGTCTTAAGGAGAACGGGGAGTTTTTCTAATGTTACTACAGATGACATTTTGTTACCCATGCAGTATCCGTGATTTGTTTTGAAGAAAGCCTCTTACACCCATGGTGCTATGCTTGGCAGAAGAATGCAAAGATCCATTTCCATAGTACACTTCAGGCAGGTAAACTGCTGCTTACTCCTGAAAAAGCAGTAGTTTTTCCCATTGCTTGGAGAACTGGGATATTTTTGTGACTGAATTCAGCCTCCAACAACTAGAAAGCTAAGTTCAATCTCTTTGTTCTCCTAAAATATACTAATGAGAAGTGGATGACAGCCTTCCTTCCTTCTTGAGCTTCTTTCTTGGACTTCTTGGGTTAATTTTGTGCTATGACCTGGGATACATCCAGTGTATGCCCTCATTCTGCATTTTTTGGAATGCATTAATGCTGGAAATAGGTTTATATGAACTGACTCTGTGAACAAAGTCATGAAATAAATCATTCGGAGCCATTCTGATGACAGCCACAGAGGACTTATTACACATTTAGAAAACAAATGCTTGCTGAATTCAACAGTTTCAAATAGTTTGTGTTTCTATTCATTGTTGTTATTGTAACATTTAGGCAATCTCTCGATAACAGTAAACCCCCAAATCTCCTTTTATGGTAAATTCCATCAGAGCAGATCTTGCTGTTGATGGGAGAACTGATCAAAATTGTGTTTAGCTGGTGATGAGCTCAGATGAGCAAGTGAGATTTTCTTGTTTTTCTTTTGTTTACATAGTAACTGTATCTTTCCTTTTCCCATAGAAATACATGTCATGCAACATAGCTGAGATGTGCTGCTTTTTTTTTTTTTTTTTTTTTTTTTCCGTTCCCCCAGAAAAAGTTACAAATGATCGAATCATTTGAATGCTGCAGTTTGAAAGGAAGACTTTTCAACAGAAAATGTTCTAATACCCTATAGGACAAGATCTGTCACATGTCAAGGCCACCTTGTTACACCTGCCTCCTAAAAATAATGAATTCTGTAGAGAAGATGATCAGATTGCCCAAAGCATTGAAATCTACTGTTTGAGTCACAGATTTTTGCAGCATCTCAATAGTTTTAAACATAACCTCAGCAGAAGCTGTTTTTTACTGTATGGGAAAATAATCAAGACATTATATTGATCCTAAATTGGTCAAATGGTCTTTGAAGAGATCTTGAACAGATGCTTGAGCATGCAAAAACAGAATACATTTCATTTGCTTTCATAGCAGCTCATTGCATAATGTGATTTAGTTTGAATACAGAGAGCTGGAAAGGATAAACAAGTTAATAAGGTACTATGGGACTTGCCTTTATGGTGTGCATGTAAAGACTTGTTAGGGACAGAGACTGGGACTAAACTAATAGATAAAGGCTTCTAGAGGGTGTTTACAACATCCTCTAATCAATCCAACATGAAGGGAGCCATTTCCCTACCCACTGATTTCACACAATTGCCTGAGACTGTAATGCATGCCACGGTTTCTGTTTCTTTTTTTTCTCCTTCGTCTTATCTACCTGCATCAGAACTGGTCCTTCCTTGTCACAATTCCTTTCTGTATAAATTGTAATGTGTAAAGAGTGCAATCCTGGTTGAAAAATATTTCAATAGGCTGAGACAGTTTCATCTTTTAAATTTAAATATTAACTCTATTAAATATAATTCCCCTTGCAATGATTGTCTGTGTGTATGCACACATACGTGCATGTATTTGTATGCACATGTTATATATACATGTATGTGTATTTCTGATTTAATATAAACAGATAAACATACAAATGTATTTTTTGGTGAAGATAAGAAAAAAAAAACAAAGCATAATATTCACCTGTTTTTACTATTCAGACTGATAAGAACGTAAAAGACAGAAGAGGATCTAAATGCAAATTAGTTTAAAATAAACCTTTCTGCCTGGATAATTATTAGTGCTGTTTGTAGAAGATTTTCTTAAGTGGACACTGCGTTATGTGTATAACCCTTACTCTTCTGGGAAAGCAGTCCTCCAGAGTTATTTTTACACAACTCTAGATTGAAAATCAGCCCATTTGGTTAGGGACTAGGTGGTTGCTTAATGTAGGCACATGACTTCAAAATTCAGATGCCTAGCTGCTTTTTCTAAAAGTAAACTTCCCATTTTTGCACTTCACACTTCAAAAAGATACCAGTTTTGTTGAAAATGGCCTTTATCCCCTCTGAATCTTGTCTCTCTTGGAGGGTGTTTCAGCCTCTTCTTAAAGGTGTGAATGATCTGATTATTATTCCCTTTTTTTTTCTGCACCAAGGAAAAGAGAATTACACAGAAACCATTATTCTTGGTCTGCATCACCCTTGGGTCAAACAAAACTCCAGGTAATTAGTTAAGCTTTTGGCTGCTTTCACTGCAGCTCTTCAGAATGCAAAACTACTTCAGTCATGCCAATTTTAAAATATTGTTTTAATTCTGGATCATGTGATACATGTTTTTCTACCAAATCCTTGTTGTCATAAAGATAGACTTGTTATTATGAGGGTCCTTTCCTGTCTCTCCACAGCATGAGTTTTCCACCTTGCTGTTAAGGATACATATTCACCACTTCCTGGGAGAAGCATAACATTCCAGTGCTGACATCTGGGTGATTTTCTCAGGCTGCTGATTGAAGGTCTGCCCATCTGCCGTTGTTTATAAGCCCTTGGGACTCATCATATGAGCTTTTTCGGTGCCCAAAGTTGTGTTAAGAATTCTTGCTCCTCTTGCTTCTGGAAGAATAAAATCCATCAGAAATGAATCTTTAGTAAGCAGGGAATCAGACTTCTCCAATGGTTTTCCTCTTGCTGCATGATTAGAATCAGGCGCATACAGGCAAAGCATGCATTTACTGTTGCAATCAGCCTAGCTCTTACTTCCTGAAATCCCTTGCATATAAGGCATAGAAATCATGTAGACTCTTATGAGGCATTCTCTGACTTTGCCAAGCGTCCTGGTCCATCCATTCCACTAGATCTCTGAGAAGTCAAGAATAGCAAAATAAATGAAAATGTGATAGATGGAATCCTATTTCATTTGCCTCCCACTTTCAAAGAAGTGAATGTGCAGGTTTGTGTCTCTCATTAAAGTGATACACATAATGTTATCAGCAGTATAATGCTTTTGAGGAGATTGATATACCCTTGGCTTCCACATTTCAATGACAGCTTTAGACACTGGATCTGTTTATGAGCTCTTGAGCAGGACAATATTCAGTTTATAATATGTCAGAATTTAATTACAAAGATGAAGAGTGATGAAGTATGATGTGCACTGGTATTTATACTTGGCATTCAAATGATAAACCAATGTTAATCATGATGACAATCATGTTATCATCCTTCAGTGGTAGTGTTGTCATTACTGTATCTATAAAACAAAGATCTTATCATTTTCAGCAGCAAATAATGAAGAAAATACTCCCTATCGCAGAGAACTTGAAATCTAGATATCACAAAGGACAGAGTTATGTGCCTCCTTAACCAAAGCCAGATGTTTGATTTCAGGAAGGGAATTAAAATTTATTTTCACTAGAGAATTTTTCTCAAGCTGAAGGTCAGCATGGGAGAAAGCACACAGGAAGTTTCCCTACTGGCATTTGTGCTAATTAAGGGTGCGGAGCAGATTCAGAAGATAACTCACTGTTTTCACAAGCCAATAAACATTTTGAAAAGCATCTCCCTTTGAACTTTAAATATCAGCTCTCAATATCTAGTAAAATGGGATTTACTTATTTTTAGCTTAATAGACCTGAATACTTTCAGTAGTTTGGTTTTTGTTTTTGTTTTTTAACCAAGAAAGTAGTTTTTCTCCTATTCTTACAGTATGTAACTACATTTTTCTCTTCATTTGAGATGCCAAAAGTTGTCTGGAAGTTCCTTTGTGCTCTGAAGATTGAACTCCAGGTCACCTCCTTGCACGACATCCCTCCTTTTCCTTGATTAGATTTGCAGAGAAAGCGGTTGATTGTTTTTTGCCTTTTATGAATTACTAAGCCTATGATAAGCATTTTGATTTTTGCTTCCCCTTTTGACACTGTGGTATAGTAGAGAAACTGTAAATGTTTGTGGCAGCAATTCTTGCTGTTAGGAGATAGGGATAATTTTCCTTTCCCGAGTGCTTGGGGAAGCAGACAGAGCTTACTGAGGCAGGGGCTGCCTCGAGGAGAGGGTAAAGGAACAGAAACAGTTTTCCTGGCATCAGAAGTGGAAAGCTCAGTGTGAAAAAAATGTGCTTTGAGGGAATGTGGATCACTCCCAGAATGATGAGAAATTCCTACTGAAGAAGGAGCTTTCCTCCTGCTTGCACAGAGTCCTGCAAATTGCACCCCCTGCCCCGGGGCTGGAGGCCAATATTAGACTTCCCCTCTTCCGTTACTTAATTCACAAGTATTGACAGAATAAATCTCATTAACATGCAGGAAAACACAGTGCCAGCTGGAACTTTGTGCTGCTCTGTTTAAGTAGAAGCTCAAACTCAACAGACGTTTCAGATGACAGAAGTCATCTGGTGGGCAAATCCACGGCAAATATATCCGCAACAAAATGGAGGATGCCAGCCTCCTGCTGAGTAACTCGGAGGGAGTTTTAGCCAGTCAGTGCCTTTTAGGCAACTCTGGATAGTTGTTCAATCTTGGATTTACTCTAACAGGCACCCTGAGAAGTGGTTCTTACCAGCAGTTCATAGTGTGCTTTTGGGGGAAGGAGATGATCGAGGGTATGGAAAACCTGTAGATCCTTTGGTTTTAATCACCAAACAGAAGTCATTTCAAAAATAACAGCTACACTTAACAGAACTCCAGGAATTTCTTAGGGGGAAAAAAAAAGCAATAGAGAAGAGAGAAAAGCATTTCCTCACTGGATAAGGTGTGATCTGTGAAACTACTGGGGAATTTTGTATTTGTTCAGATTCCCACAGGGACACTGATTTGGATTCATAGCTTGTCTGGACATTTTGGCACAAAGATGAAATCTCTTATTCTTTTTCTTGCAACTCAAGCTTCTATTCCATGCTGTTTTAAATTACTTTGTGTTTTTTTCTGCATGTCTGAAAAGCCTATCCTTGCTATCTCCTTTATAATTAGTAATACAGTTTGTCTGCAATGGTCACAGTTACAAGAATTAGCAGGAAAAAAAAGAAACAATATATGTCCTCCAAACAACTCGCTGCATTCCTTCTTCTAAAGAAACCTACTCAAGGGTTCATACCTTCTAACTAGCTTAAAATGTGCAGCTTTTTTTCAAACCTTTCTTGAAGTTCTTCCTCAGTATTCACACAGCAGAAGTGGGGTGCCATAGTTTGCCCTGTCTGTATACAATAGTTTCCCTTAGTCCAGCATTTCTGCTTGAAAAGGCCCCCTGTCCTTCATGAGCTTCTTTGCTTTTAATTGAACTGGCTCAGGACCACACATAAACAATTTTCCTTTAGGTCCTTCAATGTGAGTTGTTTCTTGTGTTTAAATATAAGATCGTTTATTGATCTACACAAATGTAAAAGATTTTCTAGGATTTGGATGATAGATCAGAATCTGCAAAAATTTAGATAAATCTCTCATCAGAAACACACATGGTTTTCTGTGTACTGTAAGGATCAGGTCTTTTGCTGACTAAAAATGAGAGATTGTATACTTTGTTTTATTCTGTGCTTCAGACTATTTAACAGGCAGGTAGTGTGTGTATGCATGTGTGTCCAAGTGTGTGTACAAGAGATGGATTCATGAGGATAACTGTCAGTGGAGTGCATGGTCTTCTGTCATTCCCATCCATATTGTGGCTGCAAGTTAGATGTGCTTGGGAGATGTAAGAATTGGGAAGTTAACCTTCTTCCAAGAGGACCAGCAGGTACTTTCATTCAAAAGAAGAGTAGAGGCAGCTGTATATTTGCAGTCACTGCTGTTCTTGAGCCCTATAGCATTAGGTCAGCAAGAAAGTATGAGATTGGTATTGTGACCTTGTTCCTGGTCTTTTGCTGCAGTGAGCCAGTGGTCCAGCCAGTGAGATAGAGAGGAGAGCTTCTGGTTGCATGATAGCAGCCACAGGAGTCTTGACTGCATTGGGTCTCCAGGTTGACTTCACCAGAGAGCAGAGCTCAGCATTGCCCCTCGTTCTCTTCTTGAGGAGCTGCAGCCACTATGAGGCCTCCCCTCAGCTTCTCTGCACTGGGCTGAACAGACAAAAGGACCTCAACTGCTTCTCACACACCTTGCTCCAGACCTTCACCATCTTTGTAGCCATTCATTGGATGCTCTCTAATAGTTTTATGGTCTTTTTATACTGTGGTACCCAAACCAACACCCAGTGCTGGAAGTGAGGCCGCACAGAGCAGAGGTGGCAGCCCCTTACCTTGCCCAGCAGCCGTGCTAGGCCTGGTGCACCCTGGGTACAGCTGGCCCTTTTGGCTCCAGGGTACACTGCTGGATCAGATTCAACTTGCCATCATTTACACCCTCCAGATCACCTTATGCAGGGCTGCCCTCCAGCCTCTTGTCCTTGAGTCTGTACATATACCCAGGGCTGATAGGACTGAAGGGAATGGCATGGAGCTGCTCCAGGGGAGGATCAGTTTGGGTATCAGGAAAAGGTTCTTCACCATAGGGTGACTAGGGAACAGACTCCCTGAGGCAGCGGTCATGGCCAGAAGCTGCTGGAATTCAAGAAGCATTTGGACAATGCCCTCAGACATAGGGTTTGAATGTTATGTGGTCCTGTGTAGAGTCAGGAGCTAGGCTGCATGATCCTTATGTGTACCTTTGTAAGTCAGGGTATTCTGTGATTTTATAATTCTAGACTTGACCATTGTAATCCATGGATTACACTGAGCAGATGAGATCTTCTGACTTTTCTTCCAAGTAGGCCTTCGGTAGAAAAGGGACTCTCATCACCAGGACTTGAAAACACCTGCTTCTAGAGTTGTACACAAGTACGCTATGAAATGTCTCGTATGGGATGTACTTCATTGCACCGTGCTAAACCATGTAGGGGGTGCAACCAGCCCTTGCATCTGATACCGGACTCAATGTTGGCAATGGGACCATGTCATCAAAGCACAGGAGAAAACAAGACCTCCTCTGTGCTGAGGTTGCACAATCAGTGCTCAGTCAGAGGAGAATGACAGGCAGAGGTTCAGCATGACTTCCGCCTGACTCATAGTTTTTCCCACTGTTACCAATAAGAACTTTTTCCTCATGAGTCACTTTAATGCAGTTTGTGTGTGTTCAGGGAAAAACAAAACTCAAAGATTTTCCCGAGGAACAGTTTGCTGGTAAGGCAGAACAAATGACTGAATGCAGTTAGGGACTGTTCCATCTGCACAGATGAGCTAATTAACTCCTTGGAGTTCCAGTGAATATTTTTTTAATATTATTTGTGAATATCCAGTTGTGTTTAATGCATTTGTCTTCAAAATATATCTGTAAAATATGCAAGTGTTAATGTTCCACTTTTTGATTTTTTTCTTTTTTTTTTTGACACAGAAACAAGAACTCCTTCAAAAATCATCCATGTTTTTATCATCCATTGTCACGTAGATCTAGCATATGCTGGCAAAATAGTACTTTCCCTACTTTTTTTTTTTTTTTTTTTCAAATGACAGAAGCAAAAGTATATTTAAGGTATTGTAGACATGGCTTCCTCAGAATCTGAAATGTGCTTTCTGCCTCCCTATGGTGTCACTGCACTGGCAAATTCAGCCTTTGGGTCATGCCTGTGGCCACACGCAAGATTGTTGTCAGGGAGCTTAACTCAAATCCCAGTACAGCATTTTGACTCTGAGAGCTGAACTATGAGATTCTCAGGAATGGTGACACCTCCATCTATTTTGGTCATCTGCTGTGGTTATAGTCTGGGCTTTCTCAAGCTGACAGAATGTAATCAGGATGAAATGATGGGAGACTGAAAGAGGTTCAGGGAAATTTACTGGCAACTTATGTTGAGAGGTGAGATTGAATGACTGAACAGTTCTCAAGCTTTAGGTTCGGAATACATATGGTACACACGATGGCTTCTGGAGCATGAGCATCTTTTGTTAGATTCCCATGGAGTCCAAATTCATGGTCCTGTATCCTGCACACAAACCAATCTTGTCTTGAAACATCTTTGGGCATTTGATACAGAGATAACTTCATAGGTAAAATAATGTAAAGCGAAAAATAATGTTACAGCAAGTGACCTTTCTGTGATCAGGATCTTCTAAATGACTAAGTAAATCAGAAGTGTATATCTCTAAAGAAGTAAATGTGTAAGAAGTGTGATGATGACAAAGCCTGCCCTTAGACACAATGTTGTAATTACTGATAGTACTGTCTAGGAGAGTCAAATTCTATGCATTCCATCTTTGAACATCTGCTTCTCACATGGATTGTACCTGGCTTTTATTGGCTTAGTCCTTCCTCATATTAATTGCATACTTTAGATCAATTCAGACATTACAAACGTAATTGCAGAAAATATAAACAACAGAGCCAGGAGAACTAATCAGCTCCACATGACTGGCCAAAGTGGGTTCTAATGAGCTTCTTCCAGAGTGCACTCCAGCACGCTACCAGCACCACATAACCAGAAATTTTATTCCACTCAACATCTCCTCTCCATTCCTCTCCTTTGACCTTCCTCAACACCAAAGCAAAAGTGAGCAAATTTTCCACTGGGTTTCTAAGGTAACACTTAGTGGAACGGAACAAGAGAAAAAGACCAAAACTAACTTTCCTTGTGAAACACACCAATGATTACTGAAAGTATCATTATGTAATCAGCCATACTTGTACATGTGGTCAGTTTTCTAAAATGATTGACAAATCTATCTATCTTCCCTACAGAAGTCTCTGTATTGATCTATATTAAGTAAGCACAATTCATTACAGCAGCGACAATAATATGAGGAACATATGCTACTTGCCTGGGATGCAGAGCATCATCTTAAACTTATTGTCTTGCTTACTGCAGTGAAAGAACTTGTCTGGAAGATTTTAAAATGGCTGAGCAGGTATAGAAGGAAAGTACCTTTGACTGAGAGTTGTCTTCCAGTATCTGCATGGCTGAAAAACCACATTGTTGAGTGCATGAATGGTTGTAATGCTGAAGAAATAGTGCAGATGTTAATCAGAATCTCAAAGAATTTGAAAATCACAAGATTATTCCTGGATACTCTTTTGTATCCATTTCTTATTTAGATTTCACCACATTCTTATCTCTATATTGCAACGATGGATTTGAAGGGTGGACTATTCACTGGATAAGGAGTTGGTTGGATGGTTGCAGCCAAAATGTTGTTACCAGATCTGTGTCCAGATGGAGGCCTGTGATGAGTAGTATCTCTCAGGACTATATCTTGGGATCAGTGCTCTTTAACATCTTCATCAACAACCTAGATAATGAGTTTGAGAGCACCCTCTGTAACTGTGTGGGTGTCATCAAACTGAGTGGTGCAGTTGATAGAAGAGAAGGAAGAGACTCCATCCAGAGGGCACTGGACGGTCTTGAAAAGTAGGTTTGTGTGAACCTAATGAGGTTCAACAAGGCCAAGTGTAAGATGCAGCAATCAAGTTGGGGCAATCCCAGATATGTGTACAGACCAGGAAAAGAAGAACTTGAGGGCAGCCCTGCAGAGAAAGAATTGGGGATTCTGGGGGATGAAAAGCTGGACATGAGCCAGCAGTGTACACTTGCAGCCTGAAAGGACAACAGATTCCTGGGCTCCAGAAGAGGGGTTGCCAGCAGGGAGAGAGAGGGCATTGTCCCCTTCTGCTCAGCCCTTCTGAGGCCCTACCTGGAGTACTGCGTTCAGGCATGGAGCACTCCGCTCAAGGAGTGGAGCTGCTGGAGTGGGTCCAGAGGATGGCATGAAGGTGCTCAGAGGGCTGAAGCATCTCTCCTATGAAGAAAGGCCAAGGGAAATGGGCTTGTTCAGCCTGGAGAAGAGAAGGCTCCGGGGAGGCCTCATTGCGGCTTTCTGGTACTTAAACAGAGCTTATAAACAGAGGAGGACTGACTTTTTCCACAGCCTTACAGTGATGGGACAAAGGGGGAATGGTTTTAAACTAAAATAAAGGAGATTTAGGTTAGATATTAGGAACAAATTCTTTTTTAAGAGAGTGGTGAGGCGCTGGGACATCTGCCTGGAGAAGCTGTGGTGCCCCATCCCTGGAGGCATTCAAGGCCAGGTTGAATGGGGCCCTGGGCAGCTTGAGCTGGTGGGGGGCAGCCCTGTTCATGGCAGGGGTTGGGGTGGGTGGGCTTTGAGGTCCGTTCCAATCTAAACACTTCTGAGATTTTATTATGAACCTGAGATTAAACCAGTTTTGTTTGAAAAGGAGTTTCTTTATAGGTATTTAGGAACCATTTCATTCACTCCTGCAATGAAATGGCAACTCACTATTGTTTGCCTTACCCTGAGTATAAGCCTGCTACAGGTGATGGTCATAAGACTGAGCTGTTGTTATGCAAAGTTGTATACATGCTTTTTAATAGTCCTAAACCTGAGTGTGTACCTTAATTTTTTAGAGCAAAGCTGTTTATAACTCTTTGGAGGATTGTCTTCAGCCATGGAAGTACTTAGCAGTGAAGGGGATGACATTTGTTTCATAGCTAACTCTGGAAAGCAACAGCTGTTTAAGACACATGGCAGCCCTATCCAGTAATTTAGATTCTAAGACAGAGAACCCAAAGGACATGGGGGTAATGGTGGACAGCAAGCTGGACACGAGCCAGCAATGTGCCCTTGCAGCCCAGAATGCCAACTGTGTCCTGGGCTGCATCCAAAGAAGTGTGGTCAGCAGGGTAAGGGAGGCGATCCTGCCCCTCTGCTCTGCACTGATGAGTCCTCACCTGGAGTACTGCATCCAGATGGGGAGTCCTCGGTACAGGAGAGACATGGAGCTGTTGCAGTGTGTCCAGAGGAGGGCCACAAAAATGATCCAAGGCACAGAACACTACTTCTATAAGATGGGCTGAGAGAGCTGGGGCTGTTCAGCCTGAGAAGAGAAGGCTCTGGGGAGACCTGAGAGTGGCCTTTTTGTATCTCAAGGGGAGCTGTAAGAAAGAAGGAGACAGATTCTTTAGCAGGGTCTGTTGTGATAGGACGAGGAGAAATGGTTTCAAACTGAGGGGAGGTTTATACTGGATAAAAAGAAGAAGTTTTTTTTACAGTAATGATTGTGAGGCATTGGAACAAATTGCCTCAAGAGGTTTTGGATGCCCCATCTTTGGAAACATTCAAGGTCAGGCTGGAGAGGGCTCTAAGCAACCTGATATAGCTGTAGGTGTCACTGTCCATTGCAGGGGAGTTGGACCAGATAACCTTTAAGGGTCCCTCCCACCTCGAACGATTATTTGATTCTATGATTGTATGATTTTGTGAACTGCAATCCAATTCAGATGTTAGTTTGGAACTATCTGTATTTGAATTTGACCAGGACATACACTTCTTGCAGAAACTGAGAAGTCATTTTTAGGAACTATAGATATTTTTTGATAGTGCTTTCAAAAAAATTCAGATTGATCATTGAAAAAAAAAAAAAAAAAAGTAAAAAGCCATGAAGTAAAATATTTATTTTTGCAAGTCTTATTTTTTGTTGTTTGTTTAAAATTTTACCATTTATTTATTTATTGAGTCAAATTACATGCTCTGTAAAGTCTAAAGGCAGAGTCTCCCTACTGCCTTCTCATGCAATTAGGAGATATAAATGGTGCACCTGGGACATGCAAACCAATCAGGAAGCTTGGTGCAGACAGGAGAAGGGGTGCTATGGTGTATGCTCTCCTTAGACACAGCTGCAGTGTTTCCAAGCCAGTATATATCTATTTACTTGGTTGAAGTGTTCTCCTATACCCGTTTTTCAACAATTTTCACCAAAGGCATTTTTCATTTGAATGAAGGCCATGAGCTTGTGAGTACTGGTATTTGCCTGGTATGTTTAATTAAGTGATATCCTGCATCCTGTAAAGAAATGAGAGACTTTGCGGTTCCAGCACCCTTACATCTGTTTCTATCTTAAACACAAAATTGCCTAAGACACTGTTATTTGTATTTAAGTACAGGTCTGAACACATTACAACAGCTCAAAGAATCGAATCTGTGATTTTCCACACTTCACTGTCAGTTCCTCATAAAATACCATGTTTTGTTCAGTCCTTTACATTGTATAAGCCAAGTGATTTTGTATTGAAGTTTATTGTCCTGCATTGTAAAGCCGCAGGCACATTTCTCCTGGGAACCTGCCGTCATGATTTATGTTATGAAAAGAAAGGGATTTTAGTGTCTCAGATGTACTGATTCATGATCTGACTACTAGGGATTGTTGTTTATCTGGTATTGCTCTAATTTATGTGATGCTGAACTTGTGATGAAATGAGGAGCACTGTGAGAGCTGCCAGTAAAAGAGCATGTGTCCAGTAAAAATCATGGACAGAGACATACTCTAAGTGGGTTTGTATTCAAGGTACGAGTCATAAGACCTAAAACCAGTATTACCTGACATGTGAACGGAAACAAAAATTCAGGTTAAATCTACCTGACAGCCGAGGTACATAAACCTGCCTCCTAGCTGTCAGGTATTCAGGGTGAAGAAAGAATAAGTGGTGGGAAGCATAAATATGGACTAAACCAGAAATTTTTAAGTGCTCAGCTTTCAGGGTGATGCAGAGGTGTGAAGTTGGGCAGGCAGAAGAGGTAGGTTCCCTGGAGAGAGCATGGAGGAGAGAGAAGCAGCAGAATTCCCACTGGAGTCCCTTTGTTTCTGTTGCTAGTAACTAACATCCACCTGCAACAGGCATAGAAACTGTGCTGCTTCCCTTAATCCTAACGTCTGAAAGTGAGGAAGATTGAGTTCAACTGCTATACAAACAAAACAGTAAGAAGGGTCCATCTGGGACGGACAATAAGATGGTCAGAATCCCTCCTCTTGTATCTATTCTTATCCTCTGGACAGCCATGCAGCAGGGAAAGGGGAATGAAATCACAGGTGAGTGATGCAAAGCTGTGTAGAGAACCACAGCCTTTATGTAGGACAGTATGTGTTGGGTGTGGGATATGTCTTTGTATGAAATAAATAAAACTGTCTGGAAAATGGGGAAGATCACAGTGAACACTTAAGAAAACGCTGTTGACAATTAACTGAATGAAACCTCACCAAGCCAAAACAGAGCTTTGTCCCCAGCTCCTGGTCCCCAGGCCTTGTCGTTCCTCTGTGCCACTGATGTAGGAGTAGGATTGTTGCTTTATGTGCAGAAATGTGTGAATTTTTATGAAAATTGTAATTGAGATAAATGTAGGAAATTATATGGTAACGTACCTGGCAAGTTCTGAGAGATGCCTGAAATGAGACGGTAGGTGACATGCTTAACTTTCACATATGTTGTAGGCTGCAATTTGGAAGAACCGAATCCAATTGCTAGGTTTTAACTGCTAAATTAAATCCTAATGTGTTCTTAATTTCTAGGTTGATTTATTTCAAGGAGAAATACTGTGATTTTTGGCTGGGTTTTGTTACATTTTTTTAATTAAGTGGTTTTGTAAGTCTCAGTTAAAATCCAAGCCATGTATTTAATGCCTTGCTGGCTTTTCTGCTATTCTGCCAAAGCCACTTTTAAAAAAGCTGTTGCAAGAAATCAGGGGTTAGCAAAACCCTGTTTGCTGCTGTTAAAAGTCAGTAGCACAGACTTAAGAAAACTACAGTTTGGAATACCCAGAAAAATTGAGTTCTCAACCCATTTTTTCCCCGTGTCTTGGAGCCTTTGCTTCTTAACAATGCTGCGTTTGGCTCTGTCCCCTGTGAACCTGCTCCAACAGATTACTTCTGAGGTTACATCAAGGCAGGAGAGAGACTTGTCCCTGGCTCTTGCTGTCCTCCAGCTAAAGGTTTGGCAGATTCCAGGTCACAGTGGCATTTCTGACCCTAGAGCAGCTCTTGTGAGGCTTTCAGAACTGTGACTAAGTCCGTGGCACAAATGTTATCAAACTTCATTTGTTTTGTTTTGTTTTGTTTTGTTTTTTGCTGATCTTTTGATCATGCTCTCAGGTACTGACTCTGTTCCGGATTTGGCTTCCAGTTCTGAGCAGCCTGCTCCTAATGTTGATTTTCCTTTCAGCTTCTTCTAAATATTGGTTTCTAATAACAAAGCAATTGCTTTAATGGTTTTTCCTCTTGTTTAACATAATAAAATTAATACATTCTCTGCCAGTTTTCTCTGCCAGTGCAGAAAACTGGTAATTGCTAAAATAAAAACTTGAAACTCAAAGATGACAAGTCTAAGGTAGCATTGCCAATGCCAGCTGATTCCTTTCCGCTTTGCTATTGACTTCGGCTGCTGGAAAAAAAACAGCCAATGCTACTCGATTCTGCTAGATAGTGCTTTAATCCCATAGATGGGGGGTAATGAGAACTGACAGCCAATTTGCTAAGGAGTACAAATTGATCTAAGTCACATTGCTCAGCAGGAAACCGCTGTCAGCAAATAATTGAACTCTATGAGTGCCAAAATTACTTTAAACTGGATCAAAATGACAGGTGATGGTAAGGTTAGTGGTGCTGCCTTCTAGTCTAGTCTCTTTCTGTACCACCATCGTCATGTCTCAGACCTTCTTTCTTGGCTTTAGCAGCCTCATTCCATACCTAGGATCAGTGTTTAAGTATGAAATATGATTTCATATCTGCACTGACAGCTGTAGCTTCTAATTATAGACTGTGTCTAATTCTATACCATTTTGTTCTCAGTTTCATACCTGTATTTATGTTGCACATTGCTGTAAGGCCTAAGCCAGCTCAGCTGACTCTGGAATTTCTAGCTTTCCAGTGCTATGTCCTTGCTGCAGCCTCAGCTCTGCACTGAAAACACTGATCTCCAGTGTTCTCCTTACTTGATTGTTTGCTTTGTGCTCCTGCATTGCTCTTACCATGATAATACATCCACAACCAATATTTTCTTTCTCTTTTCCCCTCTCCCTGATTGATATCCTAATTTTAACCAAGTAGAGAGTCCATGGATGGACATGGGGCTTTCATGATCTCTCTGTCCTCTTCCTGGTGGAAAACCTTCTAAGTCACTTGGTGGAGTAAGCCAGCTTGAGAGACATATTGTGACCTATGGTGTCTATCCCATGCATTGTTCTAAACTGTCCTTGAATGACAAATGGATCATCTTCTTTTACCATTGCTATTCAGACTATACACATATCATTTGTTTAGCTGGAAAGCTAGATGTGATAAAAGCATTTTTCATCTTCTCTGGAAAAAGGTAAGCTGTACAAATAAGATAAGGCCTAAATATTTTAATTTTATGCTTATGCACACTATGTTAACTTCAGTCTGTTGTCCGGCTCTGGTTCCCTAAGAGTTCTCAGAAACAATCCTACCGTACTCTTCAGCTAAATCATGTTTTTCCTTATTAAAGCTTCTTTTGCTTTGACTAAAGGATGATACAGGCCTTTTTAATTCTATCCCATCTCTTTCCCAAACGGGACAGAGTGTGAGTCAGCCCTAAGTATAAGGCTTGTATAATATCTCATTAAAATACAGCCTGGTGTCTGTAATATGGCTGTAGGTTGCTCACTGCTAATTCAGCTCTGTTTATTTTTCCTTTTACTGCTCCCGATCAAGTACTTGAATTTTAAACAGGATACATTACAAAACTAACTTCAGTCCTCATCACCACTGGTTTCAGAACCTCAAAAATGGAGTTCCATTCTCAGACCTTTGTGACATTATCTAGTTAATGAACTTACCACAATTTTCATTTATACTGAAGTCAATGAATCACAACATCTCTCAAAGGACTGGGTCTAATATTGTTTACAACAAATGCAAAAAGACAGCACAGAAGCTCCAGGAATACCTTTTGTGCCAGATACCTGAAAGTCCTTCTCACTGATGTATGAGTACCCAGTTTTAGCCTAGGGCAGTGTCTGAAGGATGTCTTTTCCAGACATCTCCTGTGACTCATCTGCCCATGAGTTGCTCATGCTTCATTCCATTAATAGTCAGCAGAGCTAGATGAACACTTGGGCAGCATGAGCCTCAAGTGGACATCTGAAGTACTTGGATGACTCTGATCTGGAACTGCCTATTCTGTTCCACAATACATTTCTATTAATGGATATTAATTTACACTTACTTGAGTTAAATTGCCCTTTTTCTGCATTGTTCCTGAAGGCACTGAGAACTCTTTGAATTCTCTGCCAATATGCATCCTTTTATGACTGAAATGGTTGCTGTGACAAGCAGTCACTGCTAATTCTTTCTTCTGTCCATTTTCTGAGGTGACATTCTTCCTAACATCAACCTTCCTGGAAATCATTCATCTATGTTGATTCTTTTAATGTTTTCTCATAATTCTTGATATTTTTAATTTATTTTTAACTATTTAACTAATTTTAACCATTTTAAAATTTAATTGCAGAGAACACGTGCTACGAGGTGAAAAGTTAGGTCTGATTCCTCTCTTTTCTGTTTTGTTTTCCCCTAGAAAGAGGCCTCTCTTTGCTAGGCTATAATCTGTGCAACTATAGCCTGACCAAAAACGTTTTTAAAATGGTTGCCTACCAAAAGTCCTTTGAGAAAAACACTTCCTGTGGTGGATGGATACCATGGATGGTATGTCCCCAAATGTACTACAAAACACAGTATCATACAGTTGAAGTCCCTGAGACCATCAACTTTACAGATTGCTGTGAAGGATATGAGCAAGTTGGGCTCTATTGCTCTCTAGGTAAGTTTTAGTCAGATTAATTGTTGAAATAAATGCTTTTTCTGAAAGAGAATTCACTTAAACTGAAACATGTAAATACTTAATTCAGTTCTGGGCAGTAAGTTCACTGAAAGAAGTAAATCTGCAAAAATCCATAGTAAATTTAGTCCAATGTGATAAGGAGTACAGCTGAAAAACTAATGCTCATGGTTCTTCCTATATGCCACACTTATTCACAAATTCACCAAAATTCCAGGTGAGCAAGAATGTACTTGCTTGTTATCACTCAAAGGGCTCATTATTTGTCCTGGTTCAGGCCAATATCTGCAGCCAAGTGGGGTAGCTCATGTATGCTTGCAATGTGCTGTATCTGCTCTCAATGTGCTTGCATTTACTGCAGGAACTTTTTTCTTAAAAGTAATTTAGGATGCAGTTGGGATAGCATTTCCTTTAATTTGGAGCACTATCAGTTTCCTGGCCGCTAACCCAATTTTGGTGTTAATTTAAGACAACCTGAGGCTTTGGGTAAGATGTTACCACCTGCTTTCCTACCAAAAGTATATTAGGATCCATTCTCTCAGCTACTGCCTTGGTTACTTAGGACTGTTGTTGAAACAGTGACCATTTTAGTGGATCTGATCTAACTTCTGAGTTACAGTAAAACTCTACTCTAGAGGACTTAAACACCTTTGACTGAAGATTGAAGCTTTTCCCACTTCCCACATGAGTATTACCACATTTCAACAGGAAATTCTTTACTTTTAGCAAGAATTGACTCAGAGTTGGAAGGGATTTTTTGAGTAAAATGGGTTTCTAGAGAATCTCCAATAGGTTCCTCTGACAAAGTCCCAGTATTTGTTGGTCTACCAAAGTAAGTTTGTGTAACTTGACACATTTCCAATAGCATTAAAATGGAGCAAAATGTTTTCTTAATCCATTTTTGTAAAGCAGGGATTTACTTTGATTTATATTAAGTTCTTCAAGAACTTCTGTTATCCAGCTGAAGTTATGCTTGTAAAAAATTTGTCCAGGTAGCATTTTGCACTGGATTGTATGTATTTGGTTGAGAAGACTCAAGTTATACTCATATATATTATATATATATATTTTTAATTAAATGCAGCTTTTTCATAAAAGTTGTATGATTTTAACCTGAACAGGCATGTTGGATTAGATAGGATAGCACTATTAGATAGATAACACCCAGAAAACTTCTACAAGACTGAATTTTGTCTCTGAAATTGCTTTTTCTTTGTTTCCCCTTTTCATGGGAATTTACATAATGTCATCACTGTGACAAAAGATCAAAAAGGAAAGGTCCTATTGCAGCCCTGGCTCTCCTTTTGGGTCACAAGATTTAAGTGATTGAGTTCTATGGGAATGCCCCTGAACTCGTCCGTGCATTGGATCATATAATGACACATGAGAGGCTATGAGCCGTATGTTTTGTCATGGGATGTGTCAAGAAGAACGTGTTCATCCTACCTTAAAATTACTTCAGAGCACTACAAAATGAACTTCCAAACATTTTTTTTACAAGATTCTCTCAACAGTTGGTAGAAGAATATTGTATCTAGCAGGAAAATACTTTCAAGAGAAAGGTCAGAACCCAGAAGTAGTTGCTGTGTTTTGTTCTTTAAACAGTTTGCTAGAGAAGAAGAAAATCATAATGAGGCATACATCACCCCTCGCTATTGTATCCTGCAGGTTTTTTTTGTCTCAGTGACTGTGGTGGAGCGTCAGTCAGGGCAAAATGTGACCTGCAGGTTACAGTATTTCCAGGCAGTCTTGTTTGACAAGCAAAGGACTCACCCAAAATAATGCATATTTTCCAAACAGCAGTTCCAGGCTTGAGGAAGCCTCTAGTATGTCCAATTAATGTTGAATAGACACTTCAGTAAGGTCTTTTCTATATACACACATGTGCAAGTGTGCGTACACATGTGTAGAGTAAATAAATTAACCCAACGGCAAGGTTGAGAAGCAGTTGGAGAAAACTGCTTTCTAATTCCCTACTGCAAGGAAATAACCGTGTCAGCCAGATGTTGGAGAGTGACTGGTTGTCTCTATTCACACAAGAAACCCCTTGAGGAACCGTGATTTTCAAAGCATTTCAGAACCTCTGGAAATCTTCCTGGTTGGATAAAAAGTCATCCTGGTTAACACTTTAAATATTTTCCCCCAATAATTACATGCCTTTTAAAAGCATGTCCTCAGAAACCATAGGCCTGACAGGCATCAGCGATTTTATTTCCTGTAACTTTAACAAATCTCTAAATCTCCTGTAAAGTTTAGCTGCAAGATTTCCAATCTGCCCTTGCCACATTGTGGATATACACTCTGGGCAGGTTTGCCTGTGAAGCACTGTGGTCACCTTGACTCTTTTCCTGTCAAAGTTAATTTCGGAATATTTTAGAACATAAAAGGATTTGTCTGGCCTCGAGGTGATTTCTCTGTTTAAATTATTCCAGTATCTTTGCTTTTCAGGGCATTAGTCATATATATATTCAGTGAATGGTAATGCACTGTCTAGACATAGTCTTAAATAAATGATGAAAAGAGAAACTGTGACTGCTGAAATTATTGCACAGCATTCTGCTGAACTTCTGTCACTTTCTTCTTGATGTTATCCACACTGGCATGCTCCCCATCCTACCAGGAGCTGAAGAGGCTGCAGCACCTTTCACAGTCGTCTGGTTCTGGCTGCCCCCAGCGTTTTCCTTCCAGAAGGAAACATTTACCCCTGCCTGGGATATGGCAGGCTTTGCTTTCTTATTTCTTTACTGTTGGGGCAAAAATAACTTAATCATTACTCAAGTCAGTCTGGTAATTCTCATTAATTGCCCATCCGTCCAATAGGATAGTATTAGACATTGGCATGCATGCACAGAAACTGCTTCATTTATTTCTAAAACCAAGTCTCTAAAAGCGAGGAAGTGCTAGAATTCTAAAATTAGAATTAGATGAAGACAGCCATTGTTTCCTCTCCTTTTGCCTGTGCATGCAGACAATTAACCCTCTTCGTTCCCTGACCTGCTGCCTTGCCCCAAGGACCATATTTCCAAGGGCAGCAGAATCCCCCTCAAGAGTATCCCAGCAGTGCTCTCGGTTCACTGTGTGGTTCAGTGCTCTGCTAAGTCTCTTTCTGAACAGAGAATTATTTATCACCTCCTGAGGTGAATCCCCGGGTGATGTCCAGACAGCACTTTATTTTCACACTGCAGTAGGAGGGGAAGGACGCTATCTGCCTTTCGCAGCTGCAGCAAGGCTTGGATATCATCATTGTGTGCCCACTCTGAGACACTCAGTATGTGATTTCTGTTTTTCACTTAATTATTTTTATCCCCAGAGCACTCAGTGCTGCCTTCAGCACAGTATGGAGTGTGAAGCCTGCTGCCCTTTACGGTGACTGAGTGGTCCCCAGTCATCAAGTAGATCTTGAGGCTCCTCAAACTTTCAGAAAACAGCTGTAAAGCCAAAAACCCATTCATTTCAGGCATCCAGGTAGCTCTCCTGTGGGGCTTGGATCTTTCAGACCTGTATGCAGATGTCTGCATGCTGGATGTCACTCCGGCAGATAAAGCTGTGGCGTGGCCCTCCTCTGTACTGCCACCAGAAACCTATGGGATAGGAGTGTTACTGCATGCAGGCAATGCTGCAACATACCCCCAGGGTAGGAAGGTGCCAAAACACTGAGCTTCAAGGGCATGCTCTCACATCATCCCACAGTTGTGTGCTGGCCAAATTTTCTCTATCATAAGTGTGTTCTGGTAAATATGTTGTAGTTTTTCATAGGAAAGGGCATTTATCAGATTCTGAGCTGGCATATCTGCAGGCTGCCCACTGCCCTACTTAAGCCCTGGATAGGCAATCAGGATGGACAACATCCATCTGAGCAGGTAAAGCCTAGCAAGGTTTAAAGATGCCCAAAACAAGGTTGCATGATGAGAACCATTGGTCTGTCTATCATAGAATCATTAAGGTTGGAAAAGATCACTAAGATCACCTCGTCCAACCACTGGCCCATCACCTCCATGCTGACTAACCATGTTCCTCAGTACATTTCATATTTAACACTTCCGTGTATGAAACTCTACCACCTCCCCTCCCTGGGCAGCCTGAGCCAATGCCTCACCACTCTTTCAGAAAATAAATATTTCCTGATGTCCAACCTGAACCTCCCCTGGCACAACTTGAGGCCATTCCCTCTTGTCTTGTCACTGTTACCTGTGAGAAGAGGCTGACCTCCACCTCACCATGACCTCCTTTCATTCAGGTGGTTGTAGAGAGCAATAAGGTCTCCTCCAAGACTCCTCTTCTCCAGACTGAACAATCCCAGTTCCTTCAGCTGCTCTCCATCAGCCCCCTCCAGAACCATCACAGCTTCACTGCCCTTCTCTGGACACGTTCCAGGCCCTTAATACTTTTCTTATAGTGAGGGGCCCAAAACTGAACATAGTACTCAAGGTGCAGCCTCACTAGTGACAGCTACAGAGGGATCTTTGCAGCAGACTTTGTCAGGAGCTTCTTCTGGAGCATCATATATTTGTCTCCCCTTTTGATGCCTGAGAGGAATGCAGTGTTTTGGTCCCCAGCCCTCTGTGTGACACCTGTGTGGATGGAGGCTATGGCTGAGCCAGCAGTGTTGCTCAGCACCCACTGCCTGGGACATGCCTGCAGCTCTCCTGGGCACAGCCTGGTGATTTCAGTTGCTAAGCCTTGGATACTCTGTCTCTTCTTCTGCATGTTTATGCAGAAAATGAGGGAGGAAAGCCTATCTGTTTTCTGACTGATGGACCATTTGGCCGGCTTGCTCCCCAGCTTAGTGGATGGCATAGCTCTGGGTGTCCATCCCTGAGCTGATCGAAGGGAAAGTGTAAATCAAATTTGCAAAGTGAGTTAGTTGCAATTAGGAGGAAATGTGATGTGAATCCATCCTTGTTTTTGCTGATGCGAAAATGATGGCCTTTAGATTTTAGATAAATGGCTTGAATGGCACCCAGCCAGAACTCAGCAGTGATTTCTGAAATTGCATGTGACCCATTAGATTGCTTACACCATACATGTCCAACCCATTAGTTTTATATGTTTATTGCCTTTTTTTTAATGTTTTAAGAAATATATAGAATATATATTTAAAAAATAACTATTGTTGCTATTTACATTAACTATATTATATATTTTACATGTGGCCCAAGATAATTTCCTTTCATTCAGTGCAGCCCAAGCAAGCCAAATAGTTGTACACCCATGGTTTATACTGTGATTCAATATTGCAGAAGAGGACCTGGGTGGAAGAAGCTGCTTTGAACCTCAAACTTGTTCAAACTACAGCTGAAATCAGGAGGAGGCTTTCTAGCAGTAGGATCCTCTTGGAGGAAAAGCTTGTGAAATCAGTCCCAGAGTCAGCAGAGGGTCTTGGTCCATTCTGGGAAGTAGAATAGGACTACTAGACTTGCTGACACAGAAGAAACTTGGGTCAGATTGCACAGGATAGAATTTCTTTAACTGCTGCCCAAAGATCTTGGGGATCTAACACTGGCTCTACTTAAATGCTACTCACAGCCCAGTAAAGTCTGTGTTCACTGATGATGTGCACACAAAGTATACATGTGCAATATAAAGGGGTGGAAAGGTGCTTTCCCATATATGCTGCGTACAAATCTTTAAAATACACATTCACTTAGCCTCTGAACTTCCAAAGGATCTCAGCTCAGTGCCTACACTCTTCTCAGCTTGTGGGCTTTAGCAGGTTTTTCCTCAGAGGTGTGGACTCTCGTCATTAAATGATGTTTGTTTTTCTTAATTATCCTTGAGAAGCACATTATGGGATCTCCAAAAAACGCAGATTAAAATCATTGGTTATATTGGACTATTTATGCAAATACGACTATAAGCCCTGTTGCAGAAATGGCTGAAAATTATAGATGTTGAGTTTTGCGTGGTGTGTTTTGAGTTTTATCCCTGGACTGAAGATCAAACTGGGGATTTGGAGTGCTGAAAATGAGATCTATTCTGGAGTGAACCACAAAGTTAAAGCTCTCCGTATGCAATAGGCTTCAGTCTACCTCAGATTTGCTGAGAAGGGAACCAGGCATGTGCACATAGCAGCAAGTGTCAGAGATTTAGTCTAAAACTTGTCTAATCAACATAATTTGCTTATTTAAGCAGCTTACTTTGCTGAGGCCATAAGGCATAGATTCAGTATTCCCTTCTACTTTTTGGACACCTCAGATTTACTTTTATTCAGAGCCTTCAGATAACAAATTGAAAACCCACAGAAATGGCATCCATGATGTGTCTGTAATTTACTATAGACCTTTCATTTACTATGGACTTTACTATGTCAAAAGTGATTTTCCTGAACTGCAGCCTTCTCCTACAGTGAGAATAGTTCTCATTTTTCTCCAAGCTGACTATAATTGCCTGATAAATTAATCAAGAGTTTGTAGGATCAAAAATTTTTTAGAGTCAAGTGAATGGAAATGGTTAAATGAAAACTCCAGATTTCTAGCATAGACACTACCTGTTCACTTTGATCATTATGTATTATTTGGATTAGTCATAACTGGCACTGAGTATATTTTCTGTCATGTAGTGCTCCAATTTCTCCACAATTAAAATCTATCTTTCTGTCTGTCTGTCTGTCTATATGTTATAATTAATGGAAAATTATCAGTTAAAAATTCTGAATATTTTTATGTCCTTTAAAGGAAACAATGGCATTTAGACTCCTGTTTTTTCCTCATGAAAATCTCTTAGCAGAAGGACACGTTTCTGAAATGTGAGAGGACATATTTGCTATAATTTATACAGCAGTTTTATGGAAACAATTTTCTATATTTTTGTCCTCAGAAGTGTTTTTGTTCCTTAGCGCTCAACAGGTCCAGTGTATTTGCCTCCAGACCTGGTATTTGTCCAATGGAGAATATAGAAACATCTGATTATTCTTGCACGTTCGATGCTGAATGTCCAGGGCTGAAAAAATGCTGCAACTCATCCAAGGGAGCAGTCTGTGTGAATCCAAAGCCAGAGGGTATGTTACTGATAAATTCAAGACTGCTTCTAATAGAAATGTGCTTAATTTTTCCTTCTGAGGGTGGGAGTGGGCAGAACAACTGTTACCATAGTTCTTCATAAAGCAAACATGGGAATCTGCCTTGGGTCAACTCCAGGAAATTTGGTTTCTGTGCTTTTGCCTGTGGGGCTGAACAGGGTGTGCTATAGGTCCATTGAACCTTGCATGGCTTCTCCTCCTCAGCTGGCACTGCTGCCTGCAGCATACTGGAGCAGAAGCCAATAGCTGCATTTGGACCCTTGGTAATCTCAAAGTTAAAGCTGGCTTTAGTTTCTCAGAGCCTTCCTACAGCTCTGTAGCTTTCTATGGCATCACATCTCAGATGACTTGGCTGTTTTGTTTTGTACACTTCAGAAAAGATGTTCTGGTACAACGTGACAGTCCTGGTAAAAATGGATTTTAATGAATTAATTAGAGTGGATTCCCACCTTCTGAATCATTCACGCCTTTTGCATTCCATGGTACGTATGAACACAAGCACTCTCTGTGTTGCTCATCATGTCCACACATTTGTTACTCGCTGATTACCACTTACTTCAGTCCAGGAGGGAGCCCATGGTCACGTGAGCTGGGCACCACCTTGCCAGCTGCTCCCCCTATAGTTTGGGCCAAATGTATTCCTAATTGGTGAATGTCAGCCTCATCCTCCTGGAGCTTAAGTAAAATTGATCGAGTATCTCCTTAAGTAGATTTTTCAGGTCTTTGCCAAGGAGCAGAGAAAGTTTTCGTGTTCTCAGAGTTTTCTTCCTGTCTAAGCAATGTGTGCTGCAGCTTAGCTTTGGGTTTACGACAGACTGGGTCTGGATTTCACGATCTGCAGGGGCATGATGCTTTTGTAAAATGTGATAATAAGAAGAGCTCATGTTGCTCAAATACAGACCTAAATATTGTTTCTTTCCCGAATTTACTGAATTGGTGCTTTTTACACTCAGTTTCTGATGATGATCATTGCACAGGTTATGCCTCATTGGCATACATCTGTACTGATGAAGGTTTGTTCACCTATTTTCCAGATAACTGGTGCCTTACAGCCCTTGAATACCTCTGTGCACCATATCCAGAGTAACTATGCAGAAATGTATGCTGGGACAGTGGCCTCTCAAGTTCTGATTGGACTGCACCAACCAGCTCCACTAGCAGAGGTTTCTTCTTCCTTGAAGAACATGGTTAAGCGTGTGTATGAAGTGATTGACACAGATGTGACAGGTTATTTATTATAATCCTGGCCCTGGGGGAAGCCTTTTCAAGGAGTTTCATTGCACTTGGGATTTTATCTGTATGACTATCAATTATAGAATCACAGAATTATTAAAGTTGGAAAAGATCACTAAGATCACCTAGTCCAACCATCAGCCCATCCCCACCATGCCCACTGCTCATGTCCCTCAGTGCCACATCCACATGGCTCTTCAGGGATGGTGATTCCACAACCTCCCTGGGCAGCCTGTGCCACTGCCTCACCACTCTTTCTAAGAAGAAATTTTTTCCTAATATCCAACCTGAATCCATGGCTTCATAGTCATAGTGAATCCTGTAAACTTTGCAAAGATTACTGAAACCACATATTATAGGGTGAAGATAGACTTGTAATTAATTTTGGAGTGAATAGTTTGGAGGGCTTGATCATGCTTCCTCAGTTGGTTTTTTTTTCCTCTTAATAGATATTCAAGTACTCATGTTTGTAGCACAAGCATTAGTTGTATTAAGCAGTCTCTTAAGTGTTTGCATTGTTCTTGGGAAGCAGATAAACTGTTTTTTTCAGACTTGTGATGCTTCCGGTAACTCGCATTAAATAAGGAGTATTTGTGGTCTGCTAATTACTGCTGTTCATTAATCTACTTCTTTGAGCATTACATAAGTATTTAAATGTGTTTTATTATTGCATAATTATCTGAACATTTTCACCCCTGACACGCATCCATAAATACTGTTTGTCATTAGTTCTTATTCTGTACTGACTCAGTCCAGCTTTCAGTGTGATCTCTGGGCAGATTTTCTTCCTCCACCACTGACTTCACTCCGGTTTGAATGACACCCTGGAACTATGAGAAAGAACAGCCGCTAACTGTCATCTTAAACCAAACACACTGAGTAAAAAGTGGTGGGCTTATAAGTGAATGGGGGCTAGTTTCAGGAAAAGGCAGCATTCTGATTTCATAGAATCATTAAGATTGGAAAAGACCACGAAGATCATCTAGTCCAATCATCAGCCCATCTCCAACATGCCCACTGACCATGTCCCTCAAATTCATATTTAACTGCATAGATATAAATCTGAAATTGTATCAGCAGTTACTACAGATTTACACTGAATTTGTCCTATTCAGAGGCAGATCAGCCTTGATGCTGCTATCAGTATCTGTGTAAGCTTTATTCTTCTTCCTAGATGTTGATGAATGCTCCTATGTGGAATTCAATGCTTGCCCTGAGCAAAATTCCTGTGTAAATCTGGAGGGTTATTACAGCTGCAGCCCTGAACACCAAGAAGCATATGTCAACCCTCTCCAGCTGAGCACAAGAAAAGATGGTAAGAAAAGTAGGTCTCACCTTGGGAAATACTGAGAATGCTTCTGCAGGAACCTCCTGCTTCTGGAACACACAGGGCCACTGCTCCTGTTGGCAGGAGGTGCTGCATGAGCCATCTTGCTAGCTATGTCTGATGAAATGCAGTGTACTTATTTCCAAGATCCAGGCTGTTTCTCATACCTCACCCTCAGCTTTCTCACCTGACAAAGTGTCTGGCCTCAGGCCCTGACAACATGTCACTCATTGTCAGTACACCTCCCCAGTGCCATGGGCAGATACGATTAGTGACTTTACTTGTACTTGAAGTCTCCTTCCCATGTTATGTGACTGCAGCCTGGACTCTGGCATGGTACAAGCCCATCTTCAGCTGCTGCTCTGTTGCTGAGTCTTTTGCTGGAAGCAGCTGGAGTTGGGCAATGTGAGAAATAATTCTTTTCAGAAAAATACATAGGCATGCACAGACACCAATGGGCCTGCTAACAGGCTTAAAGATAATGGAATAAGTAAGCATTTGCAGATTTAACGATTTAGTTAGAAAACAATTTTGCAATCCTTTCAAAAATTAAGATAATGTATTGATTTATCCTTATGTGATATGAAAATATGTTTATTTTAATTTCTATTTATAATACTTCTATTGCTGCTTTTCAGCTGCTGGAAGTGCAAATGATATTTTGCTTCGGATTTGCTTTGTTAGGAATGCTTTAACCCTTTGATAATGCTGTTTCTCCCTTAGGCACAGCAGCATCCAGTCCAAGCTCAGAGTTGGATCCCATTAATATCAGCAGTAGCTCTCCATCTATAAGTAATTCAAGTCTCTTGTCCATGACTAACCAATCTACCGATGCTGGATGCTGTAAGTGACTTTGGATTTGAATGAACATTGCCTTGCTTTAACTCAGGCACTCTGTGATCCCTTTTTTCTGGAGATGGTTGAGTTACATGAAGGCGTTCACAAAAATGGTGGTAGTTTTGGAGTGAATTTCCTCCTACAGAGAAGGAATGAGAAAGGATCCCTCAGTGGGAGATACAGAGCAGGAGCTGTGGTGCTATGAACTGACCCCTGGAGTAGCCCCACTATTAACCTCGTGACTGATTAGGGAGATTGGCCTCCTGGAAGAGGAGGTGACCACGCTGAGCTCACTGAGCCACTGATGCTTGGCAAGCTGTCCAATTGCAGGACCCATCATGGGACTTGGTCTGGGTAATCCAAATCCTGCAGCATGAAGAAGCATACCAGCAAAGGCAGTGGAAGGCTAGCACCACTTACCCTGGGCCTGAATGCATGTCCTGAGCTTATACTGTATAGAGGTGCAGGATGGAGGTGCTTGTCCTTCTACCAGTGCAGAAGCTCCTCCTGGCCAAAGACTCGGGGACATAGTCCATGGAGATGTGTCAGGGAAGCTCTCCATATCCATATTACATTGGAGTTAGCCTTTGTGAATACTCTCTACTATGCATTATGGCTGTCTGGGGGACTGTGATGGAAACAAAGACTGAAAGATTTATCTTTATATCAGTGACTTGGGTCCTTTCAAATGAGAATGGTCACAATCTTTTTTTAACATCCTGTTCTTCTTGCGGGAGGAAATAGCTGTCAGTGGTTCTTTGCCTAGTTTACAGAGACAGGCCAGGTTTTCTTGATCTTCATCTCTGCAGCTTCTGATCTGAGATGTAGCTAAAGAAGTTTGACTGAAGTCCCTCTAGAGGAGGGAGGCATCACTACGTGGGTTTTTGGCAGACTCAGAGATGTGACAACAATGATGTCCCACTATAATAGCTGAAGAAAACAACCCATTTTCCTTAAGGTAACCATTAGCGTGAAGGAACAGATGCTATGGCAGCAGCATACTGAGGTCTCCAGTTTAGTGTGTGGGCTGATGTTTGACCAACCTGACCCCATCTGTTTATGGGAAATGTGTCCAGTCTAACACTGTCATCTCAGCTCTCCCTCTAGTTAGTGGAGGTGGAACGGCTCTGCTAGAGGGCAGTTCACCCTGTCCCATTTAGATACCTCCTACTACTTCAAGGAGAGGAATCATCTCTGAAGGACCTTGTCTTTTCCCATTGACATGACGGTGATGGCATTGGACTAGCATGACATAAACAGGTAAAATACATGCCCACGCTTCACTCCCAGCTTGTAAAAGCTGCAGACAGTGGTGTTTTTCCAGGCATAAATCAAGGCAGCCTTTGCCTGAGGAGGTGCAATTTGATGATTTAAGTGACAAGTAAAGCAGATGTAAACTCACATAGAGTACACAGATTCACTCTTACAAACTTGTTTCTTCTGCTGGAACCTGCAGCAGTCTGCCTGATTATTAGTGTTACTACTGATTTAACACAAATATGTATGCTGAAGGGAAATAAAAGCAATAAACATCCAGCAATTAATCACTCCAGTGGGATGGTTCATGGATGAGCGAACTTTGTACTGTGAAAGGGACAAAATCTGTCTTGACATGATGTAAAGAGGAGCTTCCCCTATTGACTGTAAAAGTGCTTGTGTATAATGGATTTAGGATAGCAGTGTTTTAATGATTAAATGTCGTTTTTGATGTGTTGTCTCTTCCTGGGATAGATCCCTCTGCAATTACAAACCATCAAATCTTCAACGTTACCAGCAACAGCTTTGAAATGTCCTGGCATGTTGCATCTACTCTAAACCATACTTTCCAAGTCCAAGTGTTCAAGGACAAGCAGATTGTAAAAAACATGAAAGCAGATGAAGTGAAAATGAGTGTATCTGGACTGGAAGCAGGTGTGATGTATTCAATAGAGATCAGCTACGAAAGTTGTGGAAAACCCATCCTCTCCCATCAAAATGTTAAAACAGGTAAGTAAATCCTTAAATATATCTTTATGGGCCTGATATAAGTGCATGGGAGGCTATAGCAGAATATTGGCTTTATTTTCTTGGTTCGATCCCAAACTCTCACTTTCCAACAAAAGCAAACAAAATATAAAGAGGTGAATGAACTTCTTTTGAATACCAGTATTTTTATCCAGCTATATTTCTCTTAATACCTGCACATTCAGGTATATATTTGGGCCTAAAAAGTGCCTGAAATTCACTTCCGGATTTAATCATTTTACCCAGTCTGCGCCCGAATCAGGTGTGCTGACTGACACCATGTTCTTGTGGACTCTCTGCATTTAATATTTTGGTCTGAGTGCAACCATTTTGTCTGAATCATCTTCTCCTCTGATTTGTCGTTGTGCATTTTGATGCTGTGTACTACAGAGGCTAAGATATTTGGTGTTACTATGAGGATTCTCAACTACAACTTCACCGAAGATCTCCATGATCCCAGCACCTCAGCATATGAAGAATTTTCAAGGATGCTGCTTACGGAGGTAATGTTAAAATATCTCCGGCTAAAATATTTTTCTTCAATTTAGAATTTATTTAAGGTAATGGAGGATTTTGTGCCCAGCTGAAATAACTCTTGGAAACCATAATATTGTTTTCTTTGACCTTCCTTTTTAATTAACACAAAATCCAACTGACGAAAGAGATCAAATCCTTGGTCTTATTAGCAATGGAGACAAGAATTTTCCCTTACAGAAGAGTAAAGGAATTAAAAATCCAGGCATGCCACAAGGACTCCTTTTCTTGGATCTTTAGCAGTAAACTCTCACTAAATTGACTTGAGGCTTTTTAGTGGATTATTGAAATGACAGTGCTGGCATTTGTTTCAGTGCTGTCTTCTCAGTAAGTGTTGGGCTGCTTGCAAAGTTTTCTTTAAGGAAAAGTGACTGAGTCAGGCTTTCTTCTCCAGCCCCATTCACTGTATGTGCACATGCAGCCATTATCAATGGCTCAGGCCACCAAGAAGGCCTCAGTCATCAGCTGTTTCCAGTGCTCAGCTTCCCAAACCATAAACATATGTCAATATAAATCTGAGGGGAAAAAAAGAGCATCAACAGTGGAGCTGTATTTCCAAAGACAGTCCAAAAGAGGTGTTTACTCATGAGAAATTTCAAGTCTAACCTCTTGATGTAGTTTTATTTTCCACAGTGCTCGTTTTTGTTGCACAGGAGCATTTTTTTTTAGTGCATCTCTTCTGAGGCTGACTCAGACATAATCACATAATCGGAATTGCACAGTTGGGAAGGAAAGGCAATAATGTCTGTCTGTGTTGTTTTTTCTGCACTGAGAGCATGGTATCCCTTTCTCTCTTTTCTCTCTCCTCTTTTTTTTTTTTTTTTTTGTATCTTTGCCCAGATTTGAATGTAGACCACTTAAATAGCTTGTTTGTAGGATTTTTTTTGAGCAAACTGGCTGAATGGGACCAAAGCTGGGTTGATTTATAGTGCTACTTTGCACATTCAAAAGCATACTCTGAGCTGGAGATAGGAATAAAAAACTCAAGCACACACTCAGCCCACATCTGTGCAGGTGGGTCTTCTAGTATGTGGTGGTCACATTCAGATTGCCTGCTGGGAACAGCCCCTGGCCTGTGCTAAGTGCCAAAGCCTACCTGAATATTGCCGGAGGGACTGTAGCTGCCAGATGCCAAAATCACCAAATTCCAGCTCCTGGGAGCTCTCCCTTATTTCCTGTGTAGCTGAATATAGGAGAGTCTTGGGACATGAGAGCTTGTGTGACCTGCAGAGCTAACTTGAAGGGTGTAATGCATGCAAGCTTACCTTGTAAAGCATGATTAGTTGGGGCAGAAGGAAATCTGCTTATTTGAACGAGAACGGAGTTTGGTTTGTAAGATAAGAGGTAAGATGTATATCATTTTCAAGAGTGCATCAAGGAGATACGCACTTCTATGTACCTAAATAATAACTGAAACACTTTGAAACTTTTCTTTTTACCACATTTCCTATTAATGTTTAAGAATGTAAGTCTTTAGAAATGGTACCACCATAGCTCAGTTTTAAAAAGCAGCTACTGCTGCTGAGTTCCTAATTGCCAATGTTTCTCTAACTCAACTCAGATTGGGAATTCCTTTCCACCCAACATTTCTGCTTTATACAAATCTGGGAAACTGAAACTGCAGATTGAATCCCTGCGAGCTGGGAGCATCGTTGTGAGACTCAGAATTACAGTGCAGGATCCTGGGTTTCCAGTTAATGCCTCCACCTTTGCCCCAGTGCTTTCATACTTGTACAATGGCTCCGTACTTTTGGTGGATCAGCAGAACTCTACAGTAGAAGGTAATTTTAAAATTATTATTATTTTAATAGCAGAACAGTGTTTGATATTTTGATTGCGTGCAGCATCACCAGCATTCTTCCTGAAAAATAGGGAGACAAAGTGTGCAGAGCTAATGATGGTTTGTTGGAGGGAAAGCCAAGAAGGAGCATGGGTTGTCCTCAGGTATCTGCAGGCACCACTACCCTCCACAGTGCTTAAGGAGCAGAGGATTCCATTGTTTCCCCATTGATTTTCCTCTCCTCTCCCCTCTGTCAGCTGCGGGAAGTTTGCCATATCTTTCTTGCCCTGAAGTGAGGACAGGATTACTTTGGAGTATTTGTAGCCTTTAGATACTCATGCCCCCTAGACAGTTTTGCACTTCAAGGCTGTGGAGCTGAACTTGGGCCAGGGTTTAGGAAATCTAGCTGAAGAAATACCCAAATGTCCTCGCAGTGAATAGGACTGAAGAAACACGTAAGGAATTTAGTTAAATTGGGCCTTTGTTTCATCTTCAGTAATCACGTTTTTATCTACAAAGGACTCGTTTCTGGCTTCAGGTTTCCCAGCTGGCAGAGCCAGCCAGAGCCCAAAGAGTTGCCAAAGTCAACAGAATGGGCTATTCTTCTCTCTTGGTGCACTGAGCACTTAATAGCTTATTTGCTGTGATTAGGGAAAACTCTCCTTGGAGTTGCAGAGCATATGGATGACAGGAAGAAAACAGAAGAGAAACTGCACCTGAAACCTACAAATATCACAGCACCAGCAGGAACTGAATTGCAAGATGCAGATGTGCGCCAACATCCCTTACAAATATTATCTGGCTGCACACGGAGTCTGAGTGTCCTGGGGAGTGTGCAGGAGTGGAGAAGGCAATATTTTGGGGATGTTTTTTAATGGCAGGAAGCCAGATGGCTTCCAGTAGCAGCACTCTAATCCATGAGTGCAGCCAAATTCTCCACTCCTCCTTTATCCTTCCTAGGACTACAGTAAAGGCAACTATTTCCTAGCTCTGCGCAAAGAAACACTTGTTTGACATGAGTTTCTTAAAGTCAAATGTGGAAAATAAGACCAAGGAGTGCAGTGCTTGAAGAAAACATGGAATCACACAGTGGCTGAGGTTGGAAAGGACCTCTGGGTCTACCTGGCCCATCCCCTGCTCCAACAGGGATACCCACTGTAGGGTACCCTGGGCCATGTCCAAGCGGCTGCTGAAGATCTCCAAGGAGATATTGGAAGATCTCAAGGCTGTATCATTTCCTTGCCCCTGAGAATCCTGGAGTGTGACCTCTGGTAGTAAGACCACACAGTACATATGTAGAGCAATGCCACCTGGACCTCTGTGGAGCCTGGCCACCAGTAGACTAGTGTGCTTGGCTTAGTGACAGTGACAGAGCAGGGAGTTTGCTTTGGAACTGCAAAGATGAAGTCAGGAGGGACTGACTTTTAGAGAGCACAACTGCAGGGAGTGGAGCAGTTGCATCCCTCTTTGTAGTCTCATACAATTATGAAACTTCCTGCCAAGATTAATTGAGACACTGAAGAGGTTGTCTGTTATATCTGTTTGTATGAGGCATGATAAGGAAAGAGAAAGAGACGTGTGAAGTCAGGCCCAAGGTCAATATAGCAATATCATGTCCTGGATAGCACAGGAGTCAATTCCCAGAGAAGTGAAACAATATGGCAGGTGCAGGAAGAGTGTGTGTGTGTGCATATATACAAGTGCATGTGCTAGCACCATGGAGGACAGAGGAGACAATATCAGTGTTTGGCCTGATGTGTAGTTGAATGTGGTTTCAGAAGTGAAGTCTGCTTAAAAAGCCCTACTAAGTAATGGGAAAGGAAACCCTCAGAGCCAGTGGAGCCAGTGAATGTAAGTTACTTGGTATTAGCATTTGAGCATCTGTCCGGTGGTGTCTGAAGCCATCAGGAGTCACATTTACCTCATGGCACAATAAGTCATGAGGGAGAGCACTCCCACTGCTGGTGTTTGAGTCAGTCCTGTATGCTCTTGCATCCCCCCTGAGTGGTTCAGGCTGTAAATTAATAGCCAGATGCTGGCCACAGTCACATGGAATTACATAATGGAAACAGTAATGGATACACCAACTATCTAATGAGAAAGAAGGGGAAAAGAACTGAAATATTAACTGGGAGGAAAGAGGAAGCCTGCGTGCAAGCAAAGAGATGCACGTCTGTACGTGCATGCACACATGCTCTGTGCTTTCTCTTTCTAGACTGGGGCTTTCCTTTGTTTCTGAGAATTAATCGCAGTGACTAATCTCTGCATGTTTGCAGAACAAGCACTTACAATAACACATTGTTCAGAACAATATTCGAGCCTCTGATCAAAATTATTTAACCCAAGACACGGCACTCAGACTAGTTTTCTGCTTTCCTTCACTCTGCCCAGAGGCAGCAAATGTATGTGCACAAATGAGTGCACACAGGGAGTGGTCACATGGAATTCACTGGGATTGTTCATATGCAAAGCATTAACTCATCCTTTGCCTGTGTGCTGGAACAGTGTGCAAGTGGTAGTATGAGACTCCAGAGCAAAATTCTCCAGGAGTGAAGACACTCAGCCATAAAACTGATCTGTGATGGAAGAAGCGTCTCTAATGCATTCACAGTGGTGGAAATTAGACTTAAGGAACACTCTTATAGCATACTGATGCCTTGATGAGCTAGGATGTTTTTTTCTGAGACTGTCCCAAAGGGAATCACATCTGTTCAGTGTTACCTGTGAAAATAAATTATTTATAAAAAGAGTTTTTTTCTCCTAGCACTTCTTCTGTTAAGAGATGAAGAGTGCTTATTATTTGCATTTACCTTTTATTTGAAGCAGAAAATGATTTGGATTCAGTCCCTATTTACTATTCTAGCTCATGATAGCTAGTGCTAACAGAACTATCCATTACTAATGGAGTTATGCTATGCACAACTGTGTATTTATGAGGTAGCCCTGGTACAAACACACAGAATTTTTCTCACTACAAGTAAGTGTTTAATTCTAAAACAACAAAAAAAGTCTGAATAAAATCAGTACCTGGAGAAAATATTTTTAAGCATACGAGGACAAAGGTTGATCTTTATGTGACAGGACAAAAACGCCGTTAGTGTTCTGCATCACTTAGAGCTTGTCTGTCAGGCAAATGACAGATCACATTCCTAAATTCAAATACTGAATAAAGGACTTCTTGTTATGATTTCTAGCTCAATGCAGATAAGAGGCTGTCTGACTGATCTTCTCATTTTTATCTTACAGACTGGGATGAATGTGCTTCTCCCACCGACAATGACTGCTCCATGTTTGCACATTGTATCAATCTGATGGGCTCATACCTCTGCAGATGCAAGACAACCATGGACACCAATCCATCCCGGCCTGGAAGAAACTGTGAGGGTGAGCAGAAGACTACCATGTCATTTCCCTTTGTCGTGGAAAGTTGAAATAAGTTATAATTTTCTACCTGTGCTTTTATTGCATCGGTTTATATAGCTCACAAAATATATAGAGATGCACATTTAGCATCTCTGGCCAAAGGAGAACCTCTCTATACATGCAAGTAGGCCTCATACATTGGTTGTTCTGAAAATAATCCCTCCTATTTATTTCCAAGAAATACACAAAAAGCACAATAACACTGTTTGATAGAGCAAATTCTCAGCTACAGAACACTATTTGTCAACACTGTCATTGACATTAGCTTTCATTTTTGCCAGCAATTAACAACAGCCCACATGTTGCACTTATAACAGTCTGAACCAGCAGAGATGACACACTGTCACTACTGCTGAAACTCACCACACGCCCCTCACTGTGCTCGCATTCACTGTTTGGTCAGCAAGCATCAATGAATGTCAATGGGTGCCATTTTTTCTGCATAGAGGAATTCAGTGACACACCTTAGCATCATATGCCCTTCCATGTCAGACCCTCTGCTGCCATCTGTCACATGGCAACAACATGTAATGGGTTACTGGCAGGAAGGTTCAGCCTCTACTGCCTCTTCCACAACATCCTCCTCTGAAGTCATGGGCCACCATAATAAAATAGGAGGCATTTGTTTTGGAGCTACCTTGGCATCTTTGCATGTAGTCTCTGAACTTTTCCTTGATTAGCCTAAAGACTGACTGCAGAAAAATATTATTTTGGTATCTTTTTAGCTAATTTCTTCCCCTGCATTGATCCATGGCCTGCTAACCAGAAGAGATTCAGGACTCGAATCTGCTTTTATGTGTATGCATGTAAACAGGTTCAATGCCACAAAAATCACATGGGCTACAATGCATTTATGAAATATCCAATGTTTCGGTAAAGTTATTGTATGTGGCTTTGTGGTTTCAGCCCAATTTCCAGGTCAGACACAACATGCTCTGATGCCTCCTTGTCTGGTTTGAGGTTCCAATGCTACATCTATTGTTTTGCAGGTGAGATTGTGAGCCCTCTGACCGAAAGAACAGCCCTCGAAGTAGCAAGCAGCACACAGCTTGCTCCTGAAGCAAGCTCTGCAGCCTCTGCCTTCCCCACCATCACTACAGGCTCTGAGATGAGCACCATCACACACCACCTTGCTGTACTGCCACTGGGTGAGAGGCAAGCACCCCCTCACCATTCTACCACCAGCACTCCTCCAGCTCCTTGGAATAAAAGCCTGACTCCACACACAGCCAGAGACAATAGCCCCATAGCTGTGACTGCAGAGCAGCAGACCACAAGTCCATCACAGCAGAGCTCATTGGCTGAGTCTTCCCCTTGTACAACACAGCAAGTGGCCACTCTCATAAATGCATCCATTGGCACAGACAAGCAAGAACAACGTAGTTCTCCATTGCCAATGTTATCAAACCAAACAGCCTTTGGTGTCTCTGGAAGTCATGCAGCTTTTGAAGAGCCTCAAATCCACTCTCAAGATGGCCCCATCACAGCTCTGTCAGCCACAGGGGATGCAGGAGCTCCCATTCTCATTGCCACTCTCAACACACACATAGAGACACAAAGAGAGAACAGCTCTTGGGCTGAGAATCACACCACAGCCAAGGGGTCACCAGCTCTGCCAGGCTTCTCCTTGCCTCCTAGCTCAATGCCAAGCCCAGTCATGCACCACAGTGAGTATACATCCAGCTGGGCATGCATGCATGGCAGTTTGACTGCATGAGAAGGAAAACTTCACCCAGATTCCAGAAAGATGCACAATTGTCTCAGTGATCTAGGATGAAGGTGGCTAAAATTAGTTTGTCTATGTCAGAATTATTTCCTTGCAGGAACTGGCACTTTTTTTCTAAATTAATATGTCATAATAATTTCACTTTCAGGTGATAGCTTTATCGATGTTACACTTCCTCTTCCCAAAGCGGATGAAGCAAATCATACAGTATTCTAAGTGTGGCTCATGGAAATATATACTACTTGCTCTGCCACTACTTGCTCTATAGCAGCAGCCCACAGCTACCTCAGAGACCTAGGATAGCACAGCACTGCCATCCTGTTACCCTTCATGGAGCATGGACTAAGCAGAGCTCTGCAAATCTGTCATGGGATTTCCAGGAGCTATGTGACAACCTATGAACCATTTTTTCAAGAGAGTAACTGGACTGGTAGGGAGGACTTCATCTGCTTGGGTTTGGGCAGATGTAGTGTTTCTCTTTAGAGGATTTTTCTGCTGATTGGAGCTGAATCATATTTCAAAGATTTGATCCTCAAATTATGGCTTTTAAAATTTTTTAAAAATTTATTTACTTTTTTTTTTTTTTTGCTATAGGGATGCTACCATGTCTGCTCGTCACTGAAAATATTTTTTCTTTAGTGCATTAGCTACTGGTACCTATTTATGTTTTGTTTCAGCTTATCCTTGTTCTTTCCATCATGCCTTCCACATTTCCCTGGCCTCAAACCATACTTCTCTGTTCTTTTCCCTTCCCTACAATCTCCTGTTCCTGGAGGCCTCCATTGACCTGTGTTCGTTTCTCCTTGGAAACTCTGTTTTTTGGCTATGCGGAGCCAACTCTGCTACTTCTCCAACTATTCTTGTGCCACCAGCACATCACCAGTCCTGATCACTGGTGCCACAGAGTCCACATATCCCATCCTGCTGTCTTGGACAGCATCCATGCCAGTGTCTCTTTTCTTCTCTTGCCTTCACTCTTGTTGTATCCTTTGTTGCCCAGTACTGGCAAGACCAAGGTACAGAGCCAGGCATGTAACTTGTTTGGGAGCTTGCTGGCCAAATGGGGTAAAGAATAATTTTGAATTCAACATATTGACCTCAATTGAAAAGCTCCATCTACTGCTTAAGTCTTTTAGTCTTTCTTTCTTTCTTGTTCCTGGGGAGCAAGAGGAACACCACAGAGGTGTCCCACCAGCTGGAAGCAGGAAATTGAGAGGGCAAAGCCCCACATTTGGTGAAGTTTAACATAGAGCTCCTCCTTGTGGCAACATCTATGACCTGGAAGATTAACAGCCAACCCTTCATAGTCTGTTCATGTCTTTTAAAAACCTATATATATATGTATACATATCTGTATATAGCCATTTGAAAATTGTTCAGAACATTTTCCCTTCTCTCTATCAGATAAAAGCGGTTTATCTCCTAAATACCTATGAAATACCTGCGCTTACGGCGCAGCACACTCCACAGCAGAAAGCAAACCCCAAGTCTTTGATCTTGCTTGTGGTGGTGGTGGTGGTTGTAAGGGTTCCTTTGGGGATCAGAAGTATACTGGGACAAAGGAATCCTATTTTTGTGGCTTCTTTAAGGAGGCACGACTTTCCTCTCCTGTGCAATGCTTCACTTGATGACAATTTATTTTCTTCCAGTGCTTGTCCCAGCTCAAAAGCTGTATCCAGTATGACTAGGACTGATTTTGATGCAGTGTGATCCATACAGTCTATGGAGAACCCTGCTTTTCCATTATTGTTTCTTCAGAAAAATCAGTTAATATGGAGAGTAAAGTTCAGTGTAGGAATCTGACAGTATCAGGGCTGGAAATTGATGTCTTATGCACTGTTGAAATCAGGACAGAAATATGTAAGGAGGAAAGCAAGATGGTACAAAAAAAAGTAAAACTGGTAACTTGTTTCAGAAAGAATTTTAAGGTGAATCCTTAGCTAGATGGTTGTGTTCTTGGAGTCTTTGGTGAAAACTATCCCATATTCATAAATGACATTATTGTGTTAGAACTTGCTAAATCTAAGAGTGATTTGTTAGCAGATGGAAGGCACTGTGTAGGTAATTGGGTGGTGATGGTCATGGGATTGGGTGATATCAGTCAGCTTTTCTGGTCAGCTAATAAAAGGATGCTAGAGGTATGAATCATGTCTTCAGAAGTGCTTTCTCTTCTGCCTGTGATCACCTTCAGTGTCTGTGGTAACAATGCCAAAACCAGTGATATCAAAAAATGACCTAAACTATTTGAGACCGTTTTAATGTGATTCAACACACACAGTTTCAGAGAGGAGATGTTTACTCTCTTGGATTAATCTTATTTTACACTGTCTAAAATGACGCAGTCTAATCCCAGGCAGCTGGCAAGCCTTCCTGTGAGGCTGGAGGGAAGAACTTGGAAGGGTTTGCCCTCCAGAGGGGCTGGTGTGTTCCCATTACAAATAGAGAGAGTTGAGATAGGAGTTGAGATTGGAAGAGGAGTTCAGTGAGCACGCACTGCCATAGAGAAACATTCCAGAAGCCCCATAGCATGTGAGGTAGAACTGACAGCTCCAAGTCATATGGGAAGTCTGTCCTTCTTGAGAGGCACCCAGAAGCCAGAAAAAGTAGACCCTGCTACTGGACACCTGTGTTGAGGCTATGTTTTAGATAGCTGGTCTTTGGCAGTTGTGTGTACTCATGTGGCTAGGCATGCTTGAGACTGTCAACAAACCATGGAATATGTAATACAATTGTCTTCTTTTTTACTCTGCAGCTGTCCAGAAACTTAATGGAATGGTGCGGATAACAAATGTGAAATACTCACCAGGCTTTAGCAATGCAAGCAGTGAAGAATATCAAAACTTTGCACAGCTCTTTGTTGATGAAGTAAGTGGCTAAGAAGGATGTGACCTTCTACTGGTCACCATGTGCGTAATCTTCTTCCCATGAAGGGTGTATGCCACATAAGCATCCCTCAATGCACCTATGAGATCTGACTCCCATTGAGTGAGCCTGCAGCGGTGTTTTAGGCTGAGGTGAGAATCTGTGATTCTCTGAAGCCTCTGTTTCCTCTGCTTCCTGTGTCTGGTTATACAGGTTTATTTATTTCCTCCAGGGATACACTGAAATGTTAATGAATATTTGCACAGTGCTGCATTAACCTTGCCCTGTGCATCACTGTATTAATGAACGTTGTGATCATTATTACCCTTTGTCACAGGCTGACATTCCTTCCAATCATCCTTTGTTGTAGCCCTGTATCTGCAAAGGGTGTGGTTTCTTGTGAAGTCACCTCTGCCCTCGCCTCTAATTAGAGCACAGGACATCAAAGCACACAGCCATGTCAGTTCCTCCTTCAGCACACTCTTAATGTCCGGGTATTGCCTCTGACAGCATTGCTCTTATCATTTCTCGGTTAATTTTATCAGAAATGTGTTTCTGCTGATGTTTGCTCAAACACATCTTGGAAAACCTCTGGTTATGCTGCGCTGCTTTATTGCCTTCTTTCTCCTTTTTTCAGAGGACTGAAGCTGTGATGATAGATCCAATACTGACCATTGTTTGCCTCTTCAAACACTGCAGAAGTCTCCTCAGCCTCTCTCTGTGGTCAGGGCTGCAGTCTGACAGCAAACACAGCTGTCTGCAGGACACTCACTGGCAACTCTTGGTAGTCAGGCAGAGGTCAGGCCAACACGAAGTTGGAGAATACTCTAAGAAGGACAATGTGTGCTCTGTTTAGCTGTGCATGGTGTTTTCTCAGATATCATATAGGTTTCCCACTGGTTGTTACTGGTTTGCACCTTTCTGGATGTGTTAGCACACCACAGCTTTCTCTGTGTTGTTTCAGCCCCAAGCTGTCACATCAGAAAAGCAGCCGCAGAGTGAAAGGGATGTGATTAGCAAAGTGAAGAGGGAGCAGCTCTCCACTGACCTCACTTCCATTTAGCATCACTTGCTGCCTGAGGCTATTTTGCAATAGCACGTTATTAAAAAGGGCTAAAATGAATGTATTTTCTTTGTGAGCTGCTCATTCAGATGCCTTAATCCAGCAAATCATGGATCCAAGTTGGTATGGAGAACCTGTAACATGATTATATAAAGGAACCAGAGTAGGTTTTGTGTGGGTTTTACCCAGTTCTCAAAGTTCCAGTTGGAAAAAGAATACTTGTGATTATAAGGCACCCTCTCCTTTTTATAGCACTCCAATTCTGTGGACCAACCACAGGTGAGCTGTTTTAGTGATGATTCCATCTACCCCTGAGCCACTGTCTATTGCTCTAACAACCTCAGAGGAGTTCAGGTTGGATATTAGGAAGGATTTCTTCTCAGAAGGAGTGGTAAGATACTGAAAAGGCTGCCCAGGGAGGTGGTGGAGTTCAAGAACTGTGTGGATGTGGCACTGAGGGACAAGGTTAGTGGGCATGGAGATGGGCTGATGATTGAACTAGGTGATCTTAGTGGTCTTTTCCAACCTTAGTGATGCTGTGATTCTATGAACTTTGTCAAAACCTGCCATGAGTGTTTTATTACAAATGTTGTTTGACACCAAAGTAAGGGAAGTTCAGGAAAAAAGGGTCAGCATATTTCTTTCCCAGATTACAAGGGCCAGAAATTGATTCTTCTAAAGTAGGAAGGGAAAGTTTCAGAGATTTTAAAAGCACTCTCAAATTCCAGTTAAATAAATTTTGCTGAAGATTTTACTTAAACCTCTTTGGAGTTACCATCTACAATTGAGAGGCTTTATAAGCCTTAATGTGTATAATGGTCTTCTGCGTAGAGCTGCCCTAGCACTTAAATGCCACGTGGTTAAACTGGCAGCACAACAAAAAGAAATGCTGTTCCTTAAATAATGTGTAGATGAAAGCAAGGTAATAACTTGATGTGACAATTTGCACTGTCATTGTCCAGACTAGCTCCATCATCCTACTTGTACTGCACCTGAAGAACAATGTAGCTAAGGGTAAGAAAGTGCTTTAGTCTTTGCTACAGCCAAGAGGAAAATCATGAGAAGTAGAGCTTGCCCCCAAGAAAATGAATGAGGAATACAAAAAGTCTGAATTGAGAATGTGTTCACTGATGGGCATTAAATTCCTGAATGCAAAAGCTTGATTCAAATTCTAGTGTCTTAAATACTGTCTGACACACAGTGGGAAATAACTGGCAATGCCTTGTCAAGGTGACCTCTCATTTGGAACTGACACAGCCTTCATTTTATGTAGCTTAATGCACTTAAAATAATTGCATTCAAAGCTATCTGAGTGTGGAATGAAATTTGAAACAGGGATTAAGGCATCTACGCAATTAGAGTATAGTTGTCTTATTTTATTAGGGTCATTCCCTTCCTTTGGTGCTGGCATTTGTTCTACTGGTGTTGCCTTGCTCTCCTGGGGGTCTCTTCTGGCACACCTGTTTCTCCTGGTTTGGTGCTGCTGTGTTTTGTGTGTGCTACAGAAATAGTAGCAACAACAGATACAAGATATTTCATTTTTCTTGTGAGAAATATGGAGGTTTCTTCTAAAAAGTTCTCTCTTTTCAGTCTTTTCAAGCCCTGCTTCATCCACCATTATGTTGGTAGCCCAGGGTGTGGTACCTGTAGTGAAGTCCTGCAGTCTTCTGAATAAAGGGTTTTGCAGTGTCACCTAGTGGCTAAATACAAGTACAGATGAGTATCACAGTGGAGCTTTTTGAGCTGAGTCCTCAGTAATGAAAACTGTGGATAAGGGCAGAAACAAACAAACAAAAAGCAAGCAACAAAGCAAACATCCCAAATCTAAGTCAGAGGGAAGCACCAATAAAATGAAAACTTCAGGAGAAAGCTGAGAAGGAAATAGAGGTGAGATTGGGAATGAACTAAGAGTTCTCTCTGAAATCAGTGAGTGTCCAGAAATTCAGGAAAAAAAAAAAAAAAAAAAAAGATATAGGGCTTACCACCAACCATTCAGAATGGATATTGGCAGAAATTTCTTCTCAGAAAGAGCGGTGAGGCAGTGGCACAGGCTGCCCAGGGAGGTGGTGCAGTCACCGTCCCTGGAGGTGTTCAAGAGCCGTGTGGATGTGGCACTGAGGGATGTGGGCAGTGGGCATGGTGGGGGTAAGCTGGTGGTTGGGCTGGGAGATCTTAGAGGTCTTTCCAACCTTAATGATTCTATGAAATTGTTGTGAAAGGGCAGAAAGGGAGAAGGGACTGTGTCCTGAAGCCCTGTGGCCTAGGGAACAGGGATTTTGGGGCTCCCCAGGCTTTCCCAATGAGGTTGCCCCTTGCATTCTCCCAGCTCTGCTTGCACACTCCCATGGGGCACTGCAAGCTCTGTTGCATACGGCTTATTGGTATGTGGGAGCCCTCTTGTGGGTGCAAGCAGAGAGTTTGCTCCATACAATGCAATTAATTCCAGCAACTCAAAAAAAGGCTACAGCGTGCCTACAGAGCGTGGTCTGCTTGGCTGGATAATACACAGTGGACAGATGCATCTGCTTTGATACATGGAGTTGTAGTCACCTGGAACAATCCAGGGGGGAAAAAAAACAACAACAACAAAAATGCACATGGGCTATATGCACAGGTGTGAGAAAAATGAGGATTCTGACAGTTCTCTTGTCAGCTCCCACAGCTGCCCCATTGATTCTCCCTAGGCTTTCTTTGGCAGCAGTCATGGCCTATGCCCTGAGCATTGCTCCACTGACACCAGCTCTGTTTGAACTCATGGCTGAGCTCCAGCCCTTCTGCTGCAGATATTTCCTGCAGGAGATGTATAGAGGAAGAAGGGGTTGGAGGTGATCACAGCACAGTCCCCACCCACCCCCTTAATGCTCTAGAAAGCTGAGCAAGGGAAGGAAGTGCCTGCTGTATCCTCAAGAGATGGTCTTAAAGTTGAGTAGGGATGTAGGGATGTGAGCTGCCAGTTTACTATTGCACTTCTGTTGGCAGTTTCTAAGCACGATTATAATACTGACAGCTCAGGACCACCTGATTCAGGCTTGGAAGTGATGACCCGCTCTTTCTTTTGCTGCACCTTTTAGTTGTAAGTATGGAAATGATGCAGTAAGACTTCCCAGAAGTATGGAGAAAAGATATTATGAAACAGAGGGGATCTGTGAGCATTCCCTAGACCTAATGGAAAAAGTCACAGTGTTGATGGGTGGTATCACACAGCCTGTGCCTACCCTGGCATCTGACCTTCAGGTGTGCACTGCACTCTGCATGCAATGTGGTTGGATGCTGGAGCCAGACAGGTGTGCAAGCCTCTGCGTGTGTGTTCTCTGTGTCCCCTTGGGGGATCTCTGCAGGTAGGAAGGGAGTCCTGTTCAGTCCTGTGAGGCTCATTGTGTGGGCAGCCAGATTAAAACAATTAAGGGAGGACTTGTGGATGTTTTCCAGTTTCTCTGAGACAAGTCTGTCCTTCTGTGTAAAATGTTTTCTCAACATACTCTTTACAGCTGTACTCTTATTATCAGCCTTCTGTCTCATCTTGGGTTGGTCCTGCTAGACAATGCCATCTGCCCTGCATCTGCTCTTCCTCTGACTGGTGCTGAGCCTGGAGATGGAGGGCAATGGTGCTGCAAATGCCGGAATTGCTGTGTGTCTCTGAGCTCCTATGTGTGCCTGACAGGCTTGTCCCATTGCCACTCTAATGCAGGAGGAGATGTTCCTGTGGATGGCTGCCCTGCATAGGCACCAAAAGGGGCAGTTCAGGTTGGATATTAGGAAGAATTTCTTTTCAGAAAGAATGGTGAGGCACTGAAACGGGCTGCCCAGGGAGGTGGTGAAAGTATTCAAGGATCATGTGGATCTGTCACTGAGGGACATGGTTAGTGGGCATGGTGGAGACACTGGTCGGTGAACGAGATGATTTAGAGGCCTTTTCCAACCTTAATGATTCTGTGAAGACTGGAAAAGGAGGAGGTCAAATCTACACCTCCAGCTCTCTAATTTCTATTCTCAGAACAGGAGATGGAGAAGCTGAGTAGCCCAACAGATGCAAAACCTCAAGCAGAGCTATGTGGTACTGTTCTGCAGAAAACTGACTGTCCCGCTCTCTAGCATTCTCTCAAGGCTGCTTCCAGGCTGCCCACAGCTGAGGCCCAGTGAGTTTTGGCACAGGTGATGTTTTCTCTCTTTGGCTGCTAGTGAGTTGCAAGGTGACTGTATACAATACCATAAACTTTATTGACTTCTTCAGGATGCCCTCAGCTCAGTCAAGGCTTAGCACTGCAGTGCTTTGAGAGAGACTGTCCCCATTCAAAGTGTTGTGGAGCCACTCCTTAGCCTGGCTCTTGGATGCTCAGGGAGGATTTGTGATCCACCTTGTATGGCATTCAAGAAGGCTGAATGTTGTGTGCTTCACTTGGGTCATGACAACTCCTTGAAGCGTGGCCTTGGGGAAGCTGCCTGATGGAAAAGATCCTGGGGGCACTGGTCAACAGCCATCTGAACATGAGTCAGCAGTGTGCCCGGGTGGCCAAGAAGGCCAATGGCACCCTGGACTGCATCAGAAATTGTGTGGCCAGCAGGACTAGGGAAATGATTGTCCCCTTGTGCAACACCACTGACACTGCACCTCAAACAGTGTGCTCAGTTTTGGATCCATCACTACAAGAAGGCCACTGACTTGTTGGAATATGTTCAGAGAAGAGCAGTGAATCTGATAAAGGGATGAGAAAATGACACATGAGAAATGGCTGAGGGAACTGTGGCTTTTCAGTCTGGAGGATTTTGAGCGGAGTCCTCACCACTCTCTACAATCATCTGCAAGGAGATGGTAGCGAGCTGGCTGTCAGTTTCTATTCTTGCATCCTATCACCTGTCACCTGAGTAAATGGCCTCAAGTTGTATCGGGAGAGGCTTAAATTGGATGTCAGGAAGAATGTCTTCACAGAAAGAGTGGTGAGGCATTGGAAAGGGCTGCCCAGTGATGTTATGGAGTTCCCATTCCTGAAGGTACTTAAGATATATGTAGATATGTTGCTTAGGCATGTGGTTTAGTCGTGGGGTAAGTAGTGTTCTGTGATGATTGGACTTGATCTTACAGTGATTTTACAATTCTGCATTCCTGCAATTTCTTCTCTCCTGCTGTTATCAGAGGCCTTTGCAAGGAGTCGTGCCAAATGACAGATGAAGTATCTTAATCACTCCTTTAATGCTCACAGTTAAATATATGCCCTATCCTTCAGCTACTATAGAGTGAAAATATTATAAAACAAAGAGTAATTTTTAATGCTGTTTCCCTCCAGAGTATGAAGCACAATCATTATGCATAACATTCTTTTCAGGGCAATGTACAATGCCTAAAATATAATTGCTTCTATCTACTCATTTTAATGTGTACTTTGTTTTCATTCCAGATACATAAATCTCTGCCCCTTGACGTCCTTCAGCAGATGGATGCTGCTCTGATTAAAGTGTTGATAACTGATATTACTAATGGGAGCACTGTGGTAAGTTTCCATTTACTGATTGCAGAAGATGTGGATATCGACTACATCATCACCGCTTTTCGTGATGCAATTGAACACAGCTCCTATTTCACAGTTGACAAGAACAGTCTCTCCATAAATGGTAAGCAGCTGCTTATAGCCCAATTGTTCTTCAGAACTAGAAAAATCATAAAGCCTATTATTATTATGTTTTTTGTTAGGTGAAAATATCTGTAAAACAAATGGATGAGAAACCATTCTCTCTTTTATTATATTGCTTCTGCTTATCCATCCAATAAGCTTTTTCAGAAAACATCAAAGGATAAGAACAGAGGTTCACCTGATCAGAACAAACTCGTCTCTTTTTCTCTAGCTAGCAATAATTTTATAGAGAAGAAGATGTAGAGTTATTAGAAACTGTAACAAACTGAGGGTTTTATTAGCCACCAGTGGAAACGTGTCATTGTACACAGACATAGTTAACTTCATTTAAAATTATTCTGAAACACATTATCTGCATTGCACTGATAATTTTGAATAAGATAGAAATCCAAGGCACAAATAAATGAAGATTCCTGCACGGGGAGTAGGCGTTTCCTTCGCTCACCTGTGGGCCGGGAGTTCAGATGAAAGTAAACAGTTTGTCAAGATGAGCACAATGGCTTATTGTTGAATCTCTTTTTCTTTGTGAGATCTAAGTCAGTAACAATAAACAGTAGTCTCCTGACTAACTACTGTTGAATCCTGTTCCACAAACTGATGCGTCATCTCTGAAAACAATATCAAATTATATACCCTGAATGTGATTTGTCCAAATGTTATTGTTACAAGCTGCCAATTAAAATCTCAAGCAAAATGACATCAAAAGCAAGTACATGGCCTGTTCTGTACATTCCTGCTGCCTGTTATCCTTGCAATTGTGAATCTGGGAAGTTGCACCTTAGGTTAATTTCTGAGACCATGGTTAACTCATGGCAGTGCTTTGCGGGGTGCCTACTCCTTGAACCTGCTTCAGAAATACCACACTTCCATTTATACACTCTTCACCTTTGCCTTTTGCTTAAATATACCCAACAGATTATGATGAGTGCAAGAGCGAAGAAGATGACTGCTCCCCAGATGCATCATGTTATAACACACTTGGATTTTACCACTGCAGTTGCAATGATGGATTTGCTGATATGCATCCAGAAAGACCCGGAAGAAACTGTGCAGGCAATTTTTTCTTACTATCTAATGGCTAAGTGAACTCTGAGCACTGTCTGTTGGATTAAGGTCATTCTTGCCACAGGCCCTGAAATTTTGCCAAGGTTGAATTTGATTTGTTGTATGCATGCTAATGGGGGAAAGACTTGCAATGGAGTTTATGTATTTTGACTGCAATAATCTCCTGTTTGATTATATTAATGTTTAATGCTATCTTTGTAAGAGTCTTTATTAGTTCTGTTTTCTCATTTTTGCCATTAGAAGTATGTTATTTTCATTGGCAGTAACAGAGAAGGGCAGAAAAGGTAGTAGAAAGCAGTTGCACGGTGTGACCTATGTATTGCCTCAAGGATGAAAAGTTAGTACAGTATGACAAATGACTGTTTTGTATTAGTTGATTCATCTAGCTTCTTCTGTCTTTCCTCGAATCATTTGTTAGCTGACATATAATCAGTTTTTGAGCTTCTAAATCCTTTTAGGCTTCTTCCGTATTTTGTGCTTGTTTTTGTAACCACAGTGATAAGCTACTCATTGGCTGAAGAAGTCACAAGGATCTGTGAGCTGATACCAACTTTTGCTCTGTTTTGTTTACCTATCACATTTATTATGACAATGAGCTTTTGGGAAATTCAGCTTGGAAAGAACATAAACTTCATATTCAGCTTACATTCAAATCCACAACTTTTCAATTTGGAGCACTCCTACAAACTGGGAAGCTCCAGAGGATGTGTGCATATATATACATCTACACTGCTTGGGAAAAAAATGTTATTTGCATTTGCAGCCGATTAAAAACTGATTAAGAGAATTTTTGTGCAATGAGACACATCCTGTTCCACTGCAAACTAAGTTTATTATATAGGTGCTCTCTAAGTCTTTTGGTGAAGTACTGGCACAGGTTGCCCTGAGAGGTGGTGGATGCCTCATCCCTGAAGACATCCAAGGTCAGGCTGGACAGGCCTCTGAGCAACCTGATGTAGCTGTAGGTGTCCCTGTACATTGCAGGGGAGTTGGACCAGATAGGCTTTAACGGTCCCTTCCAACTCATACCATTCTCTGATTCAAAGTCAGACACAAAGGTTGTTTCTAGTACCAAAGTGCCATGGGGTAACCCCAGAGTCTGTGCTGAAAGCAGTGTGTTTGACATACATGGTGATCTCAATTTCTGCTTTCCTTTTCCCCTGCTTGCCTTCTTCCTAGAATCGTAACAGATTCCATCCAGTGTCTTCATTAACTGCCAAGCGTCTCTCTCCAGGCAAATGTGTGCAAGATGGACGTGCTGCATGAAGTTTGTCCTGCATGTCCCTCATAAATGGTGCTTCCAAAGCACTCAGTATAATATTTTCTAGATACAAACTGCTCAAAAGGGGACCAGAATTTTAAACAAATTCTGCTCCTGTTTATACCCCGCAGCCAGAGTGTGCTATGGAACTAGGCAAAAAGATTCGAACACTTGCTCAGATGCTTGCAATTGAGGATCTCCTGCAAGTCCTGATCATCCAAAACTGTGTATATGTTCTTTGCTCAAGCATACTAGTTATTGCAGCTCTCATGAGATAAAACACTTTGGCTTTTCTTGCAAGTGCTTTACGTATTTCATGGGTTATTTCTTTAAAAAAAAAAAAAAAAAAAAAAAAGCCACAGCTGTGGCAGTACTGGTTAAAAATGTAGCTGGTTAAAAATATAGCTACTTCTGTATTTCCTATCTTTCTGCCAGTAACTGTGAGTTTCCTCAAATAGTTTTGCTTTTATGTTATCAAATCTATCTGAATCTGTTCATTACTTTAGTACCTTTATTTTTGTTACTCTTCAGCATTTCCTACGAGCCAAGAGGGAACTGTGGTGGACAGGGAGCCTGTACCCAGTGCAGTTTTACCTGTGGCATCTTTGGAGACTTCAACTTATATTTCCTCCTTTGCTTCACTGAACTTGTCTGCTACTCAAAACAAAGATCTGGAGGCCACCCCATTCTCCAGTGTGACGCTACCTCTTCTTACCATGGGTTCTGGGTCAGCTTCCAATGTTCCTTCTCAAGCATCTCCTACCCCCCTTGTTAAGCCTGCCCAGGAGGTTTCCATCAAAGATGCAGTAACAGTGTTCTGTGAAATTGAGAAGACCGTTCTTGCCATCCAAAAAGGATTTTTACTTCAGGAATCCATCCCTGAGTCCTCTTTGTACCTGGGCGAGCCTCTTTGCAACGTGAGCATCAGCAATGGCACTCATGCTGTGCTGCAGGCTGGCTGGAGCGAATGTGGCACTGAAGTTGAGAACGTAAGTCCCCTAATCCAGGAAAAGCCAAGAAGGCCCAGAGCACTCACTTTCCCTCTCTGGAAGTGACAATGGCAGTTGCCTATCTAGGGGTACAGTCTGTTCAAGTGAAGTGTTAGGCAAAGAAATGTCTTTGGAAAAAAAAACCCTTTAATGCAAGTAGAAAGTTGCCCATGTGTTTGGGGCAAAGGGGAAACAAGAAAGAGAAGAGCATGTCTGGGGTTCAGCAGGAAAGCTCAAGAGCCTCTCCAAACCAAAATCCCCTTTTTCTATCTCTCTGGGCTTCCTCTGCAGCTGCCAGAATATTCTTTTTTCTTAAGAGCAATTTCAGCATCATACTTAGAAAATACCTCAGTTCCTTCCAGTAATTAGAAGCTGTCTAATGCCTCTGTGGATCCCAAAACAAATTTTTTGCTCAGACCATGCCAAAATACAGAAATTGCCTTGTGGAGCAGTGATCAAGTTATGCTTTCTTTTTTTCTGTGTTTCAGAATGTGACTAACACCATAGTGAAAACTATGCTACGGAATGATGATTCTGCTCAGGGAGTAATCCACCACTTAAAAGTTGCCAGTCCTATTCACTGTGTGTTTCAAAACAATCTCTTGACTTCCTCTGGATACACTGCAGAAGGGTAAGAAGTATCTGTGCTTTGAAATGCTGGCGTGCTGCATGACCATTATCTGGCTAAGCCATAGATGAAAATAAAATTCTAGGAGCTGTCTCTGGGAGATGGGATTCCTGCCCTTCGCCTTCCTGGGCCGTCACATGTAGCCATAAGTAGCAGTAGTATACTAAGATGGAACCAAATCTACTGTTTATGCTCTCAGCAAAAGCAAAAGTTCAAGCTTTGCTCTGCTGGTTAATGTTCTCCCTTTGTACAAATCCTTCTCCAGCTCCTTCTCTCTAAGCTGTCTAATTTTCTGATATCTTTCACACACTGTTCAAATTTGTTTCTTTCCTTCTGTGCTAAGATTTTTCTGTCCTTATTTGGGCCTTATTTGAGCCTTGTTGCCCTTCAAGACTACTCAAATATCTATATGCTCTATTTGTATTGCCATGACATTCTACACTTAGAGTTCTTCCTCTTGCATTTCCGTGCTTCCTAACACTCCAACAGAAAACTTGATGCATCTACCCCCTTTTCTCTTGAACATTTCCCTTGTATCCTAGATTGCAGATAACTTCTCACTACTTAAATGCTCAAGAGGTTGAGGCACCGTTTTATGACTTACTGAAGCACTCGAAACTTGTGGTCTTTAAAAAAAGTCAAATTGTTTTTTCAGAATTTACACTATTTTTGAGGATTTACATGGATCTGGACGCTTCAGAACAGAAATGCAGTTATTTATTGGAAACTCCCCTATACCAAAAAATTTCAGTGTCTCTGCCAGTGATGATGTCCTGATTGAAGTGGGGATTCAGAGAGATGACAGCAAGTTGAAGGTGGTCCTCACTGACTGCTGGGCAACTCCAACCAACGACTCAGTGGATCCCCTCTCATTTTCTTTTATCAAGAACAGGTACAGCAAATGTCACTTGGAAATAATATGTGCCCTACCTTGAATCTTCCAATGGCGTTGACTGTGAATGTGTTTTATTTAAAATATCTTTTCTGTGTGTTTTCTTCATTCATATGCAGTATCCCTTAATGTTCAACTGGTCAAACATTAGAACAAAGTACAAAGTTTTTTTAAAGTGTAATGTGGTCATTTATAGAGTTTGGTTATCTTCCCTATAGTTTTGTAAAAGCATTGTACCTTTGACAGGAATAGGTGATTTTCATGGACAACAGTGAAAGGAATATTTGAAATGTGTGCTTTACCCATATCTCTATGATTGAGATATTAACAAGATCTTATGTAACTCTCATCACTGAAAGTGTAGATTGATTGACACAAACAATATTAATGCAGGCTCTGGTAAAGGAGAATGCTTGTTCCTGTCTGGATCCCCAAATTCACCTTGACATTATGTTCACTATGCTCACTTTCCATCTGAAAACTCAGGATGGTCATTTTCCTTAGTAACAAAAAGTATTCCAAGTTGTTGTTTCACTTTGTGTTTGGTGAAGCCATCTTAAGTGCTCTCTGGCACTCTCTCTTCTTTTCCATCCCCACAACTACTCTCGTATCTCCTATTCTATTTGCTGTCTGTGATAGTAAAGCAGCAATAGTTCCTTATCCTTCCTACGCAATATCCATAACATGACTCAAGTTCTTTACAGAGAGAGTGGTGAGGTGCTGGCACAGGCTGCCCAGAGAGGTTGTGGATGCCCCATCCCTGGTGGTGTTCAAGGCCAGATCGGGTGGGGCCCTGGGCAACCTGGTCTAGTATTAAATGGGGAGGTTGGTGGCCGTGCATGTGGCAGGGGGTTTGGAGATTCATGATCCTGAGGTCCCTTCTAACCCTGGCCATTTGGTGATTCTGTGACTTCTATAACTGTTATGTGTGATTTTCTTCTCCTTTTCAGCTGTCCTATTCCAAATACATACACCATGCTTCTAGAGAATGGAAATTCAAGCAAAGCACAGTTTAAGATGAAGATTTTTTCCTTTGTCAACAACTCTGTAGTTTACCTACATTGCAAAATTCGTATCTGCATGGAGACACAGGGAGCCACCTGCAGGACGGTAAGGGTTTTGCTATGTGTTGTTATTCTCTGATGTGCCTTGTGTGGTCCTTCTATGTAACTGAAGGAATCATGTTTCCAAACTGGGTTTAAAATATCTCCTTCATCCTTCACTGAGAGCATGGAGGAATAGGGAAGAAATACAGCCATATGGAAGTGTCTCCCTTTCTTCCTATTTCTCATCCTTGTAGTTAGAAGCATGGATTGTGCACAGCAGTGGGTGTTAAAAGGCTGGGAGGCTTGGGGACTGAACTTTTCACCTTATCCTAGGGGTGGCTGGAAGGCAATGAGCAGAAGTTACTGCGAGAGAGGCTGTTAAAAAATGTGTCAGATCACATAGGCATGTCACAAACAGTTACCACCCATATTGGCAGTTTCGGTGAGAATGTCTAAGCAAATGGATTTGGGATGCCTTTCTGTCCTTTCTTCTTCCCCTTGAGATTTGTTCCTCCAGGTCAGGGTTTAGGTGCCAGGAGAGGAAGCTCCACGGCATTAAGTTTCTGGGGTTGTGAATCCAATAGATTTTAACAGGGCTTTTAGAAAATCTACTGCTTTTATGAGTAGTAAATCAAACAATGTTTTCATAAAAAGTTCACTTTCCAATCGTCTTCCTCCAGTGCTTCAAAACACTGTTTCCTTTTAATTCTGCACACAGTGATTACACACTGCTTAATCTAAAAATGTTTGCTACCATGAAAATGAAATAATAATAATCAGGCTTTGCTGATAGCTTTTTTTCCTCCCTTTTTATTTTTTCTTCCCCTTTATGCCCTTTACACAGGAGTTCTCCGTCCTGTCTGCCAACTTTCCTGTTTCTTTTTTTTTTTTTCTTTTTCTCCCACTGAGGATGTTTTCATTAAGAGTTTGGTACTCCTCTATTGTTTAACACCTTCCTCTACTCTAAATAACTCAGCTTAAGCTCATTATAAAGTAAATGATCTCTTCCTAAAAGATTAAAAATGGCAAGCTGAAGATACTAGTTTCCTTCCTCAAGCTATAAAGTTTCCCCCAGATTTTAAAAAAAAAAAAGATAAAAATAAAATAAGTAGGGTTGAGAAATCTGACAGATGGAAAGATGGCTCCAGGTTTCACAGCTGATTTAGAGCATCTCAGGCTATGCCCCACTCTGGGGAGCTGGATCCCTCCCCACATTCACGGAACGGTTGCACAAGCAGTGTCCTGCAGAGCTGAGGAAGGATGTGGAAGAAGGTGAGAGGCAGGGGAAGAAGAGGGATAGGCAGGACAGGAACTGACTGGGCTAGTATTGCTTCTGTGAGGAATCAAACAGTTGCATTTCTAGGAGCTGGTAGGTCTACTGATAGAGCAATTTAGCTGCTTGGGTTTGAGTTGAGTAACAGACTTACTTGCTCTGTGTTATCATCTTATTCACTCTTTATTCCTTGTTTTCTTGGAGAAGAGAGTAAAATGCTCTAAAAGATTAGGGAGTATGGTAGTAAGAAATGAGTAGGAGATGTGACTTTGGATGGGAAAAAGAAAGCTGTGCTGCCACCATCCATACACTTGGTGGAACAAGGCTGCTTCACCACCAGCAGGGACCAAGGAACCACTGACACCAGGGAACAGCTGCATGAGCGTATTGTCTAGCTGTGGATCTGTCTGAATGGGAAAGCTGTTCAAGGATAGACCAAAGTTACACCTTCAGGGGTATTTTTTGGTAGGCTGGCCTGGCTATGGACACTTGCTGGCAGTGGATTATAGAGGTGCGTCAGCATAACCAGGTTGGTAACACTGGTGAGACATTCTTGTGCAGTCAAGCTTGGTGAGACACCAAACACTTCCCTGCTTTCTTTTGTTTCTCCGTACTTATATGCACTTCTGGGAAAGCCACAGTATCTTCTGAATAACCTCAGTAGTCTGCTGTTCCCAGTACAGACCTTTAGATTGTGTCAGGACAGGACAGCAAACAAACTGAATGGCGCTGCCAAGGACGCATGCAGAAGAGGAGCGTGCTGTGTGTTGTACACATAGACAGAGTGAGAAGCTTTATTCCCCTGTAAGGTTTCTCCAAAACAGAGAGTTAACAAAAAGAAAGAGACTGTCTATGAGAGATCTGTTCACAACCATGTCTTCCAGTGTATCTAACTGCAGATTTTAAACCAGTATTTCTGATGCCATTTCCTTTGAACTTTGATTTACTGGCTTCAGTGAAACAAAGCATAACATTAAGGAACACAAACTTCTGTTGGTCAGAATAGCACTGGGCTTTCACATACTTTACAAAAGGTTTTGTGTTATCCATTAGTCAGCCATATGACTTGCTGAATTGTTTGTTGCAGAGATGCCATGCAGCTCGATCCCTGAAAACCGGTGAAATCGTCGCTACCCACAGAACATCCTGGGGTCCTCTGTGTAAATCTGCCGGTGAGTTACGAATAGATGTTTGCAAAAAGGCGGACGGGGAGTAACCACCATCTTAAGACTCTTTTTCACTGCAAAGTAACCTGAAAATCTATGAAACAAAATCCTCGACATATTTTTCTGAGGAACAGTTCTCACTGAAGCTGTGTGACAGCGTGAAAAAGTGTGTGCCTTCTGGCAAAGAGACTATCAAATTGTCAAGGGAATTAAAAGGAGAGGAAAAAAGTGTAGCTATTTCACAGGACAGCAAGTACAACAGCCATGCAATCAAGCAGCAATTAAACTTGCAGAGTGCAAAAGTGGTTTGTGACTTAGATTGCAATCAGTTTTTCTAGTGTTTACATTGTACTTAGGTCACAATTATATTGAGCTCTGAATTCCTAAATCAAAGGATGTCAGACATTGTATTGCTGTTCTTCCTTAAACTTCCTGATGTTGACTTCATTATTACTGCAAGGGAAGGTGGAGAGCCTTGCCAATGCACGGCACTTTAGTCAACCTGGAAGAGTGGTGTAGCATAGGTTAACAGACGGTCAATGCCAGCTCTGCATACAAGCAATTTGTTATGCTTCTGCCTTTTCTGCATTTATCCTGAGTTGTTCTAAAGGTCAACCGCTGCTGTTAACATTTGCAATTATTTGGCCTCCTCCAGCCATTTGTATTCATAATGTATTGGCATAAAGCACTCACTGAGAGTATTTGTACACACCAACACCATAGTTTTAACACATGGCTACTGGGAATAGACAGAAGTCATCCTCCATTCTCACTGATTGCCTGTTTTGCAATCGCTGACTGTGGGCTGGTAATGGATTTGGGGTATTTTTCCTCCAGTACTGTGATGGTCGCAATATTCGTTTGGAATTTGAAACAGACTCTGATTCAGCACATTTTATTTTTCTTCCCCTATGTATAGGTAGGAGTCTGTTAGAATAGGCCTTCAGTGTTCATTTCTCAATTAGTTCTTCTTTTAAAACTTATCAATGAATACAGCTTTCTTTGTACAGCACTTGCATCGTGTAGGGCTCACTCCCATTTGCATTGGAGACACTGAAACACTTATAATACAGCAAAACAGCCATTGCACCTGTGGAAATGGGAGCTTTGTTTGGGTTCCATGTTATCAGTGCCTAGGCAAAGCTGTTGCAGTGTGGTGCTACAAGATATTGTCTTATATTTCCATACTGGATATTCACATTTCATTTTAAATATGAGGCTAGACATACAGGCTGAAAGAGCTGGGGCTGTTCAGCCTGGAGAAGACTCTGAAGTGACCTCATAGTGGCCCTTCAGTATCTAAATGGAAGCTAAAGGAAAGAGGGGGACAGAGTCTTTAGCAGGGTCTGTTGTGATGGAATAAGGGAAAATGGTTTCAAGCTTGAAGAGGGCAGATTTAGGTTAGATATTAGGCAAAAGTCTTTTACAATGAGGTGTGATGAGGTACTGGAACAGGCTGCCCAGAGATCTGGTGGATGCCTTGACCCCTGGAGACTTTCAAGGCAAGGCTGGATCAAGTCCCTGAGCAATCTGATTTAGCTGTGGATGTTCCTGTTCATTGCAGAGGAGTTGGACTAGATGGCCTTTAAAGGTCCCTTCCAACTCTAGAGATTCCATGATTCTACAGACAATGATTTCCAGCGCTGTGTTGAAGTGGAATATGAGCTATTGTGGCAGGTAATCTGTTGCAGTGAAATATGAAATAATTTATAAGTGCTCTACCTATACTACTTGCCACATAGCAAAGGCCACTGATGCAGGAAGTCCTGTTTTGTCTGTGTTGGGCTACAGGCTACCATTTCCACTGCCTGTCTTTTTTGTTTTTTACGTACCAAAATTCTAACTAAAAATAAATGTATTGTGCAATACTGCTTTGGCCTGTCTTAGAATGATGTCCTGGATATTCTGTCACTTGGACTGTTATCCTGTGCCTTAGATCCTGTTTCTAATTACTGACACATATGTATCCCTCCTTGTCTTCTGCACACCCTATGTACGGTGCAGGTGCGTGGATAGATGAGAGTTATCCTAGAAGCATATGCAAGCAGATGTTTTTGTACATACATCAAACACAATAATGAATTAGAATCATATAAGAGTACAGACACAAACATAAATAGAGGTACAGTGTTCCAGGAGAGGGGAATTGCTTGCAAATTTGGACAATGATGAGGAAGTGCTTATATGCGAACCAGGTAAACATGTGCCAATATTGTAGAGACCCTTGGGCTTCTCAGGTGGCACTAAATGTCCACGCTACAGAGTTGAGTGTCTCCTTCAGTGTGGCTCCATTGGCTGCAATGGCCAGATCTCTGCTGCCTAGAGACCCTGCACACATGGATAACCTTTCCTTAAATATTTTGTGTTTAAAGAAGGATTACATAGGAGGCAAAGGCAAATCAACATTTTTAATAACTATAGATGGATGCGGGCAGGATTAAGATGGAAGAAGACTTCATCTCTGGGGACATTCAAAAGTAAGATAGCATATCAAAGTCACCAATCCTCATTCTTTAACTCTTACTTTTTCAGAATATTGTAGAGTCAAATTCCCAACACATAGCAGACTAATGTCTGTAGGGACACTGCATAGACAAAAAGAGAACTTTGACTTCTCCATGAGAATCACCTTCCTTAAAATGTTGTATCAATGTGGTATCACAGTTCTATTGGCTAATCTGTAGGCAAGGTTATACTGGTTGACTGGCTTTGTACCCCAGAAAAAGACTTAAGAATTTCAAAGCTTTTGTCTTTCACTTTTTTTTTTTTTTTTTTTTAGCATCTGATTCAAAGAGAGAGAAGGAGCCTGGTGTGGGAGTTGGATATATCATCCTTATTGTCATTGCTGTGTTTGGCTTTGTGGTGGCAGTTGTGAGCCTTGTCATTTTCCAGTGCAAGCGAAAGATGGGAAGATACAACTTCAGAATCAAGTCTGACAACTTCAGCTACCAAGTGTTCTATGATTAGTGACTTCCACGTTACCAGATGTAAGTACTGAATCAAGGTAAGTTACTTTCTTTAACTGTTTAGTTCTTCATGAAATGGTTAGATACTTGCAGGTGAACATCCTCTGTGTAAGGGTATTAAACCTCCTAACCTGTTTGCTGTGGGTGAAGATCATAGAAATATGAAATTCTTACAATTCTTGCCTTTTTTCAGATGCTGCAGAATGTGGAGGAGGATGATAGCCTCCTTTTCCTTCATGCCTTCAGTCTCAGCCACTTGTCACTTCTAAAGTGCACCAATGACCACTTCCACAGAAAGTATACTTTTTTGAGATTTAGACCACAGATTAGTATAATAAAAGAGGGAAACTGCCCCTCTAAGTCGTAGAATCATAGAACCATAGAATGGCTTGGGTTGGATGGGACCCCAATAATCATCAAGTTCCAACCCCCCTGCCACAGGCAGAGCTACTGCAGAAACTAATTTTATTCAGAAGTTGTCCCTTTTTGAAAATGCTTGGGTTTCACTTTATTTCTCAGACTATTTAAAAAAAAAAAAATTATGGTCGAATATTAGACATAAAAAAAACTGGAATGTTGATAATGCTCAAGTTGTTCTTGCAAGAGTCTGCAGAGACTGTATAGATAGCTCTGAGGAGTGTTCATCACTGTAACAAGTTCTGCTTCTGCAATTTTGGAATTAAATGCTTTTCCAGATTCAGGAACAGATTCAGTACAGGATTCAGCACTTTTTTATCTGTAAAATCTAGATGCTCATACCCGTTTGTATGTTTGTGCCTTTAAGAACAGAAAAGAGAGGTGTTGAAAAATAATACCCAACATTGTTTCGTAATTCATGGCTGTTTGCTGTGGATCCAATTGCATTTTATTCTTGGGCAGGGGCTTATCTGACGTTGTTATCACAGTTAGGAACTCCTTCCTGATGGAGGTTTCATACACAAGAATGCAGCTGCCATGACCACAGCAAATTCGCTAGATTCATCATGATGGTATTTGCAGATAATGTAATTTACTTCACTGAGTGCAGAGTTTCTCACCTAGAAGACAAAGAACAGGGAAGACTGTACCCTAGCTATCTGCAACAGTCACTAAGCTCAATTTCCTCTAGACTTATGTTACAAAGTCCACGTTCCGTAGTCAGATGCAGCAGCTTCTGTGAGACCTCTGTAGGTGATGGTGATACTCTGATTGCTTCCCAAAGTCTGGGCAGTCTGTCCAGTCTGGAGCTCACTGGGAAGGTAACTTTTCTTCCAGCAGCTGTACTGTTCCATCAGTGATACAGGTCCCATAACCCAGCATAAAAACATATCTAAGACTATTAAATTAAAAGGTGCATTTAAAGACTCTGAGTCTTTACTCATTCTGCTCTCTTGAGTGGTCGTGAATGATTGCAACACTTGATATTAACGGCAATTACAGAGTTGTACAATGACATTGTGATCCTGAAAATATCCTTTATGCTACAATATTTATATATAATAAGCATGTTGGAGTCTCAAACAATGCCTCCTTTTAGATGCTGAAACAACTCAGCTCTTCTTCCCTATACATTTCCCTTTCATTGCATTTCTTATGATTTTTTTCTTTTCTAGTTGGATTGTGCCTCATCACAGAGGATTGCAGCTTTTCTTTATTCTGCATTTGGCTTTCGTTACGCTTCATGATGGTGGCCACCAATGATCCCAACACTGGCTCTTAACATCACAAGTAAAAGACTTCCATATCCCTCGTTTTGTTTTGTTTCGGTAGCAATTTGGCCTTTTCCTAATGTTCAAAGAGCTATTTGTGTTTGCAGCTCCAAGTTGAAGTCAACTTCTTTGGCAGTTTTACATGGAAAAAAGTATAGGAGAAAAAGGAAAGTCTTCATGGTTCATGGTTCTCTGTTCATGTTTCGAGACTGGGTTGGCCTACTGTGCCACACTGCAGTTTTCTCCTCTTAGCATAATTTGTACCATTACACAAGTTATATGTTTCTCTAAATATTTCAGGAAGTAAATCAGGAAAACGTTAGAGATTTCATTTTCATTTTGTTATTCACTGTATACTTAAGGTGAGGTTGAAACCTTGAGATGCAGCAACGCTGAAGACCTAATTGTGCTACGCCTTAAGTATACAGAAGCTGGAGAACAAGTACTTGATTTATCACCAAATAAAGAAAACGCACAATGAGTCTGTGACTGAACCTGCATGGCGTATTCTTCGGCATGAGTCTTGAGGTTTGACTGTAAATTCTTTAATTGAGAAGGGCTTCGTGAAAAAATAAAAGAAGTAAGTTTTGCTACTAATCCGTAGTTTTCCATATAATTCCATTGTTACCTACCTGTTCTGTTTAATTAGACCAGAGTGATTTTGCAGTTGAGGTAGAGTGTGCTGCCCGGCAAAGTGAGAGCACTCCAACTGCACACAGTACGTATAAATTCAACCCATATTTTGGCTGCACTGCAAGACCCTACCATTACTACAGCAGCAGAGGTTTAGTTTTTGTGCTTCAGTGTATGCCACAACAATCTGTTCAGCTGGATAAACTGGAACAAAAATATTTTTGACACACGAAGTAGCCCTTGCAGGACTTTTCAGTGAGTGTTTTGGAAGATGGAGAGTGTGGTAACCCATCCCTACCACTGCTGGGTTCCAAGTGCTACACACACCTCCTGGCCAGTGGTGGAGGCTGCTGGGTTGGCATCACAGCAATGCAGACATTTGCAGTGAACAAGATAATTCCTTATTAAGTGAAATGAACACTATTATACACAGCTCTCTAGTGGAAATTGGCCATTAGTTTGAATTCACAACTACTCATATCAGCCATAGCATTCAGGTGCTGGTACAGAATAGCATTGAAAATCTGCTTTTCTAGCCCCTCTATCCTACTACTGTTAGGTACTAAGACTGCTGGGTAAAAGATTTGGTCTGTGTTTTGCAAAAGGTCAGACTGGTTGATCTTAGAGGTTATACACAGCTTAAAGATTCATAAATTAATTTTAGATATATCTTTTCTATTCTGTTTTGATTCAAGTGGATCTGTAAGAAGTAAAAAACCTTTGACTTGTCTTTTTGTTGCTGAAATATCAGTTCTCAGATCCTGATTAAAAAAATCAATTTGGTTACAATTCATTAATGAAACTGCAACTTACCTTTGTAATTTTAAAGTCTGATAAACACAATCGTTAACTTTTTATGATGTAGGTGTCTCCTCACTTTTGCCGTTTGCTGTCAAATATAGGTTTGTTTTCTGTACACAGTGAAAGTTCAATCTATTTTACTAAAAATATTTTTATAGTTTGTGGTGTGTGCACTCTTCTTGTGGCAGGGCTAGAGATTTGCCTGTTGATTTCAGCAAAGCTATACCTCTGATGGAAGCTGAGCAGTTGCTTCTGTTTGATACCATGCAGGCCCAGCAGAAACTGATATTGTGACTATCTGAATAGCTGTGTTGTAGTGTCTTAATAAAAGCACTCTCATACCTTATTCTTGGGTTTTGTACTGTAATTTTTTCCTCTAATGTATTAGTCGCAGGTATTAAGGTACATACTGTGTGGATGCAGCATCTTCTGAAGAGCTATTCAAGTGTCAGTACAATATTCAGACCACTCAAAACACAACATGTGTCCTTATCCATTGGTTTGCATCTACTGAGAACCAAATGCATACACTTATGCTTATTAAGGGTCTATTTCTTGAAGGTTGCAAAGAAGAAACATATTTTCAGTTCCATGCTTTGCGATGAAGATGATCAGGAGTATTCATCATTCACAGCTCAATAACAAAAATCTAATAATGTGCTGATATGGTTTGAAACTACTGTCTCTGAGGATTCTAGAAAAGCAGGGAAGAGCACCAGCACTTTTTCTCTCATCTGTGCGTAGGTGTTGTACAGCTGCTGCCCGTTTTCTTTATTCATCATTTTTTTTCTGTTTGCTTTCTTCCAGCAGTCATTATTTTCTTGTTGTTGTGTCCCCTTGTGTCTCCTTTTCATGCTGAGGCACAGAACAGATTGTTTGGTGGAGGTAGTACGTACAAAGTGCAGTGTGGTCCCTCTGTCCTTACTTATTTCATCTCATCTGCTGCTTAGACAAGGCCTGAGTGCTTTGGGGGCTCATTTAAGACACTGTGGTCAGTCCTTCACACCAGTGATCGGGGTGGTTTTACTACATAAGCAGCTCTGCAACCAAGAACTCTTCTGGTAGAGTAGCACTGACCATCCCCCCTTTCCAGTCTCCTGCTGCCCACCTTTTGTTAATATCTCTCTAGATAATTATTTGAGACAGAGGTTAAAAAGGGTATAAAAATAAAATCTGAAGATTTAGCTTTGACCTCTTACAGAGTTTCCTAAGAGCCACTTTAGATTAGTGGTATGCATGCCTGTTGTCCCCATTGTTCCTTGAGAACACTACAATGCTGACACCTGATGCAAAACATGCAACATTATTCTTTTCTCTGATATTATAAAGTTGCCAAACTTTGGTCCCACTGGGTTTGGGAAAAAGCTGAGGTAACTGGAAAATTTCCTTGTCCATTAAAACATAAAAGAGTGGACTTTTTAATGCTTGTTCGGAAAGTTTTCTTGTAGGCTGAGGAAGGAAACACGTTAGAGGAGCTGACAATATTTAATTGCAATTGGACTAAAAATATGATGTTAGCTACAGTCTAATGGAAAAGTCTAGAGCACAGAGCCGCCTAATGCCTGCTTTGGTCTGCTCAGCACTGTCTTGGGGCCTGAATTGCAGGGCTTGTAGCAAACATACAGCTGAGTAGTATCCTCACCATAGAGGTGCTACCTTTCAAAGCTGCTCAATTTTTTGGCAGACTTTTCCTCTCTCTTTGCTTTCTCCCAGTGCTGGCAGATGACTTCAGGCTAGGGCTTTCACGGCTTTTTTTTTTTTTTTTTTTCCCAACGAAAGGGATTCTTTTTCCTCTGAAACTCACAGAAAGATAAGTTTTAGAGACTTAATACAAATGGAGTCACAATGATATGTATGCTGTAAGCAATCACAACTGCAAGTATAAAAGGCAAAATGAGAAAAACTTGAAAATTTGGAGATGGCATAGAGAAAAGCAGTAATTGGCCAAAACAATGAAGTTCCAATGTAGTTCCTGTGACAAAATGTCAGTAATAAATCACTGGTGTAGTGCTTGTAGTGGATCCAGAAATACCCGCTCATACTGTTCTCTTTAAAACCGCTGGTGCTCAGCCCTACCTGTAACCAAAGCTATAAAAGTATTGGGACAGTTAGGGTAAATGTGCTCTGCTGCCTAGTAACTGGTTTTGTTAACTAGAAGGAATGAAAACAGGTAGTAAACGTATTGACCCACCTTTGTTCTTGTTTGGGTGTGTGACAGACTGGATTTCGACTGATTAGGAATAGTATTGCAATTGTATCCAAAGTACCAAAAAATCTTGCTCATTTCACAATTCTGATGGTGCCCTCTACATGCCAAGAAACAAGATGCCTTTCTAACAGAGACAGTTGTGTAAGAATTTTCCCTTGGGTCAAACTTTTCCAGTATCACCATATCCTTGGGAATGTGCTGGCAGCTCACAGCAATATTGGCAGTGCGAGTTCTTCATAGCTTATGCTCAGTAGTGTTTAAACTCTTCTAGTCCACTCAGGGAGTGTCCGGCTTTGCCCCTCACACTGCCTAGAGCTTTGATATGAAATGCTCACATCAATGGGAGGCAAAACGGTGCTTACATTTATTAGCTGCATTGGCATCTGGCGATTTGAAAGGATGAAGGAGGTGCTTCACCGCAGTATTTTCAACAAGTACAGCTATTACCAGCACATATAGATAGAAGGCTCTTGTGTTTGTTCTAGTGCCAACTCTGAGAGGCTCTCTCACTACCTGAGTGTTACATATGAATAGCCTTATCCAACTTAAATTTTTACAGAACAGCTTTTGCACAGCACAAAGCCAAACCAAATCCCACAGCTCTCATCTTTTTCTATAAGGCAAAAGTCAGGAGTAACAATTGAGCAAGATGTGATTGCCTTCTTAAGCTGTTTCGCTTATGTCCTAGAAGATGCTCAGCTAATATAGTTCGAGGCTGCACGACACAGCCCGTTTAAAAATCACTTCACTTTTTCTCATGATATTATAGATAGCACTACCTGTTTCATGAGTTTGCCAGCATCAATTTGACTCCGCTCTCCTCAGTTTGGCTTCAGCTGTGACATTTTATTCCTAAACAGAAGGAAGAAACATTTGTTGTCTTACAGGTGTACAGGAAGTATCACATTGTAAAGTTCGGTCTTTCCCCTGAAAATAACATCTAACTCTCTTTTGACTTCTATGAAAGCCAAAGCCAGCGTGACAGCTTGTCCAGGTTGTGATCATGATCCAATATTCTGCTTGAGCAGGGGGCTGGGCTTGATGATCCCCAAAGGTCCCTTCTAACCCCTATGATTCTGTGATTCTATGATTCTTTGATTTCTTTTATGAGACAGTACTACTGAAGATAATATAATATACTTCTTTTGCAACTCCTTAATACTGACCACTGGAGGCTACATGCCCTCTTTGGGAAGATTTCTCTTTAGCAATTTCTAGGTTGTTGGTTTTTTTTTAGTACCTGCTCCAAAATTTGTTTCTTCAACTGTTATTAGCATTTTGATGGAGTAAAGCCAGACATGGTACTCTATCCCCACCGAAAAAAGGAACCAATATTTGTACCTTGTCTTCGTATAGGGCATCACTGCTTTTACTGCTTTCACTTCCCCAGCAAAGCACTAGTGCCATTTGTATTCACCTGGTTGATGTGACCATCTTGGCCAGTTGTCATTAATTACAAAGTGTGACACACATTGTCTCTCAGAAACCTTCATTCAGACCTACACTCTGTTACTCCACTGAGAGCTGAGAAGATAGATTATTAATGGGAGGAAACATAATATGAAAGTAAGAATAAGAAAAGAAATTGAACTTAGCACAATGGAGCCTGAGGTACTTGAAAGTGAGACACTGACTGAAAATACAGCCTCCTCTCTTGGCAGCTCCTGGTGCTTGAGATTAGCTTCCTGCTGGAGTTTCTGCTGCCTCTGGCAGGTCATAGATGAAATGGGAAATCTGGTAAAGCATGGAAGAAGTAGGTTGTGATTGGGTGGGGGTCTGCCTCTTCTCCAGGTAACAGCAATAGAATGATAGGTAATGGCCTCAAGTTGCATCAGGGCAGATTCAGGTTGGATATTAGGAACAATTTCTTCTGAGTGGTGAGGCAGTGGAACAGGCTGCCTAGGGAAGTGGTAGAGGTAGAAAACCTTTGTTTTATGGGGCAGTGCTTTGGGGCTGGGTGCTGATCTCCAGGCATGCAGCATGAGGGGAGGAGAGGGACCAGGGCCACACCCAGGCCAGGGAAGTGAAGTGGCTGCATCCCACCACCACTGTGCCTGGATGGAAGCTGAGGCTGTCACTGGCAGATTACAAAGCTCTGATGCCACTGGGCATGGCTACAGCCCAGCCCCAGAGGCCTCACTATGACACGATGGCATCAGGAGCTGGTTTCCCTGCTGAGTCCTAGCCCTGGGCAGTTTATGCACAGCCAGGCTGCTCCACCATGGGGCCTGCTGCAGGGGAGTGAAGGGCAGGGGTGGGAAGATGCCCAGGCTTGTAGTAAGGGTGGAGGCAGTTTCAGAGCTCAGTGGTGATCCTGCTTGACAGCAGGCTTTCTCCTTTCAACCCTCTGCTCCACCACGAGCCCTGCAGGCTGTTAGGGCTGTGCCTGCCCATATGAGAGAGATATACTATGGGATAAGTCCCGCCTCACCGCTCTGATGGGTCTTAAGCTCCCTCTGTAGCCCTTCTGGAGGAGACTGCAAGAAGCTGTTCTTCTGAGCGGGGCCTTCAGCTCACAGACAAACAGTGTGGGGAAACTGATGTGAATGCCCACCCTTCTCTACAGCTTGACTGGGTTACTGCTTTGTATGAGGATCCTCTGTCCATGCAGCATGCAGACCCCAGAGTCTCTACATGAGGCTAGCATCTCATCTGGCTGTTTTGCTTTTAGCAGAAGTAGCCAAAAGAAGAGAAGATAGTGATGATGGTTTTTTCATCACTGTGTCTAATCCCACTTGCAAGGTACTCTACTGCGGGACTTTAAGGCCACATTGAGCTGTAGATTTCCCTGTTTGTTTCAGGGGAATTGGACTAGATGGCCTTAAAGGATCCCTTCCAACTCAAGTGATTCTATGATTGGCCCAAACCTGCAACTAAGGCTTGGTGGGGCTGTTAAAGCAGTAGCTTTGCATTAGTAGGATAAATGCTTTCAGCTGAGATAGGTGGGTATGGAAGACACCTAAACGTCTGCTTCATATCACCAGGAACAAGCTCTAAACTTTATTTGTTACACTTAATTCCTATCTGACTATGTAATACTTTTCTTTTCTGGGTTCTGTAATTGCGAAACCACATGCAATAAGATAAGCCAGCTATGTGTTATGTGTGGGGAAAAGGCTGTTATGCTATTGCCCTTCCATGTAATTTTGTCCTACTGCTTTTTTTTTCCCCCCAGCAGGAGCTGAATATTGCTTAGAATCAAAAATAAATGTATTTTGTTCTGATGTGAGAGTTTTCTAGTGGTTTGGCACATTATTCCTGTTATCTGCTAAACTGAAGATGCTGAACCATTAACTATCCAAAGTAGTTTGAAACTTTGATATTTAATACCGAAAACTGAAGCTTTGTAGGAAAAGTTAATCTTCCCTTTCTAACACTATCACCTTTAGCATCACACTTAACAAACAGTGGAGCTGAGTAGGGAAGAATTCTCACACTGCTAAGAATGGGGCTGTCTGCTATGTCTTTGTATGGCTTGGAAAAATGGGCCCACTCCTAATGAGAAATTTGCTAATCAATCCTAAAGGATATGGAAGAATGTTGTAAATTGCCTTTAACACTATTGCTGACAGGGATGTTGTGAGCATTCTCAAAAGCTTTGTATTAACTCAGACCCCAGGAAATGCTCAGCCCCTGTATACAAATTCCTGTATAGCTCATAGGTGCTTTGTACAGCACTCAATGGATGCTAGATATAGATACTAAGAAATGGGTTATCATCACATTCTTTGCCAATGAACAAAAATTTTTTTTTGTACTGTGAACATATTTAATATTTCTAGTATAAACTACTCCAAATATTATCTTTTTTGCAGATTTTAAAGCTTAATGACTTGGCATATCTTGGCAGCATGTTTATTGCTGCAATGCATATGCCATATTCTCTTGTGTCACAGCTATATGTGTATTCTAGATACGTGCCTTTAGCTGTCAAAGGGATTTATGGAACCATGCACAGAAACCGTATCATCAATAGACTATCCATGTGCAATACAGGAGTTGCACACAAATCAAATAAAGAGCTTTCTCTCCAGCTGCCTCTTCTGCCTCATCTTTAAGGTCTGTGCTGGTGGTTTAGACCTTAGAAAGGAGGTCATTCCTTCACACCTTTCTAGACTTCTTCATGTAGTAACAGATATCATAGTTTAGTTGTTTGCTATTTGTTGCTCTTCTGTGCTTTTGTCTAATAAATATCCAATGCCTATTCTATCTTTCTGTTGCTTTTTTTTTTTTTTTTTTCCTGTCTTTGGCCAACAGCAGATTCTATATAATACCATACAGATCCAAGCCTTCTTTACAGAGCTGGGTACTGAGTCATTTCTATGCTCCTTCTTACATAAATAGTTTCTGTAATACAGACCCTGTTCTATATCTTTAAGCCACCCAAATAACTCTTCCCTTACTGCAGCCAGTAGCACAATTTGAGCATCTATGGTCATCTGGGATGGTGTTGGAGAGGGAATGCATTACTGTTGCACACAACAGTTGTATTTGTATGACCTCCAGTAGAAACAAAGGACCACATTTTGGTGGGCATGGGTGGTGTGGGCCTTCCTTCAGATAGCTTTGTATCTGCTGTGTTGTCAGATGTATCTCCTGCTCATTTTCCTGTGCCCTCTCTGTTTGGAAAGCATGCCCTGGATTAAAGAGGGCTTGAGGTCTGATGAATCTGATATTTTATTTCTCTGGATTTTGGTATCCACATATGAACATGTATTATAATTTATACACAATAAAACATTTATTTGTCACTGACCTTTAGACATGACAGAATGAGTCAATTTTATAGTTCTACTTCTCCACTGATAAATAAACAAGCGGCAAAGCTGTTAACTGTCTATGTTTTCACAAGAAATTGCTCTGGTTAAGAGAACAAGTGGAGTAGAAGTATTAGCCAGCATCAAGATTAGGTGAGTTGTTAGCTCTGTCCTATGCCTGCTGTTTTTTTTTCCAGTTTTGTTCAGCTAGAAGGTAAGGGGGAAATATATCTCTTGATTAAAACTTGCATTTATACTTGTATCTCTGAGGTATCCTGCAATGTGGTTGCATCACTACTGAATTTTTTTTTTTTTTTTTAAATTCCTGGTTCAAAGATCTTCCCTTCAACCAACAGTTCGGCTGAAAATATCTTGAAAAACTACACTAGTGAGCTTCTGGCAAGGCTGGAGTTTTTGAGGTAAATTTGCTTCACCTGCCAAATGGACCCACCCATGGTGGCAAATGACCATAGTCTGGGTGGTTAAATTCCACAAGAAATGCCCAGTGGTATTGTTCTTCCACAGAAAGAAGCTTGGAGAAGCAAAGGCTTTCCTTACTTGGAGGAAGGAGGAGCAACTTTGGGGAGTTTGGGCAGCCAACCAAAATGAGCCAAATCTTAGTCTTTGTGGCAGAATAGCTTCTTCATAGGATCCTGGGAGAGCATGTGTATGAATGAATAATTTATCAGAGATAGAACCACCCTAAGAGAGAAAGCATGTTTTTCAAAACAGAAAATAAGCTTTTATGCCCCTCCCTGTACCTCTGGAGTACCAGCAGGATTAGTAAATGCTAATTCCAAGCAGCATGAGTCAAATATGGTTTGGGAAATTGTTGGTTCCTGGTGCTAGTATAGAGGAAACAAGTTAAAATGAGAAGCCTGTCTATAGTTATAGGCAGATAATCATCCTGTAAAGGAAAAATTTGTAAGTAGAAACACAAATAGTCGTGGACTAAGCAGTGCCAGTGTGGATTAATCTGTCTATTTTAAAATACCAAATCAAATAGACAGTTTCAGAACAAATGAAGAAATATGAGTACATATTTATAAGTTCAATCCATGCATGTACTGACTAATCCAGAAAAATAGACCACTCTTTTTTTTTCTTTTTTTTTTTTTTGCTGGGTCATACCTAATCTTTGTGCTCTTGACAGCTCTTCTTATTTGCTCTCTGTGGGAATAGGCATGACTTCCAGTCTCATGTTGGTCACAGGTAAAGATGGGGGAAGAGGGAAAGAGGAAGGACATGGGTGCAAATCTCATAAAAACTTGTTTTTAGAGAGTGATGGTGCCTGGGAAACAGTAGAGGTCTGATAGTCGTTTCTGACTAGCAATCACACATCTCCCAAAACTTTTGACAGTGAATACACCTCCTTGGGCTCCCTGCTGTCTCCAAACACGAAAATGCCCTTTTCTATAGACTAATATTGCCACATTTGTTTATTTTGAAGTAGTGATAGTAGATGTCCCCCATAGAGGATGCATTCATACGAGAATTAGTGAGCTGCATAGTGAAGGGCAGTAGCTTTTCCAACTTAAGACACCATCATGTTAATCTAACCACACTTGCGTTATAGACTCTTGAAGAACATATCTCTCTTGGTTAAAAAAAGAATACATTGAGCTGACATCGTTTGCCAGTACAAGCACAAAGCACAGATAACGCCAACAACTTTAGCAGCACAGAAAGACACAGTTTCCATCTCTCCTTGTCTATAGCACACAAGCCAAAGCACTGCCTGGAGAGCTATGGGGAAAGCAACCTGGATTCATGTGTGAATGTGTTATTCCTGGACAACCTTAATCCAGGGGGACTTTCTCCATTAATCATAGAATTATAGAATAGCTGAGGTTGGAAAAGACCTTAAAGATCAAATCCAACCGCAACCTAACCATACTACCCTAACTCTAACAACCCTCTGCTACATCATGTCCCTGAGCACCACATCCAAAGGGTTTTTAAACACATCCAGGAATGGTGATTCAACCACCTCCCTGGGGAGTCTATTCCAGTGCTTAACCACCCTTTCTGTAAAGAAGTTTTTCCTGATATCCGACTAAACCTCCCCTGACACAACTTGAGGCCATTTCTCCTCATCCTGTGAGAAGTGAGAAGAGACCAACCCCACTCTCGCTGCAGTCAGGTATTTGAAGAAAGCAATAAGGTTTCCCCTCAGCCTCCTTTTCCTCAGACTGAACAGCCCCAGTTCCTTCCTCATAGGGCACATTCTCCAAGCCCTTCACAAGCCTTGTTGCCCTTCTTTGGACCTGCTCCAACACCTCAATGTCCTTTCTGTACTGAGGTGCCCAAAACTGAACACAGTACTCGAGATGAGGCCTCATGTCCCCAGGACTAAGGTGCATCTGACCTTGGACTCTTATTTCTTGCTGTTTTTGAAGAGGAGCCTTACATATATGTTTTGGAGTTTTGGCAGCTCAAAGCTGTTTATCTGGGACAGCCCAGACTCCCTCTTTACCTGCCTTCTGTATGTAATTCATTGAGGTAGAGCAGTAACAACAGCATACTACAATCCACTGCTATCAAAAGCAATATTATAGAAGGTGGAGGTGTAGTCTAGGCACAAAGTATTGAGGCAACTCTTCTTCTAAAGAATCCACATTTAAAAGATTGGTGATACATGAGGGTAAAGGGGATAAAATATTGATCAAGTTGCTCCAGAACACTGAAACTAGATGAATGTTCAGCAAAGGTATCTCCAAACCTGTAGCACACTGTAGTGGAAGTTTTGCTCCTATCTCCAGTGAGGCTTTTGCTCAATACGAGAGGTTGCTACACAGATCTGAGACTTATAAGGCAAGTGCTGAAACTTGTGTATGAGTGTGTCAGCTCAGGTCACTGTATTTCTGGCTTACAGACTTCCATTTCAGAGGATTGCAGAGCTCACTCCTAAACACTCGGCCCACTGAGAGCCTTTTTCAGCCTGGCCTTGTGGAGGCCGGCTGTGCTACTTACACACTTAAAAGCCAATGGTTTTTTCCCAGCTTTCTGTGAGACCTGCTGGTTCTGGGAGCTAATCTGGTTACCTGACTCCTGAAACCAACTGTGACAGTGACTCAGAGCACAATTTCCTGCCTACATGTGTAGCAATGAGAAGTGGCTTTGCAGAGCAAGCTTTTCGAGAGGGGAAGGATGTCTTTAAATGTCTGAACATAGGAGTACAAAATTAAGTGTTTATAATATGACTAGAGCTAAGACATTTAGCACTCGGCATAGCTTCGGGGTGTTTTTCCTATCAGGGTGCTTTTAGCCTGTTGACTTGTTTCTCGTAGTGCTTAGGAAGGGATGGAGGCAGACTGTCTTGCTCTCTCTCTTCCACTCACTAGAGAGCACAGGTCATCCTGGACATGCTTTGACTGTACTGAAGATCTACCCCCTTGTGCTTGGAGGAGCTGGGATGTGAGTGAGCCTTGGTTTCTTCCCGAACTTCCTCTTAGGCAATGTAGTCTCAGGCCTCTCCTCATGTATCTGGTGCCAGCAGAGTGCAGATTGCTGCAGCATTCCACATAGTAATGATGGACGATAGAAAAAGCCCTTAATAATCCTGGTGTCACACTGTGCTATTAGGCACTTACACACACCTCAGCCCCAGGAGCAAGCACAAAAGAATGTTCTGCAGGAAAAAAAACACAGAGCCACAATGATAAGATGAGAACTTGCACTTTCTTTTTTTTCCTTATTGAACAAATGCAAATTATAACAACTGTAGGTTAATTTTATATAGTTGAATAGGTGGAGTTAGGTATATAAAAATATTCTCACTAAACCAACAGAAAACAAAGTTAAACAAGAAACCCATAAGGCTGTATGTTTCAAGGTTACTTTATCATTGTATTTGTTTAAGCATTCTGGCTGTGTACTTTTCTTTACGCTTGTATATAAATCTTTCCCCATAAATCTTACTCACGCGCTGTTTAAGTCATCAACAGGGTGACTGGAGGCTGGAAGGCACTTCTCATCTCACTATTAGCACCACAGTGTGCATTCTGGATCACACAACAGAGGAAAGGTCCCTTCCTTGGCTGCTTCCCATTCCCTTCGCCTCACCCACCAGTGTGCCTTTCCTTCCCCTTGTTACCCAGCAGAGCTGAACAGAGAGCTCTCAGCCAGCAGCCAGAGGCAAGACTGATTCGGAATCATCTGGTTTGTTCAGCCTGGTTTCGATTCTTGAGGCTGAGTTCACACTTCCTTTCATCTCTTCAACCGTAACTAGAAGAAAGGGTTGATGGAAACACTAAACAAACGTTTTTACTAATTTGTCTTAATTGAGATCAGGGAGGCTGGGTTGGCTGTAGAGTCACTGTGCTTGGTGCTGACCCTCTGTAGGATGTGACTTTCCCTTCCTTGAAGAGGTCTCAGTGTAAAAATTGGTAGTGGAAGAAGTAAGCAGTATAGTCACAGTGATCTGAAATGACATGCGACAGGGCAAGGTGAGCTGAAGTGTCTGCAATGCACTTCACTGAAAACTTCTACAATAAGGCCAGAGTAGGCCATCTGAGCCTTCTGCAATGTGCTGTCATTGCTGCTTACTGGTACAGTTTAGTGGGTTCATAGCAAGGGAGTACGTTGTCCAGACTGACAGTTTGAATATGGAGATAAATGTCACCATGAATGCAAATAGCCATGAAGATCCTCATGCGAGTTTCTGTTGTGTGACCAAAGGACAGTGCTCCTCAAACATCCAGGGCCTGTGGTGTTGCCCTGGCTCAGGATGCACAAACTAGTGAAGTGATTCTCAGTTATCACTTTTGGAACTTCAAGTGGTTCTTCACAGAAAGCTTGTCAGGAAAGACAACTTCCAAGCTTTATTTCCAGACAAAATCAGAAAGAAGTAAGAGGGGTCTGCCATCAATATCTGTATTTTTTTTTTCTACTTTCCTTGGTGGAAAATGCCAGAAAGTTGCTAAATGAAGAGAAGGTAATAGCAATCCAAGATTGAATAAGTGTTTTCTGAGGGCCGGGAGATCTTATTTTAATCCCACGTTATCATTACCTTTCGGAAGACAGCTGAAAGCGAACTGATGGCAGACATGTAGGTGAATGGGCTCTCTGTGCAGAGAGCATGGTGTGCTGCTAGCTTTGTTCTGATGTCATCTAGCATAATCTGATAATCGCATCAGTAAGAAATGGTGGGGTCCTAACTGAAATGTCCAGTGAAGAATTTTTGTCTGCTATTAGTGTAACCAGATGCATGAAGAGACAAGGTTCATACCAGTTCTAGCAGAAATGCCAGCCTGGTCTTACATAAAGGAGAGGAACAGATTCTTGTAATAGAATGTTTATGCTGGTAGTCATGTAAAGAAATGCGCAAAACTTTAAGTCATTCAGCCGTTTCACACTACGAGTGTAACACACACATCACAAGGAAGTGGCAAGGCTTTCTTTTCAAAACCTAACAAGGGGCTTAAAATGTTATTCCTAAAGTTTCTCTGACTCCATTCACCTACCGCACAGTAAGAGTTTCTACATACACTTCTCGCCAGCTTACCCTGTTTGCATTCATGTCGATGAAATAAACCAAGGGGATATGTATCTGTACTTTATTTAACCACATATATTTAAGTGGTTTAAGTTTTCTTGAGGGGAACAGAAAGTGTCCCAAGTGTTTGAAATTCCAGCATACCAGTCCTCCACCTCTGTGCCATACCAGTTGCTTTGCTGCACCCATTCACTTGAACAGTATCTCTGGGAGAATAGATTTCTAGACTTTGAGCAGCAGTATTCATAGTCCTCAGGGACTCCTTTGTGTAAATACTTTGAACAAGGCACGTAAGCACAGAGTTTCTCTATTAATAAAATCAGGGAAATGATACTCAGAAAAACCCTCGAGGCAGATATGCTGTAAAATATACAATCATGTATAAATCATGTTCATAAAATGTTCTGAAAATCCCTAATAGCAGTTACTATGGAGATGCTTAGGCACTGAAGCCAAGCAACTTTGTCTGTGTCAGTAAAAGCTTAGAAGGCTTGGAGTTTTCTCTGCTTATTTTGAATATTTTTAATGATTTTAATATTGTTTTATTTGCTGAGAGTACTCTTGTTGTGTGCTCCCTACCCTTGAGTTGTTTTCAGCTTTGTGTTGAGAAACTGTAATCCAGCCATCACTTACGTACCTGCTTAGTTGTAACTGTGTGCATGTGGCCTTTCCTCCTTCCTTTAAACACTTCAGTGATCCTCACTATCAACAGCACGTTGCCATGCAGGATGTCTGGGTCCTTAAAGGATTGGCATTGTCAACAAACTGGTAGGACTTTTCAAAGTCACAGTGACTGCAGTGAGCACTGAGTATTCAGTATTTCTATTAAATGACCACCAATTCCAAAAGTAGCAAAATGCATAGATGCATCTGCTCAAAATAACATCACTTTACTATGCCTATAGTTTCTGGAAAAATCCTTGCTAGATAAAGATGCTAGCTTATTCTTTATGTATTTTGAAGGTTAGGGCCAGGTAGGGTTGGTGGAGAAGGTCTCCAAAATTTAGAAGAAAGAATAAACATGTAGTCAATTAACAACACTCCAAAGGGCAAATCAGACTCTGTTAAAGAAATTGAGGAAAGAAAACAGTATTCTCAGACGAACAAATGCAAAGAAATGCATTATGCAAAGAAATAACATCAGGAGATAAATCTGAGCTCTTGCTTTCACATTGGAGACTACAGAGGAAGACAACAAAATCTTTGAATACATTAAATCATGAAACTGAACAAAACCCAAGAATACCTGTGCCATCCTTCTCCCATTAATTTGGGTATGCCCCCAAAGAGTGATTTGTATTCCAGCTAAGCCCTTGGTGTTGCTCTATCTGATGTTGGAACAGGCAGGGCTAGCAGAAGCCAAGCTGCCCTTGCTCTAATGTTAAATTAACCTAGAAAGGAGATTGAAGTCTTTCTCATCTTTCCATATCCGTACTACTTTGAGCATGATCATTATGTTGTCACTTACCTGATCTGTACCCTTATTTGCTGCCTGTATGCATGAAGGAATTCTCATCTTCTCTTTCTGGTTTTGACATCTAGATCTTGCATGTGTCTGTGAGACAATGGAAAAGGCATGATTGGAGCCTTTCACTGCAAAAATAAGATAAAAACTTTCACAAATATCTTCTCTATACAAAAGGAGGTAATGTTCTCAACATTTAATTTTATGCTTCTAAACAAAGATGAACCAGTTGGAACTTTCATCTTTCACAGTACTCACCTGTTATTTCACTCCTTGATTCTCTCTAAGGCAAGGATGTGTGAGAGGGATGAGGTCCAAGCAGCATAATTTTGAGCCAGCTAATTTCCCTGGCCTTGGTGTTTAGGAGCAGTTTGAAACTCTTCTGTTTAGGAATATTTGAGTTGTTGATTATCTTTTACCATCTTTTTCATTTCCCATTATCTCAGGAAAGAAAAGACTTTTCTTTAAAACCTTGACCTAGTGCCTTCTATTTTCATGGAGCTAATTAACAGCTCTTTAGGAAGAGGGCTATGGAGGACTGGAGTCCTCGGTTTAGCTGTGGAGGCATTCTGTCTGTTGTTTTGTAACAGAGCTAATGCTTTATATGGAAAAGCGTATCAGTACCAAAAAGGTGTGTAAGCAGGCAACGTAAAAATGGAGCAAGGCTTTCGTGCGTCATTATTGCCCATATCATGTAAAAGAAGATAAGTTAGAAGTGTCCCTGGCAAAAAGTGCTATTCCACTGAAAGGTCTTTAACATCTTTTGCTGACTTGAGAATAGAACTTTTGAGAAAAAAAATTGTTTCTGTGGGATTACCTGGGAGAAGTTACCACAACACTTCTCTTGAAAATAGCGTTAAGCAGGTTTTATTTAGCCTTCACCACGTTGCATTTTAGATCACATTTTAATTTAATACAGTTGGAAAATCAGAGGGTTTAAATTCAGATAAGAGTAAAAACAAGGCCATTCAGTCTTACTGCAATTGAAAGTTTAATTAAGACTGAAAATAAATTATTTTTACAAATTCTGGCGAATAGTGACATTTCTGTCCTGAGTCAATATGAAGTAAAAGTTCAAAGCCAGAGCTCAAAGAAGTTAAAAAGATTGTGTGGCTGATTTCTGGGTACTATGGCTGGTAAGTGGAGAAATTGAGTTATATACTTTTCTCTAATTCATGAAATGTTATCTGTAGCAAAAAGATGCTTATCAAATGAGTTCTTGGTTCCAATATGTAGTAGGTGAGATAAAAGTATTGATCACTTATGTAGATAAAGAGTATTGCGGTTCTGGTTTTTGGCCAGATGGAACAATCATAATGAGCTCAAAAATTTTTGGACACATTTTGCCAGTTTTGCACCAGGAACTGTTTCACAGAAGATGCTGAAGCTGTGATATGGCAGTGCAGTCATGTCAATTTAATACCTGGGATCTGCCAAGAAGGGTGGTCACACCCTCTTGATCCACTGTGTCTTACCTGCCCATCTCTTGTTTCAAATCCCATGATTCTCTGGCCTCATATAGAGTCAGTTCATGTGTAGGTCCTGTTAAAATGAATCCTTAAAAGAAGATAAAAAGCTTTGAAAATAACTTTCTGATACATCAACCAACTCAGCCAACTTCCTTTTATGGCTATATTATTCAAACGGTGCCAAACCAGACAGCAAGGGAGCAGGACAGCCCTTTTCAGCAGCAGTTCAGCAGCTCAGCTATAATAATAAACCGCATGTTGAGCATAAGAAATCTCCTGTATGCTAATTTTAGCAGTATAAAACAACTGTCCCTCAGTGAGTGGACACCTGTAAGCTTAGGATGTCTATATGCTCCTACATGGAAGTGCAGCTGTCTTTTCTTCTAAGAATAGCAATATGAACAGCCCACATTATGAAAGTGAATTTTCATCTTGCAGTGAATGGATGGTTGTGATGGACCTGGGAAATGAATTAATTGCACAGAGCTTCAGTCAGGTTCTCCTGCAGTTCTCCCTGGCAGCTATATATCTGCATATACAGGAGGTTTAACATACTCTATAAAGTCACAAATGTTATACTACAAAATGTACATTTCCTACACATAGGGAACTTCTTGGTGTTGCTAGGAAGTTCTATTTAGGAAAAAAGGAAGAAAGAAATAAAATGTGTCATTCTCCTAATCCTAAAATATGTAGAGGGAAACAAACATCAAAACATTGAGTATCAGTAGTCATGTTGACAGCAGCCTGCTCTCTCTGTGTCTAACATAATCCTTCTGTTAGTTTCTGAGAACAGAATTAGATATCCTGCAGAAAGTCTCAAAGGCAGTATGATCTTCCTTGGAAAGTTGCTGTTTTAGTTTTGCATGCCAGCTCTATGTAATGAACTTACATTGTTATTGTTGGCAGTAATCCCTGGCTGAGCAACGTCTTTTGAATTCTACCCTGGAAACCACAGCTAATTTCTTAATTCTCATCTGTGGTTTATGATTAACACGGATATTTGTTCTCTGGCAGTAGGCTATTGGATGTATTTCTGAAGCAGATGCTGTGTGAGTGATGCTGCGTGGTGGAGAACTGGACTTTCTTGTTTAGAGTCAATTTCTTTTCTTCCTTTTCCTGGTCAAACTGAAAGAGACAATTTTTCTACACAGCATTATGCAGTGCTGTGTTACAGATCCTTTGATATACCTATGATCAAATGTTCTGCTTTTTAAAGCCTCAAAATCCCACAGAAACAAAAGTCTTCAGTATTCATATTTCTTCCATTTTAAATTTCTGATCACTAGAATGACAGTAAAAAGTATCTCAACACGAACATCAGTTTTGCAAATCCAGGAGGCAAATAAAATACATATCATGCCTTTGTTTGTTACCTTGTTGTTTCTATCTTGATTTTTTTTTTTTTTCAAGCCAAGACCACGCCTGCATTTTGGATAGTTGGGTATGGAGAGATGAAAGTCAAAACAGTTCAGGACTCCTGGGAACTGTTTCTCTGAATTAGGTCTTCTGGGTTTTTGTTGTGATTTTACACTCAGGAGCCAGAAATATGCTTTTGCATAAGGCCCACTTCTCCTGTTTCCTTTCCTGAGCATTTCAGATATGGTAGCATAGTTTGACATAATTTGGCCTGAGAACTCATAAATAGCTTTTGTAAGCAGTAGAAAATATGTTTCATATCACAGAATTCTGGGCAAGCAAGTTAATGAGGGGTATATTTTGCTCTTCCTTCAGCAGGGACAGAAGACTCTAGTTGCCAAGGGAATTGACGCTCAAACATTGTTAGTAGATGAGTAGGATCTGCATATGCCGTGAGAGAAGATTAGCTCTAAATTAGTGATTGCTTACAAAACATCTGACTATGTCAGGAGTTCCTACAACAAACAAAGCATGAAGCGGAAATCTGCTACTCTACCTCACATGAAAGAACAACATGTACAACAAAGTACCATTTACTTGGTTCATTTCAAGGACTGTTTGCCTTGGTCTCACTTCCTTGTCAAAGGAAAACCAAAACAAAATGAAGTTAAGAAAACACACACGCTTAGCAAAATCTAAAAATCGAAGACTTATGTTGTTACAAACGTGTTAGGACTTGAAAACTTGAGAAGTCCTCAAATAGGTAATGGTCCTGTTTCCTCAGTTCTATGACACTAACTATATAACATAGGGTATTCTTGATGGAAAGCTAGAGTGACCGTCCCGAAAACAGTGAAACAGATTGATTTCCTCATTCTTTCCTTAAAAAAAAAAAAAACAACATATATATATATATATATATAAAAGGAGAATATGTTGGAGAATTAGTGTCCTAACTTGTGTGACTAGGAAAACAGGACCCATTTAGTTTTAAAGAAGCAAAAGAAAAAAATAGAATGAAAACCACCCAGGGAGATGTAGGAGAAAAGAAAGACGCAGAATAATACTGCTTACAATTGAGGCAGAGGAGATTGCAGATTAAAGCCAACTAATGTGAATACATGTAATACATGTATTGGGCAGATAGTGCAGAACTTCAGTTTCACAGCTCTGGCTGTACCAACAGTGGCAGCATCCCCCAGAGACACAGGTATTAACTCCCTCTGAGCTGCAGAGTAAGAGGGAACCCTTCCACACTGCAAAGAGCCACAAGTGCTCTGAGTGTTTAGCAGCATTCCTCTAAGTACTTTGAGGCTGAAAACAAACATGAGCCAGGAAAAGGTATTAAAAATACTAGATAACGTAAATGTTTAAGTCTTTGATGAGTCTCTCGGCATGGAAAAGTGGGGGGTTTCTATTACTAACAGTCACTGAAGTGAAGGGAGATGGGTATAGTCTCATCAGGATGAAGATGGAGCTCAGGGCAGGTGACCAGCAGTATCACCTGTGTATCATTAGGAGAAAAATTTGGACAAATGCAGCTGAGTGGGTAGATTATTTGGTATTTTCCACCTAGCTCAAAGAGGTGAACTAGCAGAGATGCACAGTTGCTCCAGCCTGTCTAGAGTGTCAAAGAACAAAAGGCTGGTGCATTTGTAGTAATTTGGTATATCCAATAAAAATCCAAGTTATTACCTCAATAACTACTTCTACAATATTTCAAAATATGGGAAATATTTGTAGAGGGAAGTTGTATCTCCAGATTAGAGTTAGGTTTTTGGGCTCAAGGCAACACAGGACTGTATCTTAGTCATGCAGTCTAAGGTTGTTAAAGTGTTCTGCTAATCAAATATTGAACAGTGTTTGGGTGTGATGCCCATGAATTCCATAAGTCTTTCCTTTAGATGCACTGGACTTTGAATCACATTCCGACTGTGTTCTACTATAGAAACGCAAGCATACTTCAAGTGAAAACTTCGGAATTTATGATACTAGAAGTCAGGTGTGAGAATTTCATTACATTGGCTGTGATCCCACCTGTGTGAAGGATTAACTGTAGCTGAGACGTAACAATGAAGCCTCACCCTCTTTGAATTACTGACGCCTTCAATCCAAAATGTCAGTTTCACAAATGGGGAGAGTACTGTAAGGAGGTGAAAACTCATCATGGAGATTTGGAATTACCTCTGGCATTTCATTTTCTCTCTTTTTCTGCGTAAGTTAAAATCTATTTGACTATTTGCATTTGCAGTATTTTTTAGAGGATGTCCTGGAGATAGATTTGAAACAATAATTTGGTAGAGGGCTAGCTAAAAATCAATATAAAATAAATATATACTGTTTGTAGATAAAGTTTATTTCTCTTAAATGTGTATATTTCAGTAGGCATTTTAGTAGCACATAAGCTGCAAATGAATAAATGAGTGAGAGAAAAACATGTGGATCTAAAAATGGAATGTGTGGTGTATGGGCAGATTTTATGATATTTCTTGGCCTTGAATCTTAAATTCTATAATTGTGAGATCAATGAATGCTCTATTTTGCCAATTATTTTCTCCTGAGAGACTCTGTAGAAAGAGAAAGATAAGAAAATATGGATGGGTTATATTAATTACGCTGTTTTCCAAATGTACTTCAAGAGAAGCTTGAAATAATATCTAGAAATTCAGAGGTTTCTCTTATTTATTCCTACTGCCTAGTTCTGTGACATTCAGTGCAGATGAGTATACATTTCTTCCATGTTTTTTCCTATTTTCTCTTAAGAGTCAAAAGGATACATAAAGAGAATCATAGAGTTTGAGCTGTTTTGGGATGCAGAAAAATTACTGATCTGTAGGAGGAATTTTGCAGAATGCGTATATGTTATGTGCTGTTATGCCTATGTCAAATTATATGATGAATGCAACTTTGATTTTAGAGATACATAGAGCCAAAACAACTTAAATTTTGCTAGAGTTATTCCAGTGCACCCGTGTGAGGATACTTGAAGCTTTACACAGCTGAAAATAAAGAGCTAGGATAACAGCAAAGTGTTGTTAAGGAACAGTATTAAAACAAAACAGCAGATGATGTGTTTCTAGAAGGAACAAAAGCAACACTTAAAACCAAAATAAAATTAGTGGGGCATGTAAATGAAATGGATTTGAATTAGTCTGTACACAATCCGAACTGAAACAGGACTTGTTTTTTCTTTTAAGGAGTATAAAAATATTATAATATTTTTCAGATTACGAACAGTAGTAGCTATTATTGTTTCATAATTAGAGATAAAAGAAAACACAGGAAATAAATGAATTTTGTCTCAAGATAATCAATTATTTAGGTTATAAAAAAAAAACAACCTCATCTTCCTTGCCTGAAACCAGCTGTGCAATGAAGATGTATATATCTCACAAAACAGAAGAATTTAAATAATGACTACAAAGGACTAAAGAAGAGAAAATTTTGCAAAAATAATGTCAGTCTTTGGAAAACAGCTATAAAAATACTATAAAATTGCAGTGTAAAGACATATGCAAAAATTGTAGTTAGAGAGATTAAAGAAATTAAAACAAAAAACAACATAAACAGGAAGCAGATCAATATAAAATGCTGGTATAAACGTAAAAAAAAAAAAAAATTGATGTAAAAGGCTAAAAGGACAACAAAATTAGATACATAAAAAGGGAAATAAAAGAGAAATCCAGGTCATGGAGAAGAATTAATAGAGTTTAAAAAAATGAAGAAAAAGATAGAACAAAAACTGAAGAAAAAAAATACCTTAAAATATGAGTGTCCAAACTTTTGGTTTGCCAGCATTGCATTGAGTGAAGAGGAGCTGTCCTGGGCTGCATATAAAACATATAAAACAGCTGATGTATCTAAGTAACAACCCTTTTATTTTTAACATAAAAAACGTATTAAAACGTAAAAAAAAAAAAAAAAAAAAAAAAAAGAAGCAACCAGAATTGGAAACTTGTGGGTATTTGATATTTTTTTGGTGAAACTAATGCATCAGACTGGTTTGATGAAAGTGGTTGTGATTCTTGGAGAATTTCTCATGTGCTTCTGAGAGATTTTTGATGAAATTTTACACATTATGTGCCTGATCCTTGAAAGTAATTGTTCACAAATGAATGTACAAAGAAAAATATATTATTTGAATAAGGTATGATTGTGAAGAAAGTGATATTTTTCTCTGGTAAGCTAGGCCTTAAAGAAGTCCAGTACGAAGGTATAAGAAAATTTTTGAGTTGAATATCCGATCACAATTCTGTGTATTCAAATTGAAAATTCAAGGCTCATGTATATTGAATGTTTACTGAAAATGGAATCACTGATGAACCATAAAATAGAAGATATTTTTGAAAATATTGAAAGCTACTCTCAATATACTTCATCAAAATGGACAGAAAAAAATTCATATTTTTCAATGCCTATAGGAAAGCATTCAGCCAAAATACCAAAATGTAAAAAAAATAATTTGCGAAAAGTTGAGTTTGAATGGCACTATAACAAGTCCTTGTATGCATTTCAGATCAGAGAGAGTTAAAAAAAAAAACAACCTGATGTTTGGTTGCTGCTAAATGACAAGCAAGTGCAAGAGTCTGAAAGCCACAGTGACAAAGAGCCATTGCCATAGTGGCATGAGACATGACATGGCTGCACAATGCGCTGTGTAGGGCCTCACATGGCCAGTAGGAATTGGATGGGACACATGAACTGTAAAAGAAAAAAAAAAAAAGAGTCTATTCAGAATATTTAGAAGTGAAATAGATAATAGTAAAAATAAAGAAAATATTGTAATCTAAGAAGAAAAATAAAGAGAATAAAGGGATTTGAAGAAATATAACAGGCATAATATTGAACAGCCATCAGAGAAATGACAAGAAAAAAAAAATACACACAGGAAATATTTACCTAACTATAATATTTTTGTCAGCAGTGTCAGCAACTAAAACAAATGGTCAAAATGAAGCCAGAAACAAAAGCGCATACAAAGAAAGCAGCAGTACAGAATCTCAGTCTCCAATGCCCAGCTCGGCAGCTGCCAGTGACTCTTCTTCGCCTGCGGGCTCCTCACCTGGGCCATCCAGCAGCACGCCAAGCAGCAGCAGTGAAAACACTGAGGCTGGGCTGACCAAGACATCGCAGCCTTCAACGGCAGAAACATCCTCTGGTCCAGCGTCCTCTGCTGGTACTGCGGGTGCTGGGACTACAGCGCAATCACCGGGGCAGGCCGCAGCTCAGATCACGTCCACATCACGGTCCACAGAGAGCCCGTTGTCTTCCCCAGCTCCGACGCCAGCTCTGAGCCAAGCCACCACTCAAGCTAGCACGGGAGCAATTCCATCTGCAACCCAGCTGAGTGGCACGACGGCTGACCTGCAGGACCAGACATCCAGTTTCCTCTTTACAACATCTTTGACGGCTGTGTCCGTGGCCACGACGGACAGCAGAGGAGCGCAGACGGAGTTCAACCCCACAACGCTGTCTGCGACGGTGAGCTCGCCGGGGGGATCTGGCGGCAGCCAGACCACCAGGGCCGCTTCCACAACGTTGAAGCCTGACACCAGCTCCACAAGCATTGCCACGGCGAGTGGCAGTGTTGGCTCTGGGTCTCCAGTGCCCAGCTCGGCAGCTGCCAGTGACTCTTCTTCGCCTGCGGGCTCCTCACCTGGGCCATCCAGCAGCACGCCAAGCAGCAGCAGTGAAAACACTGAGGCTGGGCTGACCAAGACATCGCAGCCTTCAACGGCAGAAACATCCTCTGGTCCAGCGTCCTCTGCTGGTACTGCGGGTGCTGGGACTACAGCGCAATCACCGGGGCAGGCCGCAGCTCAGATCACGTCCACATCACGGTCCACAGAGAGCCCGTTGTCTTCCCCAGCTCCGACGCCAGCTCTGAGCCAAGCCACCACTCAAGCTAGCACGGGAGCAATTCCATCTGCAACCCAGCTGAGTGGCACGACGGCTGACCTGCAGGACCAGACATCCAGTTTCCTCTTTACAACATCTTTGACGGCTGTGTCCGTGGCCACGACGGACGGCAGAGGAGCGCAGACGGAGTTCAACCCCACAACGCTGTCTGCGACGGTGAGCTCGCCGGGGGGATCTGGCGGCAGCCAGACCACCAGGGCCGCTTCCACAACGTTGAAGCCTGACACCAGCTCCACAAGCATTGCCACGGCGAGTGGCAGTGTTGGCTCTGGGTCTCCAGTGCCCAGCTCGGCAGCTGCCAGTGACTCTTCTTCGCCTGCGGGCTCCTCACCTGGGCCATCCAGCAGCACGCCAAGCAGCAGCAGTGAAAACACTGAGGCTGGGCTGACCAAGACATCGCAGCCTTCAACGGCAGAAACATCCTCTGGTCCAGCGTCCTCTGCTGGTACTGCGGGTGCTGGGAATACAGCGCAATCACCGGGGCAGGCCGCAGCTCAGATCACGTCCACATCACGGTCCACAGAGAGCCCGTTGTCTTCCCCAGCTCCGACGCCAGCTCTGAGCCAAGCCACCACTCAAGCTAGCACGGGAGCAATTCCATCTGCAACCCAGCTGAGTGGCACGACGGCTGACCTGCAGGACCAGACATCCAGTTTCCTCTTTACAACATCTTTGACGGCTGTGTCCGTGGCCACGACGGACGGCAGAGGAGCGCAGACGGAGTTCAACCCCACAACGCTGTCTGCGACGGTGAGCTCGCCGGGGGGATCTGGCGGCAGCCAGACCACCAGGGCCGCTTCCACAACGTTGAAGCCTGACACCAGCTCCACAAGCATTGCCACGGCGAGTGGCAGTGTTGGCTCTGGGTCTCCAGTGCCCAGCTCGGCAGCTGCCAGTGACTCTTCTTCGCCTGCGGGCTCCTCACCTGGGCCATCCAGCAGCACGCCAAGCAGCAGCAGTGAAAACACTGAGGCTGGGCTGACCAAGACATCGCAGCCTTCAACGGCAGAAACATCCTCTGGTCCAGCGTCCTCTGCTGGTACTGCGGGTGCTGGGACTACAGCGCAATCACCGGGGCAGGCCGCAGCTCAGATCACGTCCACATCACGGTCCACAGAGAGCCCGTTGTCTTCCCCAGCTCCGACGCCAGCTCTGAGCCAAGCCACCACTCAAGCTAGCACGGGAGCAATTCCATCTGCAACCCTGCTGAGTGGCACGACGGCTGACCTGCAGGACGAGACATCCAGTTTCCTCTTTACAACATCTTTGACGGCTGTGTCCGTGGCCACGACGGACGGCAGAGGAGCGCAGACGGAGTTCAACCCCACAACGCTGTCTGCGACGGTGAGCTCGCCGGGGGGATCTGGCGGCAGCCAGACCACCAGGGCCGCTTCCACAACGTTGAAGCCTGACACCAGCTCCACAAGCATTGCCACGGCGAGTGGCAGTGTTGGCTCTGGGTCTCCAGTGCCCAGCTCGGCAGCTGCCAGTGACTCTTCTTCGCCTGCGGGCTCCTCACCTGGGCCATCCAGCAGCACGCCAAGCAGCAGCAGTGAAAACACTGAGGCTGGGCTGACCAAGACATCGCAGCCTTCAACGGCAGAAACATCCTCTGGTCCAGCGTCCTCTGCTGGTACTGCGGGTGCTGGGAATACAGCGCAATCACCGGGGCAGGCCGCAGCTCAGATCACGTCCACATCACGGTCCACAGAGAGCCCGTTGTCTTCCCCAGCTCCGACGCCAGCTCTGAGCCAAGCCACCACTCAAGCTAGCACGGGAGCAATTCCATCTGCAACCCAGCTGAGTGGCACGACGGCTGACCTGCAGGACCAGACATCCAGTTTCCTCTTTACAACATCTTTGACGGCTGTGTCCGTGGCCACGACGGACGGCAGAGGAGCGCAGACGGAGTTCAACCCCACAACGCTGTCTGCGACGGTGAGCTCGCCGGGGGGATCTGGCGGCAGCCAGACCACCAGGGCCGCTTCCACAACGTTGAAGCCTGACACCAGCTCCACAAGCATTGCCACGGCGAGTGGCAGTGTTGGCTCTGGGTCTCCAGTGCCCAGCTCGGCAGCTGCCAGTGACTCTTCTTCGCCTGCGGGCTCCTCACCTGGGCCATCCAGCAGCACGCCAAGCAGCAGCAGTGAAAACACTGAGGCTGGGCTGACCAAGACATCGCAGCCTTCAACGGCAGAAACATCCTCTGGTCCAGCGTCCTCTGCTGGTACTGCGGGTGCTGGGAATACAGCGCAATCACCGGGGCAGGCCGCAGCTCAGATCACGTCCACATCACGGTCCACAGAGAGCCCGTTGTCTTCCCCAGCTCCGACGCCAGCTCTGAGCCAAGCCACCACTCAAGCTAGCACGGGAGCAATTCCATCTGCAACCCAGCTGAGTGGCACGACGGCTGACCTGCAGGACCAGACATCCAGTTTCCTCTTTACAACATCTTTGACGGCTGTGTCCGTGGCCACGACGGACGGCAGAGGAGCGCAGACGGAGTTCAACCCCACAACGCTGTCTGCGACGGTGAGCTCACCGGGGGGATCTGGCGGCAGCCAGACCACCAGGGCCGCTTCCACAACGTTGAAGCCTGACACCAGCTCCACAAGCATTGCCACGGCGAGTGGCAGTGTTGGCTCTGGGTCTCCAGTGCCCAGCTCGGCAGCTGCCAGTGACTCTTCTTCGCCTGCGGGCTCCTCACCTGGACCATCCAGCAGCACGCCAAGCAGCAGCAGTGAAAACACTGAGGCTGGGCTGACCAAGACATCGCAGCCTTCAACGGCAGAAACATCCTCTGGTCCAGCGTCCTCTGCTGGTACTGCGGGTGCTGGGACTACAGCGCAATCACCGGGGCAGGCCGCAGCTCAGATCACGTCCACATCACGGTCCACAGAGAGCCCGTTGTCTTCCCCAGCTCCGACGCCAGCTCTGAGCCAAGCCACCACTCAAGCTAGCACGGGAGCAATTCCATCTGCAACCCAGCTGAGTGGCACGACGGCTGACCTGCAGGACCAGACATCCAGTTTCCTCTTTACAACATCTTTGACGGCTGTGTCCGTGGCCACGACGGACGGCAGAGGAGCGCAGACGGAGTTCAACCCCACAACGCTGTCTGCGACGGTGAGCTCGCCGGGGGGATCTGGCGGCAGCCAGACCACCAGGGCCGCTTCCACAACGTTGAAGCCTGACACCAGCTCCACAAGCATTGCCACGGCGAGTGGCAGTGTTGGCTCTGGGTCTCCAGTGCCCAGCTCGGCAGCTGCCAGTGACTCTTCTTCGCCTGCGGGCTCCTCACCTGGACCATCCAGCAGCACGCCAAGCAGCAGCAGTGAAAACACTGAGGCTGGGCTGACCAAGACATCGCAGCCTTCAACGGCAGAAACATCCTCTGGTCCAGCGTCCTCTGCTGGTACTGCGGGTGCTGGGACTACAGCGCAATCACCGGGGCAGGCCGCAGCTCAGATCACGTCCACATCACGGTCCACAGAGAGCCCGTTGTCTTCCCCAGCTCCGACGCCAGCTCTGAGCCAAGCCACCACTCAAGCTAGCACGGGAGCAATTCCATCTGCAACCCAGCTGAGTGGCACGACGGCTGACCTGCAGGACCAGACATCCAGTTTCCTCTTTACAACATCTTTGACGGCTGTGTCCGTGGCCACGACGGACGGCAGAGGAGCGCAGACGGAGTTCAACCCCACAACGCTGTCTGCGACGGTGAGCTCGCCGGGGGGATCTGGCGGCAGCCAGACCACCAGGGCCGCTTCCACAACGTTGAAGCCTGACACCAGCTCCACAAGCATTGCCACGGCGAGTGGCAGTGTTGGCTCTGGGTCTCCAGTGCCCAGCTCGGCAGCTGCCAGTGACTCTTCTTCGCCTGCGGGCTCCTCACCTGGGCCATCCAGCAGCACGCCAAGCAGCAGCAGTGAAAACACTGAGGCTGGGCTGACCAAGACATCGCAGCCTTCAACGGCAGAAACATCCTCTGGTCCAGCGTCCTCTGCTGGTACTGCGGGTGCTGGGACTACAGCGCAATCACCGGGGCAGGCCGCAGCTCAGATCACGTCCACATCACGGTCCACAGAGAGCCCGTTGTCTTCCCCAGCTCCGACGCCAGCTCTGAGCCAAGCCACCACTCAAGCTAGCACGGGAGCAATTCCATCTGCAACCCAGCTGAGTGGCACGACGGCTGACCTGCAGGACCAGACATCCAGTTTCCTCTTTACAACATCTTTGACGGCTGTGTCCGTGGCCACGACGGACGGCAGAGGAGCGCAGACGGAGTTCAACCCCACAACGCTGTCTGCGACGGTGAGCTCACCGGGGGGATCTGGCGGCAGCCAGACCACCAGGGCCGCTTCCACAACGTTGAAGCCTGACACCAGCTCCACAAGCATTGCCACGGCGAGTGGCAGTGTTGGCTCTGGGTCTCCAGTGCCCAGCTCGGCAGCTGCCAGTGACTCTTCTTCGCCTGCGGGCTCCTCACCTGGGCCATCGAGCAGCACGCCAAGCAGCAGCAGTGAAAACACTGAGGCTGGGCTGACCAAGACATCGCAGCCTTCAACGGCAGAAACATCCTCTGGTCCAGCGTCCTCTGCTGGTACTGCGGGTGCTGGGACTACAGCGCAATCACCGGGGCAGGCCGCAGCTCAGATCACGTCCACATCACGGTCCACAGAGAGCCCGTTGTCTTCCCCAGCTCCGACGCCAGCTCTGAGCCAAGCCACCACTCAAGCTAGCACGGGAGCAATTCCATCTGCAACCCAGCTGAGTGGCACGACGGCTGACCTGCAGGACCAGACATCCAGTTTCCTCTTTACAACATCTTTGACGGCTGTGTCCGTGGCCACGACGGACGGCAGAGGAGCGCAGACGGAGTTCAACCCCACAACGCTGTCTGCGACGGTGAGCTCGCCGGGGGGATCTGGCGGCAGCCAGACCACCAGGGCCGCTTCCACAACGTTGAAGCCTGACACCAGCTCCACAAGCATTGCCACGGCGAGTGGCAGTGTTGGCTCTGGGTCTCCAGTGCCCAGCTCGGCAGCTGCCAGTGACTCTTCTTCGCCTGCGGGCTCCTCACCTGGGCCATCCAGCAGCACGCCAAGCAGCAGCAGTGAAAACACTGAGGCTGGGCTGACCAAGACATCGCAGCCTTCAACGGCAGAAACATCCTCTGGTCCAGCGTCCTCTGCTGGTACTGCGGGTGCTGGGACTACAGCGCAATCACCGGGGCAGGCCGCAGCTCAGATCACGTCCACATCACGGTCCACAGAGAGCCCGTTGTCTTCCCCAGCTCCGACGCCAGCTCTGAGCCAAGCCACCACTCAAGCTAGCACGGGAGCAATTCCATCTGCAACCCAGCTGAGTGGCACGACGGCTGACCTGCAGGACCAGACATCCAGTTTCCTCTTTACAACATCTTTGACGGCTGTGTCCGTGGCCACGACGGACGGCAGAGGAGCGCAGACGGAGTTCAACCCCACAACGCTGTCTGCGACGGTGAGCTCACCGGGGGGATCTGGCGGCAGCCAGACCACCAGGGCCGCTTCCACAACGTTGAAGCCTGACACCAGCTCCACAAGCATTGCCACGGCGAGTGGCAGTGTTGGCTCTGGGTCTCCAGTGCCCAGCTCGGCAGCTGCCAGTGACTCTTCTTCGCCTGCGGGCTCCTCACCTGGGCCATCCAGCAGCACGCCAAGCAGCAGCAGTGAAAACACTGAGGCTGGGCTGACCAAGACATCGCAGCCTTCAACGGCAGAAACATCCTCTGGTCCAGCGTCCTCTGCTGGTACTGCGGGTGCTGGGACTACAGCGCAATCACCGGGGCAGGCCGCAGCTCAGATCACGTCCACATCACGGTCCACAGAGAGCCCGTTGTCTTCCCCAGCTCCGACGCCAGCTCTGAGCCAAGCCACCACTCAAGCTAGCACGGGAGCAATTCCATCTGCAACCCAGCTGAGTGGCACGACGGCTGACCTGCAGGACCAGACATCCAGTTTCCTCTTTACAACATCTTTGACGGCTGTGTCCGTGGCCACGACGGACGGCAGAGGAGCGCAGACGGAGTTCAACCCCACAACGCTGTCTGCGACGGTGAGCTCACCGGGGGGATCTGGCGGCAGCCAGACCACCAGGGCCGCTTCCACAACGTTGAAGCCTGACACCAGCTCCACAAGCATTGCCACGGCGAGTGGCAGTGTTGGCTCTGGGTCTCCAGTGCCCAGCTCGGCAGCTGCCAGTGACTCTTCTTCGCCTGCGGGCTCCTCACCTGGGCCATCCAGCAGCACGCCAAGCAGCAGCAGTGAAAACACTGAGGCTGGGCTGACCAAGACATCGCAGCCTTCAACAGCAGAAACATCCTCTGGTCCAGCGTCCTCTGCTGGTACTGCGGGTGCTGGGACTACAGCGCAATCACCGGGGCAGGCCGCAGCTCAGATCACGTCCACATCACGGTCCACAGAGAGCCCGTTGTCTTCCCCAGCTCCGACGCCAGCTCTGAGCCAAGCCACCACTCAAGCTAGCACGGGAGCAATTCCATCTGCAACCCAGCTGAGTGGCACGACGGCTGACCTGCAGGACCAGACATCCAGTTTCCTCTTTACAACATCTTTGACGGCTGTGTCCGTGGCCACGACGGACGGCAGAGGAGCGCAGACGGAGTTCAACCCCACAACGCTGTCTGCGACGGTGAGCTCGCCGGGGGGATCTGGCGGCAGCCAGACCACCAGGGCCGCTTCCACAACGTTGAAGCCTGACACCAGCTCCACAAGCATTGCCACGGCGAGTGGCAGTGTTGGCTCTGGGTCTCCAGTGCCCAGCTCGGCAGCTGCCAGTGACTCTTCTTCGCCTGCGGGCTCCTCACCTGGGCCATCCAGCAGCACGCCAAGCAGCAGCAGTGAAAACACTGAGGCTGGGCTGACCAAGACATCGCAGCCTTCAACGGCAGAAACATCCTCTGGTCCAGCGTCCTCTGCTGGTACTGCGGGTGCTGGGAATACAGCGCAGTCACCGGGGCAGGCCGCAGCTCAGATCACGTCCACATCACGGTCCACAGAGAGCCCGTTGTCTTCCCCAGCTCCGACGCCAGCTCTGAGCCAAGCCACCACTCAAGCTAGCACGGGAGCAATTCCATCTGCAACCCAGCTGAGTGGCACGACGGCTGACCTGCAGGACCAGACATCCAGTTTCCTCTTTACAACATCTTTGACGGCTGTGTCCGTGGCCACGACGGACGGCAGAGGAGCGCAGACGGAGTTCAACCCCACAACGCTGTCTGCGACGGTGAGCTCACCGGGGGGATCTGGCGGCAGCCAGACCACCAGGGCCGCTTCCACAACGTTGAAGCCTGACACCAGCTCCACAAGCATTGCCACGGCGAGTGGCAGTGTTGGCTCTGGGTCTCCAGTGCCCAGCTCGGCAGCTGCCAGTGACTCTTCTTCGCCTGCGGGCTCCTCACCTGGACCATCCAGCAGCACGCCAAGCAGCAGCAGTGAAAACACTGAGGCTGGGCTGACCAAGACATCGCAGCCTTCAACGGCAGAAACATCCTCTGGTCCAGCGTCCTCTGCTGGTACTGCGGGTGCTGGGACTACAGCGCAATCACCGGGGCAGGCCGCAGCTCAGATCACGTCCACATCACGGTCCACAGAGAGCCCGTTGTCTTCCCCAGCTCCGACGCCAGCTCTGAGCCAAGCCACCACTCAAGCTAGCACGGGAGCAATTCCATCTGCAACCCAGCTGAGTGGCACGACGGCTGACCTGCAGGACCAGACATCCAGTTTCCTCTTTACAACATCTTTGACGGCTGTGTCCGTGGCCACGACGGACGGCAGAGGAGCGCAGACGGAGTTCAACCCCACAACGCTGTCTGCGACGGTGAGCTCGCCGGGGGGATCTGGCGGCAGCCAGACCACCAGGGCCGCTTCCACAACGTTGAAGCCTGACACCAGCTCCACAAGCATTGCCACGGCGAGTGGCAGTGTTGGCTCTGGGTCTCCAGTGCCCAGCTCGGCAGCTGCCAGTGACTCTTCTTCGCCTGCGGGCTCCTCACCTGGGCCATCCAGCAGCACGCCAAGCAGCAGCAGTGAAAACACTGAGGCTGGGCTGACCAAGACATCGCAGCCTTCAACGGCAGAAACATCCTCTGGTCCAGCGTCCTCTGCTGGTACTGCGGGTGCTGGGACTACAGCGCAATCACCGGGGCAGGCCGCAGCTCAGATCACGTCCACATCACGGTCCACAGAGAGCCCGTTGTCTTCCCCAGCTCCGACGCCAGCTCTGAGCCAAGCCACCACTCAAGCTAGCACGGGAGCAATTCCATCTGCAACCCAGCTGAGTGGCACGACGGCTGACCTGCAGGACCAGACATCCAGTTTCCTCTTTACAACATCTTTGACGGCTGTGTCCGTGGCCACGACGGACGGCAGAGGAGCGCAGACGGAGTTCAACCCCACAACGCTGTCTGCGACGGTGAGCTCGCCGGGGGGATCTGGCGGCAGCCAGACCACCAGGGCCGCTTCCACAACGTTGAAGCCTGACACCAGCTCCACAAGCATTGCCACGGCGAGTGGCAGTGTTGGCTCTGGGTCTCCAGTGCCCAGCTCGGCAGCTGCCAGTGACTCTTCTTCGCCTGCGGGCTCCTCACCTGGGCCATCCAGCAGCACGCCAAGCAGCAGCAGTGAAAACACTGAGGCTGGGCTGACCAAGACATCGCAGCCTTCAACGGCAGAAACATCCTCTGGTCCAGCATCCTCTGCTGGTACTGCGGGTGCTGGGACTACAGCGCAATCACCGGGGCAGGCCGCAGCTCAGATCACGTCCACATCACGGTCCACAGAGAGCCCGTTGTCTTCCCCAGCTCCGACGCCAGCTCTGAGCCAAGCCACCACTCAAGCTAGCACGGGAGCAATTCCATCTGCAACCCAGCTGAGTGGCACGACGGCTGACCTGCAGGACCAGACATCCAGTTTCCTCTTTACAACATCTTTGACGGCTGTGTCCGTGGCCACGACGGACGGCAGAGGAGCGCAGACGGAGTTCAACCCCACAACGCTGTCTGCGACGGTGAGCTCACCGGGGGGATCTGGCGGCAGCCAGACCACCAGGGCCGCTTCCACAACGTTGAAGCCTGACACCAGCTCCACAAGCATTGCCACGGCGAGTGGCAGTGTTGGCTCTGGGTCTCCAGTGCCCAGCTCGGCAGCTGCCAGTGACTCTTCTTCGCCTGCGGGCTCCTCACCTGGGCCATCCAGCAGCACGCCAAGCAGCAGCAGTGAAAACACTGAGGCTGGGCTGACCAAGACATCGCAGCCTTCAACGGCAGAAACATCCTCTGGTCCAGCGTCCTCTGCTGGTACTGCGGGTGCTGGGACTACAGCGCAATCACCGGGGCAGGCCGCAGCTCAGATCACGTCCACATCACGGTCCACAGAGAGCCCGTTGTCTTCCCCAGCTCCGACGCCAGCTCTGAGCCAAGCCACCACTCAAGCTAGCACGGGAGCAATTCCATCTGCAACCCAGCTGAGTGGCACGACGGCTGACCTGCAGGACCAGACATCCAGTTTCCTCTTTACAACATCTTTGACGGCTGTGTCCGTGGCCACGACGGACGGCAGAGGAGCGCAGACGGAGTTCAACCCCACAACGCTGTCTGCGACGGTGAGCTCGCCGGGGGGATCTGGTGGCAGCCAGACCACCAGGGCCGCTTCCACAACGTTGAAGCCTGACACCAGCTCCACAAGCATTGCCACGGCGAGTGGCAGTGTTGGCTCTGGGTCTCCAGTGCCCAGCTCGGCAGCTGCCAGTGACTCTTCTTCGCCTGCGGGCTCCTCACCTGGGCCATCCAGCAGCACGCCAAGCAGCAGCAGTGAAAACACTGAGGCTGGGCTGACCAAGACATCGCAGCCTTCAACGGCAGAAACATCCTCTGGTCCAGCGTCCTCTGCTGGTACTGCGGGTGCTGGGAATACAGCGCAGTCACCGGGGCAGGCCGCAGCTCAGATCACGTCCACATCACGGTCCACAGAGAGCCCGTTGTCTTCCCCAGCTCCGACGCCAGCTCTGAGCCAAGCCACCACTCAAGCTAGCACGGGAGCAATTCCATCTGCAACCCAGCTGAGTGGCACGACGGCTGACCTGCAGGACCAGACATCCAGTTTCCTCTTTACAACATCTTTGACGGCTGTGTCCGTGGCCACGACGGACGGCAGAGGAGCGCAGACGGAGTTCAACCCCACAACGCTGTCTGCGACGGTGAGCTCACCGGGGGGATCTGGCGGCAGCCAGACCACCAGGGCCGCTTCCACAACGTTGAAGCCTGACACCAGCTCCACAAGCATTGCCACGGCGAGTGGCAATGTTGGCTCTGGGTCTCCAGTGCCCAGCTCGGCAGCTGCCAGTGACTCTTCTTCGCCTGCGGGCTCCTCACCTGGGCCATCCAGCAGCACGCCAAGCAGCAGCAGTGAAAACACTGAGGCTGGGCTGACCAAGACATCGCAGCCTTCAACGGCAGAAACATCCTCTGGTCCAGCGTCCTCTGCTGGTACTGCGGGTGCTGGGACTACAGCGCAATCACCGGGGCAGGCCGCAGCTCAGATCACGTCCACATCACGGTCCACAGAGAGCCCGTTGTCTTCCCCAGCTCCGACGCCAGCTCTGAGCCAAGCCACCACTCAAGCTAGCACGGGAGCAATTCCATCCGCAACCCAGCTGAGTGGCACGACGGCTGACCTGCAGGACCAGACATCCAGTTTCCTCTTTACAACATCTTTGACGGCTGTGTCCGTGGCCACGACGGACGGCAGAGGAGCGCAGACGGAGTTCAACCCCACAACGCTGTCTGCGACGGTGAGCTCACCGGGGGGATCTGGCGGCAGCCAGACCTCCAGGGCCGCTTCCGCAACGTTGAAGCCTGACACCAGCTCCACAAGCATTGCCACGGCGAGTGGCAGTGTTGGCTCTGGGTCTCCAGTGCCCAGCTCGGCAGCTGCCAGTGACTCTTCTTCGCCTGCGGGCTCCTCACCTGGGCCATCCAGCAGCACGCCAAGCAGCAGCAGTGAAAACACTGAGGCTGGGCTGACCAAGACATCGCAGCCTTCAACGGCAGAAACATCCTCTGGTCCAGCGTCCTCTGCTGGTACTGCGGGTGCTGGGACTACAGCGCAATCACCGGGGCAGGCCGCAGCTCAGATCACGTCCACATCACGGTCCACAGAGAGCCCGTTGTCTTCCCCAGCTCCGACGCCAGCTCTGAGCCAAGCCACCACTCAAGCTAGCACGGGAGCAATTCCATCTGGAACCCAGCTGAGTGGCACGACGGCTGACCTGCAGGACCAGACATCCAGTTTCCTCTTTACAACATCTTTGACGGCTGTGTCCGTGGCCACGACGGACGGCAGAGGAGCGCAGACGGAGTTCAACCCCACAACGCTGTCTGCGACGGTGAGCTCACCGGGGGGATCTGGCGGCAGCCAGACCACCAGGGCCGCTTCCACAACGTTGAAGCCTGACACCAGCTCCACAAGCATTGCCACGGCGAGTGGCAGTGTTGGCTCTGGGTCTCCAGTGCCCAGCTCGGCAGCTGCCAGTGACTCTTCTTCGCCTGCGGGCTCCTCACCTGGGCCATCCAGCAGCACGCCAAGCAGCAGCAGTGAAAACACTGAGGCTGGGCTGACCAAGACATCGCAGCCTTCAACGGCAGAAACATCCTCTGGTCCAGCGTCCTCTGCTGGTACTGCGGGTGCTGGGACTACAGCGCAATCACCGGGGCAGGCCGCAGCTCAGATCACGTCCACATCACGGTCCACAGAGAGCCCGTTGTCTTCCCCAGCTCCGACGCCAGCTCTGAGCCAAGCCACCACTCAAGCTAGCACGGGAGCAATTCCATCTGCAACCCAGCTGAGTGGCACGACGGCTGACCTGCAGGACCAGACATCCAGTTTCCTCTTTACAACATCTTTGACGGCTGTGTCCGTGGCCACGACGGACGGCAGAGGAGCGCAGACGGAGTTCAACCCCACAACGCTGTCTGCGACGGTGAGCTCACCGGGGGGATCTGGCGGCAGCCAGACCACCAGGGCCGCTTCCACAACGTTGAAGCCTGACACCAGCTCCACAAGCATTGCCACGGCGAGTGGCAGTGTTGGCTCTGGGTCTCCAGTGCCCAGCTCGGCAGCTGCCAGTGACTCTTCTTCGCCTGCGGGCTCCTCACCTGGGCCATCCAGCAGCACGCCAAGCAGCAGCAGTGAAAACACTGAGGCTGGGCTGACCAAGACATCGCAGCCTTCAACAGCAGAAACATCCTCTGGTCCAGCGTCCTCTGCTGGTACTGCGGGTGCTGGGACTACAGCGCAATCACCGGGGCAGGCCGCAGCTCAGATCACGTCCACATCACGGTCCACAGAGAGCCCGTTGTCTTCCCCAGCTCCGACGCCAGCTCTGAGCCAAGCCACCACTCAAGCTAGCACGGGAGCAATTCCATCTGCAACCCAGCTGAGTGGCACGACGGCTGACCTGCAGGACCAGACATCCAGTTTCCTCTTTACAACATCTTTGACGGCTGTGTCCGTGGCCACGACGGACGGCAGAGGAGCGCAGACGGAGTTCAACCCCACAACGCTGTCTGCGACGGTGAGCTCACCGGGGGGATCTGGCGGCAGCCAGACCACCAGGGCCGCTTCCACAACGTTGAAGCCTGACACCAGCTCCACAAGCATTGCCACGGCGAGTGGCAGTGTTGGCTCTGGGTCTCCAGTGCCCAGCTCGGCAGCTGCCAGTGACTCTTCTTCGCCTGCGGGCTCCTCACCTGGGCCATCCAGCAGCACGCCAAGCAGCAGCAGTGAAAACACTGAGGCTGGGCTGACCAAGACATCGCAGCCTTCAACGGCAGAAACATCCTCTGGTCCAGCGTCCTCTGCTGGTACTGCGGGTGCTGGGACTACAGCGCAATCACCGGGGCAGGCCGCAGCTCAGATCACGTCCACATCACGGTCCACAGAGAGCCCGTTGTCTTCCCCAGCTCCGACGCCAGCTCTGAGCCAAGCCACCACTCAAGCTAGCACGGGAGCAATTCCATCTGCAACCCAGCTGAGTGGCACGACGGCTGACCTGCAGGACCAGACATCCAGTTTCCTCTTTACAACATCTTTGACGGCTGTGTCCGTGGCCACGACGGACGGCAGAGGAGCGCAGACGGAGTTCAACCCCACAACGCTGTCTGCGACGGTGAGCTCACCGGGGGGATCTGGCGGCAGCCAGACCACCAGGGCCGCTTCCACAACGTTGAAGCCTGACACCAGCTCCACAAGCATTGCCACGGCGAGTGGCAGTGTTGGCTCTGGGTCTCCAGTGCCCAGCTCGGCAGCTGCCAGTGACTCTTCTTCGCCTGCGGGCTCCTCACCTGGGCCATCCAGCAGCACGCCAAGCAGCAGCAGTGAAAACACTGAGGCTGGGCTGACCAAGACATCGCAGCCTTCAACGGCAGAAACATCCTCTGGTCCAGCGTCCTCTGCTGGTACTGCGGGTGCTGGGACTACAGCGCAATCACCGGGGCAGGCCGCAGCTCAGATCACGTCCACATCACGGTCCACAGAGAGCCCGTTGTCTTCCCCAGCTCCGACGCCAGCTCTGAGCCAAGCCACCACTCAAGCTAGCACGGGAGCAATTCCATCTGCAACCCAGCTGAGTGGCACGACGGCTGACCTGCAGGACCAGACATCCAGTTTCCTCTTTACAACATCTTTGACGGCTGTGTCTGTGGCCACGACGGACGGCAGAGGAGCGCAGACGGAGTTCAACCCCACAACGCTGTCTGCGACGGTGAGCTCACCGGGGGGATCTGGCGGCAGCCAGACCACCAGGGCCGCTTCCACAACATTGAAGCCTGACACCAGCTCCACAAGCATTGCCACGGCGAGTGGCAGTGTTGGCTCTGGGTCTCCAGTGCCCAGCTCGGCAGCTGCCAGTGACTCTTCTTCGCCTGCGGGCTCCTCACCTGGGCCATCCAGCAGCACGCCAAGCAGCAGCAGTGAAAACACTGAGGCTGGGCTGACCAAGACATCGCAGCCTTCAACGGCAGAAACATCCTCTGGTCCAGCGTCCTCTGCTGGTACTGCGGGTGCTGGGACTACAGCGCAATCACCGGGGCAGGCCGCAGCTCAGATCACGTCCACATCACGGTCCACAGAGAGCCCGTTGTCTTCCCCAGCTCCGACGCCAGCTCTGAGCCAAGCCACCACTCAAGCTAGCACGGGAGCAATTCCATCTGCAACCCAGCTGAGTGGCACGACGGCTGACCTGCAGGACCAGACATCCAGTTTCCTCTTTACAACATCTTTGACGGCTGTGTCCGTGGCCACGACAGACGGCAGAGGAGCGCAGACGGAGTTCAACCCCACAACGCTGTCTGCGACGGTGAGCTCACCGGGGGGATCTGGCGGCAGCCAGACCACCAGGGCCGCTTCCACAACGTTGAAGCCTGACACCAGCTCCACAAGCATTGCCACGGCGAGTGGCAGTGTTGGCTCTGGGTCTCCAGTGCCCAGCTCGGCAGCTGCCAGTGACTCTTCTTCGCCTGCGGGCTCCTCACCTGGGCCATCCAGCAGCACGCCAAGCAGCAGCAGTGAAAACACTGAGGCTGGGCTGACCAAGACATCGCAGCCTTCAACGGCAGAAACATCCTCTGGTCCAGCGTCCTCTGCTGGTACTGCGGGTGCTGGGACTACAGCGCAATCACCGGGGCAGGCCGCAGCTCAGATCACGTCCACATCACGGTCCACAGAGAGCCCGTTGTCTTCTCCAGCTCCGACGCCAGCTCTGAGCCAAGCCACCACTCAAGCTAGCACGGGAGCAATTCCATCTGCAACCCAGCTGAGTGGCACGACGGCTGACCTGCAGGACCAGACATCCAGTTTCCTCTTTACAACATCTTTGACGGCTGTGTCCGTGGCCACGACGGACGGCAGAGGAGCGCAGACGGAGTTCAACCCCACAACGCTGTCTGCGACGGTGAGCTCGCCGGGGGGATCTGGCGGCAGCCAGACCACCAGGGCCGCTTCCACAACGTTGAAGCCTGACACCAGCTCCACAAGCATTGCCACGGCGAGTGGCAGTGTTGGCTCTGGGTCTCCAGTGCCCAGCTCGGCAGCTGCCAGTGACTCTTCTTCGCCTGCGGGCTCCTCACCTGGGCCATCCAGCAGCACGCCAAGCAGCAGCAGTGAAAACACTGAGGCTGGGCTGACCAAGACATCGCAGCCTTCAACGGCAGAAACATCCTCTGGTCCAGCGTCCTCTGCTGGTACTGCGGGTGCTGGGACTACAGCGCAATCACCGGGGCAGGCCGCAGCTCAGATCACGTCCACATCACGGTCCACAGAGAGCCCGTTGTCTTCCCCAGCTCCGACGCCAGCTCTGAGCCAAGCCACCACTCAAGCTAGCACGGGAGCAATTCCATCTGCAACCCAGCTGAGTGGCACGACGGCTGACCTGCAGGACCAGACATCCAGTTTCCTCTTTACAACATCTTTGACGGCTGTGTCCGTGGCCACGACGGACGGCAGAGGAGCGCAGACGGAGTTCAACCCCACAACGCTGTCTGCGACGGTGAGCTCACCGGGGGGATCTGGCGGCAGCCAGACCACCAGGGCCGCTTCCACAACGTTGAAGCCTGACACCAGCTCCACAAGCATTGCCACGGCGAGTGGCAGTGTTGGCTCTGGGTCTCCAGTGCCCAGCTCGGCAGCTGCCAGTGACTCTTCTTCGCCTGCGGGCTCCTCACCTGGGCCATCCAGCAGCACGCCAAGCAGCAGCAGTGAAAACACTGAGGCTGGGCTGACCAAGACATCGCAGCCTTCAACGGCAGAAACATCCTCTGGTCCAGCGTCCTCTGCTGGTACTGCGGGTGCTGGGACTACAGCGCAATCACCGGGGCAGGCCGCAGCTCAGATCACGTCCACATCACGGTCCACAGAGAGCCCGTTGTCTTCCCCAGCTCCGACGCCAGCTCTGAGCCAAGCCACCACTCAAGCTAGCACGGGAGCAATTCCATCTGCAACCCAGCTGAGTGGCACGACGGCTGACCTGCAGGACCAGACATCCAGTTTCCTCTTTACAACATCTTTGACGGCTGTGTCCGTGGCCACGACGGACGGCAGAGGAGCGCAGACGGAGTTCAACCCCACAACGCTGTCTGCGACGGTGAGCTCACCGGGGGGATCTGGCGGCAGCCAGACCACCAGGGCCGCTTCCACAACGTTGAAGCCTGACACCAGCTCCACAAGCATTGCCACGGCGAGTGGCAGTGTTGGCTCTGGGTCTCCAGTGCCCAGCTCGGCAGCTGCCAGTGACTCTTCTTCGCCTGCGGGCTCCTCACCTGGGCCATCCAGCAGCACGCCAAGCAGCAGCAGTGAAAACACTGAGGCTGGGCTGACCAAGACATCGCAGCCTTCAACGGCAGAAACATCCTCTGGTCCAGCGTCCTCTGCTGGTACTGCGGGTGCTGGGACTACAGCGCAATCACCGGGGCAGGCCGCAGCTCAGATCACGTCCACATCACGGTCCACAGAGAGCCCGTTGTCTTCTCCAGCTCCGACGCCAGCTCTGAGCCAAGCCACCACTCAAGCTAGCACGGGAGCAATTCCATCTGCAACCCAGCTGAGTGGCACGACGGCTGACCTGCAGGACCAGACATCCAGTTTCCTCTTTACAACATCTTTGACGGCTGTGTCCGTGGCCACGACGGACGGCAGAGGAGCGCAGACGGAGTTCAACCCCACAACGCTGTCTGCGACGGTGAGCTCGCCGGGGGGATCTGGCGGCAGCCAGACCACCAGGGCCGCTTCCACAACGTTGAAGCCTGACACCAGCTCCACAAGCATTGCCACGGCGAGTGGCAGTGTTGGCTCTGGGTCTCCAGTGCCCAGCTCGGCAGCTGCCAGTGACTCTTCTTCGCCTGCGGGCTCCTCACCTGGGCCATCCAGCAGCACGCCAAGCAGCAGCAGTGAAAACACTGAGGCTGGGCTGACCAAGACATCGCAGCCTTCAACGGCAGAAACATCCTCTGGTCCAGCGTCCTCTGCTGGTACTGCGGGTGCTGGGACTACAGCGCAATCACCGGGGCAGGCCGCAGCTCAGATCACGTCCACATCACGGTCCACAGAGAGCCCGTTGTCTTCCCCAGCTCCGACGCCAGCTCTGAGCCAAGCCACCACTCAAGCTAGCACGGGAGCAATTCCATCTGCAACCCAGCTGAGTGGCACGACGGCTGACCTGCAGGACCAGACATCCAGTTTCCTCTTTACAACATCTTTGACGGCTGTGTCCGTGGCCACGACGGACGGCAGAGGAGCGCAGACGGAGTTCAACCCCACAACGCTGTCTGCGACGGTGAGCTCACCGGGGGGATCTGGCGGCAGCCAGACCACCAGGGCCGCTTCCACAACGTTGAAGCCTGACACCAGCTCCACAAGCATTGCCACGGCGAGTGGCAGTGTTGGCTCTGGGTCTCCAGTGCCCAGCTCGGCAGCTGCCAGTGACTCTTCTTCGCCTGCGGGCTCCTCACCTGGGCCATCCAGCAGCACGCCAAGCAGCAGCAGTGAAAACACTGAGGCTGGGCTGACCAAGACATCGCAGCCTTCAACGGCAGAAACATCCTCTGGTCCAGCGTCCTCTGCTGGTACTGCGGGTGCTGGGACTACAGCGCAATCACCGGGGCAGGCCGCAGCTCAGATCACGTCCACATCACGGTCCACAGAGAGCCCGTTGTCTTCCCCAGCTCCGACGCCAGCTCTGAGCCAAGCCACCACTCAAGCTAGCACGGGAGCAATTCCATCTGCAACCCAGCTGAGTGGCACGACGGCTGACCTGCAGGACCAGACATCCAGTTTCCTCTTTACAACATCTTTGACGGCTGTGTCCGTGGCCACGACGGACGGCAGAGGAGCGCAGACGGAGTTCAACCCCACAACGCTGTCTGCGACGGTGAGCTCACCGGGGGGATCTGGCGGCAGCCAGACCACCAGGGCCGCTTCCACAACGTTGAAGCCTGACACCAGCTCCACAAGCATTGCCACGGCGAGTGGCAGTGTTGGCTCTGGGTCTCCAGTGCCCAGCTCGGCAGCTGCCAGTGACTCTTCTTCGCCTGCGGGCTCCTCACCTGGGCCATCCAGCAGCACGCCAAGCAGCAGCAGTGAAAACACTGAGGCTGGGCTGACCAAGACATCGCAGCCTTCAACGGCAGAAACATCCTCTGGTCCAGCGTCCTCTGCTGGTACTGCGGGTGCTGGGACTACAGCGCAATCACCGGGGCAGGCCGCAGCTCAGATCACGTCCACATCACGGTCCACAGAGAGCCCGTTGTCTTCCCCAGCTCCGACGCCAGCTCTGAGCCAAGCCACCACTCAAGCTAGCACGGGAGCAATTCCATCTGCAACCCAGCTGAGTGGCACGACGGCTGACCTGCAGGACCAGACATCCAGTTTCCTCTTTACAACATCTTTGACGGCTGTGTCCGTGGCCACGACGGACGGCAGAGGAGCGCAGACGGAGTTCAACCCCACAACGCTGTCTGCGACGGTGAGCTCACCGGGGGGATCTGGCGGCAGCCAGACCACCAGGGCCGCTTCCACAACGTTGAAGCCTGACACCAGCTCCACAAGCATTGCCACGGCGAGTGGCAGTGTTGGCTCTGGGTCTCCAGTGCCCAGCTCGGCAGCTGCCAGTGACTCTTCTTCGCCTGCGGGCTCCTCACCTGGGCCATCCAGCAGCACGCCAAGCAGCAGCAGTGAAAACACTGAGGCTGGGCTGACCAAGACATCGCAGCCTTCAACGGCAGAAACATCCTCTGGTCCAGCGTCCTCTGCTGGTACTGCGGGTGCTGGGACTACAGCGCAATCACCGGGGCAGGCCGCAGCTCAGATCACGTCCACATCACGGTCCACAGAGAGCCCGTTGTCTTCCCCAGCTCCGACGCCAGCTCTGAGCCAAGCCACCACTCAAGCTAGCACGGGAGCAATTCCATCTGCAACCCAGCTGAGTGGCACGACGGCTGACCTGCAGGACCAGACATCCAGTTTCCTCTTTACAACATCTTTGACGGCTGTGTCTGTGGCCACGACGGACGGCAGAGGAGCGCAGACGGAGTTCAACCCCACAACGCTGTCTGCGACGGTGAGCTCACCGGGGGGATCTGGCGGCAGCCAGACCACCAGGGCCGCTTCCACAACATTGAAGCCTGACACCAGCTCCACAAGCATTGCCACGGCGAGTGGCAGTGTTGGCTCTGGGTCTCCAGTGCCCAGCTCGGCAGCTGCCAGTGACTCTTCTTCGCCTGCGGGCTCCTCACCTGGGCCATCCAGCAGCACGCCAAGCAGCAGCAGTGAAAACACTGAGGCTGGGCTGACCAAGACATCGCAGCCTTCAACGGCAGAAACATCCTCTGGTCCAGCGTCCTCTGCTGGTACTGCGGGTGCTGGGACTACAGCGCAATCACCGGGGCAGGCCGCAGCTCAGATCACGTCCACATCACGGTCCACAGAGAGCCCGTTGTCTTCCCCAGCTCCGACGCCAGCTCTGAGCCAAGCCACCACTCAAGCTAGCACGGGAGCAATTCCATCTGCAACCCAGCTGAGTGGCACGACGGCTGACCTGCAGGACCAGACATCCAGTTTCCTCTTTACAACATCTTTGACGGCTGTGTCCGTGGCCACGACGGACGGCAGAGGAGCGCAGACGGAGTTCAACCCCACAACGCTGTCTGCGACGGTGAGCTCACCGGGGGGATCTGGCGGCAGCCAGACCACCAGGGCCGCTTCCACAACGTTGAAGCCTGACACCAGCTCCACAAGCATTGCCACGGCGAGTGGCAGTGTTGGCTCTGGGTCTCCAGTGCCCAGCTCGGCAGCTGCCAGTGACTCTTCTTCGCCTGCGGGCTCCTCACCTGGGCCATCCAGCAGCACGCCAAGCAGCAGCAGTGAAAACACTGAGGCTGGGCTGACCAAGACATCGCAGCCTTCAACGGCAGAAACATCCTCTGGTCCAGCGTCCTCTGCTGGTACTGCGGGTGCTGGGACTACAGCGCAATCACCGGGGCAGGCCGCAGCTCAGATCACGTCCACATCACGGTCCACAGAGAGCCCGTTGTCTTCTCCAGCTCCGACGCCAGCTCTGAGCCAAGCCACCACTCAAGCTAGCACGGGAGCAATTCCATCTGCAACCCAGCTGAGTGGCACGACGGCTGACCTGCAGGACCAGACATCCAGTTTCCTCTTTACAACATCTTTGACGGCTGTGTCCGTGGCCACGACGGACGGCAGAGGAGCGCAGACGGAGTTCAACCCCACAACGCTGTCTGCGACGGTGAGCTCGCCGGGGGGATCTGGCGGCAGCCAGACCACCAGGGCCGCTTCCACAACGTTGAAGCCTGACACCAGCTCCACAAGCATTGCCACGGCGAGTGGCAGTGTTGGCTCTGGGTCTCCAGTGCCCAGCTCGGCAGCTGCCAGTGACTCTTCTTCGCCTGCGGGCTCCTCACCTGGGCCATCCAGCAGCACGCCAAGCAGCAGCAGTGAAAACACTGAGGCTGGGCTGACCAAGACATCGCAGCCTTCAACGGCAGAAACATCCTCTGGTCCAGCGTCCTCTGCTGGTACTGCGGGTGCTGGGACTACAGCGCAATCACCGGGGCAGGCCGCAGCTCAGATCACGTCCACATCACGGTCCACAGAGAGCCCGTTGTCTTCCCCAGCTCCGACGCCAGCTCTGAGCCAAGCCACCACTCAAGCTAGCACGGGAGCAATTCCATCTGCAACCCAGCTGAGTGGCACGACGGCTGACCTGCAGGACCAGACATCCAGTTTCCTCTTTACAACATCTTTGACGGCTGTGTCCGTGGCCACGACGGACGGCAGAGGAGCGCAGACGGAGTTCAACCCCACAACGCTGTCTGCGACGGTGAGCTCACCGGGGGGATCTGGCGGCAGCCAGACCACCAGGGCCGCTTCCACAACATTGAAGCCTGACACCAGCTCCACAAGCATTGCCACGGCGAGTGGCAGTGTTGGCTCTGGGTCTCCAGTGCCCAGCTCGGCAGCTGCCAGTGACTCTTCTTCGCCTGCGGGCTCCTCACCTGGGCCATCCAGCAGCACGCCAAGCAGCAGCAGTGAAAACACTGAGGCTGGGCTGACCAAGACATCGCAGCCTTCAACAGCAGAAACATCCTCTGGTCCAGCGTCCTCTGCTGGTACTGCGGGTGCTGGGACTACAGCGCAATCACCGGGGCAGGCCGCAGCTCAGATCACGTCCACATCACGGTCCACAGAGAGCCCGTTGTCTTCCCCAGCTCCGACGCCAGCTCTGAGCCAAGCCACCACTCAAGCTAGCACGGGAGCAATTCCATCTGCAACCCAGCTGAGTGGCACGACGGCTGACCTGCAGGACCAGACATCCAGTTTCCTCTTTACAACATCTTTGACGGCTGTGTCTGTGGCCACGACGGACGGCAGAGGAGCGCAGACGGAGTTCAACCCCACAACGCTGTCTGCGACGGTGAGCTCACCGGGGGGATCTGGCGGCAGCCAGACCACCAGGGCCGCTTCCACAACATTGAAGCCTGACACCAGCTCCACAAGCATTGCCACGGCGAGTGGCAGTGTTGGCTCTGGGTCTCCAGTGCCCAGCTCGGCAGCTGCCAGTGACTCTTCTTCGCCTGCGGGCTCCTCACCTGGGCCATCCAGCAGCACGCCAAGCAGCAGCAGTGAAAACACTGAGGCTGGGCTGACCAAGACATCGCAGCCTTCAACGGCAGAAACATCCTCTGGTCCAGCGTCCTCTGCTGGTACTGCGGGTGCTGGGACTACAGCGCAATCACCGGGGCAGGCCGCAGCTCAGATCACGTCCACAGAGAGCCCGTTGTCTTCCCCAGCTCCGACGCCAGCTCTGAGCCAAGCCACCACTCAAGCTAGCACGGGAGCAATTCCATCTGCAACCCAGCTGAGTGGCACGACGGCTGACCTGCAGGACCAGACATCCAGTTTCCTCTTTACAACATCTTTGACGGCTGTGTCCGTGGCCACGACGGACGGCAGAGGAGCGCAGACGGAGTTCAACCCCACAACGCTGTCTGCGACGGTGAGCTCACCGGGGGGATCTGGCGGCAGCCAGACCACCAGGGCCGCTTCCACAACGTTGAAGCCTGACACCAGCTCCACAAGCATTGCCACGGCGAGTGGCAGTGTTGGCTCTGGGTCTCCAGTGCCCAGCTCGGCAGCTGCCAGTGACTCTTCTTCGCCTGCGGGCTCCTCACCTGGGCCATCCAGCAGCACGCCAAGCAGCAGCAGTGAAAACACTGAGGCTGGGCTGACCAAGACATCGCAGCCTTCAACGGCAGAAACATCCTCTGGTCCAGCGTCCTCTGCTGGTACTGCGGGTGCTGGGACTACAGCGCAATCACCGGGGCAGGCCGCAGCTCAGATCACGTCCACATCACGGTCCACAGAGAGCCCGTTGTCTTCCCCAGCTCCGACGCCAGCTCTGAGCCAAGCCACCACTCAAGCTAGCACGGGAGCAATTCCATCTGCAACCCAGCTGAGTGGCACGACGGCTGACCTGCAGGACCAGACATCCAGTTTCCTCTTTACAACATCTTTGACGGCTGTGTCCGTGGCCACGACGGACGGCAGAGGAGCGCAGACGGAGTTCAACCCCACAACGCTGTCTGCGACGGTGAGCTCGCCGGGGGGATCTGGCGGCAGCCAGACCACCAGGGCCGCTTCCACAACGTTGAAGCCTGACACCAGCTCCACAAGCATTGCCACGGCGAGTGGCAGTGTTGGCTCTGGGTCTCCAGTGCCCAGCTCGGCAGCTGCCAGTGACTCTTCTTCGCCTGCGGGCTCCTCACCTGGGCCATCCAGCAGCACGCCAAGCAGCAGCAGTGAAAACACTGAGGCTGGGCTGACCAAGACATCGCAGCCTTCAACGGCAGAAACATCCTCTGGTCCAGCGTCCTCTGCTGGTACTGCGGGTGCTGGGACTACAGCGCAATCACCGGGGCAGGCCGCAGCTCAGATCACGTCCACATCACGGTCCACAGAGAGCCCGTTGTCTTCCCCAGCTCCGACGCCAGCTCTGAGCCAAGCCACCACTCAAGCTAGCACGGGAGCAATTCCATCTGCAACCCAGCTGAGTGGCACGACGGCTGACCTGCAGGACCAGACATCCAGTTTCCTCTTTACAACATCTTTGACGGCTGTGTCCGTGGCCACGACGGACGGCAGAGGAGCGCAGACGGAGTTCAACCCCACAACGCTGTCTGCGACGGTGAGCTCACCGGGGGGATCTGGCGGCAGCCAGACCACCAGGGCCGCTTCCACAACATTGAAGCCTGACACCAGCTCCACAAGCATTGCCACGGCGAGTGGCAGTGTTGGCTCTGGGTCTCCAGTGCCCAGCTCGGCAGCTGCCAGTGACTCTTCTTCGCCTGCGGGCTCCTCACCTGGGCCATCCAGCAGCACGCCAAGCAGCAGCAGTGAAAACACTGAGGCTGGGCTGACCAAGACATCGCAGCCTTCAACGGCAGAAACATCCTCTGGTCCAGCGTCCTCTGCTGGTACTGCGGGTGCTGGGACTACAGCGCAATCACCGGGGCAGGCCGCAGCTCAGATCACGTCCACATCACGGTCCACAGAGAGCCCGTTGTCTTCCCCAGCTCCGACGCCAGCTCTGAGCCAAGCCACCACTCAAGCTAGCACGGGAGCAATTCCATCTGCAACCCAGCTGAGTGGCACGACGGCTGACCTGCAGGACCAGACATCCAGTTTCCTCTTTACAACATCTTTGACGGCTGTGTCCGTGGCCACGACGGACGGCAGAGGAGCGCAGACGGAGTTCAACCCCACAACGCTGTCTGCGACGGTGAGCTCGCCGGGGGGATCTGGCGGCAGCCAGACCACCAGGGCCGCTTCCACAACGTTGAAGCCTGACACCAGCTCCACAAGCATTGCCACGGCGAGTGGCAGTGTTGGCTCTGGGTCTCCAGTGCCCAGCTCGGCAGCTGCCAGTGACTCTTCTTCGCCTGCGGGCTCCTCACCTGGGCCATCCAGCAGCACGCCAAGCAGCAGCAGTGAAAACACTGAGGCTGGGCTGACCAAGACATCGCAGCCTTCAACGGCAGAAACATCCTCTGGTCCAGCGTCCTCTGCTGGTACTGCGGGTGCTGGGACTACAGCGCAATCACCGGGGCAGGCCGCAGCTCAGATCACGTCCACATCACGGTCCACAGAGAGCCCGTTGTCTTCCCCAGCTCCGACGCCAGCTCTGAGCCAAGCCACCACTCAAGCTAGCACGGGAGCAATTCCATCTGCAACCCAGCTGAGTGGCACGACGGCTGACCTGCAGGACCAGACATCCAGTTTCCTCTTTACAACATCTTTGACGGCTGTGTCCGTGGCCACGACGGACGGCAGAGGAGCGCAGACGGAGTTCAACCCCACAACGCTGTCTGCGACGGTGAGCTCGCCGGGGGGATCTGGCGGCAGCCAGACCACCAGGGCCGCTTCCACAACGTTGAAGCCTGACACCAGCTCCACAAGCATTGCCACGGCGAGTGGCAGTGTTGGCTCTGGGTCTCCAGTGCCCAGCTCGGCAGCTGCCAGTGACTCTTCTTCGCCTGCGGGCTCCTCACCTGGGCCATCCAGCAGCACGCCAAGCAGCAGCAGTGAAAACACTGAGGCTGGGCTGACCAAGACATCGCAGCCTTCAACGGCAGAAACATCCTCTGGTCCAGCGTCCTCTGCTGGTACTGCGGGTGCTGGGACTACAGCGCAATCACCGGGGCAGGCCGCAGCTCAGATCACGTCCACATCACGGTCCACAGAGAGCCCGTTGTCTTCCCCAGCTCCGACGCCAGCTCTGAGCCAAGCCACCACTCAAGCTAGCACGGGAGCAATTCCATCTGCAACCCAGCTGAGTGGCACGACGGCTGACCTGCAGGACCAGACATCCAGTTTCCTCTTTACAACATCTTTGACGGCTGTGTCCGTGGCCACGACGGACGGCAGAGGAGCGCAGACGGAGTTCAACCCCACAACGCTGTCTGCGACGGTGAGCTCACCGGGGGGATCTGGCGGCAGCCAGACCACCAGGGCCGCTTCCGCAACGTTGAAGCCTGACACCAGCTCCACAAGCATTGCCACGGCGAGTGGCAGTGTTGGCTCTGGGTCTCCAGTGCCCAGCTCGGCAGCTGCCAGTGACTCTTCTTCGCCTGCGGGCTCCTCACCTGGGCCATCCAGCAGCACGCCAAGCAGCAGCAGTGAAAACACTGAGGCTGGGCTGACCAAGACATCGCAGCCTTCAACGGCAGAAACATCCTCTGGTCCAGCGTCCTCTGCTGGTACTGCGGGTGCTGGGACTACAGCGCAATCACCGGGGCAGGCCGCAGCTCAGATCACGTCCACATCACGGTCCACAGAGAGCCCGTTGTCTTCCCCAGCTCCGACGCCAGCTCTGAGCCAAGCCACCACTCAAGCTAGCACGGGAGCAATTCCATCTGCAACCCAGCTGAGTGGCACGACGGCTGACCTGCAGGACCAGACATCCAGTTTCCTCTTTACAACATCTTTGACGGCTGTGTCCGTGGCCACGACGGACGGCAGAGGAGCGCAGACGGAGTTCAACCCCACAACGCTGTCTGCGACGGTGAGCTCGCCGGGGGGATCTGGCGGCAGCCAGACCACCAGGGCCGCTTCCACAACGTTGAAGCCTGACACCAGCTCCACAAGCATTGCCACGGCGAGTGGCAGTGTTGGCTCTGGGTCTCCAGTGCCCAGCTCGGCAGCTGCCAGTGACTCTTCTTCGCCTGCGGGCTCCTCACCTGGGCCATCCAGCAGCACGCCAAGCAGCAGCAGTGAAAACACTGAGGCTGGGCTGACCAAGACATCGCAGCCTTCAACGGCAGAAACATCCTCTGGTCCAGCGTCCTCTGCTGGTACTGCGGGTGCTGGGACTACAGCGCAATCACCGGGGCAGGCCGCAGCTCAGATCACGTCCACATCACGGTCCACAGAGAGCCCGTTGTCTTCCCCAGCTCCGACGCCAGCTCTGAGCCAAGCCACCACTCAAGCTAGCACGGGAGCAATTCCATCTGCAACCCAGCTGAGTGGCACGACGGCTGACCTGCAGGACCAGACATCCAGTTTCCTCTTTACAACATCTTTGACGGCTGTGTCCGTGGCCACGACGGACGGCAGAGGAGCGCAGACGGAGTTCAACCCCACAACGCTGTCTGCGACGGTGAGCTCGCCGGGGGGATCTGGCGGCAGCCAGACCACCAGGGCCGCTTCCACAACGTTGAAGCCTGACACCAGCTCCACAAGCATTGCCACGGCGAGTGGCAGTGTTGGCTCTGGGTCTCCAGTGCCCAGCTCGGCAGCTGCCAGTGACTCTTCTTCGCCTGCGGGCTCCTCACCTGGGCCATCCAGCAGCACGCCAAGCAGCAGCAGTGAAAACACTGAGGCTGGGCTGACCAAGACATCGCAGCCTTCAACGGCAGAAACATCCTCTGGTCCAGCGTCCTCTGCTGGTACTGCGGGTGCTGGGACTACAGCGCAATCACCGGGGCAGGCCGCAGCTCAGATCACGTCCACATCACGGTCCACAGAGAGCCCGTTGTCTTCCCCAGCTCCGACGCCAGCTCTGAGCCAAGCCACCACTCAAGCTAGCACGGGAGCAATTCCATCTGCAACCCAGCTGAGTGGCACGACGGCTGACCTGCAGGACCAGACATCCAGTTTCCTCTTTACAACATCTTTGACGGCTGTGTCCGTGGCCACGACGGACGGCAGAGGAGCGCAGACGGAGTTCAACCCCACAACGCTGTCTGCGACGGTGAGCTCACCGGGGGGATCTGGCGGCAGCCAGACCACCAGGGCCGCTTCCGCAACGTTGAAGCCTGACACCAGCTCCACAAGCATTGCCACGGCGAGTGGCAGTGTTGGCTCTGGGTCTCCAGTGCCCAGCTCGGCAGCTGCCAGTGACTCTTCTTCGCCTGCGGGCTCCTCACCTGGGCCATCCAGCAGCACGCCAAGCAGCAGCAGTGAAAACACTGAGGCTGGGCTGACCAAGACATCGCAGCCTTCAACGGCAGAAACATCCTCTGGTCCAGCGTCCTCTGCTGGTACTGCGGGTGCTGGGACTACAGCGCAATCACCGGGGCAGGCCGCAGCTCAGATCACGTCCACATCACGGTCCACAGAGAGCCCGTTGTCTTCCCCAGCTCCGACGCCAGCTCTGAGCCAAGCCACCACTCAAGCTAGCACGGGAGCAATTCCATCTGCAACCCAGCTGAGTGGCACGACGGCTGACCTGCAGGACCAGACATCCAGTTTCCTCTTTACAACATCTTTGACGGCTGTGTCCGTGGCCACGACGGACGGCAGAGGAGCGCAGACGGAGTTCAACCCCACAACGCTGTCTGCGACGGTGAGCTCGCCGGGGGGATCTGGCGGCAGCCAGACCACCAGGGCCGCTTCCACAACGTTGAAGCCTGACACCAGCTCCACAAGCATTGCCACGGCGAGTGGCAGTGTTGGCTCTGGGTCTCCAGTGCCCAGCTCGGCAGCTGCCAGTGACTCTTCTTCGCCTGCGGGCTCCTCACCTGGGCCATCCAGCAGCACGCCAAGCAGCAGCAGTGAAAACACTGAGGCTGGGCTGACCAAGACATCGCAGCCTTCAACGGCAGAAACATCCTCTGGTCCAGCGTCCTCTGCTGGTACTGCGGGTGCTGGGACTACAGCGCAATCACCGGGGCAGGCCGCAGCTCAGATCACGTCCACATCACGGTCCACAGAGAGCCCGTTGTCTTCCCCAGCTCCGACGCCAGCTCTGAGCCAAGCCACCACTCAAGCTAGCACGGGAGCAATTCCATCTGCAACCCAGCTGAGTGGCACGACGGCTGACCTGCAGGACCAGACATCCAGTTTCCTCTTTACAACATCTTTGACGGCTGTGTCCGTGGCCACGACGGACGGCAGAGGAGCGCAGACGGAGTTCAACCCCACAACGCTGTCTGCGACGGTGAGCTCGCCGGGGGGATCTGGCGGCAGCCAGACCACCAGGGCCGCTTCCACAACGTTGAAGCCTGACACCAGCTCCACAAGCATTGCCACGGCGAGTGGCAGTGTTGGCTCTGGGTCTCCAGTGCCCAGCTCGGCAGCTGCCAGTGACTCTTCTTCGCCTGCGGGCTCCTCACCTGGGCCATCCAGCAGCACGCCAAGCAGCAGCAGTGAAAACACTGAGGCTGGGCTGACCAAGACATCGCAGCCTTCAACGGCAGAAACATCCTCTGGTCCATCGTCCACCATTTCCTCAAGCACTGCCATGGCGAGTGGCAGTGCTGCCTCCGTTTCCCCGACCCCCATCTTGTTGTCATCTTTCTTTCCAACATCTTTGGAACCTTCATCTCTCTCTAGTTTTATTGCATCCACATCTTTCAAGGCACCTTCACCTGGGTTTTGCTGTGAGTGGTATTTTTTCTATTTATTGTATATATATATATTTTTTGTAATTTGCGTTTTCTTTTTTTTTTTTTTTTATTTTCTATATATTTTCTGTCTGTATCTCTTTTAATTTTGTATTTTTTTTTTAATGTGGTTTTTTTTCGCTCTTATTTTCCATCGTATCTTATATATTTCTTTCTTATATTCCCTCTCTTATTTCTTCAAAGTTAGTCTAGTTTTTGGTGACCCTACACCTAATGGGGTGATATAAATTAGCTTATCATTGTTGTTCTTTTCTACCCAGTGTAGTCTATGATTTTTGTTTTTTATCTGGATCTGAAATTATTGCTAATTTTTACTTTTTTTTTTTTAATTGAATTTTCACGTTCTTAGAAATCTAGTGATATACTTTTGTGCTTTTCTTGTTTATATTTTGTTCTTTATTTTTTTGGTTTTTATATTTTCCTATTTTTTTTTATGTTTACCTATTTTTACCCTCTGTATTTTACATACGTTGTTTTAATTTATGTTCTTTATTTTTTCAGGTAAAAATGAGGAATGAAATAATATAATTCTTCGCTTTTTTCCTTCACAAATTGGAATAAATGATGTTTCTGTTTTTATGATTTTCATCTTTTGCGGGTAGTAATAACTTTACTGTTTTAAAACAAAGTTTTTCATGCTACCCATATTTTTTGTTGTATTGCTGTCATGGAATTCTATAGTAGATAGCCATGTGTATGTTAACGTAGAACTTGGAATTTCACATGTTTACAAAAACATTACAGAGATTTAATTTTTTTTCCTTAGGCAAGGAGTTTTGCATTATTATTTTATTCTTTTCAACACACCTATAGCAACAACATGTCTTACAGGGATTTGTTTTTCTTTTTTAGCTCCGATTACTCTCTCCATACAGCTGGAGAATGTGACCAGTAGAACAATACAGTTCAGCTGGAAACCTCAAGGTGGCAGAAGAGACAGTCCTTATCGTGTGCAGCTCTGGGACGGATCTAGAGAAATGGAGAATAGAAACTTAAATGAGACTAGTACTGCATTTGAAGGTCTGGTCTCTGATCATGAATACCAAATATCTGTGAATGTTTTAACTTGCTCTAAGAATGTCAGTACGTCGATGACCATTCGGACAGGTATTTCCTTTGAAATCTTTTCATTTTTTCATTAACACACTAACATACACCTGGCCTGACAGTGAAGGCCGTTTCTTTGGGTACTGTCCTGGACATGAATAAACTATAAACTGAAATGTACAGGAAAACTGAGGCTAAAACTCCAGACACTAAAAGCTAACCTTCACATTTTTCATGCAACTAAGGTCCAAATCCTCCCCTTACCATTCTGCCAAATTCAAGATTTTGCTGAACTAGAACCAATGTTCAACATGCCCATCTCTCACAGCTCCATACTCTTCAGTTCCCAGGCCTGCCCTGCTCTTCACATGCAACTTGTGCTCTCTTTTGAGTTCCCAGTTACATGGCAGACAGCAGGTTTAAACCCATAATCTTCCTGTAATCACATAGGCTACGCTAAGGAAATCCTAGAGTCCTGCAGCTCCTACTTTTCCCTTTGCAAATCCCAGCTTCTTCTTCAGCAAGCAGCTGCCTATGCTTACAAACGATGGCAGTAAAATCTACCAGTTATCTGAACTATTGAAATACCTGGAGTCTTCCTCTGCCTTCCCATTGCATAGCATGATTTCTGATTTTAGGAGTGACTGTGTCTGGTACATGGAGCAACATATTGGAAGGAGCAGTCAATGCAGTGGTGGTTAAGGGCAGGTCTCTTCATGGTGTTCAAGTTGTCTTGATGTGAGGCACATAGCCCAGTGATATTCTTCTCGTGTAACACCTTGTCCTCTTCTCTCAATGACACATTCAAATAAAAGTTGAGGGATAGACTGGTCAGTGAGTGGTACAACGTACTTATGCATTGTGCTATGGCCATCTGGGGTGCAGGGAGTTAACCTGTCTATATTCACCTCTGATTTACTCTTGCCCTTAGAGGATTTTAGCTGAAGAGCCATTTTTAAACAGTAACTTTGCTTTTGCTGGTTATTCTGTCTTTTATATCTCCACAGCTGCTAAAGTCTTCAATGGAATGACTAGGATTACCAGTGAAGACTTTGTACCTGAATATCTGAACAAATCAAGTACAGAATTTAAGAAATTTGAAGCTAAGTTCATTGAGGAGGTATTTTGCTTGGGAACTCTAACCCAAGATTTATTTTCTCTTGTACTCTTTTTAATGTCAATAAGCATGAGGATCCAGGTATGAATAATCTTTAGTGAGGTTATGAGAAGAATATGATAGTTATAAACAAAGCAGCACTTATTGAGGCCTTAATTCTCATTTATGTTGTGGTCTTCTGAAGCCATAAATTAAAAGTAATTCTACCTGGCTGATACGTGTACTCCCCTTCTATAATAGATGCTTCAAAATGAATTAGAGCAGCTTATTGCTATAACAATTCTTGGGGTTAAAGGAGAAAAAAGATAATAACTTAAACTTTTTACTTTGCAGATTAAAAAATATCTGCCACCAATGATCCTGAAATTAATAGAGGAAGGAAAAATGCGTATTGTAATTAATAGCCTCAGGAATGGCAGTGTGATTGCATTCTTCAGCATTGTGTTGGATGGAGGAGAAAATTTAACAAAGACAGAGATTTCAGATGCTTTTACGGAGGCCCTTAACATGAGTACAGTACTGAAAGCTGATCTTAAAAAGACTGTTATAGAAGGTATGAATTCATCAATTTAGTAGTGTACCTTTCACTGATGGTAGAATCCAGTGAAATGGTATTTAAGTGGCACAAAGCAATTGCAAATAGTATTCTGTTCATTTTTTTTTTCAGTGCTCATTTAAAATATTCTTCTTTTTCCATTTTGTTTAACCACACTGCAGCAAGGAATAGTTGTCAGCCAGGATTAAATGACTGCTCACAAAATGCTACCTGCACTGCTGAAGGAGCAACTTATTCCTGTCAATGCAATGAAGGATTCATAGATAACAGTCCCCGAGTTCCAGGGAGAGTTTGCCAACTAAAGCAGAATCCACCTTCACGTAACTGTTTTACGTCTTTAAACTGTTTTATGTCTGTCAGCTTTAAAAATGTGCATACAGCCTCCAAATTTCTGTTTTACAGAACTGATAACTACAGTCCCTCCAGAAAGTGCTATGGGTGGATCTACAGCAACCACAACTAGTTCTGTTTTTGCTACCACGTTTACATCAGGATCTTGCAGTGAGTAAATATTTAATATTGAACACTAGAATATATTTTTTTTCTGAGATTAGTTATTAAAATCGGTTATAATAGTTTTGTTCATCAGTCATACTGGCTATGAAGTAAAATTTCAAGACACAGTTTCTTAAAGAATAGGCTGAGAGAACCATTGGAAGCTGATACAGAAATATCAGTCAAAGAAGTTTCTACATCTTGGTACAGTCATCCTGGACACTGTGGTGTTCGTCATGGACAAAAATGCCTACCTCCAAGGATAAACCACTGTGATAGACCATTTTTGTAATGTTATTATGAATCACAATTATTAAATGCCTGCTTACTGCTCTGAACTTCGGGTGTCCTGCCAAATTTTTAGTAACCGATCCTCCTGATGATATCAAATGTCAATATCAGTCAGATAGCAGCCCAACTCAGTACACTCATCAATCAGAGCAGCTGCTTTGCCTGTGATGAGAGAGACTACAAACAAGCGAGATTACACCCATTTTATGTTTTTGAGCCACCAAATAATGTACATTTCTTGTATGAGGATTGCTCCAAAAGTAACACCTCCTATTTTACTACGTTGGCCCACAACATCAGGGGTGGATGTTGCTGATATGGCAGTAGAGGTTGAACTTTCCTGCCAACATTCTGTTCCACTTCCATATCACATCTGCCATGTGACAGATGGCAGCAGAGGGGCAGTCTGACAAAATGAGTGTTGGTTTATTTCAAGCTATTTGGTTAAATATTAAATGTTTGAAATTGCATAAATGAGCAGAATCCTCCTCAACTGCATGAATCGTTTTTACTTTGCAGTGCCAGTGTTCATTAAAGTTGAGAATGTGACTGGGGAGGCAATACAACTTAGCTGGACCTCAGAGGATGGCAAGAGAGACAGTCTATACACAGTCTTCCTCATGGATGGAATCCGAGAAATAAATAAAACCACTACAAATCAAGCGACAATAATGTTTAAATATCTGCTTCCTGGTCACGTATACACAATATCTGTGGAAGTACTATCTTGTGCTGAGAATAGCAGGACTTCAGTGAGTGTCCGAACAGGTATTTCCTTGATCATACTGTCATTTATTTTTAATGAATATACTCTTAGAATGTCTTTTTGCGATGTGATTTGAATTTGATTTCAAATACTACTAATCTTGTAAATTTTCTTTATTTATCTGACTCATCTCCTTGGAGGGGACTGCTTGGATTAAACAGGAGTTTGCAAGAGTGATTGTTTATTCTGTAAAATTTCTGATGAACCAGATAATTCTTCTTTCTCTTGAAAGTCTCGATCACTCTTAATTTCTTCAAAATAGGAGCTTGAAAGTGGACAACTAGGATTACACACAATAATCCAGGCAAGGTTGTACCACTGTGCTTACAATATCATTAATATTCTCATCTCTGCTGGAAATGTATTGAGCAATGCATTAGATACACATGCTTTTTTCATAGTTGCATAACAGCTTTGATCAGCTTAGGCAATCAGCCACTTTTCAGTGTCTGAAAGCCCAGGTTAGAAAAGATTTTTCTGTTATTAATCCTCAAATGCCCAACCTTCAGTGGATATTTTCCAGTTTTCAGGAAATGCCATCCTACTGCTCTTACTTTGGTGTTAGCTTCATCCAATTCTTTCTGTCCAGTACCTCAATACTCCCATGTGCTAATGACATTTGCTAACTTTATGACATTAGAAAGTTTTGTGAGAAAACTCCTATATTTTCCAGCAAGATTTATTTTTATTTATTAAATGCCAATCAAGTTCTCAGTGGTTCTCAAGAAACATCACAAATTGTACTCCTTCAATGCAAGGTTTCGTCTTTTGAAGCTACTTGTTTCCATCTTCCCATTAGCCTATTCCTTTAAACACATTTTTTTTCCTCTAAAAATATTACTTAGCACTTTATTGGAAAAGATTGGAAGAGATCTTAATCAAGTTGTCAAAGGATTAAGTTACGTTAGCACAATTTACTTTTGATAAAATTATATTGCACTTTATCATGTTTTCTCAGGGCCCGAGAAAATTCTCATTTCTTTTAATATCCTTTGAAATATCCAATTTTTCTTTATGCGATTCTTATTTTCTTCCATCATCTCTTGCCCTCTCTATATAACTCTCTTTGTTGCAAGTGTCTTTTCCATTCTCTAGTGGATTGTATGACTACTTTCAAAACCCTTCTAGGACTATTATTCTAGTAGTTAAATGTGGAGTTCTCCTTTATGCACTTCCCCTACATACCTACCACCTGCCTCTTTTTTGATACACTCAGTTTTCATAATCTGCAGTTCTAAATTCTCAGCACTAATCACCCGTGCACAAAGGCAGTTCTCTTGATTTTGTTATTTGTTTTGCAGATACTGTTTCCTGTTTCAACAGAACTGATTTTTGCCTATCACAGAATCATGGTTGTCCAGACTTAAAATATATTATATGCTCAAGTAAGTTTTATATAATTTTATTCTTTATTTGTTCATGAATATAGAGTATCATTTCACAATATAGATCTTTCATGAGTATTTTGTCATCTGCTTTCTTATGCCAATTCACATAGCACCTGAAGTTCACATTTCTTTGGTAAGGACTTAATGTCAGTCTGAATCTCTATTTTTAGACAGGACTTTTCTGTGTAAAGTGTACTTCTTTTAACTTAGGGCTTATCTACCTACTCATGAGGATTGAAGCATACTCAGTGTTTTGCAGAATCTAATATGCTGATCTTACTTCTGCTGAGATCAATGGGAAAATGACTGTTGAATGAGGGAGTGGGATATGCCCTGAATAATATAGGAATGATTAACAACGTAACACAACTTCCCTGACCAATTCGAGGCCTCCGAGCCCAACCTGTGCCCAAGGGGTGAGCCCTCATTGCCTGGGTGCGGTGCAACAAGTTTCTGCTCTTGTCTGCACAATCCATGGGAGGATTGTGATGGCAGGCAAATTTGAAGAGGATGGTGAGACAACTCTGAAGATTCAGGAGCCAGTAAACACTTGTTTTATGGACTTCTTTCTTACTGTTTGATTAGTTCCTGTTTCTATCAATTAGTATTACAAACTGATAACATGAGAAAACAAAGTCCATAAAGCAACTGTAAAGTGGTGTCCCAGGATTCACCTACTGTTTTCTTTCTCTTTTTTTTTTCCAGGCTACCAATCCTTTGCCTGCAGAGCTTTGTTAAGAAAAGAGACATTTAACAATTCCCTTTATGACACCGATAGTGGAAACTACAAAGCAATGTCTGAAAGTATCAAAACAGAAGTAAGTTGCTGTAATATTGTTTGTCACCACAAGTAAGCTGAGAAAATTTTTGAAATTAGCAACATTGGTCACTTATATTCTTTGTTAAATCAAGATTTGTGAGAGGAGAAAAAGATATTACCTCCTCAGTAAACTTGCATATGAATCACTTGCTCAAAAAGAACTGTATTGGCCAAAGGAGACAAATCATGCTATCTGCCGAGGAGGGGTACATTGCCTACCTAGTCTTCAAATGTGCAGTATTTAGTGAAATATGATTTAAAATTCTTTTTTACAACATAAGGAACTTTCTATTTCCTTAATTTTGCTCTGCTATACTAAACGTGCCTGTGGAGAAGGGAAAAAAGGTAGTTCAACACACACTAGGAAATATGGGACCTTCACCAGGGGGTACTGTTAGACCAGATCATTGTGAATTTTCTTCAGGGTAGTGGCTGGTGAACTGGAGGAGGGAATGAGGAGACCATATCACGGAGAAACTGAAGAGAGAAAGTGGAAGTTTAGAGATGGTGATGACTCTAGTAAAGCTGACATGCAGAAGCAGCAGACTTAGCCATCTTTAAGGGAATGTTAAAGAAAAGGACTAGTCAATTTATATACCACCCGGGAATCCTGATATATCTGAATTCACTGGAAAGGTACCACTGTTCTAAGATTGGAATAGACTGCTTTTGTGTAACTAACAGAGAAAAATATTTTTAGTGTGATTTTTACTTTTTACCTAAGAATCCCTATGGATTTCATAAGCAGTGATTACTTTGTTCTCACAACACCAACTCAGAAGTGATTCTGTCTTATTAATTTTAGTGTCTCCAATTCATGGGTAGAGAATTGACTTCAGTCAATTTAACAGGCTTCTGCTAACCTGACTGAATGAAGAAAAATCTCTTTGTTGCCTTTTAATAAACTTTCACTTATCCTGGCATATTGCGCTTTTCTTATTGTTTCTACACTTTTCTTTAAAATTTGATAATACCAAAGAAATTGTACTATCACGACTGAACATGTTGTCAGTTTCAACGTTACCTGTTTTTTTTTTAATACTTTAGTTGGGTAGTAATTTATAATAGGGCAAAATTTCTAACAGCAAGTTCTGCCCTGGTACCATCTGCATGACAATTGTGCTCAAGGTTGAGCTGTTTGAAAAAAAAATACAACAAGGGCAACTAACAATAATTTTAGAAACCTTACACATAGTTTTAAGTACTTTTTTTTTTTTCAGTTGGGTTTGTAGCTTATGGAGAAGGACAACTAATTCCAATGAAATACTGATTAACTAAACAGATTACTGCTTTGAAAGTCAAAGTCTGATTTCATATTTTCAATGCAGACTGCATTCTGCTCAGAATTATCCTTCCATAAGTATTTTACTGGTCTTGACAAAAAATGACTGTCATTATTCTGTTTGTTATTCCAAAGAAACAACACTGAAAGGAGGGGAAATTCAGAAAGTAAATATCCTGATGCAGTAATTCCTGATGTATCTCAGTTGACTGACACAGTGAGACAAACATAAATTTCTGTTTCTACAGATTGTTTCAGAAATGCGCATCAGATTGAAAGATGATCATTTTGATATTATGGTGCTTGGATTCAGACCCGGGAGTGTGATTGTTGATTTTATTTCTGTACTGCAAAAACAAGAGCCTGTTGATGTGGATATTGTGCAGGAATACCTAAGCCAAATATTAAAGAGCAAGTTTGGTGATCAAACTGAAGTAACAGTACAATGTAAGTGATGCTAAACACATCTTTTCTGTAATGGTGTGGGGATTAGGGGATCAGATCTTCTTCTATGTAAAAAAGCAGATAAATTAACTTCTTTTTAAAAGATTTGCATGTCTATTCAAAGAGAAAGCATATTCCAACTATCATGTAGATTACAGATCTACTTTAAATAGCTTAGCCATTTCCATAAGAATGGATTATCTTTACACAGAAGAAGGGTTAGGTAGCATGTAGCCATTTTTACATGCTCCACACAGATCCTGAAAGAGATGTGCCATTTGCGAAGAAGGGAATGAGAATCCATATTTCTTCTGTAGTGGCACCTATAATACTCTTCCCTTGGTACAGATGTACTGAAGTTGTCTAATGGACAACTCTCAAAAACCTTTGACACCTGCTTTCCTGGTTAGATGCAATGTGGATTTAGTAACACAAAGTATTGCAGAGCTGCTGAGAAGCAGAGAGGGAAAGCAGAAATTGTGCAAAGGGATATTCATCCAAAATATGGTATCTGTCATGCTCACTCTATTGGTAAAGCACTTTTTGCATTGAGCTGCTGTGAGCTGAGAGGGTTTCATGCAACACAAATGCTCTCTCAGACCTAGTTAATGTTTTTTATAAAAGGCTGGCTAGCACTATCCTTTAATCTATGTGCCCTTCCACCAAGTGCATCTTTACTACAGAGATGAGATATGTTTACACATGTTACAGCCCCCTCACTGCCTTCATCTGGAGCAATCCACGGGCTAGCAGTCTAGGTCTCAAATAATTTTACAAAGTTGCTTGTGCAAGTATAAGGAGTGAGGGTTAAATTATGTACATTTTACATTTTACTCCAGTTTTTCACACCTTGGAGTAACTTTTTCTGAGGTGCAAACTGGAGTTATCTTCTCCCAGAGCCATCCAGACATTTTCCACCAAACAAAACCTCAAATCTGTTGATGACAGGTGCCACCAAGAGATCTCAAGAATCTTCAGAAGGAGATGGGTCCATAAAATTTCACACTTAAAAAAGCTCTACTTCAAACAAAAACATTTTTACATTATTCAGAGGTTTCAGAGCTGTCCAGAAATAAAATGCAGATGTCACTTTGAGCTCCAAGCTTTCCTACTCCTCCTTTTTTTAATAATTTCTAATTAATATCTCTAAAATGTGTTTTAAATTCCAGCTCTCTCTACTGGACAACTTCTTCCATCAACTGAAAGAAATTCTTCCTGGAAAGTGGCAGTGATTGTCCTTGGAGTTTTATTTGGAGTTACATTAGTGCTATTTTTTCTGCTAATGTTGGTTTATATTTGGAAGAAGAAAAGATCAGGTAAATACCTGGTTGAACCTACAGGACTCCTGGGAAATTTTGTTTACAAGCACTTGTAATGTAAGCCATCATTTTGACTTACATATTTTGGGTACAGGGGAAAATTAATATATTTGTCTTAAAATCCTTTTGTCTTTGTTAATCATTTATGTTAAACTAAGATAACCTGACCTTCTCCTTCCCAATGTCTTTTGTTGAGCTCATGAATTATTTTCTAATGAATTATCCTTTCAACATTACTCTTGGATGAGGAACTTTGGATTTTCCTCATAGGAAGTGGGGAAGACTAAGGTACCGAGAAACTCCTGTTTATACTACCCACTATAAGTATTGCAATGACTCCTAGCCATTGGATTTAGCCATAAAGAGAGACAAAATTAGAACTGTTCAATACTCTTTCATATTTAGATGACATAGCAAACTGACTGATCTTCATACCTATAGCAGGACACTTGACCACAAATCTGAGCCCAGGTGATTTATATAATGTGAGATTTTTATCACTATATGAAGATGCCTTTTTGTCTCCAGTGACTGTAAAATGGGCCTACGTCAGTTCATGTTGTATCATATACAGCTTGATTTAGAGCCTGGAGGAAAGTGAGATAAATCTGGGCAGTATGGACTTGCCACAGATGTCTCTGGTGGAACAGGAAAATTATCTGAAGGCTTCTGAATTCAAGACTTGATTCCTTAACTCTTGGGCTATGAAGAAACATATGCCTTCATGTGACAAATGGATAGCATGCTAGATAGAAATGTCATTTAATAGGAAATCAGTAATTGAATAGCTTGACATGTTACTAGAAGATAGGAGAAGGGATAAAAAAACTTCATCTGAACTGAAGTAATTTGTCATTTTAATTTATGCCTGTCAAAGAAAGCTGGGCAAGAGTGTGTCATATAATGCTGTTTTGCCTTGCTCCTGATAATCCCAAATCAGAGACTGCTGAAAGAAGCCCCGTGGATTCCATGGCTCTGCACAATACCCTGTATTCCAGGGAAATGGAAAGAAACAGCCTTTATTTATTTTCACCACTCTTAGCTGCAGTCCCAATGAGGTTACTGTCTGCTTCTCCTGTGGTGTATTTTTCTCCTTGGAAAGTGCTGAACAAATAATAAAAGGTAGTATATTTCTGTACATATTTTCAGTAGGAGTTATTTATTTAATCTCAAAGCAGTTCTCCCTGTGTCTGTGTATTTTGTCTGTATGCCAATGCTCAGCACTGAGGTACTGAAGCACTGAATATCTTGTGATGTTCTGAGACCCTAGCTCCAGCCCTCTGAGCAGTTCATGCCCTTTGTCTCTGCTGACTGCATTATGGTTAGTTAGCAAGGGTTAGAGTAGGGAAGCGTCCAGAATCGTAGCATGTTACAGGACATCAGCACTGAAAAGAGCCTCTGTGTGCAGTCAGGTTTTATATACCCTTTCCTACACCTCCTGAATGAATCTTGCCAAGGACCTGGGTAAGCAGAAAGGTGGAGCTGTCTAAGTGCTGGCCTCAACACATGTAGGCTGCTTTAGTTCAGGTTGTAATACCGTCCCAGTGGAAATCACAGCCAGCAATGATCTGTGCCCTGGGCTTAGAGGCAGCGTTGGTGTGAGGCCAATGGCTTGTGCTGGTTGCATGGACACCTCAGTGTGATTAATATTTATTAAAAATTATTTCTTGTATGTTTTAAATACAGCTGATTTTTGCTGTTATTTTTCCCTGAGTGGGAAAACAACATCTAACAATGCATTCTGTCAGTACATATAAGTTCTCTGGTGAGCTGTGTTGAAAATACCAATGAGTTCTTTTGCTTATTTTAATACTTCTTCATTCTTTTTGAGGGGTCTACTTTGAACAGCAATATCTTATTGTTTGTAAAGCTTTCTGATGTCCTTGCAAATAATGTTGAACTAAAGAGCATGTACAGCAGGGTTGTACATGGAATTCTGGGAACAGTCCTTGTGAAATGCTTTTTTCTCTGAAGAAATATGGTATTTTAAATGACTTTTTTCCCAAAAGTTTTACAAATAAAATTTCTATTTTTACAATTTCGTATTCTGAAGGCATCTGTTGTTTCTACTGTGTAAAGTGGAGTCTCTTCAAGGTGCACAAGGGGAAGATGGCCCCTTCCATCAACAACAAAGCTACCTTGGTCTAGTATATGATTTAAGAGCTGCACAATTTAAACTAGATTAAACATGAAAAGTTAGATCTACTGCATCTAGCATTTTTTTTCATGTTCCAAAAATACCCTATACTACCATGTTATTTAGACACTGAGAATTCTCTGAAAATAAGAGCCAGAGCACTCCCTTCGCCAGGGTATTTCTTCCTCATTTTCAAGTGGCAGTCAGACTGGCTTGTGTACATTTTCTGCTCTGAAATGTGGGGCCAGAATGTGGGACAGAGATGGCTGAGGGTAAGATATCCAAAGTTACCTATATAGCTGGCTTTTGTTTATGTCTCCAGGGTGAGACTCTTGTCTAACCTGCTGTAAGGTCTATCACACAGGAGGAGAGAAGAATGCTTTCAAACAAATAAACTCTGCAGAAGTCTCTGGGCCATCTCATCTGTGGTACTAACAGCATTTCCAGTCAAAGGATGTTCTCTGTAAAACAGTAAAAAATAGAGGTATGATATTGAAGTTCCTAAATATGGAAGGTTACAAACTAAGCACTAAGTGAGACTTCTGTAGGACAGCAAGACGCATGTGTTAGTCTGAAAGTAGAACACTGACCCAATACGCACCATATCTTAATGTTTCACACCTTTTTTATGTGTGTGTGTAGAAATATAGAAAGTGTAGATAATGCATATTTCACTCAGGTGAACCTCTGCAAGATATATCCTCTGAAGTTTTTAGAGTGGTATTCAAATTAGAGTATCACAGAAGGTTTACTGCAAATGTTGAAATTTTACGTTATTTTCCAACAATTACAAGGTCTGGATGTTTCTTTTTCTGGCAGCATTTGCCTTCTGGCCTCTAAAAAGGCTCATGACTTGATATTATTCCCATGAGTGCCGGTAGAATAAGAATCGAGAAATATTTCAGCGTGCTGTTTAAGATTTGCTTTGTTGGCTTAGAAGACAAGGCCCACCTAACCCAGCATTCCATCTCCAACAGCTTGAAGATAAAAGACAAGCTATCTATTTTGTGAGCCTCATTCTGTGTTGGGTGATAATAGTCTCCACTGTTCAAATTTTAGCTACCTTCTAAGTGCTAGTCACCAAATCTGCCATTTCCATTTCATATGTTGTGATCAAAGCCAAGGCTTTAGGATTGTGTGTAATCCTTATGATTGATGTTGCAGTAAGAACTTGAAGAACTTGCTGACATTTCTTTTAAAATGTTAAAATGTGAAAATAATCTAGCAAAAGAAATATTCCAGTTGATAATCCAGATTCCCATTTCTTGTGCCCAAGCCTAGGACTCTCAGCAAAAGAAGAATGCGAAGCTGTTGGAGTGGGTTCAGAGGAAGGCCATCAAGATGATCAGAAGGCTGGAGCACTCCTCGTGAAAATAGGCTCAGGGAGCTGGGCTTGTTTAGCTTGGAGAAGAGAAGGATCCAGACAGAGGCCTTCAAATCTTGAAGGGAGCTTATAAGTAGGAGGGGAGATTTAGGTTAAATGTCAGGGGGAAATTCTTTCCCCAGAGGGAGGTAAGGCTCTGGCACAGCTGCCCAGAGGAGCTGTGGTGCCCCATCCCTGGAGGTGCCCAAGGCCAGGTTGGATGGGGCCCTGGGCAGCCTGAGCTGGTGGGGGGCAGCCCTGCCCATGGCAGGGGTTGGGGTGGTTGGGCTGTGAGGTCCCTTCCAACCCAAACCATTCTGTGATTCTCACTCTGTAAGAATTTAGTAATCTCAGATCATCACATTCTGGAGACCCAAACTGATAATGTATCTGTTCAGCTACCACTGACTGGATCAGACTGGTGCATCTGCCTGCTGGAAACATGATTTCTACTTCAAAAACAGAGTCAAACTGTGCTGCTGCTAAACAGAGGTTGTGCTTAAACATTTTTACTGTCTAAACATGTCTGTTTGTTGATTGTTTCCAAGTGTTAATTGGTTCTTGAAGGACTCAGCTTTCAAACATTTAAGAAATAAATAGGCTGTACTCAGTTTGTGGTTAGAAAGCTTGTAGTGAGAGGCTGGAATGTGGCCAGCTCACATCCAGTGAGCTGTCTTATGCCCCCAGCTAAAAGTTTGCCTTGAACTGCTAAAGCTGTTCTTTGCTCTCTCCCATCTCTTTTCAGTCATTCTTGCTGTCTGTGGAGACATGAAATTATGCTAGAACATGAAGCAATAATAGATGCTTGAGCCCAGAGAAATGAAAGCTTTCATTACTTGCTTGAAAATGTCCTTTTCTAAGCTCCTCACAATCCTGCACTAGCATCAACATGAGTGCAGGTTAGATGGGACTCTAGAAGAGTCAGGATGCCTTTAGGAAGACTTGGTTCTTTCATGGGATCAGTTTGTTGTCTTTGTGACCACTGAGGTCACTTAAGCCGAGTCCAGTCTAGTTTTCTGTGGTTCACTTCTAGTTGTTATAGTGAATCAGGACAGGCATGTGATCCCGTGCACAGTCAAGCAAACAATTAAAAAAAAAAAAAGAATCTCTGGGGTTAATTTAAAAAAGAGAGGAGGAACCAACTTCAAAGCTACTTTAGTGGCAATTCTTTCCTTTCTTCTAGCTTCATAAAGAAGGTTTTTGTTTGGTTCATTGGTTGTTTTTTTGTTTGTTTGTTTGAGATTAGATGCATATAACATTATCTCTGAGCTTCTAAATGTCTGATTAATACATAGATTGGACATGGACAGAAAACTATTCATGAAAATACCAAATCAAGGTGCTGCACTGTGCAGCAGTACCCAGCAGGTGGTGCTCCCTGTACCCATACCAGGTGCTTCACGAACCATTTGCACTAAAAACTTCAAAAATTCCTAAATTATTGGTTCAGTTTCAGTGGCAGGGCAGCCTGGAAGCTGACTCCCCTTTTAATGGCCTTTGTAATGCACTTTAGTCCTGTCTCAAAGCCACCCAAAGTGTTTCTTTTCCAGCACGTGTTACTCATAGCAGGATTACAGTCACAGAAGCAAGGGATGAAAGTGTCTATGGAATCTCAGTGTGATCCTGCCTGTCTCTTCGAGTGCCTAAATACCAGTATAAAGCATGGCCCTGAAATCCACGAAAACATTTAAATAAAAAGGTTTTGATTTGTTTCCCCCATTCACCCCTCTTTCTTTTGTCTGCTCTGGATTGGTTCAGAGAGGCAAGTTGGCAGCAGATGAAGGAATTGCATACAGCTTGAGTCAGGGGACTGATGCATTTGTTGGACTTAGACACTGCTGTTGTGGTGTTGTCACTGTGGTATGGTATTGACACAAGCTCCTAAACTTTAATTCATCTCACTGCACCACCATGCATCCTGTTCTGCTGATTAAAATGTTAATTGTACATCAAGAATGTTCAAAATGTTAATTTGTTTTCTATTCTTACATTCAGAAGCCGCATACAGTAGTATGGATTCTTAGTCTTTATTGATACTTCTTATGGAGATTTTTACTGAGTCAGCATCTAAAGTAAATCACTATAAAAAAGATATAATTTTATGAGCATGGCCAAATTATCTGAGTAAAAAACACCCTATAAATCAAAAATGTAATTAAATATTAGCTCTCAGCTAATTAAAAAGTCTGATATTCCAAGTGTCATTTTCCTTAGCTATTACTAAGGTCATTTCACTTGCCTAATCATTTCTCTAGTCTGGGGAAATGGATGGCTGCAGAGTGTCAGCTATCAGAGGATTCACTTGGCACTAAACATTGCATAGAAGAACTTGAATCATAGAATCACAGAATATCTCGAGTTAGAAGGGACCCATAAGGACATCTAGTCCAACTGCTGGGTCCACATAGGACCATTCAAAAATCAGACGTTATGTCTGAGAGCATTAGAATTGTTCAAACACTTATTTAAGACTGACAGGTTTGGTGCTACGACTACTGCCCTGGGGAGGCTGTTGCTTTGGTTTTCAAATCCTAATTAGTGTACAATGAAAGTATCCTTTTCCTTCTATTCTGCTGCATGTGCCTAAATCTGCAGGGTACAGCTCCTGCCACCTGGTAAGGCTGTCCCCAAGGACAGAGCTCTCCCTGTGAGACCACAGCTCTGTCTATTCCTGAAGATGCAGCTGTATTTGCTGCTCAATACTGTGACAGGAATGAGGGCATTTGTAGTTAGGAGAGGAAAATGAGCATCCCTGAAACAGGATTCATCTGCCTTTGTTTTACATGTCTATTTTAGATGAGGTGAAGCCAATAAGAAATACTTCTATTTGTTGGGAGGAAGTGTTGATCTGCCTGCAGGTAGGAAGGCTCTGCAGAGGGATCTGGATAGGCTGGGGCCAATTGTATGAGCTTCAGCATGTCCAAATGCCAGGTCTTGCACTTTGGTCACAACAATCCACTGCAACGCTACAGGCTTGGGGCAGAATAGCTGGAAAGCTGCACAGAGGAAAAGAACTTTGGGGTGTTGGTCAATGCTTGGCTGGACACAAGCCACCATTGCGCCCAGGAGGCCATGAAAGGTAACAGTGTCCTGGCTTGTATAGAAATGGTGTAGCTAGCAGGAGCAGGGAGGCTATCGTCCCCCTGTACTCAGCTCTGGTGAGACCACACCTTGAGTGTTGTGTTCACTTTTGGGCCCCTCATTACAAGAAACACATTTAGGCCCTGGAGTGTGTTCAGAGAAGGACAACGAAGCTGTGAAGGTTCTGGAGCACAAGTCTGATAGGGAGCAGCTGAGGGAACTTGCTCAGTCTGGAGAAAAGGAGGCTCAGGGGAGACGTTATTGCTCTCTACAGCCACCTGAAAGAAAATTGTGGCAAGGTGGGGACTGACCTCTCCAGTAACAGCAATAGGATGAAAGGGAATGGACTCAAGTTACACCAGGGGAGATTCAAGTTCAGTATTAGGAAAAACATCTCAGAAAGAGTGGTGAGGCAGTGGCACAGGCTGTCCAGGGAGGTGGTGGAGTCACCGTCCCTAGAAGTATTCAAGATCTGTGAAGATGTGGCATTGAGTGACATGGTTAGTGGGCATAGTGGAGATGGGCTAGCAGTGGGACTAGATGGTCTTAGTGGCCTTTTCCAACCTTAATGGTTGTATGATTACATGATTCTTAAGGGAACTTGGAGCAACACGATATCATGGATGTCTACGTTATGAGACAGCTGCAGGTCTTAGAAGAAAACCCCTCCCCAGCTTTCATGCCTTGGAAGAAGGTGCCATCCTTGTCCAACATGCCACCAGCACACTCCTCTCACCTTGAAGGGACATCCTGTCCCCAACATACCTGCATTGGAGAAGGTGCTCAGGCACACCAGGGCATTACTGCACACACCCTCATCTACATCACTGTGCCTCCCAGCCTGTGCAGCTTACATGTAGAGCTGCAGTCAGCTCATGTGTATCATCAAAGAATGTGCAATCCAGGCCCTGAAGACAGTATAAGCATGTGCAGATTATGCAGGATGAGCACGGAGGACAGGAAGAAATAAAAGGACTAAAGCATGGAAAAGCTGAAAACTCTTTTACTGCTAAATTCAGGACTTGTGAGTGAGTACTGCTAGAACTAAGGAAAACTGTTAAGGAGAACAATTACTGCTTCACTCCTTCATGAGAGATCATTGTCCATCGTTGCAAATTCATCATGCCTACTGCATGGGGCTCTGAGAGCAGCGAAGAATCAGGGATGTGTTAATGCTCTGCAAGCCTGATGGGATGCACCTGCTATGATTCTCACTGCCAGCAACCTGTCTGCTTCAGACAAGGAAGCTGGCAGATGTCTCATCCAATAGACGATGAACCCTCTGTCCCTTCTGTTGAATTTTTATGTGCATGGAAGCTTGAGTTTGGCCTGATATTAATAATGAGTGGGGTCATACTGCTCTGTGAACGATTTCCTTAATTCAGCAAAAAGTGCTGAAAGTCTTATTCAGATCAGAGGGAGAATTTCCAGCCTATTTCATACTTGAATACTCCATTCACCTTGAGTTGTTCATTCTCATGTTAATAAGTGCTACCTGTTTTGCTATAATAACTTGGCACTTGCTGTGTTGTCATTTTGCAACACGATGGTGCAAAAGTGTGTAAGTCATATTTGTATTTAACTTGTAGGAAAATATGGACTAATCTGTCACTGCCAAAAAAAAGTCCTGCAAAGAAAGCCCATGGGTCACTGTAAAGGGTAATCTGGTTTTATTTCACTTGTGCTACATCAGAACTGATTGGTACCCAAAATATGAGAAAATAGGGTTTCTTTCTTCATCCTACAGCTTGTATTGCAGTTGTCTCCTTCCCTTTTATTAAATGATGTTTCCATGGGTAGCTGGGAACAGTTTCCCTTTTCATTTGTACAATGCAGTATGTAATTATTTCATGATGACTTTAATTAGTCATTCTTTCACTAAGGTTACAAGCACAATATTTAGTGATTTCTTTTTTGTTTGACTCGATTTCTTGACAAGAGAGCTGGAGGAGTTGAGGGGCTTAGATGAGAGTGGAATGGCTATTCAATTTTGGAACTACCTCTGACACAGACTCAACGTACAAAATTGCTTGTCATTTTTTCAGCCGAAAAGCCTTATGCTGGAAAACTGCCAGAGTCAAATGGCTCTGCAGGAACCTGCTTGTTATCCTGTCAGTCTGCTCAGCCTCTGGCCGGGGAGGCTGCTGGTGATGGCTTTCAATCCACTGCACCAACTGGGCTGGCGGGAGCTGGGAAGCTAATACTTCTATCCAAGACCTGTTTGAGGGCTCCTTCTCCTCTTTACCTTTCTTTCACAACCAAAATCTGGTAAGCTGCTACAAAACTGTTGACATCTTCTCAATAAAATGGCACTGAGACATTTCCATCCAAAGTGGGGTTACTTTGTTACGTTCCTCCTGCATATCCTCTTCTATTCAGAAAAAAATTATCTGAGCTAAATTCACTGGATTACTGGCATTAGTTTGGGATGTCCACGTGAGTGGTCTGTCTTTCCTCAATGATACAACCTGCTGCCACTGAGCACAGGTTAACCAGAGCAATATTCGAGTGTAGTTATGAGGAACTTCTCACCAAGAGTGCTCTACAACTGGAAATTCCAGACATGCACAGTGTGTGCACAGATAACATAGAAAGTAGATCTGAATGGCTTAAGATAGAAAGAGAAGGAAAATAAAGAACTACTGGATACAACCAGTAGTTCATGCACTATGCAGAATGCACCTTGGTGGAAATGCAAGCAGACCTTAACATGGATCTTTCAGTAGTGAGCCATTGCCAGAGTTTTTGAAAGTAGCAGATTGGTAATGCTTAAAAACACCATATCTGACTCAAGGTAGCTGGGTGCTTACTGTTTCTACTGGACTGGAAACCACCAGTTGCTGAGGGACCGCTGGTGCCAGTCTGTCTGTATACAAGCAAGACAACATAAGAAGAGTCTGAGACAGACCTGCTATGAACCTGACATGCCTGATGAATGCAGAAAAAAAGTAATTTAATAAATATTTCTGCTTAGTATTTAGAAAATAGCTGCATGGTGTGAGTAAGTTGATGAATTCAAGGAAGTACAAAGTATTATGAAGTAAGAAGGTTCTTAGGATGGAGGTGGATGCAACATAGCACTTAATTTTATCATACTTTTAAATCACTAGCCTGGATAGTTTCAATTCTTTTACGTGACTATAAAAATATCATAGAAACTTAATCAAGTTGAATTAAATTTGGAATCCTGGGGAAATTCCATTATCCTTAATAGTGTTGAACCATAATTCAGAAAAGACTGGGCTGGATTGGGTTTCAGAGCATGAAACCAGCTTGAGACAAAATAATAACGATCTGTGCTTTCAATGCCATCTGTCAAGAAGACTGCCCTTTTCTGAGCCTGTCCCAGCCAGATCATGGCTCCCTTCTTCATGAGCAGATACAGCCCTGATTTATGAACATACATGCACACTCACATGTGATATAGCTACATTCTTGAGAGGTTTGAATTGGTATCCTGTGAGAACCTGCCCAATACTATACAGTATTACAAAATAAGCTAAGTAGTTTAGCAAAGTAGTAAACTAACACACCTCAAGGCAATCATCATAGGAGAAACTTCTAATGGGCATGTTTTGATTAAGATTCCACTGGTGATAGTGTTAGGCCTGAAGTGATTAAATATTTGCATCAGTGATTCAGAAGTAAATATATCTCCTCTGCTGATTAAGGTGTGTGACTTATGCAGAACGGTAAACAAAGAGACTAGAAATGTTGCATACAACAATCTTGACTTCTTGATAAGCTTGACCTATTTAAGTGAAATATATTTAAGTAGCTAACTGCACAGACACACTTTTAGAAGCAAGGAAAGAAGGTCATGCCTACAGAATAGGATGCAGCATCCCAGCAGGAATGGACTCAGAAAAGGATTTGGCAATCAAAGGATAAGCAAACCAGCATGAGCTCCCACAGTTATGCTGTTGTCAAAAAAGGTTAATGGTATCTTGGACTAACAGTGCATGAATGGGGCATAAGTAAGGTAATGTTCTCTGGATATGGCACTGGTGGTACTGACACTGCAATACCGCATCCCATTTTTTGACATCAGCTGTTCCTAAAGTGAGGCTGAAAAGGCATGAAAAAGTGCCACAAATGATAAAATAGCTGGTGAAATTGCCTTGTAGAAAGCCCTAAAGAATTCAGTTTGTTTGGCTTATCAAATAGAAGATTGGGTACAGCTTGTTATGTCTAAGTATCTATGTTCTTGAGACCAGGGGATAGAAAAATACCAAACTATATAGGGCTTTTTAACCTGGTTATTTATACATATAAATAAACAGTTAGGAGCTGTGATAGACATGTAAATACTCTACAGATTGTTTTACAGCAAATGGCAAAACAGTGGTATAAACTGCAAAAGAGGATCTTCCCCTTCTTTGATTTCACACCTTAAAATCAAACCAGAACATCTGTTCAGAAGAGAGTTGAATATTGCTGTTTCCCATACAGGGTCACCACACATAACTGAGGGACACATGATGTACAAGGGATCAGACTAGCAGGTAGGCCACTTAGTTTGACATGCATCAGTCTACCAGCTAATTGGGAAAGGCTCATCGTGAAGGCATTCACACCAGGCCTGTGGCCTGACCAAGGAAGACAAGCACTACTGAACGTTGTGGCCATGAGGTTTGTGATGGTGACAAATTATTTTTGGGTCTCCAAGTTCACCATCCGCAAGCCTCAGTTAGCTGTGTCAGGGACTCCAAGAAGCTCACTGATCCAAAGTGGCACTTTCTCATTCTGATAACCATGACATATCAGGCTGTGCAGTTTGGCTGCCCGACAGGTAATGGCAGCTCTTCTCTCTTGGGAGGCTTCCCAAAGATCAAGCATCCCCTTCAGCGTGCATCACACATATTTCTTGTTCTGAAATGTAATCTTAGACAAAAGCATTACCAAGTGCATGTAACAAGCAATACGCTTGTGATAAGCTTCCCAGCCTCTTCTCTATGAGGCCGAGAGTCCAACAACCTGGTTTTGTTGCCTGGGAATCATACTTATTATATTGCAAAGATTTCAGTGCTGCAGTGCAACACTGGAGTGTTTTTCTAGCTGGCACCATAACTGTTCCATGTAAGATGGAGCAGAGAGCTCGAACCTGAGCTTCATGTCCTTTGTAGTGGAGCTGCATGCTCTGGGGTGAAACACCTGACTGCTTGAAGTTGTTCTGCTTCACACAGAAAGCAAAGGGGAGGATGGCATTCAGGTCCCTTCCCTTCACTTATTATAAAGACCTTGTCCCATCTCAACAGGCCTGTCCATTACTTTTCCTGAAACTGAGCAGAGGCAGAATTTGAAATTTGCTTTTCAGCACGAGGATGAATGCTCAGTTGCAGGATAATTGGGTGTAGTGGGATTGGTGCTGTTTGGAGCTTTCCGTAGCAAAACATGAAGCAGCGTCATGGCTGAGAATTCCCTTTGGAAACAGATTTCAAAGATTGAGTCCAAGTCCTCCAGGCTCTAGTCTTTCCTTGGCATTTTCTTTGGCCTAACTTTTCCTGCTGGCTTCTTCATATTCCTTTCCCAGGTGGCTGATGCTCTCTTTAGGCATTGTATAGGGAGCTTAAGGTGGTAAAAAGAGTTTCAGAAGCCTGGTGTCACGTCTAAATGTCAAGTTGCCCTGTGAATTGAGATTGAAGCCTTTTCTTCAGGCCACAGGAATATGTTCTTCTCCTGATTTGCTCACAACAGGGTTGCTGAAGCTTCTCCCATTGGCTATTACTGTGAGCGCTATCACCTGCTTCCCAGCACTCAGACCCTGAGGCTACACTCTGTGCTGCCTGCCTGTTAGGGTGCAGTCTAGGGATATGTGATGCCCCCCAAATCCAGCTGTTCTTAGCTGTGACTTCCAGTCATAGTGCCTGCATCTCTAGTTTGGTTTTGTAGTTTATGCCCACTCCCAGAGCACGCTGATTGCTTAGGCAATTCCCCATCTTATCTCATTTCTCCTTTTTAGGGGCTGCCACATGGGGCAAAACTATAGGGCTGTCTGAAACAGCCTCTTTACTGCCTCTTTACTGGGGACCTTTTCCCTAGAGATACTCAGTCCCTATCTGTCTCCAGTATGATGTGAGGATGACATTTTACTATTTCTCATCTCATTATAACTAAAGGAAAGTAAATTTACTGTGAGTGTACTATGTTGGTATCAACTGAAAGCAGAGAGTTCATATAAATTATGCTCCATCCCTGAGAAAATAACTCTATTTGTTTGAGCAGTAAAAAGGATGATGTGCTTTCTTTTTCTCTCCTAGCACGTCTTGGGATCAGCTGGCTATGGTAAGTGAGGGTTACTTAAATATAAAGTAATGGACAATCAACTTCTGCAGAATTGAGCTAATCCGGTACACCTACTGCTAGTTTTTTCCACTGTTCACCTCTGTATGCTTGAGTTAAAAAACTGAGACAAATAACCTGCTTGTATCAAAGTGAGTGCTGTAAGCCCTACTAATTCCCATCAGTATAATAGGCAGTAGCCATACAAATGAATTGCAACTAAAACTGGTAAGAAATAAATTGGCCTTTAGTTCTTGAATTTCCTTGAATCTCTGGATGTTGGAGCACTCAGCTATAAAAACAGACATGATATCTCATGTAAAATAAACATGTGACACCTCTTGTGTCATTCTTGAAAATGTTAGTTGAAGACAAAAGCGGACTAAGAACACAGCTTAGATGGTATCCATCTCTGTAGCAGTGGCCATGGCTAATCCCAGCTAGGTGTCTGGAGTCCCTAGTTGATTGGGAAGCCAAGATGGGTCTAGAAGCCTATTCATCCTAAATCAAGGTAAATATTTAAGAGGACTGAATTTTCTTTTGTGGAGACCCATTTCTCTCCACTGACTGAAAGGCTCCGCATGACTGGCTTAGATAACAGTTTTCCAGGCAGCTAAAATTAGAGATGAATCCCACCCATTAAACAGGGGGTAACATGAAAGGAATGACTGATTATGTTCTTCAATATTAAATAGATCTCAAGGCAGATCTGTTTAAACTGACTGCATTCTTCTCAAATAGCATTATGTGAATATTTCCAGTATAGAAAGGGAAGTATTAATGTCATGTACAAAAAGACATTAGAAAAAATGAGAGGGTTTATATTGTTCCACGAAAACAGGGTAGAAAAACAGCAGAAAGGGAAAAGAATAATCTGGTCTAATTCAGAGGTTTATTGTGTTTTGCTGAGATCTTTCTTCAAATTTCCAGCCCACTTCCAAAAAATGCTGTAACTTTTTAGTTGGATACTGAGCTTAGAGCTTGTAAGGAAAATCTGAAATGTCACTGGTGTTTTGTCTGACGTATCATATGAAAGTCACGTATGTGTTGACGTCTTCCAACTCCTATTACTTGGGTACTTAAATAGAAAATTATCTCTTTATTTCAAACAACTGTCTTCCAGTAAGACTGCATTATTATTATTATTATCATCATCGTCATCATCATCATTATTTGCTTTCCAGCTTCATGGCATCGTGAAGAATCCCAGCTCTTAGCTGCCAGAAATGAAGGCTCTCAGCCTTACTTAGAATCAGACCATAAGGGCTTTTCTTAACCTCACCTTTTGGCTGTTCAAACCTACTGATGTTCTTTTCACCCTTACTGTGTTAGATCTACAGGATAACTGAGGCAGAGCACAGGAAGAGAAAAAACATAATTCAGAAACCATCCAAAGCAATGGATATTTTGAAACAGGAAGGTGACAAACTGTCTGAGATGAACTGTTGATTTTGGGTTTTAATTTGTGTCAATAACTATGTGTGAGCATTTTACACTGGGAAAAGCTTCTTTCTGCTCACAGATCCTTTGGCTTTTTAGGTAGATATAAGAAGAGTTCTTACAAGAAAACTCCAAATGCTTATCTCTGGTAAATATTAAAAACACTGAAGATGTTTTGAAAACTCTCTATATCTTTTATCCAAAATTCCTTGAACTCAGCCTAAACCACTTAAAATCAACAAACTGCAAATAGTTACAGCCAAGGTATATATATATATATATAAATGAAAACTCCATCTAGAATATTTTGTATTTTATACTTTCTTTTCCTCATCCATCTATTCCACTCTTCTGAATTAAACTTTTCCTACATGTTATACCTTATTAACTACATCCATGCTGGCTGCTGTTTTCCCCCAGGCTATACTGCTTCTCCATGTGAACTAGATCTTGTGCAGAGACACCAGAGCTATCAGTAAGACACCACAATTACTCCTGTGACCGTGCTGTAAATCTGTCCCCTCCTACTGCTGACATGCTCCCACTTTGCCCTGCCCTTCTCAGCTCATTTCTTCTTGTGCTGTCCTTTTTCTTTCCCGTGGGCTGCACCAACCCACTGCCTGCAATGCTTACCCTGCTGTAAAGCCTGGAAGCTACTACTGTTTCCTCATCTATTTTAGGAGTGAGAATTTTGTTCCTGCCTGCTTGTCCTCACCTTCATTTGTAGCTTCCTTTTTTCTTTTTTTTCTTTTTTCTTTCTTTTTTTTTTTTTTTTTTTTTTTTTTGCCCTGGATTTTTTTAACATGGTTTTCTCTCCTCTTTTCTGTCTTCTCAGAGTTGCGTTCTTGATATTTTTGTCTGCAGGGACCAGGGGATCACCCTTAAAGCTAATAGAAGAGTTAATGAGGGAATGTAGGAATGCAGGAGACTGCTATTTTTAGCAGGCTTCTTCTTATGTAATCATTTTTTTTTCCCTGTGTGATATCAAAATAGATACCAAATAGAATTCAGTTTCTGTGAAACCTGTTTCTACGTCTCAGTGTTTTACAGGAAGCTCTGGTAGGTACTGATACTGCAGCCACTGTGAAAAAATAAATCCTGGGATGTGATCATGTACTCACACTCAGGCAGAATTCCCATGGACAGTAATATGAGTGACGGAGCCCTCCTTTGTCTTCATATTGTGCCCCACGTGAGGAGGGTTTGTGTCTCCATGTCGCTTCATCCCAAATAACATTACCTCCCTCCATGCTGGGCTGGTCCTGGCGGGCAGCACTGGTACTCCCAAAGCAGACAAATTGTGCATACCTTTCTCTGCAGGACTGCTTTGTGAATGGCACTATTCAACCTTAGTGCCAAAAGCTGCTTACAGCCTGAGCTAAAACTTTTGTTTGTGCAGCAGATTTCCGTACTGTACATTTGTGCAGTGCTACAGTAGTTTTATCTTGCTTCTTCTCAAGAAGTTGAAAGGCAGGAGAACTAAGCGTTGTGCTGTGTCTGTATCACATGGGTACTAAAATGAGGATATCTCATGCACTTTATCTCCTTCTACCCAGCAGTCAAAATATGTGACATCTTTAAATGCCTAACATACATAGCCGTATTTCACAGCACTTCTCAGGTCTTGTGGGAAATATGTATAAAACATTTTTGAATCCAGTTCTCAGATCCCTGTTATGATTTATCTACCTTTTGCTCTTTCTGATGGTACCTGAGGGAAGGGAGCACCAGGACATATGGAAAATGGGCCCAGAGGGCACGTAACTTCAGATGCACAAGGGAAGGCTTGTGGCTGGGCCAAGCTCTCTGCCACTAGGTAGGGAGGCTAAATACTCTGACTTGAAATCTAGTCATGGATCTGTATTCGTGTTGGGAGTGCCAGCACAACACTAACAGCACACAAACACCATCCAGTGCACTTAATGGGCAAGGATGTGGTTTGGGCTCCTACTTAAATAGACTCATAGAATTGTTTGTGTTGGAAGGGTCCTTTAATGGCCATGTAGTCCAACTCCCCTGCAGTGAATAGGGACACCTACAGCTAGATCAGATTGCTCAGAGTTCTATCCAGCCTGACCTTGAGTGTTTCCAGGGATGGGGCATCCACCACCTCTCTGGGCAACTAGTGCCAGTGCCTCACCATCCTTATTGTAAAAAACAACTTTATATCCAATCTAAGTATCTCCTCTTTTAGTTTGAAACCACTTCCCCTTGTACTATCACAGCAGACCCTGCTAAAGAGCCTTTCTCCTTCTTTCATACAGCCATCCTTTAGATACAGAAAGGCCACTCTCATGTCTCCCTGGAGCCTTCTCTTCTCTAGGCTGAGCAGCCCCAGCTCTCTCAACCTGTCCTTGTAGGGAGGCGTTTCATCCCTTAGATCATTTTTGTGGCTTTCCTCTGGACACATTCCAATAGATTCACATCTCTCCTGTACTGAGGACTCCTCATCCGGACGCAGTACTCCAGGTGAGGTCTCACAAGCACAGAGCAGAGGGGCAGCATCACCTCCCTTGCCCTGGTAGCCACGCTTCTTTGAATGCAGCCCAGGACACGGTTAGCCTTCTGGGCTACAAGGGCACATTGTTGGCTCACGTCCAGCTTGCCATCCACCAAGATCCCCATGCCCTGCCCAGGACGGGGACAAACCCCGTACCCCAAGGGAACGGATCTGGCTGGCTACGGACCGCACTCCTCAGCCTGCGGCGGGGCCGGGCGGGGCCAGCTGGGCGCGGCAGGAGACCGCTCCCTCCTCCTCCTCCCCTCCCTCCGCCACCAATCCGGGCGACTCTCGAGGGGTCCGCGCGGTGCCGGCGGAGCGGGAGCCGCCGGTAGCTGGAGCAGCAAGAGCAGTAGGAGCAGCAAGAGCAAACGGCCGGGCAGCGGGGCACATGGCATGCCTGATGGCGGCTTTCTCCCTGGGCACCGCTCTGGTAAGGGGTGCCCTGCTTGCGTGCTTCCCCGCGGGTCAGCGGGGAACAAGGGGGCGTGAGGGGCAGCGGGCGGAGGGCGGGGGGCGACCGTCGGCGCGGGGCGGCTGTGGGCTGGGGGTTGGCGGGGCAGCCCCTCGGCAGCGGCAGCTGTGAGGACGGCGGAGTTTGACCGGCAGTTACCTCTGGGTTTGAGCTGCTGAAGGGGATTAGAGGCTTCTGCGGGCGTTCTCCGATGGTTCTCAAAACAGATTTGCGGGAGGACCGTAACCTCTCCGGGTCTTTGCATAATAGCATCGGCTTGGTGCGTAACGGCCTCGGTTTGATGAGAGAGGGAAGTTGTTTGCAGAGCGTGGGGGACCGTTTCACTGCCGTGTCTGCTGCCGTGCCTGGTAAACACCAGCAAGCGCTGAGCGCTGTACGGGAAGCTGAGGAATACGGCGGCGTGAGCTCAGCTGCGATGTAACGCTGTCCTTCAGTACGTATGCTGTTTCTGTCTGAGACGGACGACGGTTTGATGTGTGCACACATCGCCGCGTCAGTGGAGCAGCAAGCATCTTGTTTGTGTTGGTAGATGTACGGAAGCGTGCCTAAAGAATCACTGTGCAGGGCTGCGGCTCCATGAACCGGCAGTGCCCACCTGGCCGTCGGCGGGATTCGTTTGCCCTAGCCCTCTGGGGCAGCGTCCCCCAAAGAGAATGGCGTGTGACCTAAGGGCTGGCCGGGTTGTGTCATGGTCTGCTGTAAACAGACGTTTCAATCCACCCAGAGACCAAAACGGTTTGCTCAGTATCCCAGGAATAGAAGTCTCTGGCTTTCTACTCCCAGCAGGTTGAAGTTGTCTGGCAAGCATGTTTCTTTTCGGATCGAAATGAGCTGGAGGAGCCCTCACTGTCCCTTGAGTGCTCAAGGTGACCTGCTCATTGAGGGCTACTTTTTGGATATTCTCTGTGACACATGAAAGTGTTCAGTAGGTTCTGTGAACCAAGCAGTCTGAGAGTTTCAAAGTTAAGCCTTGAAAACATTCAGGAAAGAATATTATTAACGCGCCATCTCATTTTTTTTTTAAAGGAGGAGGGAGGTCCCCTTGCTTTAATGGCTCAAGTCTAAGATGTTTCACATTACGCTTGTTTTGTTCAAATTCCGTGCCATTACAGTCAACTCTTTAAGAAATCAGGAGTAAGTGTTACTGGATACCTGACCTCTCAGTCACTTGAGAGCATAATTAAAGTTGCTCACTTGAGAAAGTGTGATGAGCAGATTGGATTTTTACATCTAGAACCAAGAAGAACTGCAAGACTGCAGTCTGCTGGTTTTGTAGGATTCCAGATTCTACTGGTTTTGTAGGACTGTGCTTTAGGGTTTTTCATCAGCACTCATGATAAGTGACCAGTTTGGAAAGCACTACTTTTACCATATGAGTGGGGAGACCATTCTCCATAACAGAGAGGATGACAGTGACACAGTGGAAATGTATCAACTTCTGAAGTGGCAGTGTGACTTAGTTGCTTTGGAGGGCAAATAGAAGTTGACAGTGGCATGACCTACAGCTCCATGTTGAGTGTTCAAGACTGGCACCTTTGAAAGAATTCAGCAGATATCTTTGGAGAGATGTAGGCTGTTGGATAGTATTGACAGGATGGAAAGCCTAGTCCATAAGCCAGCTAGGGAATTATTTTCTGATACAGATCTGCATTAAAAACATTAGGTTTTATAGGAGACTGCACAGATGTTACACGCTTATGACATATGATGTTACATACTTACGATAAAGGACATCCTCTGAACTGTTCAAAATTCTGTTTAGCTGAAGAAGATTCCTGGTTGTTTTCCTTTAGGCTTTGGACATACGCTGTTGATACTGATGTAAGGTGCTCATGTGGGTAATAGGAATGGGAAAAGTTCAGATTTTGTGTATGTGAATTAGAAAGAAGAGAAGGGCAGGCTGCAGGCCGCTCGTATGATCAGCAGAGGAGAGGAAAGAGCCTCAGTCCAAAGAATGCCAAGTGGAATTGCACTGAGTGCTATGCTGGGCAAAAGCATGGCAAGAGGCTGTGAGCTGAGAGCATTGACCTTGCAGTGTCAGCAGTGCTAGTACTGGAACAGGGTTTAGTATGTTTATGGAGCTGATAAGATTTCCATTAGGGATTGCTGTCAAGTAAGGAAAGATTTTGGATGGAAATCTTAGTGCTTTCCTCTTGTACTGCTGTAGGGTTGCAGAGCCTCCAGAACTATCGCTGCATGAGCAGATAAGGCAGAAAACAGCACATTTCAAAATTTTCAGAAATGTAACTTGTACAATTTCACATCTACAGATGTGCGTTCTGATCTGAAGGGATAAGTCTTGGACTTTTTCAGTGGCTGTCTTTTGACATTTCTGCCCCCAAAATTGTTCAGCTAACTTCCTTCATCCTTCAACTCTGTCCCAGTACAAGCCCCGGGATTAGAGCAACTAGAACTCAATTCTTGGAAGGAATACAATGCAACTGTACTTAGAAATTGCATTCTTCTGCTGTATTATTCTGGTCCAAGAGCTATTCACTTCTGAAGGTAGATACTGATGTGCTGTTTGTAGCTTTTGAGAGGAAACTAGTGCTAAAGGAACTGCCCTTTGTGTGCCATAAGTGCGCAGGCTCTTTTATGCCTCTTTTACAAAGATACTGGTGGAACAAATAAAAGATGGCTTTGTTTTTTTTGTTGTTTTTGTTGTTTGTTTTTGGTTTTTTTTTTTCCACCTTTCAGCAGACTTTTCTAGATTATGTGCTTGGATTTTACTTTTAAATAATAATAATTCTTATGCAGAAGGTTTTAAAATGTGTTCCCAAACAAAAACATGTGAACTTTGCTTTTTCTTCAACTTTCTCTCTAGAACGCCAGCAATTCTGCTTGTACTATGGTCGAGCCAAAGTCTGTGTGTGTTTCAGTGGATGAAGTGGTCTCAAATGGCACAGATAACCAAGACATTCGACTGATGAATGGACACTTGAAAAAAGTGGACAATAGTCTGACAGAAGCTCACCGTTTCTCCTACCTACCACGCAGACCAGCTGTAAATATTGAGTTTAAAGAACTGTCCTACTCTGTCCAAGAAGGGCCATGGTGGAGGAAGAAAGGTGAGGAAAAGTAATATTTTAGTGACTATACAAATGTTATTGCCTATGTGGATAGTCGTGGTAGCTGAAATGAGTCTGTTGTGAATTAGTGAAGCAAAGAAAGTAAGGGAAGCATGTTTTCACAGTGCTTTTTACTTGGGTTCTTAATATATCAAATTCCTAAGCGTATGGAGATAAATAGTTCCCTTTAAATTAAAAACAAAACAAAAACAAACCAAAACATAAAGAACAAAGACTAGAAAATGTATTATGGCTGAAGAGAGCATGAAGAAGCTGCTGCAGGACTGATTGGAAGCCCAGGTGTAGTATTTGTCCCAGCTCTGGAAGCAGACACCACTTTGTTTTGAGGAACATGGAGGCAACAGGGAACTTTTCTGCGCTCTGAGAAACAGGAAATTCTGCACCTTATTTAACTGTTTGCTTCCCAATTCTAAAGTATCTGAAGTATGTACTGTACTTCTGTGCTGCCAGTCATCTGTCCTGTGATTTTGCCTGATTATTGTTGGGGGTGATTAAAGCATGCAGTAGCTTAAAGACAGAGGTTGGGGGGAGGGGAGTGGTTTTTTGTTTGTTTTTAATTCTATAACAAGGTTTTGTCAAATACTTTTTAAGTATCCTTAATAGTAAGCATCTAAGAATTTCAGAAGGCATTTGAAACCAAGATGATTATTCTCTTAAAACATTGTGCTTGGAAATCAGTGCCATGGGCTGTAGGATTATCAGCTCTTCCAAGACTCTTGCTTTTCTCAGATAGGGATCTTTAAGTTTACCATTTCTTTTAACTGGTGAAATTGCTGGCTATTGCTAGGACTAACTCCTGAGCTTTAGTCAAGTGTGGGGATGCTATTTTGCTAGTTAATTTGCCAATACATGACACAGAGTTCTCAGCCTGCAACACAAAGCACATCAAAACAGTATGGACACTGGATGGTGTCAGGAAATTGAAGCATTACCACTTTTTTCTCACAATACAGTTTCCATTATAGTTCTGAGACATTGCTTCCAGTGCTGAAATATTGATGGGAGTTGGGAGGGCATATTCAACTCTGTTCTTCATATACTTTTGGTCTCTTACAGTTTTGAAAGGTGGATGTGAAGTGGTTCTCTCCTTTTTCATCTGCTTTGTATTCATTCTTTTTATACTTTCATCTGCTTTATTGTAGCTGTGTGTTTTCAGGGCAGTTTTGTGTGTGTGTGTATAAGTGTGTGACTAGTCATCTTTCTGACACGAAAACTAGGTTGTGAAGTAAATTCCTCCAAGTGAAAAGAAGGAAGCCCAAAAGAAATTACTGAAATATTAAGTTTTGTGTGCTAAGTGACATAATTGCTCTTCCTTAAGGAATTCTCTCTTAGTAATGTAAATTGGTATGGTTGTGTGCTTTAGTTATTTTTAAATGATAAGACCCTGCCAGTGTGGTGCTTGACTGAGCCATACTAGGTACCTGCACTTGCTTTGAATCTGTAACTCCACTAGGTTAGAGGTTCCAATTGAAATTGTTTCACAGAGTACATTGGTGCTGACTGGAAATTTTGACGTTATCACAACACAGAGGCTTTAATTGTAGAGAAATGTGTGATATAAAAAAAACACTGTGCTGTGGCCACGGAAGTGGTTACATATCTGGATAGCCTAAGCATACAGTTAATCATTTGTTGAAGGAGGTGCAAACTTGTGGTTTTAATTTTTTTTTTCAACATCAAAACTGTATGTTTGCATTTCTATAATTATGTAGGGTTGCATGTAGAACTTGGCTTGACAACAACTTTCACGCATTCAAAACAATTTTTCATCTTATTAGAATAAACTCAAATTTTGAAGTTCTTTTTCCCCCAAGAAATGAAACTATGTCAAACTATATTGCATAGGATTAAAAAACTTGAGGATTTTAACTGGACCTCTTTCTCTATTAGCCAAAAATGGTCAAGAAGTTCCAAACCAAAAACTGCTGTCCACATCTGTTGACATGTCTGAGGCTGACTTGGCTTGAACCAAACAGCACATCCCAGCGAAATGTCCTGCTGCTAAAAAGGACCAGTTGTGGCATTTGGCTGTAGGGCATGAATGACTGTTAGACATGGATTCTCCAGCTTCTGGGTATCTATGAGCAGGAGTTCTTATTCTCTACTCTTCACTTGGCTTGCACCTTGTATGTCTTTCCTTGGATCACTAAGGTCAGCAGCTGAGTGGTTGTGAGGAATGCTGTCTGTCAGCAGGTCTTGGCACTCTTCTGCTGACCAGGGATCTAGAAGATCTGGGGGGAGTTTATTCAGCCAATCTGAATAAAAGCCAAAGACTACTTTCACTGCAAGTAAGGCAAATAACATAATGAGCTGCCTTTGAAGGATGTGGCCAGGAGGTGGAGAGAAATTATCCTTCTCTAGTTAACATTAGTGAGATCACAACAGGAACATTGCATCTGGTTTGTGCCCTGCAGTTCAACAGAGGTAGAGTGAGGTTGGGAAAGGTCTATCAGAGAAGTGAAAAATTGGTTGGGGACCTATGAAGAGAGACTGAGGAAGCTGCTTTTGATTGGTCAAGTGAAGGGAAAGCTGGGGGATCATCTTGTAGTGGTTTACAACTACTCAAAGGGCAGCTCTAAAGACACTGGAGCCAAATTCCTGTAGGTATTGCCAGCTGACTGACATACTGCATTTTGGATGGCTTACAGTGGATGTTAGGAAATATGTTTTTACGCATAGAGAAGTGAAGTTCTGGGACAATCCACTCAGTTGGTGTAGCGTTTTCACGCTGGGGGGTTTAGAAGATTGGGCTGGGCAGAGCCACAGCTGGCATGATCTGGCGTTGGTGAGTATCATGCTTTGGGCAGAAGTCTAGGTTAGATTTCCAGAGGTCCCTTTCAAGCAACACTTCTATGATTCACTGAGTTACTAACCAGACTACGGAAGAAAGAAACTTTCTTCCTACTCCAGGAATTGACCCAGTGTATTGATTTTAGTAGAGAAGGTTTTCCAAAAGCAAAATAGAAGACTGAAAAAGGAATTGCCTAAATATTCTTAAATGAAGGTGGGCATCAAAATATTAGGTTCAGGAGATGGGTAATGTCTTACCCTCAGATGCTGGTGACTCTTTTAGATCTGCACTCAAATGAGATTCCCTGCGTGAAAAGGATTTCTCCATGCCATGAAGTGAGATGTTTAAATTGACCAATACCATCTAGTCCAACTGTCTGCCTACCGCCAATATTTCTCCACTAGGCAAAAGTCCGGTGTTGGAAATCCATCTGATTTAAAAAACAAAAACAAATTAACCAGAAAAACCAAACAACAGTAAGCTTGTATGTACAAGCTTAAAAAAAAAAAAGAAGAAAAAATGGAAGATGTATCTCAGTTCATACTGTTCTCTTTGGTGTTGTTCATAGCAGTAAGGGACAAGGGATGCTATTCTAAAAATGGCCTTTTAAACTAGTGTTTCTATTCTGAGATGAAAAAATCTCTACATTTTTTTTCCAAAACTGTGATGAATTAGTGAAAACTTTTCAGTAAGTGTTGGGTCACAAAGGGAGAAGTATAGTTTGCTCTGAAAGACAATTTGTGTTAATATGTTGGAGAGGAATTCAACTAAAAAGCAACAATAAAAAAAAATGTACTCCCCTCAGTGAGAATGGTATTGTAAAGTAATGTTAAGGTTAGACTATAAATTAACAAAAGGAGGACTTGTGAGTAATTCTGTCACTGTGTTTTGTACTTTGCTGTATCATTCAGACAGTTAAACTAATGATTTGTAATATCATTTACTTTTTATTAAAAGCACAAAGAAGGTGAATTTGAGTTGCTTGTCAACAGTAAAAAAAAAAAAAAACAATGACAACTAATTATGACATATTAGTCTTCAAATTAGAATTCTTCATTGATTTGTGATTTGGCCTTAACATGCTTAATTTATCTACTAAATCTTGTTTTCTCTTTAAAAACCAAGAAAGTGCATTTTCATTCTCAGAATTATCTGATAAATGCATCTTGCTACAAAAAAAAAGCTTGTTCCACTTGTTTTAATGAATTTTCATTAAACTCGTAGTAAAGATTTGTTTGCCGCTAAGTCTGATTGATTCATGGTGTAATTCTACTTGAAGTCAGTGGTGTTAACAGGGATGAATCTGGCAAGTGAGCGCTTGATCAAAGAAGCTGTATTTGCCCCATTCCGTTCAGTAAGACTTCTTATCAGTATATGGGAATTTGGAAAATGCTACAAAGATAAAATTTTCAGAAGGTCTCACATAGCTTAGGAATTCCTCACATAGGAATTACTCAATCGGTAGGATGAACTCGTTTTGAATGAAAGAGACTGATAAATGACTTGATTCAGATCTTTTGAGGTGAAGGATCATAGCCTAACCACTCTCTTCCAGTACCAAAAATGACTCGCTCTTTGATTCCAATCTTTGTTCTAGCATGTGCCAGAAGTCTCCTGCAGGTCAGCAAGATTCAGGATTTCCATAAGATACCTCCAGGACTGCTGGAGCAGATACTTTGTTTAAGATGAACTGGCAAAGCAAGAGAAAGGAAAATTCAGCGCTCAAAGAAATAATAGAACTGCTTAGTCCTAGAATGCCTTCTCTTCTCTTTTAGGACGAGGGAGCCAGCTGATTCAGAGGGGGAGAGCCCTGTATGAGATCACATGTGGGCTTCTTAAATGAGGAAATGCAGTGTCACAGAGCTTCAGAGCAAACCATGCTCAAAATTTCACTGTCTTACCAGGTTGAAAAAGAGCTGTGACTGTGCCTCTTACCTTGGCTTCCGAACTACCTGCTTAAACCGTATTTCAGGTTGAAAATGCAGCTTAAAATACAAACTACAGAAACATGTATTGAGGCATAGGTTTTAAACGTAGGACTGCCTGAAAACTGTTTGCAAGAGGATTTTATAGAAAAATCAGTGCCTTAGCTTTTTACTGCTGTTGTTGTGAGCACCATAAAGTAATCTGAATAGGATGAGTGATTTCAGTGTAGAATTATGGATAGTCCCAAATAAATATGAGGAAGGCACAATAAATATCTTGCAGTCTTCTGTCTTGCTGTAATTCTTTCAGTGTTATTTTGATTCTATATGCACACACAAAAAAAGACATTTATCCTTTTGTTTCTAGGTGTTTTTGCCACAATGTAGGAATCTATCATTTCTACAAAATTTGAGAAAACAGTAATAAATTGGCTGTTAAAACTCCACGGGAACTTGGGAATTCATTTTTTTCTAGTACTTGTCAGTATTCGTGGTTAATTAGGCAATGGTGTAGTTGGAAATTTCTCCATTGTTATTTTGAGAAATGTAGTGACTCATTTGTACTGCCTCAGGATGGAGGTGCTGGTAGGGTTTGATCTCTAGTAACCTCTCAGGGAAGGGGTTCCAGCCAGTCAAGCTGCAGTCTGGTCTACTTACTGAGTGGATTAGCAGCAACAGAAATTCACACTCAGCAGGAAAAGCCATCGTTCTTCTCTTCTGGGGTTGTTGCAGTAGCTCAGAACATGGGAAAATGAGTAGCTTGAGAGGTCCTGTATTTTCTTAAAAGATTACAACTTCATAACTTTGAGCACATGAAACATGCAGAGGAGCTTTGCCTGTTAGAGGAGGGAGGTGAAGGATGGTGTTTATTCTGAATGGCTCCATAGTGTCCAGTGGGGAAATACAGAATGTTTGGCAGGTTGCTTGGCATTCGTGAAAGGCACTGAATGTGTCCACCGTAGTCTGAGATGGTGTCATCAGAACAGCTGATACTGATATTTTAGCTGAGAGGTCTGTGTATTATGTTAATATTGATCTCTGAGTAAGATGGAAACGTGACCCACTGTCAAATCCTCAGCACAGACTGGCTTATTCTGATTCGCTCTGGTGCTCTGCTATGAATTTGTTCTGCTATGTGTACTCTTGTGTGCTCGGGTTGACCTGTTTCTTTTTATTAAGCTAAGTTTTTCTTTTTGCTGCATCTTTGCAGTGACTTCATTTAAAAGATCCCCCCCCTCCTGGAGATATCCAAAGACCCAAAAGATAAAGGGAAGGGGGGGAGGGGGGATTTGCCCTAAATTATTTGCTAATCCTTGCCAGAGGAGTCGGAAAAAGCCTGTCCTCATCCCCAGCAGGTGCACTGCAGTAGAGGTGCCGCATGCTCGGGCTGCCAGTCTCGCGGTTACTGGCGGTCAGTGCACGGCAGTAACCCCGGCTGTGTGATGCTCCAGCGCCGGGAGCGGGTCCTGGTTGGCTGTTCCATGTGCTGTTGCTAAGAGGAGAGGAAGAGATGAGCGGTAAAGAGAAAAAAAAAAAAAAAAAACCAACAAAAAAAAAACCAACAAAAAAAAAAAACCGTTTGCAAGAGGGGGATTTTTTGTTTCTCGCCTTTCTCCAACAGATGGGTTGCATTGTTTTCTCTGGTTTTGCCTGTTTTGTCTGAGAGCGTGGTTTCATCTCAGGGAGCAGAATGTGTGCAAATTAGGATCCATATGTTAGAACAAATAAACAAGATAAACAAGTTAAACTGGTTGAAATGAGCTGTGATGCTAGTAAGAGCTCTTCAACAAAATGTTTTGTGGATTCTTTTTCAATTACTTAAAATATTAGTGAAATTAATGAAAACAAAACATGACTTCTAACAGGATTTCTAAATTCCCATTTCAGCCTCAATAAAATCATGCAGTTTCTCTTGTATCACTTAAGCTGTCTCAGTATGTTAAAAATACATTGACAAGTCATTGTTACTGGAATAATTCACTGCATTTTATTAATAGATTTATAATAATTCTTAGCATCATCTTGCATGTTGTATGAAATAGGGATCACTAGGGACAAATCTTGGTCAGCCTGTTTGTCTGATTGTTCAACTGCTTCCCAGACAAGAATGACATTCCTTCAGCAGTGGTTCCACTGAAGTATTAGGATTACTTATTTTCCTTTATACGAAGCCCATGGTTATTGCTGTAGGATTTCCTTCTATACATGTCTGAGCTTGATTCAGTGAGTCTTGATCACTTACTGTATGAGTAAAACCTGTTTTTCTTTTTTCCCTTTGACATGTTGTTTATTAAAACCAAACGTTACTATGACCTCACTGTTTTTCATACTACCTAATGTTTTACTGTGATGCATTTTTTTAATTGCTGTTTTGAAAACTTGTGGCCAGGAAAGGAAGTTTTAGAGAGAGACTAGTTAGACATTTCAGAGTTTATATGCAAGGAATGTGGTGATGGCAGTGGTGATGGGCTTCTAGGAGTTCTAGATGCAGTCTCCACTGTTTCCGTCTCACAGAGAGCGTGTGTTGGGAGCTGGCTGTAACTCACCCTGACAGTTCTCCACTGCAACCCTCTTTATATTTAGTAGGGTCTGATGAAGTGCTTTGCTGTCCCCTGCCCACATTCAGATCTCTTGTTCGAGATGTTGAGGAGAAAGCACGCACCATCTGAAGACATGGTGCGTAGCTGCACCGTGTTGATAATGGCATAACAAACCAAATATGGAATATGGATATAATTTTTTTGCATGATGATATTTCAAAGTAGAGTTTGGTCATAGTCTGAAGATGTGTCCAAACAAAGATTAGGTAAAGATCAGTTTGCAATTGAAGACTTTCGTCATTAGATGGTTGATCAGGGTTCTTATGGGCTCAGTAAGAGGGAAGATAAATTAAAAAAAAAAAAAAAAAAAAAAAAAACAAGCAGCAAACAATAGCATCACACCAGCCAAGAACAGAAGCTAGTGCAAGCATAAAAATGTTCTTGAGTCTGTTTTTACTTCCGTGTTCACATGTTGTTTTGGAAAGTGCCCTTCTATAAGCCCACAGCATCTAAACTTACATTCGTAGTAAGACAGATCTTTTTATTCTCAGAGGATTTAAGATCTCAGAGTTCAGCTCTGTATTCTCTAAGAAATTAATTCCCTCAAGCTTCCTTGTAGCATTCTTCTACATAAACTGACTGGCTTTGGGAAGATAGAGTTCAGGAAACATGATAGTACTCAAAATGTGGCATTAGTCTGGATGATCTTATGCCTCAAAACTTGTGTGGCTTGTATACTCTCACTGCATGTAAGGATAGAAGTCTAACGTTTTGGCAAAGAGAGAGCTTGGGAATTTAAGTCAGTTTGCTGTTGCACAAAGTCAGAGAAGGTCCAATTGATCCCATGCCTGTTCTCTGACAGTAGGCAAAGGTAAGTATTTTGGGAAGAATGTGAGAAAAGGCAGACCTGGAATATTCCCTGGGTTCTTACAACTGACAGCTCTTCATGGATTTTTCTTTTATTCATGTGCACTCAGAACCTAAGCAGACTTCTATTCATGCTGTCACTGTGCTGCTTGCCTCCTTTTTCAGATCATTTAGGAGTGAGGTGAACTGCCCATATCTCAATACAGATCCCCTGAAACTCAGGGGTAGACTTTCTCCCTTGATTGACTACTGACTCCTCTTGTTTCCTATTGCTTTATCTGCTTTCTCATTTATTTGAGAGCCATCCATCTACCTTTTTGTCACGTTCATTTTTTAATAACTTTAATAAAAAACCTTGTTGAAACTTCCCTGTGATATTTATATAGTATGACAAAATGGCCTTTTTTTTTCTTATGTATTACTTCCAAAAGACATCACGTGCAGTCATGCAATTTATATAACCAATTTTTGTATCAGAGACTTCTGCTTGAGTTCTGCCTTTTTATCTATTGGAAACACTGGGACAGTAACAAGCTGAGATGTTAGGTTCAGATTGCCTGCCTACTGTGCCAGCTAGGCTTTGAACCTAGAAGCTACCAGTTTCTGTTTAACCCCATTAGCATAGAGCACGGCAAAAGTAGCAGCCCTTGCTTAGATCGTACCGTGTGGAAAATTGAGTTCTCTTAGTAACATCGTCATCTTCTGGATAGCAAAGTGTGCCTTCACTAGGAAGCAGAAAGACTAGGGTCTTCAAATTCTTCCAAATGTAGTTGCTTTTTTGCCAACTTTCAAAGGCATGAAAAGAAGTTAATGTTTAATAAAAAATGTGTTGAAGAATTAGTGCTCCTTTTCAACCAATTCTTTAACATGTTCATCTCCAAAACTATATTTTAATCTGATGGAAATGGGTTGTGGAACTTAGATAGAAGGGCAAGAAATTTCAGTTGTTTTAAGTAACTGTTTGAATCTCAGTAGCTTCTACAAGCAAGTGTTCTTGTATATTTCATTTATTCCTTAACTTCTTATTAGGAGGCCTACTGAAATATCCCACCAGTGGTAATAAAAAAAATGTAAGTAAATTGACAATTACTCCCTTTTGAACTATATGCTTTGGTGCAGACATTTGAGGTTATTTGACCTTTGGTTACTTCTTCTTTTTAGAAAATAATATTTTAGAATGAATATTTGATAAAGAATGTAAGAGGGAGACACTCGTGCTGTGCTAGTATCTGTAGAACAAGGACAAAATAATTCCTTATAGGAAGTGATATGGCTATAGACTTACACTGCATTATGACTTTAGTCATGTTGTGGAAACCTTTTTAGCTGTGTTTCCTGATCGGACTTTCTTGTCACTGCTAAGCTTGTATTCTCATCTACAGCTCAGTTAGGCTGTTGGTTTTGATGAGAGAAACAGATGCAATTTGAAGACTTAATTCTCTTTGGAAAGGATAGGGATGAAGTAGTCCAAATTGTTAACAGAAAGAAGTACGTGGAATTACATAATAGTCAAACTGAGTAAATCACTTGTTTGTTCATCATTCCTTATCTACCTGTTCCAAAGGAAAATAAAGGACAGAGACCTTGGCTTTACAAATGATTTACCATCTGCCTCTCATCTAGCATCTACAACCTACATCTTCTGTGTAAGAATCATATTTCTTCCTGCTTTGCATGTTTAGAATAATAACAAATGTTGTTTATAGTTGCAATACATCTGCTACAGCAGCAAGGAAAAGATGAAGCATGCCATGGTTAGGTTCTGAGGTAGATGAGAATGAGACCTTATCTCTGTCTTGTGCCGATCTTCACAGAGTGGGTTTTCACGCTGGTCAGGAAAAGAAAGGAAACAATGCAGCTAGTTAATACCAAAAAAAAACAAAAACAAAACTTGAGGATTTTATTACTCTCGTTAAGCAATAGAACTAAATTCTGCGCTTTTACATCTCTTTTGTGCTTGAGGAAGAGCTCAAGTGGTTGAGGCTACACTAGCAGAGCATTGCTAGTATAATTTTTTTAATCATGATCCAGTTGTTATCTTGAGTGCTTCAGAAATTAAATGCTCAAATTGCACAGGCATAACAGGGCTAGAATTAGTAAATGAGTGTATTTAAAAGGATGGGGACTGAAGTTAAATGCTTTGTTCATAGAGTAAGAAGAATTATTTTACCTGGGTCAGAAAAACAGTAATTTCAGCCAACTTACTGAATACGACTTCAAGGCCCGACTGCCTAAAATACCATTTGAGGCCCATAACACCATCTGTGGGTGTCCATCTGTGAGTGAGCTCTGCTTCCTTTTCCATTCAGAGAGGTGTAGACCAGCAGGAGAGAAATTTGAGATCTGGAAAAATAAGGAAAAATGCAGAGGGACACATCTTTGCTCAGCAGTCCATGATAAGTTACTCTTTGGGTTTTGTTTTTGACCCTGAATCTTGCATAATTACTTGAAGGATAATTTTCCCCAGAGGAACAAATTAACTGTAAATAAATGCTGAGCGTACAGATGCTGGATCAGAGACTGGGAGAAGAGCTCATTGAAAGCAGCCCTGCAGAGAACTTGGGAATCCTGATGGATGAAAAACTAGACATTAGCCAGCAGTGTGTGCTTGCATCCCAACCGTATCTTGGGCTGGATCAAAAGAGGAGTGGCCAACAGGGAGAGAGAGAGGTGATTGTCCCCTTATACTCTGCCCTTGTAAGGCCCCATCTGGAGTACTGTGCCCAAGCCTGGCATCCTCAGTACGAGAGGGATGCAGAACCGTTGGAACAGGTTCAGAGGCAAACTACAAAGATCGTCAGAGGGCTGGAGCACCTCCCCTATGAAGAAAACTTCAGGGAGCCAGGCTTGTTCATCTTGTAGAAAAGAAGGCTCCAGGGAGATCTCACAATGGCCTTCCAGTACTTGATGGAAACTTACGAGGAGAGGGACCAACTTCTTACCTGGTCTTATAGAGACATGTGAAGGGGAAATGGCTTTAAACTAAAAGAGGATAGATTTAAGTTAGACGTTAGGAAGAAATTTTTTACTCAGAGGATGGTGAAGCACTGGAACAAATCGTGTGGAGAGAATGTGGACAGTCCATTTCTGAAGGTATTCAAGGGCAAGTTGGATAGGCCTTGTGCAGCCTGATAGTGGTTGGCAACCCCACCCATGGCAGAGGAGTTGGAACTGGATGATCTTTAAGGTACCCTCCAACCTAAGCCATCCTGTAATTCTGTGATATGATTTGATGACCTTACTGAAAACCAGGTGGATCAGATTGATTTTTCAATCAGAAATGCAAGTTATTTATAAGAAATCTGCAAGAATTTCTCATTTTGATGATTGTAAAACAAGGCTATTAGCCGTAGTCAAGTCTGGTGGGGCTTTGGGAATGAAGAGGATTTATTCTTCCTGCCCTCGTCCAATGGCTACATGGCAGCCTTGGTCCTATACTTACAGATCCACTTAGTAAGGAGGTAGGACATGTATTCCATTGGGCACACAAACATGTCCATATATGCATTGCACACAGCCAGTCATATGGACCTGCATAAACACAGGAGTGCCTCTGCTCCACCCATATAGATGCAGATGGCACATGCAAACATTCAAAACATAAACGGCTTGCTGCATTTCATCCCCACTAGCTGATCAGGATTGAAGTCTGTTTGTGGGTTACATACACATAAAGCAGATCTCCTGACTGGTTTTGGACACTGTTAGTGCAAAGCTGGTCCATACTCCTATAGTTGTTATTACTTGGACCTACAAGCCCCCAGACTTGTTCCAATGGTTGGCATACAAACCTCTTCTACTCACCAATAAGCCCTTCTTAGTTTTTGGTAGGGTTCAGACATGCAGGCTCATAACAGAGAGCGCATCTACATAGGATAATTGGGAATGGGATTTAATAGCAGGTTAGACAACAGTGGTTAGGTGCAGGGCTCAGTCAGACAAGCATGATGAGCAGCTGCATATTCACATGGATCTGGCCTCATATATCCCTTTACCTCCCCATTTTCTTGATCTTGGACCATCTCTGTGCTTGATCCCTTCCTTTCCCTGCCTTTGATAATTGATTCCCTCCAAACATCCTGTGATAAATTTTACTTACTCTCCTTTGTAATTCTCCCATAACCATCCCATAGGTCATTTTGCACTAATCCACATTTCTCTTCCCTCTGCATGGCAGGGCAAGTCCTATTTCCCTCCAGGGAGAGTCACCCCATTGGTGCATCATAGTAGGCCAGTGCTCCAGTCCTTTTCCTTCAAGAGTCTTAAAAGTGGTTGATTCTGTTGGCTATTGGTATGGCTGGTGCACCTGTTGGTCATCTGAGTCTTGGATTTTATGTTCAATGTGACAATTTTTAGATCTGCTTGGTTGATTCGACTTTGCTAAGCCTGTTACTGAAAAATAAATGACATATTGTGCCTGGACAGTAGCTGTTTTAAGTCCATGAAAAATTAATTTCTGATTCAAATCATCATTGTGTTGTAACTCACGACTGCATGTTTTTACCCTCACATGTGAGAGTATCAGGAAAATTGTAACTGCATACAGGGAATAGAGGTGCTGCCATTTTTGATTATAATACATCAGTTTCTGCTGTCTTTAAGGCTGAGTTATGGCTATGTGTGCAAGTTGCTTTACTAAAAATAGTCAGAGGACCTTGACAGATGTTCATGAATAAGGCTATTTGATTTCTTGTCTGGAATTTGATAATGTAAACCTCCAGAAAATATAGCCTGAAGTAGACACAAATCCATAGGCTCTAGGATTACTTTAAAACTGGTGTTCATTGACAATGATTCTGTCTTCTCCAATAATAATAAGACTCCTAGGGGTACTACTACAAGTAAGATGTAACTCTGTAACATTCATTATACCACTTATCAAGTTTACTCTTCATTATCTCAACCTCCTGAATCCCAGGTACTCTAAATACCCTGTATACAAATTATTAAAAACAAAGTAAGCTTCCTCATATAAAGCGTAACTGTGGTGGTTAAACGCTGCTTGATTCTTATTGACAGGAGTTAAGCAGGGAAAATAAACCTATTCAAGCCACTTTGGGAACAAAAAGTCACATACATCCTGCAATAAATAAACCTAACTTTGAAGCAAACCTAGGTGTTGGCTTAGACACTCGTACAACTTGAAAACTATATGGCCAAATGAATCTTGAAATCACAGCAGCAGCATATTGGATAGACCTTAGAAGAATAGTTATGGATAGTGTGCCAGGAATGTTGTCTTACAGTGAAACATTCTGGACCAAATTCATCCCTGATATAAATTGACTGAAATTAATAAAGTTTGCTGAAGGAAGTGTATGACCTACTACTTGAAAGGGACTTTCACTTATTAATATGGTTCAATGCTAAAATTGCATTCTAAAAAAGGCAGAAGCTAATCCAGTTCATATTAAATGCCAGTGATGAATGTCAAGCAAGCTGGACTTTGGAGTACCAGCATAACAAAGCAGAACCTCTCTCTTTTCTGTGCACTCTGATCATCCCCAGTTTTAATCTGAGAAAACTTGTCCTGACTTGTAGTCCAACTCTTGTCCAAACAATCAAAATTTCAAATGAGGCAGAGCAAGGCATGTTTGTATAGTAGAGGAAATGTGCCAGCAGACATCATATTGGTATGTGTAAATGTGTGTGTATGTATACATACTGCCTCTGTTTGTATATATATGCACATAAGCCCATTCACTCAGGTATAAATATTTATGTACAAGATCTGGATGTATGTCACTACTGCAAATATTTTGAAGGTAAAGTCTTTTATTGAGGTATGTATTCCTCTTCCTTTGCAGTGACAAGGTGATGTAATTATGGAAATGCAGTAACAACCTGATTTTTTTGTTGAAAAGCAAAATAATTTCAGTTGCTTAATAAAGATTCAAGTCTGCTGCTGCTGGATTAACGGCATAATAAGGTAAAATAGCAGGAGAAATGACTGTAAAATGGTGGGTGAATGCCACTAGTGTAAAGAATGGTATAAAGAAAAGACAGCATTTTACTGATGCTTTCAATAGGAGCTTATTGCATTACATAAGTTGAGTAATTTTCTGTTCTCAGTAATTTCTGTTGTAATCAGATTGCTTTAGCTTTATTTCTTCTTGTTTTCTTTAGAAGTTATAAGGAGGAACAGTTTGAAGCCCTCGTGTATCAGTGGTGATTCAATTCATACATGTGTAGACAACTTTTCCTGTCTTTTTACAGCTACTAATGTCATTATCTGAATTTCCCCTTTTATTAAATTGAGCATTAGTTCAACTAACTTTCCTCCTAGATGTAAGGCAGACTACGCTTATGTGTTAGATAAACGTGTACTTTTATTTGTTTGATAGTGATTTGCTGTTGACAGAAAATGGGAAGGAGACTATGTTTTGAAGTACAGAAGAAAAGTGTAGGGTTTTATGCAAACTAATGGGAATGTGACTATTTAGTTTGCAAAAGGCACAGATAGAGTAGTGCAGAGAACAGGGACCTAGTAGGAATGTTTGAGTGGCTGATCTTCTTAAGGGCTGGAAATATCCCTTGACTGCCCTAAGGCAGAATCCAGAGTTGATAGTGCCAGAGGGAGCAGCTGAGGTCTGCGAGAGGAGGGCTCTTTCCAGAAACAGTTCTATGCATATGATGGGTATCTGTGTTCCCTCGTGGCTATGTTGGCCTTCTTTGAGCACTTCTGATGTAAGGAAGGGAAGGGGCTAATGAGAATATTGTCTGGTTGCGGTCAGAATCTGTTGCTGTTCTTATCTTCTTTTCCTATCCACACAGGCACTAATATACCTCTGGATTTGTGTGGAATGCTCCATATATTTTAAGATTGGCTTTCCTTTCTCCTCTTTTCCAGGTCCCCTAATAATGCATATTTGTAGCTGTTCTGTGCATGTGCTGATATTAAAACACATAGGGAGAGGTGATTCCAAATGCTTCCAGGGTGTTTACAATTGTATACAAGGAAAGAAGGTTGGTGTTTACAATTGTATACAAGGAAAGAAGGTTGAAGATGGAGTCAAGATTAACCTCTCCTTTTGTATTGCAGTATCATTATCTAATTAGATCAGAAGCAAAGCCCTGTGGCTTAGTCAGTATTAGAGCGTAGGCACCCATTTCAGGAGGAAGCCTTTGAGAAGAACAATCTTCAGCCGTCCACCTACACCATTTTCACTGTGGATTTGCAAGATGGAAAAAGTGACAGATGCAAACCTCCCCAAAGGCAATTACATTCTTCTCCTTATGCGTTGCCTTTAAAGAGACTTCTTTCTCCCTGAATCACTGACACTTGAACAACCGTTGTAGGGGACCTTTCTCTTTGCTGTTCATAAGTTTTTGGTCCAGAGACAGAACAGCTCTATTAAAGTTCACTGGATTGGAGAATATAGCCAGCTGGTTTTTAATAATACATGCTACTTTATGACAGGCACAGATAGCCTTTGGGAGGAACCTGGAGTTATAATATAGGCAAGGTATATGGAGACAGAATGGAAGGGAGCAGAGAATTCTTGCCAGTTCCCAGAAAAGGTCCTGTGACCTGAACAAGGACTCTATCATCCAATAGTTGTCATACTTTACTGCAGAAAATGGCCAAGTGCCAGATAGTTCCATATAGAGAGAAACTCCAGCTGAGGCTCTTGCTGCGTGATTTATGGGTTGCATTCTTGGGGTTTATATGTATTGGAACTCGTGCCTGTGATTTTGGTTTTGGTTCACTTCTGAAATGATTCTGATTTCATGGATCAGCAAACATCCTTCTAGAAGAGCGTATCTTGTGCAGTTTCCCCAAGAATTCTTCAACTATAACAGATGGTAGGATTTTGTAGGCAATGCCAAACTGTAGGTTTGATTAAATTTCACTTTTACCACCCTGTGGGAATTTAACTCTTTTGTGAGCTTCACTTTCTTGACCAGTAAGGGTCTTAAGGCAGTGCTTTGGATCCCTGCAGGATCCAAATGTATCCCATGCAGGAAAACGTACTGTAGCGAATCTTTTCATTGAATTGGGACAGTTTACCATGAGCAGACAAATAGAGAATGTGAAAGAGAAGAACAGAGTGAAACATACTCCGTTCCTCCTGATCTTGATATTTGATGTCAGTTCACTATGAATGTGGAGTGTGTAGAGGCTACTGTAATAACTGCAACAACTGTGAAATACAGAAGAACTCGTGAAATTTTTACAAATGTATGAGTGGAAACTCATCTGTTAAGGGCAGGTAGCTGAGCTTAAAAGTACATTGCTTTGTTTTATTCAGGTCTTTGCTGGAAGTGGAGTGGTGACTCAGTCTTAACACATACATACAGAAATTTAAGGAAGTAGTAACATTTTCAAAATGTTGTGATCTGATGGCAGAACACTGTACTGCTCTTATGCCATTACCCAGATTGTTAAAACACTTATCAGCATCATGGAATCTCACCTGTTGTCAGAAAGACATAGTGCATTCACCTCTTGCATGTAGCAATCAGAAGCATTTATCCAGCACTAAAACGAAGACCAACAATATTAGAAATGTACTTATTTTTTCCATTGGCACACAGGCTACAACTGTCATTACTTTCTCTTGTTCTTTCATATATACCTAGAAAATATTACCCAGAAGAATTTGAATTTGTGTGTCCCCATTTTGGCACTGAGTGTATTACCTGTAAGAGGGAATGTCTGTAGCCAGGTAAACTGCAGCTTGTTCTATCACTATGTTTAATGAAGCCACTCATCTCACAGTGAGATTTGGTGTTATGCTCAGGTATATCACTATTTTTAAAAACAGAAATTGCAGTTATACCTAAGAGACATTGGACTACATCTTCCCTTAGGCACATCACAGCAGCGGCAGACATACAACAGATTCATCTGAGTAAGTGTAGGTTTCTACCATATATGAGTCTGTGTCCAAGTTAGATAACAGCCTTGGCTTGTTACAGACCACAGAGATGTCACTGACAATCAGTGGAGAGTAGGTTACTGTTCATTTCATCCTAAATGAACCTAAAAGCGACTCTTCCTCCACGCTTGCTAGGAAGAACAGCTGTGATGAGTTGACCCCATTCAGCAGTTCAGCCCTTTGCAGCTTTTCTCTCATTACCCCACCAAAGCATGGGGAAGAAAACAGAAAATGAAAAACTGAAAACTTATGGGCTAAGATAAGGACAGCTTAAAAAGTGAAGCAAAGCTGCACATGCAAGCAAAACAAAATAAGGAGTTTATTCACTACTTCCAATTGGCCTGCAGATGTTGATAGCGTGGATAAGTGACTGACAAGCATATTAAGCATGGATAGATAGTCATATAAAATCATACAGTAAGAGAATGAAGAAAGCTGAAGAAACAAGTCGATTTTCATTTTCTGATAATGTATCTAACTGGCATTTTTCTGAAATGTTAGTCAGTTTAGTTGGTGGGCAGGAAAAATGAAAGCATGTCTTGAATTCAGGAAACAGGTATGTTTTAGAATGTGGTTTGCAGGAACTAATTAGAAGGATGTGAGAAGACCAGCACTTTCTAACTAGTGATACATATAAGTTTTCAGGACATTAACATAGCTGATTTCTTCTGATGGACTTCCAATCTGTGAATGAAACAACTGCTTTTGCTATGAAATTTTCCCTGTCTTGATAGACCAGTTGGATGATCCAACACTTAAGTGTGTCTATAGCTTACCTCTTCACTTCTAATTAAACAGAAAAACGTTGAATGACCTCATTCAACAAGAGTAGAGAAGGACAAAATGCTTCAAAATTAGTTACAAGTGTTAAAGGAAGTGAGCCAATGTGGAGATAAGTATAAATAAAACAACTATTAAAAGGGGGTCTCCCGATGAGCCTATAATGATAATCCATCAGGAATTTTTCTGTACCCTCTTTGTTTTGTTAATGGTAGTGCATCAGAGTAGAAATATGTTGTTTATATTTGTATATGTTATATTCACTACATTTTTCTGATTTTCTGATTAAGAAGAGGAAGAGAGAAAATCCAATCTACCTGATGATCAGAACACTTGAAAATGAAAGAGATTCAAATCTGAGTTCCTGATCTGACTCAGGGGCTTAGAGTTGATACACCTCATCTCAGTGTGTCCCTTTGGCCTGTAGAATGACATGTTACTGGTTGGTAAAAAACAAACAAACAAACAGCAACCAACTCAAGGTTGAGTTTTCTTTCTACCTCAGAATAAGAACAACATGAAAATTTGAGGCAGAAATCATGCTTTTTTGAGACAAATTTTTGCTTTCTGGCTTACTTTACCAATCATTTTGTAGATAACTTAGAGAAACACAGTTTCCAAAACGCCAAATGGTTCTTGTGCCTCATTTTAGTGTGACCTGAAATTGTGAATTAATTAGCCTTTTTTTTTTTTTAAACTTCAAATAATTTTAGTGTGTACATTTGAATTAGGTCTTAGTAGGCAAAAGAAAAGTTAATCAATTTGATATTTACATTGCAGTCTAAGTGCATCTGTCAAGTGATTATTTCTGGTTTGTATGTTTGAAACACTAGAAGTTTTCCTCTTTGAAATTCTCATCTTTACATGGAACGTATGACTGATAAAATATTTAATTGCTAAGGATATATGGTTGGCAGCAAGAGTCAGGCTTTGTCTGTGTTACTCTATCAGCTTCAGCTAATCCATAACATGAAATGTAGGTCAACTGGAGCTTTTTAAAACAGATGGAAGTTTAGGAGTTTATGGTAGCTCAATGGATGCCGGTCCCCACAAGGCTGCCAACTTCTCCAGTTCCAAATTGCAGAAAAAGCAGAAATCAGCCTCCTAAAAGCCGCTTATTCCAACTCATTTTCATTCCAGAAGCAATGATGCCATATGCAGTTGGATTCTCTTTGTAACACATTCAGCTCTGACATGCTACAGAAAACGATAATTAGTTCAGTGGTGTTTAGAGGATTTTATATTTAGTTTGCTGACAACGAAAAGTATTTTAATTTGGGCAACCTCATTAGGGTAAATATTCAAGAGGAGAGAGAAAAACACAATTCTTCTAAGTAAAATGCAAGAATTGGAGCTAATCCAGGGTTTATTTCTGCACACACTTCAGGTTTCCCTTTATTTCAACATTTAGGATCATAGTTTAAATCTGTCATTAGGTTAGTGCTAGAATGAAGTAAATGTATTATCCCATGTTTCTAGGTTGTGAAAATGTTGAGGAGAAATGGGCAGAATCAGCATGGCTGTTTCTAAAAACCAGGGTCTCCCAAAATAATTGCTCCAACCTGCCATATGGCTGGCCATAAGGATATCCCACTGCCACAGCAGCTTCTTCAGCCTCAGCGGTTCTTCTCAATGTGACTCCTGTTCTTGTTCACTGAGCTTCTCCAGTTTGAGGCCAACTTTTGATGCTACGATCTGTGTCTCTGCTCCTGAGCGTGTGTGTCTATTATAATGAAACTTTTAATACCCAAGTTTAAAGTTTTCTTTTAAAACGCCTCTGATATTTACCCCTAAGTGTACCTTACTTCCAAAAGTGCCCTATTGCAAAGGGTATTTTTGGCTACAAGCCAAATACTCTTAAGTCTCCTTGTGGAACAGAGAATGGGAATGATAGCAGTAGAAATGTGAAGAGATGGAATTCTTGCAATTTGCAGTACAGAACATTTTCACATGGTTGAGAGAAGGGGGAATAGTCAGGAGAAGAATGTCAGGAGCTGTCCAGAAGTTTGGATGGTCAAGGTGCTTGGTGGTTGGCTGTTCATTGGAAAAAGTTCCTGAAATAAGCTGTCACGACTACCATTCTTAGATAAGACTGCTGTAAAACACTGTTTTTCTTCTGGAGTTAAATGTAATATTTTGAATTATTGAAGCTGACTTGTGAACTACAGTTTCTTCTAAAAGGTCAAGCACTGTGACATCTTTTAAATTGCAGTAACCAGAACTGAAAACGTTTCTCAGAATCCAGGGAATGTGTCTTCCAGTGGCTGTAATGGCTAAGGCCAAATGTTATCTTGCGAACATAAGTCGTCTGAGAACTCTGTTTTTAAAAACCAGAGTTGCTTCTAGTAATCTAGGAAAAAGTTCTACTTTTTCCCTATGTAGTTCATAGTAGATATTTCCTCATATGCAATTTTAACCTAGAATTTCTGATAAAGCTGTTTGTGGGGAAGTATTACAACAAGCTTTTCCTTACACATCGAAGTTCTTCAAACTAGGTAGAAGGCTTAGCCTGAAGGAAGGAGTGCTATGTAACTTCTGCTGTAGCTCTAAAAACCTCCAAGGCTTTTCTCTCTAGCCCTTATGCAAAAATAGGTGGGAGGAGGGACCCAAAGTTTTTCTTTTCCCTTTTTTCTCTCTCTGCTTTCTTGCTTTATGCATGTGAGTGGGGAGAGGTTGGGAAAAAGGGAGAGAGCAGAAGCAAAGAATGTGGCTACTGTGAACATAAATGTTAGAAGTCCCAATGTAATCTTCTCTGAGAGGGGAAGGGTTTCTGTCTCCCCTTACAGGGTGATCTAGTAACATCTGCACTTTAAAATGAAGGCAGATGGGGCAGTTCTTAACAGCTGCTGGACTATTTTAGAATATCTCCTGCTTGAAGATTTCTTTTTAAGGGAAGGGATGTTGGAGAGAGTTTTGGTTTTATCTGTTTGTAAGACTATGAATAACACTATTTGTACTTGAGGTATAAAGGTACTGCAATTATGAGGAAATTGCTTTTTGCCTGAATGGCATACGTAAACAGCTTTCATCTCCAAATGTATGCATCAGGCTCGTGACTTCAGTTTGTCATTTGAGAGAATGTGTCAGCCTTTCATTTCAAATTGTGTTGGCTTTTCTTTTGTCAGGGAAGACCTTTCTTGCGCATTTAAGTAACAGAAACAAAGGCAATTAATTTAAAAAAAAAAAAAGGCAGCTAAAAGCAATTATTGAACAAGGGTTGGGCTATGGAACCCTTTTTGCTTTGGAAATACATTTCCAGTAGTTGCAGAAGGACAAAGCTGTGCGTCATTCATACATGTTTTTTGGTGGGTTTTTTTTTTTTGCCTCTTTCATGTTTCCTAAGGGTTGAAGATAAATTAGGGTAGCAATTTTCTGTACAGGCAAATCACAGGCTATGTCCTAGATCTCCAAATGCTTCAACATGTAAATACTGCTTCTGAAGCCATCAGGCCTCATTGCAAGCACAGATTCATTTGCATTCATGGTTGAAGGTTACTTTCGTTCATTGACCCATTTAATTGTCATTCCCTATCCTCAGTTGCAGTTATATGGCTTGATGTGCACACATATGAAAGACAAGCAGTTTTAAGTCTCTCAAGAAAAAACTTTCACTAGAGAAACAGACAAGACCCAAATCTTGATATGGATGTATCTGAATAAAATGAATACCAGCACATCATTGAAATCATCTTCAGTTGAAAGCTGTATCTAATCTCTGTGTAGAGCAGGATAAAGGGAGCTTCTTTGAAAACTCTGGGTATCTGTGGAGACTGACTGTGCATTGTATTCCTCACTAAACCTCTGCTCGTTTTGGCCTCTCTCGGTTTTTGTGAGTGGACCAAAACAATGTTATTATACCCTTGGAATTACTGTGTTGGAAAAGAAATAAGGCAGGTCTTGTTTGTCTTATTCTGGTCATAGAAGTAGATGAATTGATGTTTGGTGAATACAACCAATGGTTCTCAGCAACTGTTCAAGTGGGATTAATGTCACTGCATGTGAGGTATTTCTTTAACAAGTAAGATGTCAAACAGTTACCTTGCCCTATTACCACCTCACTGATAAGGTACTTAAATACTTCCTGGTCATAGCTGTAGAGAGTGTAGACTTAATGAGAGCTGGCACAAAAAATATTTCAGCATGATGGGGAGGTGTAATTTATAGTTGCAGGAGCCGAGAAGTGTTCCCGTGATGCTACTGCTTCCCATTCTGTTTCTCTGCATTACTGTGAGAGTGTGATGTTTCAAGGAAGTCTGTAAATTTTATGTTCACTTGCAAGTCCTTCAGTCTCATGTTAATTGGTGGTATAGGCTCTGTGTGCAGAAAACTCCTTGTGTTCCTAGAGAAATATTGCCTGGACAGAAAGTGTGATAGAGCCAGACAAGGTGAGTGAGGTTGTACTGTTTATTAAACCTTCAGACTCAAATTTATGGGGTTGTGAAGCTTGCAGTCTAACAGACTGTCATATCTAATCAGTTATGCTAAAGAAGAACAATTTTCAGATACTAATGCGATGCTATGAGCAGCCTGCAGATAGGTAAAGAGTATGGTTCACACAACCCTTATTCTGAGATTTCAGGAGGGAGAAATCTTTATTTAGTCAGGGCTTTTTTTTTTTTTTTAATTTGACCATGTGAACTGTCAGATCCAATGCCTTGCATAAGCTCTATATCTAGTCCTGGGATCTGAAAGAGCAATGAAATTAAAGAGTCTTTTCTCATTCTTTAAAATCTATAGTTTGGTTTAAGATTCTCCTTCTGCTAGAACTCTGTTTCTTACCTAGATTCCCATTTTCTCATGAACATGTTCCCTCTTATTATACACCGCTGGCTAATGTAGGTAGGAATTCCTCGTTATAAATCTTGGTTTTGGGACTCATAATCTCGGAGACTGCAGTCTACTATATTGTTTACTGACTTTCCACAGAAAGAAGTTAGCAGATAGATTAGAGCAAGGGAAGTGTGCTGATAGAATTCAAAACATAGGCACCCACACAAACAGAATTTAAAAGCTGCTTCAGAAGTTTGTTCTCACACTTGTAGCTTTTGCATAAGCTTCCAAAGCTTATTTGCATTTTTTTGGCCTTTGAGATGTTCTAGCTAAGTGTGAACCAAGTGCTCTCAGTACAGTGATGGGTTCTTGAGGTACTGTATCACTTGAAGCAAAAATTCATGGAGGTCTGAACTGTCCAGTTACAAAAGTGAGAAATAAATGCTAAATACTAATGATGAAGTGACAACACCATTCCTGTTACATTTGTATGTCCTAAAGATGGGCAGAATGCTATCCTTGATGTTACTGAGAAGCGTCTCGAATACATGGAGTGCCAGTCCAACTAAAAGTTTTTGCATATGTGATCTGTGTGCTTAATTACTACAACAGGGCAAACGCTGTTTATGAATGAGGGACCACATTCAAATTGACACTTTAGAAATATAGAAAAAATCTTGATACCTGTTTTGTTTGTGACTGATACTGAAATCAGCCCTTATTGCGTTGATGAAAGATGAGATTTGTCACAGCATCTAGACAGGAGGTGTCCAGTGTAAGAGCTCAGTTTTCTTACAATCCCTTTCCTATACAGGAAAGCAAAACGAGTAGAATTAATTACCTACTAAGGGTGACTGCCTCTCTTCATTGGTAATAAATGGATTCTAGACAATTAATTTAGCTTACATGTCAAATTTTTAGATATACAACATAAGGCAAAAGGAACTCTACATGTCCCTTCCAACTCTGGATATTCTGTGGTTCTGTGATAAGCATGGGTTAAGCTCTCTATTTGATTTGTGAGTAATCACTCGTGATCATTAAGTGGGAAATGAGCTGTGAATCAAGAGTAATATGTTCCAGAAAGCCTGGTTGTCAGCTACATTAAGAAATGCAGTTTAGTCCTCTGCAAAAAGATTTACTACACAGTGGGTTTTTTTCTTTCTTTTTTGGTAAAGTATGAAGGATGTAATATTTTTTATGTAGAATGGAACAGATTCCTCATTTTTGAGTCAGAAAAGACTTTGAGACAAAAGCATTTGATCTGATTGCTTCAAGCACTTACTTAGCTTCTCTGCCCTCTCTGTCCTGACGTTTTGGTCCTTGGCATGCTGCTTTACAGATATTTACATAATGAAGGTCGTTTCTCTGAGGCAGGATATAAGAATGCATTACAATTGTAAATTCCACTAATTGTCAGAAAGCAGGTCTCAAAGCTTAGACAATGGCAAATCCTATTGTTCTATGTCCCTGAGAGATGTGTGAATGAAATGTAAATATATGGATATATAGATTCATAAGCCAAAGTACAAAAATGATTCATAAAAAGGTTTATTCACTTGTAATCCACAAATGCTGCTTAAGGTCACGAACCACTGACCTGTGAATATATAGCTAAGTTTCATTCGATAGACATATAAAATAAACATATTGATTATGTGTAGTGTGACTTTTCCCCTTAGGATTTATAGAGGTACAGTTTGGGCCAATATATATTTAGGAAAATTCAAATTATAGCAGCTCTATATTTTTTCCTCTGTTTCTCAGCAAAGCTTTTTCTGTCCCTTGTGTTTTCTGGAAGTTAAAAGATATGTGGTTTTCTTTCCAGATATTGGTGCCTGTAATTGACTGTGACTTAAGTCCATTTGAGCTCAGTGGGGAGCTTGGGAAAGAAATACCTATTAAAATAATCCCCATTGAAAGATTTTTCAAGTTCAAACTATTAAAATAATATCAATTGACACAGATAGTAATTCTCATCTGAGAACATAAACATTAACAAACCCTTTCCTTACCACTGAGAAGAAGTTGTGTCTGTATTCTGTGTCTGTATTGTGAGCAAGGATGTGATGCCCCGGCTGGTTAGAAGTTAGAATTAGAAATATACAGAAAACATCTCTTTGAGAGTATGTCAGTTCATGAAGACACCTTGGCTTTAAACTGTGATTTCTGTGAAAAGTCCCACGTATCTTAATCTTATCATTGAGAAGTAATCTAATTGTCCTGTATTTCAACAAAGCAAACAAGCGCTCAATTTGGAATGGAATTATTTGAATGGCCTAGCATGAATTGTGCATGGGGATTAGTTTCATATGACTATAAGTTCAATTTTTGTTTCAAAATGAAGTCTCAAGATATGGATTGGATGGTTGCACAAACTGCCTGCCATGTACCCAGCTGCTGCAAGGACTGTCTCACCTCCCTGCCCCGCTTGCTGATGGTGCCTTCTTGTGAAGGCCTGTGCAGCTGAAAACACGCCTTCCTTGGTTTCAATTTCCAGGGTTCGAGGTGACTGAGTCATTATGTAGTCACGCTTGAAAGCCAGATCAGGGAAAAATACCAAAGTGTCCTGTGGAATGAGCAGAAAGACAACACCCTTTTTCTGTTACAGCATCATCTTCTGTTGCTGTATGCTGCTTCTGAATCCGTATGCCCGATTAGCCCACAGCCAGAACCTGGGTCTGGTGTGAGAACAAGGGCTGAGGTAAAGAATGTGTCTAATAGTTTGTGAAGGATTGGGCAAGAGGAGGTTTTCTTGGCGTATTTACATCTAGGTGTATGAAAGAGATTTTTTTGCTAGTGTAAAAATGATAAAGCATTATGTCTTGTTGTTGATGCTACACTGTATCTACAAATGTCTCTAATGTAAATCTGGTGTAAGGCTGTTTGTGTGTGTGTGTGTACTTGTTTCAACTTGCTTCACTGCAGAGTTTGTGCTAGCATTGCAAAGATTTTCAGTTTTTTTTGCCTATGAATCTAAAGAGTCTGCAAATGAAGTGTTTGCAAGGTATCACGAGGATGTTTTCCAGATCTTCCAGATAGACTTCTGCAAGCTCCTTCCTTCATGCATGTCACTAACTTGCCCTTTAAGTTGATACGTGACCTATTTTGCCTGTTGCTTGTGTTACTTTACAGTAGGTAATCCAGGGAGTGAGTGGTCTTTAACTGTTGTTGTTTGAGTATAATAGGTCTCAGAGACAGCAGCAGAGTCATAGTTTCGCTAGGAGCATTTTTCCTAATAGGAGTATTGCCTACTGCTCTGTCAAAGGGAAAGATGTGGATGTGGAGTCTGGATTCAGCTTTCTCTTATTCAGTTCCTGTGTTCAAGAATCCTCTGAGCTTCAACATAGTTTTTATTTTTTAATTTATGTTCTATTCTTTAAATCGAGGCAACAAGATGAGAATTAAACCTACGAATTTTAGAATAGGAAAATGCAGTGGAGTTTTTCTAATCATAGAATTGTTTGAGTTGGAAGGGTACCTTAGAAGTCATCTAGTCCAGTTTCCCTGCAATTAACAGGTTCACCTACAGCTACAGCACATTGCTCAGAGCCCTGTCTGGCCAGACCTTGAATGTTTCCAGGGATGGAGCATCCACTACCTCTCTGGGCAACCTGTGCCAGTGCCTCACCACCCTGATTGTAAAAAAATGTCTTCCTTCTGTCCAACCTAAATCTTAATTTGAAACCATATCTCCTTGTTCTATCACAACAGGCCCTGCTAAGAAGTCTATCCCCTTCCTTCTTATAGCTCCTCTTAAGATCCTGAAAGGCCACTCTCAGGTCTTCCTGGAGCCTGTTCTTCATCAGGCTGAGCAGCCTCAGCTCTTTTGGCCTGTCCTTGTTGGTGAGGTGTTCCATCCTTTAGATCATTTTTGTGGCCCTCCTCTGGACACACTCCGACAGCTCCATGTCTCTCCTGTTCTGAGGACTCCCCATCTGGATGCAGTATTCCAGCTGAGGTCTCACCAGCGCAGAGCAGAGGGGCAGCATCACCTCCCTCACCCTGCTGGCCACACCTCTTTGGATGCAGCCCAGGACATGGTTGGCCTTCTGGGCTGCAAGGGCACATTGCTGGCTCATGTCCAGCTTGCCATCCACCAGTATCTCCAAATCCTTTTCAGCAGGACTGTGCTCTATTATTTCATTCCCTAGCTTGTATTAGTAGTGGTGATTGCCATGACCTAGGTGCAAGACCTTGCACTTAGATTTGTTGAACCTCATGAGATTCTCCTGGGCCTGCTGCTCAGGTCTGTCTAGGTCTCTCTGAATGGCATCCCATCCACGTTGACTTCACCCCACAGCTTGTTGTCATCTGCAAACTTGTGGAGGTTACACTTGATCCCTCTGTCGATGTGATTGATGAAGATGTTGAAGAGCAGCAGACTGACCCCTGGGCGACGTCACTGGATACTAATATGGTACTTGTCAGAAGTGTCTTCTATACTTCCAGCTGGATATTTTTGAACAGTAGAAAATCACATCTTATCTGAAAAAAATTGCACAACAAGACATAGAAATGTAGTCCTTGTATAAATTATTCTAACAAAACAAGCTTATTTTCATCGTGTGGACTGAGCAGGCTATGATGACCCTGGCTTTGACATTTAAGTGCCCAGTTCTTATTCTGTAGGTTTGTTTTCAGTAGTTTCTCATTTTGCAAAATTTGAGCTATTTGAATTGTAATTTTCAGAGTTACTTATTTGCTGCAGTGAATTTTCTGTGAAACCTTTGAGCAATTTCAGGCCAGTAGTAGTTGCTAGGGCATCAACAGCTATTTCCTACCTTCAGAAGTGCTTATGAAAGAGAACCAGTTCAGACATATTTGGAAGGGCAAATCCAGCTCTAATTGTAGCAAGCAGGGAAAGCCTGCTGGGCCCACTTGGGATCTGGGGCGAGCTCTGTATGCCTATTGATGGATACAAAATTAGGTCAAAATACCTAGAAACTTCTAGGAGTGTGTGATATTTCTCCAAATACCAGACTATATTACTGGCAATGAAATGCAAATGAATGAAACTTCTGAATCAGAAACCTAGAGGCAATTCTTACCTGAGGAAATTCACTGTAAGGGTAGGAGTTCTAGTTAGAATTTTTTGGTGCTGATTCAAACACATACTTAAGCATGTGCTCCTGTCCAAAATATGGGGAGGGAGTAACTTTCCTCTTTTCGAGATTAATCATAATTTTTGGAAAATGATAAAACTAAATCTACCCAGAAACCCTTGTAGAATCGGCAAGGAAGCAGATAAAGCCATCTCTGTATGTCTCTTCAGTTGAATGAGTAAGAAACATTTAGGTGAGTTAAGCAACAAGAGCTCCTCTATTATCTTTATCAAATAAAAAGGCCATGCTGGACCAGTTAATTAAATGAGGGGCTGCTATGGGCTTTGTGGTGCTCTCATACATACAGTGAGGGAAATCCACCTCTTGAATAGGGGTCTCTTACAGCCAGTCATGTGGTTCTGACTATGAGTGAAATCTAAAATCATAGAGCTTGGACTTTGCTTTCCATGGGAAATCCTTACACAGACATAAATGAATTTCATGTTTCAGAAGAACCCAGGAATTTAATGTGAGGTGAAATTAAGACCAAAACAGTTTGCATTAGCTATATTTTCTCTTCAGTTTTGATTTCTTACTTTTCATGTCCTTTATTTAGTGGAGTTGGACTGAGAAATTTGCTAGTTTCTAGTTTTGCTAGAAATTTGGTTGTTTTAGTTGGTGATGGTTTATTAATTTACTGTTGAGGAATTAGTATTTTAAGGAGTTCTTGAAAACTGATATTTAGATTTTCATGGGCTTAAGACCCTAAACATATTTTTAAGGGTTTTGTCACAGTAACACTGGGAGGGGACATTGGAAAACTGAAAAGATCCAAAGAATTTTACGTTCACAATCCAAATAATTTTAAAAGAAGTATCTGAAGGTCATGATACTTAACTCTGTTTTGATGTAAGTCCAGGCCAAGAGGAGATGGTCTCAGTGGTACTTTTACAGAACGACTGATAATATGCGTTAATTGTAGAGAGTTTTCTTTGAGGTAAAGCTCTCTGGTAGTGAAACTCATTGCACTCATCATGAGCTGGTGACCTAAGGAAATGGAGCTGACCAGGTAAACTGAGACTGAGGGTGGTCAGAAACTCCTAGTGTACAACAGAGGGATATAAAGCAGTCCCTGTACTTTAAGAACACAATCTCCTCCAAATGTGTAATCTGTTTCTCGTGCAAGACATGTGGCCCAGTATAGAAGTTTTAGGTCAACTGATTCGGTTACAGATTAGCCTCAATGTTCTGAAAGAAAAGACTGTAGTTACTTATGGTCTTTAATTCCTGCTAGAGGATTATACTGGTCGATACGCTATTCCTACAATGTAAAATGTTTTTGTGGGTTTGCTAAATTAACCTTTGTCACGGAAAGGCTTCTTATGTGCTTCTTGTCAAAAGAAGAGATAGCTTTGAGTTTGTAGCAACTTAGATTGCCAGTGATTGAGATCTTCATCTAAAATTAATACATTTTTCTTTCTCTTCCTGAATTATGTTCCCATACGGTTTTGCAGATGCATTGTAGAGATGTGTCCCACTCTGATTTAAACATTGCATGCAAGGCACTTAACATAAAATTATCCAGTAGAGGGGCAGAAACAAGTGCAAGTGTTGAGAGGAGAAAAATAATGTAACTACAGGCAAACTAACTTCATTTGTGAAGTGATGTTTGGAAAAGTGACTTTAATAGATGTAATTTTAAAACTTCAAGGTAATGGTGTGTATGTTGATAGATATTTTCAGATGACAAATTGTATGTTTTGGATAGTACCTCCTTTAATATTCATGACTGTACACATTCTTTCTGCTTTTCTTTATGTTTGTGAAATATTACTGTCTTGATCTTGGCACACATGATGAGCTGACTGTTACAGACCTCTTACAAGAATGCTTTACACTGAAAATCTAGGTCAGAATAAAGCCATACAATAGAATTTTTTTTTTTTTTTTTTTTGTAATAGAGTTAGCATGTGATTTTTCATTATTTTAGCATGTGATTTTTCATTATTTGAACTGTTTCAAAATAGTGGACAGAGTATAAAGAAAGACATAATGGGTACTTTACCCTGTACACTACATGTGGGATCCAGTGAAATAAATCCTATCCCAGTGAAAGTTAATAACAGACCAACTTGGCAAGCTTTTAACCAGTGTGAGAAAGAGTTTCCCAGCTGTGTATAATTTGTGTATGTGGTGGGTGTGTGCATAATACAAGTCAGTGCTGTTAATGTCAAATGCTTGAATCCCTTATAAATTTAACAGTTTTGGGAGGTGGATGATTCTCATTGGACTTACGGAATGTTATGGAAAACTTTGTATATCTAGATCCCATTTAGTACATACTGTCTTGTTTGAAAGATCTGATCTCTTCCTTGTGTTTTTCATTCAAATTCTGATTTCCAAAAGGTTGTTACATGCCTTGGTGATTCTGCGATAGGCGATAGGAACAAGGTTGTTAGCCTTTGTTGGGGTACCGTGCATTTCTTTTTTCTAAGCAGCTGTTCCTTTTGTTAGATTCTGTTTGTTTTTGTTATGGGACTTGCCCCCAAAAGAGGTAGTGTGAATACACTGTTGTTTTCAAACCTGTGTTTTCATACCTGTTTCATACCTGTTCATACTGTTCTTTTCATACCTGTGTTATCTTGGTATCTTCCCAGGAAGCTGTTTCATTCAGGTCCAGAACAAGATTTTAGACTGAAAAATTACTGGCCTGATTGAAAAAAACTCACAAACATTGTTTCAATACTTTTGATCAATTACATTTTCTAGAATATCTGCTGTGGAAAAAGAAGGCTCAGGTATAGCTAGAGAGATTTTCTGTGGCTGCTGCTTTCCTCCTGCAGTGGGGAATGCTGAAAGTATGGGCTGTGTACTTGGGCGGTCTTCTGGCAACATAACATTCACATTCTCTCATGGCATTCATGTTTGCTCACTGATATTCAAAGAGTGCGAATTGAGACTAGAAAAAAGAAGAAAATTTAAAGAGAATGCTAACTGGGGACAGGAGAAAAACAAGATGTGGTGGAGTAAGGAAGGAAGAGAAATCAGAAGAAGGCAATCAACCATTCATTTTTTAGGAACTTGTGTACATGATGATTCTTTACATCATTTCAGTGTTCCAGCTACAGCTTAGCCTAATGGCGATCACAGCACTGGGGTTGTTTACCTGTTGAATACAAATGCTGCCTGGGTATGCACTGATATGGCAAAATGGATTACTGAATCCTATATTACTGAATATTGTATGTAAAAGGATCTTCTGCCCTTCCATTTTTGTCTTTATTTTATTATAAAAACATTTTCAACATAGAGTGGGATTGTTTTTTGACACCTTACTCGACATTTTTTTATTGTTAGAGTTTTAATGAAAGGCAGTGGTCATTTAAGTAAAGCAAGCAAATAAATAAAAGGGGAAATGGTTCTGAAGAGTTTAAATGCTGGTCAGGGCTCCCTCCACCCTCCTCACACAGTCATTATCCTATTCCTCCTCTAGAGATCACTAAAGGAAAAAGACCTCCTCTAAATTGTAAGTGGAAAAGGTGAATTTGTGAGTCATTATTGCGGATCATAATGAAAATCCAATTAACCAGTGATGTTTTGCAAGCAACAATCTCATTATTACTGCACAGTTTTTTAGATGTCAGCTAGCTAAATGTCAACTTCTTGTTTTGCTTGCCAGTAAATATAGTAAGCTTTATTCATACAGATTCCCTCTTTCAGTAAAATGCCTCTGCACAGCACTGAGAAATTGCGAACTAGAAATCTTGACTTCCCACACCAGAGGGCAGACATGTTAGACTGTAGTATGCCTTAAAATGTGCATCATGCAAGACAAAATGGATGTAACTAAGTCTGAATCCGGAATTCAAGGATTGTCTTTTACTGTATATCTGTTTATGCTGTGTACCTCTTTTGGTGGGGAGGGGACAAAATCATAGGGCATTGCTTTTGATGGACTGGCTGTTACCATCCAAGTAGTTACTCTGATGAGAGAGCAGAATTTTGTCATTGAAACTGTAGTGATTGGAGGACAACAATCTGCTCCAAGTCTGTGGAGTTACATTAACTGAGGAGTATTGAATCTGATAACTGAGCCTTCAGAATCATAAAGTACTCTGAAAAGAAGCTTAGAAAATGGCAGCAAGGCTTAAAACTTTAAAAATTTCTGAAATTTTTCATAGAGTGAATCAAGAGTGTGTGTGTTTATGAGCGGATTTCCATTTGTGTAGTACGAGAGGTCTGCCACTCTCAATTTGGCCTTCAGCAGTTATTGCAAAGTACTGATCTTAACATCAGCCTCTCAGTAAGAACTGGTAATGTCTAATTGTCATCACTGTTTAGTGGAAATAAATTTATATTGGCCACTAGACATGATTTTGAAGGATTCAGTAAACTTTTCTTTTTTTCAGGCTATAAGACCCTTTTAAAAGGAATTTCAGGGAAGTTCAGCAGTGGAGAACTTGTTGCAATTATGGGCCCCTCAGGAGCTGGGAAGTCAACACTCATGAACATTCTGGCAGGCTACAGGTCAGTAACATAAAAGCCCCAAGTAAAGTAAGGATCACCTAGCCTGATGACTCCTTGGAGGAAAGAACAGAAGAAATCTTACCCAGTGTTTATAGAAAATAAGTATTCCACAGATTTTCTATTAGATTCTTACTGTTTATATTATTTTTTCTATTTTTCCTGTTGTGGTCACGTTAACAAGTGGTCTGTTAACAAGTTGGATCCAGAAATGGGAAGCAATTTGAAGTCTAGAACACCAAAAAAATTCTCCCTCCAGCTTTGTAGAGAATCTGATTCAGTGTCTTATGTTTGTCATATTTTAAATTCAAATCTTACAAACGTCTGAAAAAAGAAGACCCTTTTTAATGAATACTTTCACAATGTTGATTTTTTCTAGACCAAACTGCAATGTGTGAAATGACTGTGGTTCATCATCCTGAATCTCCCATTGTATGGCTAAATACAGGTTTTCTCTGTGTTGTTGTCAATAGTGCATAAGGAACAAGATAGAGAAACCTAACCAACGGCTGCATATTTTTTCAGGCATTTGTGAAAGACAGTAGGCATTTTGTATTGAATTAAAATCATCAGCAAAATTGCATGAAGCCTCTTATGAAAGAGAACATAATTACAAAATGATTTCATTTCTATCCATTGTATCAGTTTTATTCCATACTGGACAGTAATTACCTAGGACCGCCATATAATGAGGACTATGACATAGCAGGGAAGGCAAGATTCACACCTAGTTGTTTTGTTTATTCATTGCAGAGAGACAGGAATGAAAGGAGAAATTCTCATCAATGGGCAACCTCGTGACCTGCGCTCCTTTCGCAAAGTCTCCTGCTACATCATGCAAGATGACATGCTCCTTCCTCATCTGACTGTCCAAGAAGCTATGATGGTGAACTTTGTTTTTACCTGAGTGGGAGAAAGTGGAAAATCTCTATTTGTGTGTTGCACGTATTCTTACTTCTAGCAATGCTATTTACTATTAGCTCTATTTGATCCTGCTCAATGAGAGTACATGGGCTTTGATTATGACTTGAATTCTTCTGCTTTATTGCTTTCATTTTGTGATAAGCATAATGATTTAGAAGAAAATCTAAGGCTGAACTAAATAGTCTTCCCAAAGAATGAAGCCTGCAATTCTGTACAGAATGAGTCTTTATAGGAACCATTGTATTTCTTGGGTGGTGGTCAAGTATTTGCTTTCCTTTTCTCTCCATCTTCCATGCTCTGACTGTAAAGTTTCTATTTTGACTTTAAACATGGTCTCTCTGCTAGTTAACTCTTACTTGACTTTAATAAAGGTGTTGTATAAAATCTTTTTGAGTTCTTCAAAGGAAAACAGCAGAAATAGAATAATCCTATGATTATAGGTATCATTAATCTTCTTGCTGCTTATCATAGCATCAAGAGGTTTACTAATTGCCACATAGACTAATCAGTCTAGAAAGGCCTGTTGCTCAGCTTGAGAAACAGGGTGATTTTTCTCAGATCGTTATCAAAATAAGTCTAAGGTTGCTCATACTGTATATCACCTTCAGTTCACAAATTTCAAGGTCAAAGAAATAACTGTAGTCTTGGCTGTGCTTTATGTGGCTGATTTCCTGCAGAAACACTCCCCGTGAAGAATTTTTCCTCTTCTGTTTGTTTGAATGCTGTAGTTAGAATCCCATAGGATCACTTTTGTAGAAATGGGCCCAGGTGATACTTGCTGTCTAAATTAATCAATCAAGGCTCTGACAAAAATAATTTCTTAATAGTTTAATTGCTTCTCATAAAGGCTAATCAGAAAGTTTTGTGCAGCTACCTCTTAGGACAGCTGTGACATCTTTCATAAGATTATTTATTTCTGTACTCATTTGTTTACCTCCTTGGGAACAACCATTTTTTGGTTATCCTCATGGTATAGGTGAAGCACAGACAATCTGTGCTTTGAGCATTGCCTGTGAAGTTAGCGGCTTTGCAAAAACATGATTCTTCAATCTTCTTCTGATCTTCCTTTAACTTGCAAAACTAACTTTCTTTCTGATGTGATTTTTGTTGGATGCTGGAGTGTTCAAGTCATATTACCCTCATGCACAGGCATATGTGATAATAGTGATTTGAACATTATAGTTCAGCCTAAACTGAATGAAGTGGTCATTGAAAGGGTACATTGCAATGTTTTGCCTGAGACATCCGTTGTAATTGATGGGCAAGCATCAGACCAGTTCATAACCAGATTCCTTTGTATTTTGTACTCCAGGTATCTGCTCATCTGAAACTTCAAGAAAAAGATGAAGGCAGAAAAGAAATGGTATGTGTACTCTCCATCAAACTGAGAATTTTTAGGGAAGCCAAAGTGGTCTGAAGTGAGCACTCTTAAACTGATATTCTTAATCTAAAACTGAACATTGCATTGGACTTAAACTAATGGAATAAATCAGATCCTCAAAGTTGACAGGTATCATTATGAGTGAAGACATAGTACAGATTGCATAAAAGTTGCTTTCAGTATGCCTGATGCTGATAATGAGTCGATAATTGCAAAAAATCTATCAAAATGAATTCAGAGGTTTTGTAGGATTCCTTTTGATGTTACTTAACGCGTAGATTTTTTCATATGCATATCTGATGGCTCAGGCATGCTCATGACCTGGGGGTATTGGTCGACGCTTAGCTTAATATGAGCCAGTAGTGTGCCCAGGTGGCCAAGAAGGCCAATGGCATCCTGGCTTGGATCAGGAATGGTGCTGCCAGCAGGAGCAGGGAGGTGATCATCCTTCAATACTCAGCCCTGGTGAGGCGGTACTTCAAGTGCTGTGTTCAGTTTTGTGAACCTCACTGCAAGGAAGACATGGAGGCCTTGGAGTGTGTCCAGAGAAGGGCAGTGGAGCTGAGAGGTCTGGAGCACAAGTCTTCTGGGGAGCAGCTGAGGGAACTGGGATTGTTCAGTCTGCAGAAGAAGAGGCTCAGGGAAGACCTGAAAGGGTGCTGTGGCGAGGAGTAGATCAGCCTCTTCTCCTAAGTAACTAGCAATAGAACTAGAGGGAATGGCCTCAGGTTGCACCAGGGTAGATTCAGGTTGGATGTCAGGAAATACTTCTCTGAGAGAGTGGTCAGGTGCTGGAATGGGCTGCCGAGGGAGGTGGTGGAGTCACTGACCCTGGAGGTGTTCAAGAAATGTTTAGATGTTGTACTGAAGGTTATGGTTTACTGGGAAATATTGGTGGTAGGTGGATGGTTGGACGGGACGATCTTGGAGGTCTTTTCCAACCTTGGTGATTCTACAATTCTCTGTGATTCTGTGTGTGGTGACATAAGTCAGTCATGTCTGGCAATAGTGAGCGAAGGCCTTTGTTCACTTGAATGCTTGAAGGGAGTTGATGTGTTCAACAAGAAAGTGGAAGTGTTTGTTTTTCCAAAGATTTATGAAAAATTCAGAAGTTCTTGCAACTACTGCAGAAATTTCTGTGCCCATGTTTGAAAGTTTTGATCATTGTAGCTGTGCTGGTGAGCAGAAAGGATGGGTTTTGAGATCATAGGCAAGATAGCGCAGTTGCAGTTCGGGTAGAGGCTAATGTATTTGAAGCTTTTTTAAGTGTCCAAGGTTTGGATAAGTAGGAAGATAGGCTAAAACATGCATGTGTCTTTTTGAAGACACCAGGAATTAGTTGCACAGTTTACACTTGTACATTTGGTGCACTGTCTTGCTTCTGGCTGTTGCTGTCATGCAGTTGTCTGAGTGAGAGAAAAGCCATGGTATATTTTTGCCTGTGAAGACTTATAACCTACCTGAACCTGCACTGTGTGCTCCTCTCACTTATCTGACTATCACAGTTCCTCCTAATTATTTGATCTTACACAGCACTGTGTTTTTAAAGAAAATGTTTTGGAGGTGTTGGACTAGTCATAAGGGCTGCTGACATGTTAGCTTATGAGACAGCGTTCTCACCTGACTTTGGTTACCTCAGTTATAGTTCAAAGAACTTAAAATGTACCATGTCTCCCCATTTATTCTGCACTTTAAAAATCTGGCCCTCTACATACCCAAGAATACTCAGAGCTCAGGTGTCTGTGTCTGCTTGAGTGGCATTACCAGAGCATGCTGAAGCGTATGGGAGGAATAGTTCTGTGCTGCACAGTGTTTCAAAACAGTACATACCTGGGGAGGATTACGCCTGCAGCTAAAAATAAAAGAAAAAATAATGGCGCTATTGAAAATAGAGGTGGCTTGCATTGCTGAGAGACTCATTAAAAGTGAAACTGTAGCTCAGAGAGTGTTTGGAAATGTTTTTATTGGCCTCAAGCTATGTTTCAGTCCAGTGTAAAACAACACCAAGCAAGGAGATGTTGCATAATCGCTGCCTCTCATATACTGCCTTTTCGACTTGCTATTTGGGAGTTGGTGTGAGTGCTGATGGGGATTATGTGATAACATGGTCCGACTGCTGAAGTTAAAATCTACCTTCCAAGAAGACTGGCAGCTCCTTCTATCTGTGTATGTTACTCTGGATAAATATTTCCTGTAAAATTCAAGCTCTAATCTTTCCATGGCTTTTCAGAGTTGTTTGTTTGTTTGTTTTCCCTATAAATAGAAAGGGTCATGTTTTCATTCTGGTGTATTTTGTGCTCCCAAAACTGTACACTTAACAGGTGAATTTAGGAATAGTGCAGGCAGCTGGAAAAAGCCATGTAACAGAACTCAGCTGAAACAAAAGTCTGCAGAACGAAGAAGGTGATGAGCATGCACATAGGAAAGGTGTGGCCTGATGTTTCAGGAACATGAGATGCTTCCTACTCTTCCTCACATTCCAGTTTGTTTTAGAGTCATAGAATGGCCTGGGTTGAAAAGGACCACAATGATCTTCTAGTTTTACCACCCCCCTGCCATGGGCAGGGTCACCAACCACTAGGCCAGACTGCCCAGAACCACATCCAGCCTGGCCTTTTATGCCTCCAGGAATGGGGCATCCACAACCTGCTTAGGCAACCTGTTCTAGTGTGTCACCACTCTCTGAGGGAAAAACTTCCTCCTAATATCTAAACTAAACCACCCCCGTCTTAATTTAAAACCATTCCCCCTTGTCCTATCAGTATCCACCCTCATAAACAGTCATACCCCTCCTGTTTATACACTCCCTTCAAGTGCTAGAGGATCACGTTGAGGTCTCCCAGGAGCCTTCTCTTGTCCAAGCAAAACAAGCCCAGATCCCTCAACCTTTCTTATTCGTTTTATTCTTGCACATCTGATTGAGACTTGAACTTGACTTTTTGGACTTAACTACTCCAGAGGAGTATCTTATTCTAGTAAAAGATGTTTTTGGCCTAAGATCCACACGCAGAAGGAGAATGGGAAACTACTTCTTATCCATCTGGGGAAAAGTATATCCTTTGCCTACAATATGAAAATGGTACCTTCAAAGATGCAGAAGCAGTTTCCATTGCTGCCTGCTATCCATATTTATTTCCTAATTAATTGGAACATTCTAAAGCTCTTCAATCTCAGACAATCTGTGAAATTCAGAACAAACTCCAGACAGGTAGGTGAATCAACATATTAGTTAGAATTGCTTTGGTTGACTCAAATATATTTTTCTTAGTATGACAAATGCACATTTTTAATTGGAAAAATGTATTTGTTCAGAAACAACTGTTATTTCACTTGTACTTTGAAAGTCTTAATTTGTTTGCACTTTACTAAGTTAGGCCAAGCAAGTTCTTCTGTAATTACAAACAGCAATTTGAGGAAAAGACTTCGTTGTATGCATTTGCACAACTCTAGTTAAAAGGGCACTCATTTTAGTATTATTAGCCTGTGCTGGAATAAATCATTTTATTATTATAAATTGGTAAATGTTGGTCATTGTTAAATTGTATGAATTTATGCGCTTGTGTTAACAAGATTACACATGCTTGTTTAAAACAGCCAGGGACAAATGAAAGATCTCCAGTGAAGTTTCTGGTTTGTTTCTGAAGTTTCTGGTTGGTTTAGCATGTGTTGCCCATGTTCCATAGTACCTTCCCTAGAATTAAGTGTAGAGTTAGTTGGGCTCTTCTCTCAGAATGGGAGTCGGTTGGCAGTTGGTTTATTGCAGTAGTATTGCTTGGGTACAGACATCTTCATGTCTGTGTTTTTACTGATGCCAAAGCATTGCTCTCCTTATATAGAGCTACAAGTCCGGATCTGCAATCACTGAAACAGAAAAATTCACAGCAGCTAGGATTGTTCTCCTTTGTTCTAAAGACCCTCGGACAAACTGCTTTTCCCGAGGCAGTGTCTTGAGGAACTCCCAAACATCTGAGAATACATGACAGCTCAATTGGCTCTGAGAGAATGAAAACGCTTAAAAATCAGTGGCCACACTTTAAAGAGTAGACTTGAAAGAACAGATATGAGAACAGCTCAAGCCTCTTTAGAAACTATTCATTTGTGTTATACAGTTCTCCATTCTCTTGTAAGCCTAGAAGTTCTTATAAAAGAAGCTTGTTGTTTTTGCTGTGTAGTAAGCCTTCACATATTGCCAAGGTCTTTTGATATATAGACCGTATCCAAGGAGCACTATGGAAGGTCTGGCTTTCTACTGAGAGAAATAATGCAGTACAGACAAGTAGAATTTTGGTCAAAATGTTTAGTGCTAGGTTAAGCCCCACTGAATCTAATAAATATTTAATCTTTTCTACATTCTATGGAAATAGTCTTTAATATAGAGGTGGTGAAACAAAGTCATACACTAGCTTACTTTCTCCATGAAAATTGGTGCTATAGTAAAGAAGCTCTTCTTTTCTGCTAAGATATTTAAATGATTTGCATTGTTGTGTTTCCGGTAGGTAAAGGAAATATTGACAGCCCTTGGTTTGCTAACCTGTGCCAATACGAGGACTGGGAGTCTTTCTGGAGGCCAGAGAAAGCGTCTTGCCATTGCTTTGGAGCTGGTGAACAATCCTCCTGTTATGTTTTTTGATGAACCAACCAGGTACTTCAAGGGCAAAAATTAAGATTGCTCACGTGATAGCATAGTGCTTCAGAACAGCTATTGGAAAAGGCTCATGTTGTATTGCATGCAAGTATACTGAATAATGTCTCAATACTTTCATTTGAGTACTTAGTGCCTTGGCTCACTTCTGTAAACATGAGACCATGGATTTATAAGTAATATTTAAAAAAGACATAAACGGAAATAGGAAAAGAGAGGATATTGTTTTCACATGAGCTTTCTTCTTCAAGCAAAAAATAGCTTGAATATAAGCATTTTGAAGACTAACTTTTTATAAGAAGTGTAGCATATTTTGGATCAAATTCTATGATCAATTTAGGAGGAGGCTGGGAGGGCCATGAATATGTATCTATTCATTAAAATTAGGCTCATTTAAATCTGTAGTTCTGAAATGCAGAAATCCCTTAAGGCAGTTTTGAGAATACTCCTATTTTTCATTCTTGGGCACGCTTCCAACTTAATTAAAAGACTGATGGAGAAATACAAGCATAAGGTTGGCATATGATAAAATTAAACTGTTAAAGAGAAAATTTCTAGAAAGATAACAGTGAGATACCAAAGTATCAAATACATGTGGATACATAGTTCTGAGTGGTGCATATGGATCTATGAATAACAGACTTCTTTCCTCTCATTCAGTGGCTTGGATAGTGCATCATGTTTTCAAGTTGTCTCTCTGATGAAAGCTTTAGCCCAGGGTGGCCGGTCCATCATCTGCACAATTCATCAGCCCAGTGCTAAACTCTTTGAGTTGTTTGATCAGGTATAATTCTCACTCTTTTTACATGGTTGAGGAAGGCTATACTTTCCAAGCTACATTCTCAAAGTAAAAAGATGAACTCTATGGTTCAAAATCAAATACATAAATAAATTGGAGTAAAAAATACTTTATATTATGTTTTCTTTTTTCTCTTTCTTTTTTTTCTTCATGTGCTTTTAGATTAGATTTTAGATTTAAATTTACCTGAATCTTTTTAGGATATCTAAATTAGAGCCAAGAGAAAACTTACTACACCGTAGGTGAACAAACTCTTGCAAGAAATTACCAGTCTAGCAAGGTGGGAGTTATTTAATGCCAGCAGTGCAGCAAAAAGTGAGGATAATCAAGCTGTTTCCTGTTGCTGTGCTGTTCTGCTTCTTCCGTTCCTACATTCACCAGCCTCGTCTCCAACAAAAAATATCCATAATATATGGAAATTAGATGTCTTGGTTATGCAGTTTCTTATCTGATTTCAACATGTGTCTAAGGCTTGAATTAGTCTGTTTCTGAGTTAATGTGCTTTAAGTCCTGGAGGGAATGTTTGCAGAATTCACATCTCAAGCATTTCATCTTCCATTAGTTGTTATTCCATACAAACATAGTTCCAAATGGTAACAAATCTTCCCAAGATATTTCTCTCACTGGGCCTACAAGAGTATGTTGTGTTCATGGTTTGCTGTCATACAGTTAGGATGTTCAAATATTATTATATGATTTCATGTTGTGATTCTCTTTTCTTTGCCTTGTGTTTCAGCTCTATGTTTTAAGTCAAGGTCAATGTATTTACCGGGGAAAAGTATTAAACCTTGTCCCTTACTTAAGAGATTTGGGTTTGAATTGTCCGACCTATCACAATCCTGCAGATTTTGGTAAGGAAAGTTTGAATAATTTGTTATGTGTTTGGCTAGCACCTTCAGGATAAGGGGAATCATGGTGTAGTTTACACTTTTGTACATGTGTACGTACGTTTCTGTGTACGTATATGTACCAAAATTGGAATTAGAATCAATTGGATTATTTCTAAGCAATTTGAATGCCATCTGGTGGTCAAATTTAGTGACTGTTTCTCTCTGATAGAAGTGCAGGTTCATGAAATAAAACATTAAACATATCATTTTGTATTTCATAGTAATTTAATCTTAATGATTTTTCAAAGTGACTCCAATATTCTAGTGTTTTGGATTTGTTCGTTTTTCTGGGTTTTTTTGTTTGTTTGTTTGTTTTTCATGAACAATATCAGAGTATCATACAGCTGATAGAATTGAGATCTTTCTTCTGTTCTTTCTTAATTCTAAAGATGAACTAAGGACCACAAGATAGACTTTTGTCACTTTTGATTACCAAGACTGTTTCATATTTACTACTTTTCATCTAAAATGGTTCATTTAACTATGAAGATCAAGTGAATTTTCTGAAGATGTATAGAAAAATACACTTAAATTATGCATATATACACATGAATTTAGATTAGAGCCCTTTTAAAAACAAACTCCTACAACTATTAATGCTACGGAATCAAGGGAACCTAGTAATAAGGCCTGTAACTAACCCATAGTATAAACCAGTAACTCATCTTCTGATTTGTGTAGTTATGGAAGTAGCATCTGGTGAATATGGAGACCAGAACAGCCGACTGGTAAGGGCAGTACGGGAGAGGATATGTGACACAGACTACAAGAGAGATGTTGGCGGTGAGAATGAGTTGAATCCCTTTCTCTGGCACCGGCCCTCTGAAGAGGTATTTTATATATCACAAGTAATGGGTATGGTTTGAGGTTGGAGAGGGAGGAAGAGAATTTAAATTCTCAGTCAACTGAGGAGTTTTTGGGCACATTCAGCTGATGAGAATGGGATTTTGTGAAAGAAAACTAAGCAAGACACTGCAAAGAAAGGAGTTTATTCTTTCATGTGTTTCCGCAGGATTCCTCCTCCACAGAAGGCTGCCACAGCTTCTCCGCCAGCTGCCTAACCCAATTCTGTATCCTCTTCAAAAGAACTTTTCTCACCATCATGAGGGATTCAGTAAGTCTGCTTTGATAGTACCTTTGGAGCTTAAAGGTTTATTCAGTTAGTTGTGAGGCATTATAAATATGCTTTAAGGGTCTTGTCCACAGCCGATGCATGAAGATTGACAATGAACTTTGAAGTAAAGACTCTTCTCTTTCAATCTTGCTATTAATTGTACCGCCTTAATTGTGAACAGCAGTTTTCTTCAATAGAATTCAAACACATTTGGGCTACAAACCTAAAACTTAAATTTTCTCTGTGCTGGCAAGTTATCCTATTAAAAGTGATAATGATGGTGTACTGGTATGCCACAAAATTATTGTCTCTTCAGAATATTCAAGGTGGCAGAGATACAATATCAGTGTAATGTAAAGTTAATGCTTAAAATTTTTCTTTTTACTCCTGAAACATAAAATCAATAAATCAAAATCTGCTTATCTGAAAAAGAAATACTTGTTTCCATATGCTTGCAATGGAATGAAACTCTTCATTCACAGGGGAAAAAAAACTATTTTTCACCTTTTTCTAAAAATAAATTCCTTCAAAGTTCCCAGGCCTGCAGTTTTCTTGTAAGTTTATTAAATGTTTTGCAGAGATAGTTTGCATTAGCAAAATATAAAGGGACTTTTTTTTTAAACTCGAAAAAGTCTTTCTTATCTCGAAGTAGCTGAATTGTTTGTGAATTTAAGAGATGGGAGTATTTACACTTGTGATTGATGCTCCTGCTTTGAAAGGTCCTCTAGATATGAATGTCCCTCTACTAACAGGCAAAAGCTAAGGAGATGAGCTTCCTCAAAAGTAGACCTTATGTAAAAACTTGTCCAAGGGAGTCATCAGTGTTAAGTGTCCTTGGCCAAGTGGTTTCTCAGTGACAAATTTGCCATGTGATAAATCTGAGGAAGGTTTATTTGCAGCTTTTTCTGTGTTTTTGAAGGTTTTCAGTGCTTCACATGAGAGAGGAGAAAAGACACTAACGTACACATTAATTAGACATATCTGTCTTTAAGAAAGGGGAAAGCCATAAAATGTATGTATGAGATAGCTAGAAACCCAAAAGTGCTTGAGCCAAATGGAGCTCAGCGTGAATAAATTACCCTTGCAACAGAGTAAGCTGAGTTTCACTGAGCTCCAGATGCTGTGACTGTGCTGCTCTTGCCCCATACCTAGGGAAGTAGCTCTTTAGGACACAATAGTTTACAGTATAGACATGTACACAGAACTACAGGCTTGGAAGAAATCTACTGGGGCTCTGTGTCCAGGCCTCCACTGTCAGATAACAAGTGTTAGTTCCTTTTTAGAAAGAGAAACACTGTATTGACTGTTATAGTAAAAGCAAGCAGCTGTTTTCTGTAATATGGTAGTTGGGAAGATATGGCAGAATCATGCTGTTATAGGGTTAAGAAACGTCTTATTTTCAGACCATAAATGTTATGTTGATAGTGGTGAGGTGCTGGCACAGCTGCCCAGAGAGGTTGTGGATGCTCCGGCCCTGGGGTATTCAAGACAAGGTTGGATGGGGCCCTGGGCAATCTGGTCTACTACCAGATCTGGAGGTTGGTGACCCTGCCACAGACGGGTTGGAACTTGATGATCATTGGGATCCCTTCCAACCCAAGCCATTCTATGATTCTGTGATTCTGTGCCCGTTGGTTGCTTTAACAGTGCATTTATTTGTCATCTCTTGTTATTGTCCCTTGCTGTTGTTTTATATTACAGTGCATTTGTCATTAAGATGTTAATGAAGTGGTTGAATATTGTCTTTCTGTAATCTGTGCTAGTTTGCACATCACCAAATACTCAGTCCAAACTACGTGTTCATGTGGGAGATGTGTTAAAAACCAAAGCATACATGCAGCTTCATGTCAACTAGTCAATGGAATGCCTCCATGGAGAGCACATTTCCAAGGTGTACAAACCCTAACCACTGATCATACAAACTTCTCCTCATCTCGATCTAGGGGAAACTATGGCTTATTGTAGGATACTTAGAGAAACAGTGTTGTTTTTAAGAATTATTGCAGGTTTTCCATACTTTATAATTTTCTTTATTCATCCGTGTCTCTTGTAGGACTGCTGACTTGCAGAGAAGACACAAAAGGGTTATGTATGCCTGATTAAGTTGATTTGGTCTATACAAAACACACACAAAAAAACCCCTCTTTTCTTCCTTCCTTATCTTACCACTTTTATCTGCTCAGGGATGTCTATCTTATAGTGAGAGAGAAAGTCTCCTGATGCATGAGGGACTATTGCTCCATGGCACTGCCTGACAGTAGGATTTCAGGTTGCAACATTTACAATTTCTGCTTTTGTTTAGTGGAAGAAATTATCTGGACTAATAGCCCGGGGTCTGATTCACACTAGAAAGTTCATTAATGTAATTTTTCCTTAGCCGAGACCCAGTTTCCTAGTAGAAAGTGAACATTCCTATATTTGTTCTTCTGGACATAATTATTATTTTTCTGCATGCTGTATATCTAATTTCAGTCATATTTCTATTGTTTTTAAACTCAGACTTTCTGATCAGAAATACTTCTGTTTCCTTGCTTTTATAGGTCCTAACACATTTGCGTATCACCTCTCACATTGGAATTGGTCTGCTCATTGGCTTGCTCTACTTAGGCATTGGCAACGAAGCTAAGAAGGTTCTCAGCAATTCTGGCTTCCTCTTTTTTTCCATGTTGTTTCTTATGTTTGCTGCACTCATGCCAACTGTCCTTACATGTGAGTACCAGTCATATTCTTAAATTAAAGAACAAGGAGATTACAGCAAGTTGGAAGGGCAGTGTATCTATTTCATGTACCATAACATTTGATTGTGCTTCCAATTCTAAGACAGGCTTTAGGGTAAAGCTTGTTCTCACTAACTGCTGTGTAGAAGCTAACAGGGACAGACTTCTCTCCACAGTTCTGCAAGTAGTTCTCAGCTCTCACAGTCTACTGTTACAATCCTGGACTGGAATTACTCCTTTTCCTAACGTGCCAGTGTATCTCTGCTTTGTTAAGATTCTTTTTTTTTAAATCTTAGAGAAGCTATGCTAATTTCTCTAGGACTTCGAAGTCTTGACTGCTGCATTAAATCAGTATAATCATGTGATATCTGAAACAAACTGTTCCGTGCTTCTTCTGGGAGCACTGTTACTTCAGATTCGCCTTTATACCAAAAGGAATAACCAGATCCTTTAGGCTTTGAAATTCTTTTTATTTTAAAAAGCCTCTTAAAGGAGAGTTCAAATCGTTTGAATAACCCAGTACATATTCTCAACAGTTAGCAATTCTCAGGGTTGACTTCTCACATTTCATTATAAACACTGAAACTACTGCTGGTCTGTCAAAGGTATTTGAGTTCCAGTCCCACTGTCAGACTACAGCAGTTAAGGATTATGTTGTTATTATGTTATATTATTAGATCTGTTACTGTGTGGAAGAATATTACACAGTGACAACTTACCTAACTTTATTTGTATTTTCTGTAGTTCCTCTTGAGATGGGAGTGTTTCTTAGAGAGCACCTGAACTACTGGTACAGCCTGAAAGCCTACTACCTTGCCAAAACAATGGCTGATGTTCCTTTTCAGGTATATGTGCTACTCTTCAATGAAATAAGAACCATTTTAAATTCATGGCAAGTCCATTTGCTGAGAAGATCAGTAACAGTATTTTATCTGAGTGATGGAGAAACTTTTCATGTGTACCTTAGACTCAGGTTCAGATAAAAAGCACCTTGAAATAGTGTGCCCACAACTGACCTAGTATTGTTTTAATTAAAAAATTACCATTTTTGATTTTGTGTAAAGGGAAGTTGAAACAGGGTGTAAGTGTGCGGGATTTGTTGTCTAAAACACAAGTAGTATGATAGATACTACAGTCTGTGGCAGATTAATTCATTCTTCTCAGCTGAACACCACACGTGTCATGTAACATGCAAAGACTGAGAGCTATGGATTAACTAGGTCTCCTTATGTTTTTATCTTATTCAGAGTAAAAGTGAACATCAGGCTTCAATAGACTAACTACAAGTATATCTCCTTGCAGATCATGTTTCCTGTAGCTTATTGCAGCATCGTGTACTGGATGACTTCACAGCCATCTGATGCACTCCGATTTGTCCTCTTTGCAGCCTTGGGAACCATGACATCCCTGGTGGCACAGTCACTGGGCCTTCTCATAGGAGCAGCCTCTACGTCTCTCCAGGTACTGATGGCATTTGGTGATTTCACAGGAATCCTGATATCTCCTAGCACTGACTGCTTACTGTGAATGTTGTTGTGTCCCCAAGACATTTGTTAAAAGAAGATAGGCAAAAAGTTCTCTTTGCCTGATATAGCTACTTGATGCTTCTTGCTACCAGATCTGAATGAGCTGTGCCTGCTTGAGCGGATTGTCTTTTGGTATTTATCCCTGGCTGAGGAGGACTGATGCATTTGTATGCATATACAGAATGGAGGTTGGCTATGGAGATTAGCAGCTCAGGATGGCGTTCTTCCACACACATGCAAGAAGGTTGCAGGGGGAAGGGTAGAAAAAAGATTGACCAGACATTAAACTTCTGCAGAAGAAGGGCAGGAAGCAGCTGTGGGTGTGACTGCCAGGCTGAAAGCTAGCCATGTAACTCCGTTCTGCTTCCTGGCAGGGAGATTGATGAAGCAATAATTCACAACAGAAATGTTCTGTGGTGCCTGTTTTAACACGTTATATTGATACTAATATGCACTGATAGTGTGAAGTTTTCTGAAGTGTGAATCTTGGTTTACTTTGTACCATCCCGTGGAAATTAGCAAAACTCTTTTCTACCTCTGTTCTTCTGCTTTCACCAGAGATACCTGTATAACCCTTTGCACTAGAGGAGATGTAGAGAGGAGAGGCTGGAGATGGACCAATATCTGTCTTCCTCACCAAAGCCATTCAATTGGAGATGATTTTTACCACTTTCATCAAATTTTAGAACCAGTTGATACTGCTCTGCATGTGGGATTAATGAGGAGGGAGGGCTGTGTGTTTGCTGGTCTGTCAAACCAACAGGGAGGAAGAGGGGACACTTAAACTGAGTATCAAAGGAATCCTAGTGTACATCTTGCTCTGTAAATTTCATGGTGGGTTCAAGTCCTTCAAAGGATGGATCCTGAAGCAGCAATGTAGTCAAGTAGGAACAAGTTTTAGGAAGATGAGAAGACCTGTTTTCCTCTACTAAATGTTAACTTGCCTCTAAGGAACTTTGTCCAAAAAATTCAGCAATTGGCATTTGAAACTGTAACTATTTAGTGAAGTAGCATGACTTGAATGGTAGAACTCTCCACTGCCTAAGAAAGTAGAATTTGATTGTCTGTTTGGTTTGGCACAAAACCCAGGATTTTTGTAAGAGAAGTGCTATTTGACAATCTGGCTTCCTAACTTGAAGTCTGGACATCAGATGAAAGAGCAAGTTAATTTTTAGTTTTTTCTCTGTCTGACAAGAATCTACCTATTCCTTCTCTTCCCAGGTTGCCACTTTTGTGGGTCCGGTTACTGCCATTCCAGTGCTTCTGTTTTCTGGGTTTTTTGTCAGCTTTGATACCATCCCAACATACCTCCAGTGGATGTCCTACATTTCCTATGTCAGGTACTGCTAGGGAGTCCATTAATTTCCCATTTTAGAAAAGCTGCTTATTTGCCTTTGCATGATTGTCTGGTTGTTTTGGACACCAAGAAATCTATGTTCAAAAGACATTCTTTTGAAGTATAGATATATATATATATAATGTAAATGAATGCCACATTACCTCACTTAATTTTATTTTGTGTTTACTGTGAAATAAACAGGAATATTTGGTATGGATCCTTGGCCACAAGTCTGTGTAAGTACTTGTGAAAGTACTCTGGATTGCACAGCATCCAAATCTCCTTGGACTTTATGATATAAAGGCAGTATACCCAAAATTATTGAGAAATTGTTGTCAGCATCACATTTCAGAAGAAAATTATGTATAAATCATTGCTATATCCTAGGTGGCCTTGTTGGACAAAAAATTGTTTTCTTTAAATTTTGCAGTAGCAAAGAGGCATAGGATTTTTGTCACCACTAATCTGAATTCTTTGCTCAAGACTTGATAGGCATAGGCATATTGCATGCTATCTATGTCAGTCACGCTCTGCTTGAGACAGTTATCTTATGGTCTGATTGTCATCAGGAAACCTCTGGAGGCTGGCAGACTAGTCTGGACTAGGCGCCTAAATATTTATGTTTAAAATTAAATGGTGAATTCCCGTGGTGATTATAAAAAGGTTTTCTTTGAAATCAGATGAAATGATTAGGAAGTAGATGTCACAGAAGGAGCTAAAGTGCATCTTAATAAGAAGTCTTTTGACTATCATTTTGTATATGGCTTGTGTACTTGTAGGGCCCCTTTAGTATGAGGAAAAAGGTTTCTAGTGGCACTTTGCTCACTCCCTTTTCCCCACCCTGCCCATACTGCAGTATTACTAAGAAAACTCAAACTGAATATCATTTGTCTAATGAGGTCTTACACAAAGACCCATCATTGATAAAGAGACTGCACCCCCTGAATTAGTTAAGCTAGAATTCAAGATGAGGCCTTAAGTCATTGTCCAGCCTGCATAGGGTTTCCTGGAGCTGAAGGTAGCTATCATATGCATGGGAACTGTGATAACATATCTGCTCATAGAGTAAAATCTTAAGAGCACCTGGTTTCAGGAGAGATGTGGGAACTGTGCAGTATTAATTAACGAAACTGCGGTGCATGGAAGGAAAGAGAAGAAATGTTCTAGATTGATAATAGTTTTAATATATTTCTGACTTCAGACCATTTCGACATTTTCCTTTTTGAGAAATCGCACCATGTAAAGTACTTGTGGCATATCATTTGCTTTATGGTAATAAGGATAGAATTTACCTTGGGACATACATCAGAGAATAGTAATGGACTCCTCAGTGTTTCCATCCAAGCTCTTATAGAGAGTATATTTCAGTGGGAGTACTTCTAAACAGATCGTCAACATTGTACATTATGATCCATTCTTCTTTCCAGATACGGGTTCGAAGGAGTTATTCTCTCCATCTATGGACTGGATCGAGAAGATCTGCATTGTGACAAAGATGATACTTGCCATTTTCAAAAATCAGAGGCCATTCTGAGAGAACTGGATGTAGAAAATGCCAAACTTTATCTGGACTTCATTGTTCTCGGAATTTTCTTCTTCTCTCTGCGTCTAATTGCCTATTTTGTTCTCAGATACAAAATCCGAGCAGAGAGGTAGAGGAAAAACAACCAAAATGATGCAGTAGGAAGTTCTTTAGACATACAGTAGAGGGCAGTTGACATTGTCTCACTGTGGCAGGCCCGTCTCCAGTGCCCAGCTAGATGCTGTTATGACCTAGCCCATAGAGAACCACACTGGGATAGAAGACATATAGTGTTACGTCAATCAGTCCAGTTGGGTTGGGTCATGTTTTCATTACACTTTCTAGCTTTAACTAGGAAGAAGAAATAGAAGGGAATTTTACAACACAGAATTTCAATACTGAGACAGTGTAACTGTAATTAAAAAAAAAAAAAAAACTGGTTGCAGGAAATTTCTTTCTGAAAACCAATTATGCGATAAGGTAATTCAAGTCCTGGTAGCCAGAATAGTATAATGTCATCTGTAGGTGACAAGATAATGAAATGCAAAATGAGAAATGCAAAGAAAATACAATTATCTCATCTTTTTAAATTCAAGAGTTTCATCTTTGTAGTTTTCTATGTATTATTTTGCAGTTATTTTCCATGCCATTACCCCTACTGGCCAAAAGTCTGTAACTGTAAAAATTAATAAGGAAAAGACATCTTTTTGATATGGGTACTTTTTAAAAACAGAAAAAGTCTAAAATGATTCAAGTCATTATTTTTGTTTCTGTTTAAATGTAGAATTCTGGTGCTTTACTTGTCGAGCTGGTCTCATATCTGAAAATGGTCATGACAGGAGGACAGGACAGATTCTGAGTCTGTGCTAAGTCTGTGATCCATATTTGGAAGCAGCAGTAGATAGCACAGAGATGTTCAAGCTACTGCTGAACGATTGAAAATATATTCTTTTGCAGTGTCTTTTAAATCCTAAAGATTTGTTATCTTGAAAATACTGATACCGCTCCTTATCTGTTTGATCTACCTCCTGTGAATGAAAAGATCAAAGCACTCCAAGGCTCAGTTTTTCTTAAATTATGAAAGCAGAATCTATCCCTAAAGTCTAAGAAATAGTCTGATGGAGTCCAAAACCTGTCTATAGTTCAGAGCTTGGAGTATTGTGTTAAACCACTTGTGACTGCCTTGTATGTCAGTGTTTGAAATACCTGTTAAAAATGACTTGCAGGAGTCTCCTCAGATTATGCAAAGGGCAAGCCAAGCAGTTTTGTTTGCATCCAAAAGTCTACATAAGTGAAATGAAAATTAACAGCAAATTGATCTAAACACCAATGAAACTATTGCAAGAGGCATGCATTTGTTTTGTATATCTCACCTTTGTAAACTTGCTGGGGAATTCTGACTCTAAGCTGTTACAAATTCTGTTACTGATTTTCATGGCATGGATTGGCAACCCAAAATGATGGCATGGCACTCATGTCCATGTTGGACACCCTGGTGAAATTCTTTGTATTTCCAGTATCTTCTGCAGTTATTCTCCATTTACCTCATGTCATAGATATCTGAGCCGGACCTACACATTCTGTAAATGCATTATTCCTAACAGAGTGCTGAAGTCTTGTAGACTGGAAGCAGCTCAGTGACAGCAAACCACTCACGAGCTCAGTAATTCATAATGGTAGAGTAGATGAAGAGACAGACACCTTGTTCATCTGCTCAGCATCAATTACAGTTCACAGACTATGTTTGAGGACTCCACATATCTTTACTAGTTAACTAAATAATGCCAAGATCTGATCTCTGGCCTTTAGGCTAGTTTGCACAATCTGCTATTTTGTTAACAACTGGGACTGCTAGGAACAATCTCTGCCCTATGCTAACTTCAAATGCTCTCCGTAAAAGCTTGTGTTGTTCTGAGCTACAACTCTGCCATTCATTTTTCAGTGAAGACAGTTTATTATTTTTCCTTAACCATGCCCAGACTATCTTTAATTTACTGGTGCAGACACAGACTGTGTATACCTATTAAAATCAGCATAATTGAGTTAAGCCAAGTGTTCCAGAAGACTGAAGTCTTTTCGCACATTTTAGGAATGGTAGCTGAATGTTCCCTGGAAGTAAGGTTGGCCTGTGAAAGCAAAGTTAATCTTTACTGTAGAAGAAAAAAAAATCCTTGTACAATCTGCATGGTTTTGTTGCTGGTTTTTTTTTCTTTTTTCTTTTCTTAAAATATCCCTGAAGCCAGTAGAGCTTTTGTACAGCTCCACAGCGTTTCCAGGCATGCTAACAAGAAGGTATATGTCTACCTGGCTGTTAGAGAAATGATTAATTTCTTAATGAGAAATTAAGAATTTTGGCTGCTCTAAATAATACTCAGATCCGTGAACAGTTATGAAACATGTCACAAGTGGAAATTCCTTGGTACAACCTGCTTTGATTATCTTAAGACTCTCAGAATATTTTTAAGTATTTCAGGCAATTACTGTTTGCAAACAGATAAAAAACAGGGTTTGCCAGATGACTGTTTTATTGCACCACTGATGGTCTAGCTTTGGGCTAGTCAACTATGAATGAATGACATCCACATCATTAAATCAGTTCAGGGTTTAAGCTTTGTGTTTACCAACACCACTTACCAAACAGCACACTGAAGATCACCTGCAGTTTACCAAAAGAAATAATCTTGCTGATAAAACTGATATTTCTACACTTAGATAAGGACCATGCTGTCTTCTCCTATCTAACCTAATTTAGTAATATGGGCACCTTGGACGCTGTCTTGTCTTGTGTGCTTGTTCCTCTGTTGGTAGATTTTATTTTAGGTCTTTAGTCTGCAATATATCCTTCTGTACTGTAATGATATATTGTATGATGGTAGCCAAAAATGTGATCCTCTGTGGGTGTTCCTAAGAAAATAGACGCTCCAGAATATTTCTGTCACTCCTTTTATTAGCTGTGCTTTTTCCCAGCCATCTGCTGGCAGAATTTAGCTGAAAGTTACTATTCTGAGGAACACTTTCAGGCTGTAGTATCCCAATAAAGAAATAAATGAATTCTCTTGAAGCCAGTTCTACCCACAGATGAGATAATCATTCTTTCCTGCCTTGGTGCTAAAATTAACTAATGACATCCCTTGATGTTACTGTGGGACAGAAATATTTGAAGTGCATCCCAATTGTATGTTCGTAAGATGCGAAGTCTTTTAACACAGATTCTGTTTGGCCTTTCTATTGTTTTGCAGAAATAAGCTCTAACAGCCTAGGATAAAATGCATTCCTGTGTTAGTGAACTGAGCAAGCACTTTGCCAACCTCTGGGGGCTTCATGCTGAAAAAAAGATGAGGCCAGCAAGAAACTAAACATTTCAAAAAGTCTATTTTTATAACTATGTACAAATAGCCATAAACATGGTAAAATCAATGCTATTGTTACCATTCAGACCTGTTGCAATCCATTTAAAAATTGCACAAAGCACAAAGGTTTTTAAATGGTCTCTTGTAGACTAGACCTATGATTGCTGTTGTGATTACTAGAAATCTTTAGCATTCTGTTGGCTTCCTTGTTTCATTTTTATTTATTTATTTTTATGTAATTTTGGTTATTATGTGCATCAGTTAAGACTTTATGCTTCAATTTTTTTTCTTTTTTCTTTTTTTTTTTTTTTGCTGAAACATGCATGTAATCTGGAAGTTTTTAGGAGTAATTATTTTTTCTTTTATTTACAATGAAATAAATGATTTGGAAAATGGTTTCTACTCGCATAAGAAATTGAGAAAATGTCATCTTTATGGGTCAAAGGGAGTAATGGAAAAAATATCTGGTGCTGAATTCCTGTGCGATTCTTAACATTTGGAACCCCAAGTATCTCTTTTCTTATTGATGGGAGTATATATGCACATTAAAGAGAGAGATGATTATGTAATTGTGAGATAATGAGCAATTGAGTCTGAAAACTGGATGTATCAGATGACAGCCATTTCAGCCTACTCTTTTGTGCCAGTGTCTGTGTTGACAAATTAATGTTATGTTAAGCATTTATTTTTAAAACAAAGTGTGGTAGTGCACCCTGACGTGTAGCACCACTGCAGTGATTCTCACAGAAGAACATCCTATCTGTGCGATGTACTCCGCATTAGATGGATGCATTCTGCTCTAATGGGTTACTCCAAAGCTTTTTCCAAAAAAGTAATTATCTATGTTAATAACTCCTCATATCTGTATTGTTTCATGAATCAAAGGAACGACTGATTATCTCTAAAATAAAGTCCAGGCTTAAATGCTTTGCTGTTTGAGGGCGTATTGCACGGGAAAAAACTGAGATGTTGACTGTGTGAACAGACTCAAAGAATATAGCAAAAAGTCCATTTGCTTTAGGTTAGTTGCTGGGTGATTATAGTGATCTTGAATTAATCTTTTTGAACCAGAAAATATTTGGGGCAAAGGAGAGTTAAAATAGAGCATAGAGAGGAGTGTATGTTTTCCTATATATTTGCTTTTAGTTTGGGTTTGCATAATAGCTTTTGTTATCTGCATAGTTTTGATAAGGAAAAACGATGTTTCTATTCTTTTCTTTCTGCACCAGAAATGCCAATCCAGGAGTGCTCTGCATACTAAAAATGCCAGTGTTTATTTGTTCTTTCCAAACTAAGAAGGAAGGGTTCTTAATTATTTTTCAGTATTAGCTTTAATTGAAATGCAATTTCCTTCTTTTGTCTCCTGCCCTGTGGCACTTATATTCAGGACCAATACAAAAAGGCCAGAGGGAGGGACCTAAGGTGGGCAGTGATGTTTCCAGAGATCCTCAAAAAATGCATTTGAGAAGAGTGAAAATGACATTAGTAATTCTTTCTGCAGCCTCTGCCCCTTCTTCCACATCGCCTTTACTCACTGAGCTGTAGGTCCATCACACCTGATGGCTTGGTGGAGAAGAGGGCAGTTTGTGTTTGTCCTGCCTAATGCCAAGACTCCCCCCAGCACTGCAGAATGTCTTATCAGATACAGTGGATTTCACTCTGAGCTCTGTTAGAATTTTTTTACCTTTAATATTCATGCAGGACAGCAAAATCCCTGCCAGAAACAAGAATGTTAAAAAATTTCAGGGTTAGTTTTAGCACTATCTGACTTTAGACTCCCCTAGAGCAGGGTGACTTGGTGGGTAATTGATCTGGATTTCTGCAGAGGGCATCTCAATGGTAGCTGCAGAGATACTGTCCTAAAGGTTATTCTTTTGTTCTTTTTCATTTGAGACCAAATGATCGAATTGTATCTGTGTTCCTACCAAACACCCCAAAAGGGTGTGATTGCTCAGGAGTTACTTTCTTTTAGTTCTGTATGGAAATCCATTAATAAGATACAACAATCACAAAGGCATTTTGAAAAATTGTTGGGAACAAGGAGTAGGCAGAAAATGACACTGTGTCACATCCTTTGTAAGAGTTTATGACAGGCTGATCGTTGCTCAGCTCATGACACAGGTCTAACTGATGGTGCCACGCAGCACAAGTGAGTGCTTAAGTGCTGGGTGCCACCAACATTAAACATGGGCTTTGCTATTGGACAGAGGCAGTAGCATTTTCAGGGATCAGTTCCTACTGTCCTGTCCTAGAATCTCAATGGTTTGAGTTGGAAGGGAGCTCAAAGCCTTCAACCCCTGCCATGGGCAGGGCTGCCCCCCCACCAGCTCAGGCTGCCTAGGGCCCCATCCAACCTGGCCTTTGGTGCCTCCAAGGATGGGGCACCACAGCTTCTCTGGGCAGCTGTGCCAGCACCTCACCGCCCTCTGGGGAAAGAATTTCCTCCTGACATGTAATCTAAATCTCCCCTCTTTTAGTTTAAAACCGTTCCCCCTTGGCTTACTACCCATGTAAAAAAAAGCTTTTCTCTCCTGTTTATAAGCTTCCTTTAAGTTTGTTATTATTTTGAAAACAATAGACCATGACTTTATGTATTTGTCAGTTGTAGAAGCTTCCTCACAGAGATTTAGAATTCTATTGAGACTTATTACAAGAAATGTAAAATAAAGGATGATTAAGGAAAATACGGATCCTTTTGCAAAACGAATTCCCATAACTCAGCCTGCCAGCCTGCGTTGTGGACATTGTTTATGCCTTCAACGTTCACCAAGATTTTGTTGATCCCTTTTTCTTCTGGAGGCTGCTGTACAGCTCAGGCCACATGAACCAGTTGAGTGTGTCCTCCTTGCTAGATAATGGTTGTTGCCCACATGGGTAGATGCAGTGAGCTTCTGGAGTATAGTGCAAAGTAGTTTGAGAAGGAGCACAGACATTTTAGATTTCTTTGGGCTACAGAATACCAAACAGTCTGGATCTAAGGGTGTGCTTCTTTCTTTCAAGAAGAAAAGAAAAATCTAAAATGGGTCTCTTTATGCAGATTATAAGGTGACATGAGAATCTTTAACATTGACGTTGACATCTGTGATGTCTTTTTTTGGGCCCTAGTTTAAATTATTTTAGTAACCTGTTTAGTGTTATACAGACTCCTTTATTTCACTTTAAGAAGCAGGTTTACTGCTTCTCAAAGTTGTTGAGCAACTCTGAAAAAGAATATGGAACAAATGCTCCTCATTTACAATAAAAGTAAATGAAATTTAAGGAAAAAGATCACGTGATAAATCTAACAAGAAAACAAGTCCTGCAATGTAGCCAAACTCTTACCTGTATTGGTACAGATTTGTTAATTACTTTATCTGAGTCAGTTGACCTTATTGTGAGATACTGCCCTTGAATCTGTAATTGAATTATTTAATATTTGTTCTTTTGTTTTTAAAGCAAGAGTCAATGCAAGCATCGTTTTAAATCAGCGTGCTGAAGTGTGCATATTCTGTATATCGAATGTCATTGTTGTCTCTTGTTTCTGTAATGCATTTGCATTACTATGAATCAGTTTTATTATGCTTCTCTAGAGACTACTGCTGCCTGCACGCTGTGATATATTTGCACTGTTGTAGATATATATATATACATATATGTAATTATATCAACCATGTCTTTTTCAGGTTGCTTGTTACCTTTGTAGTTTACGCTTACTGGTACGGTGAACCTGAGTAAAAATGTGGGATGTGGGACATTCTGATGATATATTACAACAATAGAGAAATCTTTGTATATTTCTGTATACTTAATACCCATAAGAGATTTGTATGTGCATTATTTTCCAAACTAGGGCTTTGTTTTCTGAGAATAGAGAGCATTTATGATAATGTAACAAAAAAAAAAATCAAATAAAGTGTTATTATTTTCAGACAGTTGCTTTTGTCTCTGTTTCTCTCAAGGGGGAATATGTGGCAGCTGTGTTGGTAGAGATACATTCTCACAGATTGCATGAGGTTCTGGCAGTCAGCGAGGACAGCAAACTACCTGGTTTGGATGTACATTGTGGTAGCTTCATGAAACTCCCAGAGAAGTTAGGTTATGGATACAAATAGTAAAAATTCTTCAAAACAGAATTGCAGTCATCTTTGGCTTAGGGCAAAGATCTGTGCTGCCAAGGATCTGATAGTGGCAACAGCACTACGCAGGGAAGAGTGTAAGAACAGGGCAAAACATCAAGGTGTGCTTGGCTGACAAGTCAATAACTACCTAAGTCTCTGGGAGTTTCTCTGTATTTTCTTGCCTTTGATGGATTTAACTTCCATGGACTTGTCTAATTCCTATTTGAATCACCTGTCATCACGCTATCTTTTTCAGCACAGGTTCCCCATGCTCTTGCATTACAGGAGGCAGTGAACGATCATGTGCAGATGTGGCACTGAGGGACGTGGAGAGATGGGCTCATGGTTGGACTACATGGTCTCAGAGGTTTTTTCCAACCTTAATGATTCTGTGATTCCCTTTCTTTCTTTTGGAATGTATAGATTTCCTCCTCCTTTGTTCCAAGAGAAGGGAAAGCGTGTTTTATTCTGCCAGTCACACCTATCCCCTGTTTTACGAAGCACAGCTCTCCCTTGTTCTGCCATAATACCCATACAGTGTTCTTCTGTGGCCTCCTGTGCATTTCTGTCAAGTTATACATCATGGAAGGTCTCTTCAGCTCCTTTAGAAAACCTGTATTTTTCTGCTCAAGTTTCTTCTGAAGATCTGCCTTGTCCAAAAAATGACATGCTTCCCATCTCTATCACTCGAAACAGTGTCCCAGTGTAGAAACCACGAGACACTGGGAGTGCTGCTTCCTGTTGCACTGAGAGAAAAACTCTTGGATAGGAAACTAGACCTGTTTCAAACCCCAAGAACAGCAGTGTCAGAAGATGGGTTGTGGTATAGATGTGTCTTACTTTGCCATACACTTTGTTGGCAGGGTTACTTTTCATGCTAAGTTGTCCTTGTGCCACCCATCCTGCCTGCCACAGCTTCAGAGTTAGCTTATTTGTCACCACAGTTCAAGGACAACAGCCACAGCTTTCGCAAGCTGGTCAAGTGTCCAGTCCTAGACAGTGTGAGCCGTGATGCTTTAAAGGACAAATAGCCCATAGGATGCAATAGGATTGCATTATTCATACTAAAGGCAAGACAGTTTTCTAATGGTAATAGAGGTCATATTTTATGCTATGCAAGAAATGCTGGACTGAAGGATTTACAGCCCCCAAAATTAGATGCCTCCCCATGCCAAATCTCCATAGACCAGAAAAGAAGAACAGGACTCCTTTGTAGCCAGAGGGGCAACTTAAATTACTTTTAGTGTCTTATATTATAATTAATGCTATGAAATAAGCCAACCATAAGCTTCTCATTAGCAACTGTGCAAAAATTAATGTACCTCACACACGATTACTTTTCACTCTGTGCTCCAAATGGATTCATAAAACAAAGAGCATTTGAAAACAACAGTTTATGCTGTATTTTCTTGTAGCTATCAATTTAAAATCTCCTTCATAGTGCAGTTTGAGAAACAGTAGAAGGTAGGAAAGCTGCTACAGTTAAGGATGACCCGTTTTTTAGCATGGAAGGATGCAAGTGCCCAGGTTGACAGTGAGCAGTTGTTATGCTGTCAGTTTTCAACACCGAGATCTGATCTGAGGAGAACCATAATAAAGGTTTTGGTTGGGAAATGTATATTGCAAGCTCCATTTATGTCAGAAAATGCTGTCAAGGGCAGCATTAGTCACATTAGTACTAATTGCATCTTTCTTTTTTATTCCATAGCCTCATTTTTTCCTGCCCTCGTCTTCCTTTTTTTGTTGCCTTGCAGACTTTTTCAAGAATATCTGAGAGCTTTTTATGCAATGTTGTACAATTGCATTGCTAGCTGCTTACCATTGCAGTTTTGTGCCTGTCATTGATCTCTCCTAGAGATGGAAAATATTAAGAAAACATAAAAGTGAAACATCAAATTGTGACCCCTGCTCCTGGGTGCTCCTCGCTCACTCCCCCATATCCTTACAGTTAGATGTTAAACATACTTTGTAGCTTTACCAGAAGTCTTACCAGTACTTTTTTTGCTTTCTCCTGAGGTACAATGAGGAAGTTGCTTCAAAATCATTACAGAAGAAATAAAAGTTAAATGAAGCTCAGGATTTTTCTGCTTCTGTTTGTTGAAAGCTGCATGCTGCCATGACAGTGTCCCCTTGGATAAAGTCTAGTGCCAAGCCTGAGAAAGGGCAGGAAGTGGGGAAATCCCATTTTGTAGCAAGAAGGTGCACATGGATTAGGTTTTACTTCCCAGATTCAGCTTTTCAAAATGCAACAGACTCAAATCACCAGACTGATGATAGCTGCTTCAAACCACACCAGCCCACTCCCATGTGCGTGAGTGCTGCTGTAAGTGGACCAAACATTGTGCATTGCAACAGAAGTATCGTAAGGCAAAGTCTATCTGTTTTCCAAATGGTCTTTTACCACTGAGCACATGTTGTCAGTCTCCTCCTGCCATGGTGTACCTGGGGTAAATTGGGGCAGGAACCACACATGCTGTAGCAGGGGATCAGAAGTAGCTCTTATGTTTTAGCTTCTGCTGTTTGAGAGCATCATTTCAAGCTTTCAGGTTCCTTTTTGTGACCAAGAGTCTTGAAATGTCTCCTGTTACTAAACTCCAGAGCTGAAACTTTAGGCCAGTAGCTCATGGATATTTATGACACAACTCTGTGGTTTAGCTGTTTTCTACAGGAACATTTCAGCTTCTGTGCTCTTTTTCAGTTTGGTTCAGCACCTTGCCTGAAATCTTCCCTCTGAATGGGACCTTTGCCAGAGCTTGAACAGGAAGCATGGTCTTTATAGTGATATTTGGGGATGGGATCAACAGTAAGCAGACGTTAAAAAGTGTATCTGCAGAGGTGTTTTCAGTCACGTCTTTTTGCCAGATTGCTCCTCACTGAAGAGCCACACATGGAATCGATCTACAGTGCCAAACATTTTCTTTTCAGTCTTTGAGAAGCCAAAGCATTGGTTGCAATCTGCTGTCCTGATAACAGCCCATTGAGGACCACCAGGCACTGGTGATTTTCAACATCATTCACTGTTTGCGGAACAGCCTCATCAGCACAAAGACTCTGTGTCACAGAATTGATTCCTATTATGTAGCACCTCTGCTGATGACAGTTCTGTAGCTGACCTACTTTTGTTTCCCCAGAAAAATATTCAGAACTTTGTTTCCTTGTTCAGCCAGTTCTCTTATCAGTTTAGACATTCTTCACACTTTTTTTCCAAGTATATTTGGGCAATGTTGAAAACCATCTACAATCCTCAGTCACTCACATACTGTAAACTCCCCACATAGTAAGTCCCTTAGGACTTACTGATCACATCCCATCCCTACCTCATATCTCTACCAAACACACCTCCTGAAAGTTGTAATGGGGGAGGCCAGCAGGACCTGTATAGTAGCAGTACATAAAATCCTGTACTTAGGCCTCCCAAATTCCTCTGGGCTACAACACCAAATCTTCCTTAACAAAGAACTTCAAAGGTCTTCAGAAGACTTCTCAGTTTATTTGTTCATATTGCAACCATGTTCAAATCCCATTATTATTAAGCCCACTTTAAGTGTGAGATAATGGAGTTTTATGAATAACTCATTTTTACACACTTGGATGATATCATCATCATAGTGGAATCTCCAAGGAGGTTTTCTCTTCTTGCAGCACGAAGGGAAATGGTCAGAGGGCATGGTGGGGATAGGTTGGTGTTTGGACTAAGTCAACTTAGTGGTCTTTTCCAACCTTTATGATACTATGATTCTTTTCTGTGGAGCACCCAAGTAAATGGAACTTCACTTATGTCCTGAGGGGAAAAAGCAAACCAGCCCTACTGTTGTAACGGTGTGAAGAGAAGCACTGAGTATTTTCAGTGCTGAAAAGAAAGGGGTCCATGTGCAGCCACCTATCAGGTAGCACATACACACAGCTGCTCACAGATGTGAAATGTAAGCAGCGGACAAAGCTGAGATGTCTGACTTCCTGGAAAGCAGAAATATGCAGCTTTAAAATAAAGGTATCAGAGGACTCATGGACTGTGTCTTGGTTCTTTTATTACACTGAAAAACTGTACGTACTACCCTACTGAGAGAATAAAAGTTGTGGTTATATTTTCTTCAGAATGAAGAAAAAATCACCTAGAAATCATTGTTGTTACAAACAGAAAGTTGGAGCTGGGACATCTGGCTGTTATTTCCCAGTTGAGCAGGTTCTTCAGGAAGTTTCTACTTTAACAACCTGGAGGGGAAAAGAGGAGAAGCAGGTTAAGGGATATGTTTTTTCCTCAAATTTGACACGATGCAAGGAAGTATTTGCCTAGATGCAGTACATTAAAAAGAGTGCGTGCATCCAACAAGCATACTTTAGCAACTAGTGTCCCACCCATCTTGACATGTGTTTCCTAGCTGTGATTCAGATCATTAAAACCAAATGAGAGTCCCAGTGGCAAAATAGACTATGGTGTGGCTTGGAAACAGCCAGGGCTGCAGCAGTTGTGTTGTAACACAGGAGGGCATCAGAAATTTCTGTCAGGTTCATTCCATGTCTCTAAAAAGAAGCCTTTACCTCTTGTGATAAAGCAGACGTGGACTTGACAGCCACACCTCTATCATCATGCTAGCCAAGGGCTTGCACTCACACCAGAGCCCCAATTGCCCTTAGATCCCTGGCCCTGGGGCACATCAGCACCACCCCTCCGTGCAAAAAGCTGGTCTTTTAGGGTTTATCACCCACTCATGCTTTCGAGTGAGGAGGCTCTGAACCCACACTGAGAATCAGAGATGATCCTGTCCTGTTCTGGAACTGTGGGGTGGACATGGGGACACAGGGGAGATATCTCATTTGGATTTTACCTTCTTCGACTGTGCGGCGGTAGAAGCACCAGGGGACACCAGCAGGATGTGCCCGGAAGCAGCATCTCCTGCTTAAGCACTCCTTAGCTGTGATGCCAGGGTAGCCACAGTTCACTCGGATACGAGGATCAGCAGGGCACACTTTCTTAACTGTGTAAAGCAAAAAGGAAGGCAGGATAGAGGCTGTGTTACATTATGCCCAACGTACCTCATGGAAAAATTCACAAATAAAAGGTAGATGGGATCCATGAGCAAGCACAACAGCTGTGGTGACCTTTTCCACACTGATTTCAGGCAGGACGATCACACAAACTCTCACTATGCCTAGTATGCAAAGGTACATACCAAAAGATAAGAAACTTCTGCTGCACCCTAGGGGCTAGATGGGCCAAAGTTCATCCCTAGAAGTGCCTGGCAGGCAGCAATCTGGTTTTGCCTTTTGCAGATCCAGCAGTGGAGCAGAGAGCCGACTGCAGAATCGTCACAGCCCCAAGCTGCCAGAATTCAAGGAGTGTTTGGATGACACTCCTAGACATAGGATTTGAATTCGAGTGGTTCTGTGTGGAGCCAGGAGTTGGATTCAGTGATCTTTGTGGTTTCCCTTGAGCTGAGAATATTCAATGATTCTTTGTCTTCCATGATGATACCACGGACAGCAGCCTTGTGTCTGGCTCAGTGCAAGAGGCCAACACTTCAGCAGCCCTGCTGACGTGGGGAAAGGAAGATCCATTCACCACCATACCAACTTCAGTTGTGGAGGAAAGCTAAGTCACTTATGAGGAATCACAGCTCATCCAGCAAATTAAAATTACATGCAAGGAAGGAACTTTTATGGGAATGCAACCAACAGATAGGAACTGTAGTTGTGGGGAATCTACATTAAGCCCCCTTCCATGACATTAAAACCTTCTTAAAATACTTTCACCACCCAGATTGAATAATTAGGTATTCCTATTCTGGAAGATTACTGCTCAAAGAAGCAACTCCATGAAAATGACACTGTGAGATACAGCCATTTCTTTTTCAAGATTTACAAGAAAAGCAAGCAGTGTTCAAAGTCAGAATTAAATTTCAGTAGTTCTAAGCCCCGTTGAACAATCTTGATTCACACCAAGTAGTTATTTGTTAACACTGCCTTTGTACCCTCACTTCCTCTTATTTCATGTGTCCACAGCTGGTGGTACAATGGCTAAAACTGCACTGAAGTTCTTCTAAGAAGGAGTCATGCAGTTGGCACTGCACATTCAACAGTTACATGAAATGCACTCAGCTATTGAAGGATTTGGGTGAGTATCTCTGACCCTCTATGGGAACATAAGGGTAAAAGATGGAAGGAGTTCAGATTTTCCATTGGGTCTTAGAAGGAAGAATCTAATGGAGAAAATGATGTGCCCTGATGTAATTTGGAGATTTCGTTAAATGAACACTGGAAGAAAAAACAGGAGAGAAAGAAAAAATTACCCATTGGAATTATACTGGGAATCACGCAGAAAATGAAGAAAGTGGTAAACATGAAAATAATCTTAAAAAAAGAAAAGAAAAAAAAAACCTGTAAGTTACAGAATGTCCATGTTTTTAAATGACTGCAGTGGATTCATCTGCTGAGGACTTTCTGATCTCTTTAACACATATTGCTAAAGCGGCGTTAACGTCCTTGTCAGACACATAGAAAGCCCATTTTAGGTAAGTACCAAGCATCATATGCTCCACTGACAGACAAGACCACAATTAGCAGTGAAATGTTTTTAAACAGTAAGCTTGGGCTATCTGATAACTAGGAGCCTGAAGAAAAAAGAAATATCTTGTGCAAAGAGGATGCATTCCAAGCCTGACGAGGCAATCAGTATTTGACTTTGCATTTTTCTACCAAAGGTCTTCTGAGAGAGGTTTGCACCCACTTCTTTGGCTCAAGAGTAAGAACAGAGCTGCTCCCTGATTGTACATGTTTCTGTATAAGCAAACAGTAGGTAAGTTAGTGTTTCTGGTGGAGGTGTTACCTTTCTTTGGTTTAGCAGTGAAGCACCAGGGGATGCCAGGCACTGACGCATTGAAGCAGCACCCAGCTTTCCTGCAGTCTGCTGCTGAGATTCCTGGGGGGCCGCAGTTCCTCCGCTCCCTGGCAGCTATTTTGCACTGGCATTTTGCTGTTGAGCACAGAAATCCAAAGTTATTTGGTGTTAGTTTGCTTTTTAGCAGAGGTGCATTTATCAAGCGTTCTCTTGAAACCATAAGCTTTCCCTGGACTCTGTCCATCTTGTAAGTGTATGTTTTCTTTTGCTTGTTAAGATCAGAACTTAAAATGTTTGTTTTAAGATCTGTTCATGGCAAATAGATGGCAAGTGAAATGCTGGGCCCCTCCCTAATGGCTGAGGTGAAACTCCCATATCAACTTCAGTAAGATCTGTACTTCACTCAGTATGCCACGGTCCCACATGCATCCAGCCCACCCCAGAACAGTGGGACAGTGAAATTCAAACAGATCACATCAAATACCAAAAAATCATAACTTCAGGTATTGAGCTGGTAAATATTTGTTGATTTCCTCATCTCATTTGAGGAAAGAATGAGTTCAGGGTCCTGTGGATCTTTACTAAGTGTAAAGATACAAAACCTTAGTGCTATCTTTTAGGTCACTGTAAGAACAGAGTTGCATACAAATAATTGCAGCTGCACCTTTCATAGAATCACAGAATGGCCTGGGTTGAAAAGGACCATAATGACCACCTACTTTCAACTCCGCCCCCCCGCCATTGGCAGGGTTGCCAACCACTAGACCAGGCTTCCCAGAGCTACATCCAGCCTAGCCTTGAATGCTTCCAGGGATAGGGCATCCACAACCTCCCTGGGCAACCTGTTCCAGTGTGTCACCACTCTCTGAGTGGCGACTTTTAATATTTTGCTACTAATATCTACTACGTAGTCAACTACAACCAAGAAATTCTGGAGACATCCCTTTGCACGTGCCATTGAGCTACTTGCTTTCCACTTCCCGATATACTTAATGACTTGTCTTCTACTGATGAGGCAGATAGACTTATCTGAAAACACATTCCTGCAGAAAAGTAACATGAAATGGATTTCAGGAGACTCTTTAGACAAACCTAACTAGTACTACTTCAGTCCTAGTCCTGTTCTAGTGAACTCCTGGGCATTTTGTTCTTCCATCTTTGAGGCAGGTTTCTGGTTATTTCACTAGTAGTTCACCTGCAGTTTTTGTTGTTTTATTGTAGCTTTCTCTGAAAACAGAATTAAAAAGAAGACTCCAGATTTGGGAATAGTGCCTGAGCAATACAATCACCGTCTGGCATGTGATCTGGAGGCATGCTCTTGCTGTTATTACAATCAGTATGATCAGGCTGATGTACATACCTGCAAAAGCAACAGGAAGTAAATGTACTTACATGGTGGTTTTCCTTCTGTTGAGTCTATGAGGGCTACAGCGAGGATGACAAAGAACAAGCAGATCCCCTTCATATCCATTGCTCTGGGAGCCCTCAGGCCAATGGCGTAGAAGAGAGGTGGAGGAGAGGTGCTGCTTTGCCTCAAGCAGCCTGTTTTATATGGTCCTCATGTTTACCTGGAGAGATCTGATAACATTGTTCCCTGCAAAGCTTCACCCAGAGGCTGCTTTTTTTGTTGTTGTTTAATTAGGAAATGTTACAGTGTATAGTTTGATATCCCTGAGATAAATTTCTAGGCTTGTGTGAACTTTTCATTGCATATTTATTATATACCCCTAGATCACATATCTTTTACGTGATCCCCTAATCTATTAATTGGACATTACTGCATGCTTCTGGTATTCCTAGCTGACATCATAGCCATGTGAGTGTTTCAGAACACTAAGCAGCTTCAAATGTTGCTTCTACTGAAAAACATATACATATATTTCCTTTCCAAGTGCGTTCTTTCTGCCACAAATATTCCTTGTCCTTAAGTTCAGTCTGGGCTACATTTACTCTTCAGCTTATGTGGCAGGGCAGCTGGAGCTGTGACACCTTCAAGCTATGGGACACTTGGGTAAGAAAAGGAGAGTTTTTGTGTGATCTCAGCCTGACCCATTGGGAACGGTGCTTGTCCAGGGGCTGGTCCCCTACCTCCCAGCTGATACTGCGGAGTAGTCATCCTATGCAAGGGTGTCTGCCCCATGGAAATCTGGCTTCTTTAAATAACTGAATTTACTGTATGAATATTTTAATTGTATTTTTCTTTACTAGTTCCAGCTAAATGAACCTAGATAGAATATATGCATACTATCAATTTCAAGGGCTTATGACTTCCCCGCCACCAAGGAACTCATCTTGCTCATAATCAGAAGTGAAATTCAAAGTTGTTTTTTTTTTTTCCTTGACAAAATTATGTCTTTATGTCTTTAATTATTGTAGATGAGTTTATTTTCTTCCTCTTTCCTTGATAAACTTTGAACTTCTAAGACAGTTTTGAGGGTAATTTATTTGTTTAGATGTATTTTGAACCCTTTGGTCTTCAAAGAAGAAAAAACAAAACACAAGAATTAATTTTCATAGAATCATAGAATCATTAACATTGGAAAGACCACCATGATCATACAGTCCAATCATCAACCCATACCTGTGACCACTCCAAACCACGTCCCTCAGTGCCACATCCACATGGTTCTTGAACATCTCCAGGAACGGTGACTCCACCACCTCCTTGGGCAGCCTGTGCCACTGCCTCACCGCTCCTTCTAAGAAATATTCCCTAATATCCAACCTGAACCTCCTCTGGCGCAACTTGAGGCCATTCCCTCTCGTCCTATTGCTGTTGCCTGGGAGAAGAGGTCGACCCCACCTCATCACAACCTCCTTTCAGATGGTTACAGAGAGTGATAAGGTCACCCTTGAACCTCCTCTTCTCCAGACTGAACAATCCCAGTTCCCTCAGCTGTTCCCCATAAGACTTGTGCTCCAGGTCCCCCACAGCTTCTTTGCCCTTCTCTGGACACACTCCAGGGCCTCAATTTCTTTCTTAGAGAGAGGGTCTCAAATCCTGCTGTAGAACTTCTTAAAGACTTCATTTATGTTCTCTCATTGAAAGCCATGATTAAGGTATCAGACACTGTGTGCATCCTTCACTGCACAAGATACCAAGCTGGAGGTGGAGGAGGACTGCATGCCAGCCCTCACCTTTTACTTTCATCAGTGAGGGAAAACACCAGATCTAAAATTCAAAAATCCGTTTTTCTCCTTACATGGAATGCTGACAGCACTCCCAAAGGCCAGAGGTGATGCTTGTCCTGGGGAAGCCCAGATCAGTTTTCCACCAGCTTCCTTCAGAAGGCATTGAGCCTGGCTGAAATGTTGTGCCTCACACGAAAGCTTTGCAGCCTTCATGCTACAGCAGCAGCTTGCAGCTGATTATTGGCCCTGGGCATGAATCAGGCCACCATGATAACACCACCATGTCCCTCCTGCCTCTTACAGAACATTAGTTAAGCCCTTATCTGCCGGCTGTCAGCTCCTGGGCCCAATCCTACCACACGCACAATGGCAAATATACCACTGAGTTCTTGCTACGGAAAGAGCACATGATTGGCATCTTAAAGCAAACACTTTGAAAGAAATGAGCCCCTCGCTTTCTGCCAGCGGATCACTTTAAGATCTTTGATATGTTTATATAGCAAAGTCTTGGACACTATCAGGGGTTTCTCCACAAATGTGTTTCCTTCCCTGAGGCCAGTATCCACCCAGACCTTTGGGTCATTCTGCACTGAGCACCAAAGGGACTGGAAGGGCTCTTTGCCTCCTTCCAGCCTCCTGGCCTCTCTCACCACCACTCTCTGGTATCCTGTGGTTACAATGGAGCTAGGAGCTCAGGCACAGAGAAACAATGAACGTCTCCTGTTTGTATTTCTGCATTTTGTGGGAGTCTTCATCAATTCTGCTCCTTCAAACTCTGCAAGGGATGCCCAGTAAAGAGGAGGACCCATGAGAGGAAATAATACATCAACACCACATAGGCAAAGCTCATCTCATGCCATTCACTGCAATGCTGAGTTTTAAGAGAATGTTTATGAGAACTGCAGGAATGAGCAATACTCTCCTCTTTTGTTGTCAGACAGTTTTCCTTATTCTACAAGGGTGCTGCAGATCAGAGATTCCTGTGCCTGGGTCAGCCTTGCTGGGCATGAGCTGAAGCTGTGTTTTCCCTTTCCGTTTTAGGAAGGGCCCTGCTTCTGGAACCAAACAGCAAAACTAGACCTCACAGACAAACTAAGAAATACTTCTGAAAAAAAACAGCTAAACCAAACCGTGGAGTATGACAGCACATGAGACCACAGCACTTGAAAGTGTGCATGCTATTAAATACAGACTGAAAAATAGAACAGGTGAGACTTAGGAAAAATTTAAACACATGTTTATAATTGTAATCTCCTGGAGTACATCCAAAGGCTTTGCAGCTCTCCATTTGCACAGCTTACTTTGCAAGACACACCACAGAGAAATCTGCCTCTGTTGCAGAGGTAGAAACATGTCACTAAGAAAAGCATGGCCAGACACTGAGTCAGGAGCAATTGGAAACAAGAGGACCTCTGTGACCCTTCTGTTCACCTCAGTCTGGATGAATATTCCTACTGAAGGCTGAGTCCCACCACACCTCACATTTCCCCACATTGCCAAGACATCATCCTCATGGGACCAGAGCCAGAGCTGCATAGGTCTGGGGGAAGAACTGCAAAAAGAGGTAGAAGCCTTCCCCTGTAGAAGAGGAAATACAAAAAAGCGAGCAGTAAAGATAAGAGATGCAACAGGGTCTCTGACAGTTCTCTAAGTTGTTTTGAGGCATAAACTGTGAGAAAACTCTTGCATTTCTGGTGCCAATGGGACCGTCAGCCTCTCATGTATTTTAACAAGCTGAATAAGCACACAAAAGCTCTCAGTTCAGGTTGTTATTTGCCTATCTACTGAATAACACCATGGGTTCAAAAAATAAACAGAGAAAACCTTACATCTTAACTCTGGGAACGAATGGTTTAAAGTAAGCATTGAGAGCCATTCAGCCCTATCTCTTAGATAAATATACCTATACCAGATATATTAGCGTGGGTGTCCAAACCACGTTTAACTTGGTGTGCACAAACTCTTTCAGAGGACTTTTTAAAAAAAAAGTATGAACTTTCTACACATTTTTGTGGTCAGCATCCATGCCTAAATGGTAAAATGAGAAAAGTAATTACATGAAGTTAATCAGATATATAACTCAGAGCTCAGTCAGGTCTAAAAGCCTGAACTTTAACATCCAAAGCTCTCAGACATAGAGTTTGAATTTTGGGTGGTCCTGTGTGGATCCCAAAATTGGACTCCTTGTGGATCTTTGTGGATCCCTTCCAACTCAGGATATTTTATGATTCTATAACTAAATGGAACTTAAAGGGTGAGTAAAATGGGTGAAATGCTTGCAAACAGCACAGTGGGTATTTATAGGCACAATATGACAGACCAAGAACAAATATTTACCATGAAAAAAAAAAAAAAGATGTCCTAAAGTATGCTCATAGATCAGAAGAGTTAAAAAGTAAAGGAGCTACTATAAGAAAAAAGGGCCTTTTTTTTTTCAAAGCCAAATAAAGAAAACAGAAAAAAAGAACGAGTGCATGGAGGTAAAATCAGAAAGAGATAAACAAATAACTTCTTCTGAGATAGGAGACAAAGGTTATTTATCACAAAGAGGAGAAGAGGATTTTTGTTGTTCAACAAACTCAGAAATGATAAGAAAATGCTGGTGAATAATGAAGTGATGAATATGCAGATGATTCAGAATTATTTGTCATATTTTTCCAAAAGTGCAGGTAACTGAGGAGTTGTAGAAATATCTTACAAGAGTGATAAATGTCAAGTGAAAGGCAGAGTAAGTAATTGCAAAGTAAAGTGCATGGAGGAAAAATAACTTAATTATATGTAAACACAAAGATGGGTTGTAAATTAGCTCTTGTCACTCAGACAGAGCTCTGCATTGCTTTGGTTACACCAACTGAATATTCAAAGTGTCAAGAAGGCAAATTGAGTTTTAGTTGTTATTAGAAAAGGTACTGAGTGCAAAGTGGCAAAAGTAATTCTGACACCATTGCAGTTCCCACTGAGCCCATGCCTGCATCCCTTTGTGAGGTTCTGGATGCCCCACATTAAAAGGAGAAAACACAATTTGAAGAGATGCTGAGAAAAGTCCCAGGCTTGGAAGCAATCTGCTGTGGACCCAGATTTAGGGGAGTGTAGAAACTTAGAAACTAAGTTGTCACAGGCCAGAGGGAGAAGTGTTTTCCTGGATAAGAAAGAAGATAACATGTGAGAGTAGGTGAATGGTTTTCATTGAAGGGAAAGGCCAGAAGTAGCCATGCTGGGACCTTTGCATCATAACAAACTTGTGAACTGTCTCGAAATGGTGGGAGAGGGTAAAATTTGTTGACAACACCATGGTGATGAAGATATGAAGCAGATGCAGAACTGATGATATGATGCAGGGTAAGATTGCAGTTGATAAGGCCCATAAACATGAAGCACTGCTCATTTGGGAAAGGAGCTACCCTAACTCTTCAGACAAAATGATGGCCCTGTGGTTCTTATCACCTGGTTGTGAGTGAGTGCAGTGTGTGATATTGGCATATGGAAGAGGAGAGGGAGCTTTGTGAAAACAGAGCTCAGTGCTTAGCAACTGAGGAAATCAAATGACAGTTAGTAGTTAGGGAAGAGATAGCACATGGAATGGAAAACACTGTTGTGCCATCCTATAAACTCATGGTACCTCTGCTTTTCTCATGCCCTTTTCTCAGTCTTCAACCTCTAAAAAGTCCAGTCAGTCATGAGAATGAAGGAAAGCTGGTATGGTAGGACAGCATCCACACCAGGTATGACCATGTAGGTTGGGTTTATCCAGGCTGCAAGGTCTACAAAGTCACAAAAGGCAGAATATACCACTAGCTCATTATCTCACCTAATTTAGAAGTCTGACCATCTGAGAAGCACATTCAAAGTGGGGGAAGGAAGATGGGCACGTAGGCAGGATGTAGGTAAGCTGTGGAATTCCTTCCTGCAGGATCCTGCATTTGCTAAAGCTTCACATGGATCTGGGGAGTGATCAAAACCTGTAGAAGAAAATTTGTTCTGGCTGTAAGTCTATCTCAAGAAAAGCCTAAGCTGAAAATCATTGGATGTTGGAAGAATCCGGGGAAGTGTCACTGCCCATCTGACTTGCTCTTTAACTCTTTCCTTAGCATCAACTCTTGCTGCTTTTAGGACAGGATGCTGGCTGGCCTTCAGCTCATGTTGCTCACTGCTCCTCAGAATACAAAAATGAGAAAGTCAGTCATTGCAACAGTGAGGCTGCAGCTGCACGTGAGAAGAATATAATGTATGACTGGTCTGGAATTCATTTCTCCAGAAGCAGAAGGCCAGGGATGTGCAAGGACTGTAAGACAGATGGTACTACCCAGCACAGAGGGCCACTGGTAGTGCTATTTATGATGTTCAAGGTATAAATTCTGTCTTCAGAAGGCTCTAAACTTCTGCTTGTTTGTCTGGGATGACCTACTAGAAAGACTGGTCTGTACTCCTTCTTGAAGCTTTCCTGTAAGCATCTGTGACTGGCCATGCCTGGTATCAGACTGGGAATAAAGATGGATCTAGCCTGGCTTAGTCTGGCCAATCCTATGATTTTATGATTACTTCTTGTGCTTTTTATTATATTTTTAGGAAAATCTTTTCAAACTGTCCTAAATTTTGGAGTTTAATCACATGCTGAAAGTGCAAAGCTCAGAACCAAGATAATACAGCTTGGTTTAAATTCTGAATCTGTTAAAAATGTCCCACCTTGCAGAATGGAAAATGCCATGATGAATGGAGATGCTTCTGAGACTCACCTGATCTCAAAGCAAACCCATTCCTGCATATCAGCTGTGATCACTGGAAGAAAGATGCCAGTGATGAAAGAGGGGATGGTTCTCCTGTGATGGTTTCCTCTCTCAGTGAGGAGGGAAGGAGGGAAGCTAGCTGGTGCAGTCACGAAGGGCAGGATCCATTCAGCATCTCTCAGCAGGAACAGGGAGATACCAAGGCTGATCACCAGCTTCATATGTTGATGTGCTGAGGTCAACTCTTCGGAGCAGCAGGAAATGACGTGGGTTGGCTGCGAGCAAAAATACCTACTGTGGTGTGGTGGCACAGTGGAGCCAAAACTGTTGCTGCTTTTAGCAATTTTAAGTTATTGCTCTTTTTATAGTTGTGAAAATATTGCTGTTATAAATATCCATTAACTATTTGACAGTAGTGAATGGAGAACATGTTTGTACAAATTAAACATAGACAAAAAATAGGAGAAATATTAAACTCTAATGCTAGATAGAGAATACAAAAAATAGGTGGGAGAACTTTCAGGGAAAAACCATGTGGTAAAATTCTTCAAAGGTATTAGCAAAATAATGACGGAAATAAGTAGATTTTTTTGTCTTAATTTTAAAAGAAAGAAGAAGGCCAGCTGTAAAATTCCTTTGAAATTTTCCTTCTAAGGATTTTAAAGAGAAGGAGCATGTGAAGTGAACTGTAAAGATTTGGAAAGAGACCGAAAGGGAAAGAATATTTTCCTCCCTTCAAAGCCAAAATCTCCTCATATTTTAGCAGGGGAAGTAAAGCATTTCCCTTTCAATTCTTGTTCCCTCTCCAAGATGTTTTTGTTCTTTCCACATGGGCAAAATCAGAAACATATTATAATGTAATTTACCCATTTCAGGACATATTTATAGCATAAATTAGCTCAGGAATGGGTATCTTTCTGTACAGAGGGGGAATCAAAAGGAACCATGGCAAAAAATTAAAGTTTGGGAGATATTTAGGTTTCAGGCTCTGTTTACAAATGTGACCAGTATTAATCAGTATTAATTAATTAATTAAGTGGCAAAAAAGTATATGAACTGATCCAGAAAGCACTGTAAACCAGTGTCTTGGTATTGGTGGGATCCAAGGAAAATCTTTTGTAGGGAGAGACCAGCCTGTGGCTCTCTATCATCTCATGCAAACTTCTTATTGAGGACCAAGCCAAAGTTTGGTCCAAAGCTGAGCTGGGAAATCAGAAAGCCTGTCTGGTGTTGAGCCAGTACAGTCAGCATGTGGGGCTGCTGAGGGTGATGCCTTCGAGGTACCCTGGGAGCCCTGCAAATGAGACATAAGTGTTATGCTGCAAACAGCTTTCACTGTATGTGTGTATGGCTGAAGATGACAGAAGGTGATGGAGAGGAAGGGTCTTTTGTTACTGATAATTTCCCTAGAACTGGGCTTCAGCATCCTACTAGAATGCAGTGAATTCCTGAGAGTATACTTCATATGCTCTCATTTGTTGCACAACTGACATTCACTAGCAAAACATCTCTTAATTCATGCCCATAAATAGAGGGATGAAAATATTTCTATAAATCAAGTCACTGCCATCTTTAACATACTTTGCTTTTCAGAAGATCTGAATTCTCAGTGTCTTTCTGCTAATGGAAAATTTCTGAAACCTAATTAAAAAGTCTCTATTCAATGGGCTGTGGAGAATTTATAGCAGTGAAGCTGCCTGTGTCAGACAAATATGCTATTGATGGTCCTGTGGGAACTAATGATGAAGGGGCTACAATTAAGAATAGATATAAAAAGGAAACACACAGTTTGCTGGGCTCAGTTTCAGCCAGCTGGGTGCTGGTGTGTGGGAAGGGCAGGGAACGAAAAGGGCTGGTGTCAGTGCAAATGAATGCTGCTCTGGGATAAGCTTCAATGAGAGAATCAAAGACGTCCTGAGGGCTTTTATCCCTTCGCAAGGAAGGGGATGCATCTGTGCTAGCGAAATAGACTCTTACATGCAGTTTTACATGGATACTGGCTGCAAAACTGTCAAAAATAGCCACAAACGCATGCTCTGGGATTGTCAGCCAGTGCTGAGAGGTCAGAGAGGTTTTTCACCCAGGTGACAAAAGACTTGTGCATGTACACCTGGTGGTAGAGAGGGCCTGTCTACCCTCTGCAAACATCCAAAACCCACACCCAAAGCAAACCACCACACCAGGCAGCACTTCTCCCATGGGTCCCTCCAGAAGGGTGAAGGGAAATAGCACCAGACCATCCTGGACACTCTGCTGCCTCTGGTGATATTTGGCCACTGCAGCAGTAACCCAACAGGCAGCCATTTCCACACAGTACACACAGCAAGCCAGCTCAGCTACAGAACCATAGGAGGCTTTTGGGGAGATCAGGGTCTATTCCTTTCCTGGAGCTTTGCTTTGTGATATCTTGCACGTCCCTAGAGCCCTGCTGTGTTGCACCCTGGCTTGGCTGTGCTCCCAGCTCCACAGCCCCAGCACTTTGCAGGCAAAGGCATTGTGATGGCAGCATCCACTGCTGATGGGAGGGATAGCAAGATTTAATTATGTATAAATGACAAGTTTAGCGTTGCTGGAACCCATTGTTGCCTCATTCCACAAAAGCTGTTCCTAGATCATAGTCTTGGGCTGGCTGGATTTTGTTTGGAGAGGTTTATAACTGCTTTATTCATCTCTTTAATAACAAAAGAGAACTTTAGAAATGTGGGAAACCTGAGGCCTCGGTATGAAAGGGCCAGGTTTCCGAACAACAAAGCAGCTGCCATTACCTTTCTGCCAAAGGTACTCATTAAGCAGCAAAACTGGCCACATTCACGTAACACAGATTTGTTTGCACTAAGGAGGCCTCCTGCAAGAGGGGAAACAGAGAGGAACTACGTGAGTCAGAGGGAGGCCTCAGAAACTGGGAGTACCGGCCAGGTGCCCTAACATGAGCATTTCTGCCTTGGGGTTTCCCCTTGCTCTCTGCAAAGCCTCGCATAGACTGTACTCTAATTCCTGGCTCAGCCCCTTTACCCTTCTGAAACACTTATCTTTAGTGAAATTACATTAGTATTCAGAAGAAGTTCTGCCAATAGTTTAACTCAAATTATTTCTTGTCTCTATAATCTTTGATGATTGCGTTGAGATCTTTTCTGAATAACTGTTATTTAGTAAATGCTTTGTTTGCCATTCCTAAGTGTTCCTTTATACAGTTGTAGATTAGATAGTTCCCTGCCCATGTTAGAGGTGCCAACATGCTGGTCAGAAATTTTCAGAGGTTTTCTTTAGTTCTGTAAATAAACGTGGCCATTTTAACTGTAACAAAATGATCGCTACCTTTAAAGACAAAATTGGTAAATTCTCAGGTATACATTAGTATCAGAAATCTTCCACTGTTGGCTCTTGGGAAAAACAGGCCTGGAAATGGTGCAAAGAAATGGTTTTCTCAGCAAAAATGCTCCTAGAAGACAACCTCCGATGAGAGCTTGAGTGGGAAGTGCCATCAGGAGATATGAGGGGTGATTTGGGTGGGCTGTTAGGTGGAAATTCTTTCCCCAGAAGGTGGTGAGGCTCTGGCACAGCTGCCCAGAGAAGCTGTGGTGCCCCATCCCTGGAGACACCAAAGGCCAGGTTGGATGGGGCCCTGGGCAGCCTGAGCTGGTGGGGGGCAGCCCTGCCCATGGCAGGAGTTGGGGTTGGGTGAGATTTGAGGTCCCTTCCAACCCAAACCATTCTGTGATTCTGTGATTCTGTGATTCTGTGATTCTGTGAAGGTGAGCCTCTCCAACTTTAAATGAGCTTTGTGGCCAGCCTCCAAGAGGTAGAACTTCACCTTCCCATGGCTGCTGTGAAGCAGTGTCCCAGCATCACCAAATGGGAATGTGGGAACTGTGGGCGTTTCTGTTCTCAGTGCCCAGAGTGCCACAGTGCTTTCCTCCTCTGATAGAAGCAAGTAAGGCAGCTGCCTGAATAATGTTGGCTAAACAAAGTACTTGGCCACATTACAATCCTTCTGATGTCTTATACTTTTTTGGCTGCATTTTATGGGTTTTCCTTTCAGCTGCTTAGTTTGCTTTTGCCCATATTCTACTGACCGCACAGATATACGTCACCTATAATCTTTCCCTATAAAGATGATGCTTACCTGCCTGTCTGAAAGCATCCTGTGCTGTCTGGTGCAGTGATGAGCCACCTCTATCAAATGACTAACAAGTGTTTCAGTTGATCTTTGTAGTATGCTTTTACCTTTATTTGTTAGTACGTGTCCATTCTGTTATGTGTAATAAAATTCTCCCTTCGTTTCCATCATGAAGAATGTCACTGGGAAAAAAAATGTAGACAGAATTTTTTCATCAGTTGAAATGATGGCTGGAAACTTGAGAAGGAAATAATAAAATTAACAGGTTGAAAAATGTTTGATAGTTTATCCTTGGAAAATCATTTTAGCCAGTTTAAGTGAAATTTCTGCCTTCATGAGCCAGAAGAATGAAATATTTTCTTCTAGGGACATGGCAGCTATGGTTCACAGGGTCACAGCACACCCACGTCCTGTATATGCTGCTGTGCTTCTGCTAATCCTTTTATGACAATGAGTACTGCAGTGCCCCAATGGCCAGGGCTTCAGCTGTGCATGAACATTTGGTTACTATTTGTGTTAGGTGGGTCACACTACCCCAACAGGACTTTGTGCTGTTGGTTTGATCTCAATCACTTCATTTTTTAACAGAAAGAAATAAAACATGTTCTTGAAGGGACAAAAAGATTCATATGCTCCATCCATCATCTGTTATGTTTCTCTGTGGTATAGAAATCTGAACCATTTATCTGTAGGCCTGATGGGAAGAAAATAAACCCTTAAATACTGTATATTTCTTTATCTTCCCTTTGTTTTCTTTCCTTCTTTTCTTAGCTAGTTAAATCTAGGAAGTTCTGGACATACATGAACTTCCATGAACAAACATGGACTTCCATGAAGCAGAAGCACTTTAAATCCTGCGCTTTGCTCAACTAACACAGTTTTGAACTCTATATTCTCCCTTGACACACCTGGTAACTGGAAGAAGGAGAAGGTTTTTAGAGATAGTTTTCTCTTAGTATCATTGTTCTTTTTTAGATGATTTAAAATGTAAAGTCACATGCCAGGGTGGGTACTTGTTTTCAAATTTCCAGCTGCACTGCAAGCTACCCCTCTGCTGATGTGTCACCCAAGCTCCTCGTGGGACAGTCATATTGTGCTTCAGAGGGCTTAATGTGCCAACACCTTTCCACTGGGGAAAAACAGCCCAACAGAAGCCTTATGCCAACACTGTATGCTCATTTCTTCTTGGCTTTTAATCTGGTGCTCAGTGAATGAGCATCCAATTGGCCCAAAGCCACCCTTATCCATCAGTCGTCACACTGCATGAGCAGGGCTGGTAAGTGCAAACCAGGTGTTTGCCTTCTGCTTTTTCTTCTTCACCAGTGTTGGGACAAGAAATATGAAGGGAATAATTACTGGAGGTCTTCTTTTTTTCCCTCTGTAAATTAAGCACGTTGGAACCTAGGGAGCACTGCGATTTTCGAGGGGTTTGTGCTCAGCTTTGTGAGTAGACTTGGCACTCCCTCTTCTGGCACATGGACTGGGTGCTGTGGAGGGTGAAGGAGAACAGTGGTGATGGTTCCCTGCCCAAAGGTGCTGGCAGCTGGGCCCTACCTGCCCTAAGCCCTTCTATGATCTGCTGCCTCCAGCCCAGCTGTCTGCAGTCATCCCTGCCCACCCAAAAGGATTCTGGTTCCTTTTTGGAAGAGAAAATGTTTGATTCGTCTGTGCCAGGAGCCTCCTGTTTGAACTTAGGGAGGTGCAGGCCCCAATGGGAGGGTCTCTAAAGCAAAAACCTTGTGTTGGGGAAATGACCCTGACGGTGCTTGCTTTTGCATTTGGGTCCTTCAGCTTCCCAGTTCTCTCATGAGAGCATGGAGAAGTTCTCCACTGTTGGCACATGGGACCAGATTTGTCTGCTTGCCAAATGGTGCTGGTGCTGCCCACGCTCACCTGGAAGATCCCAAATACCTACATGGAGCTGGTAGGACCTACAGAAGACCACTGTCCTGCTGGACAGGCAGTTCTAGACACTGTTCTCAGATGTATGTGGCAGCTCTGGTAAGATTCAGCCCAAATCAATTGTACTAGCACTTTCATCCAGAAGTACATGATGCAAGTATGTATGTAGCGTGTATGTTAGGCAGCTATAAGGTATCCATATTTATGGCTAATAAGGCCCCTACTTACAGATGTCCACATGTGCTGTGGGTCCAAATGTTTATTATGTACAGTGAGGTTTGAGATATGATGCAGTCGCCTATGCCTGCCTCTCCAGTGCCATTGTGCATGATTGAGGCCACTTTCAGCTGCTGCTCCAGGGCACATGTTCCCTGCAAGCCTTTCAGGTCTTACACCAACTGAAAAATGCAAAAGTAGTTTTTGAACCAGAAGGTGTATACCAAACAGAAGCTTGACATTCAGAGATACAAACAAACAAACAGAAAATCCACCAAACTATTTCAAGGGTCATTTTGACATAAAATTTATTCTGTTTGAAGCAGAAAAGCAGGACTGGTTGAATGAATACTTTTAACAGAGCCCTTCCTCCTGCAGGTCATCTCTCTATTTCTTCCTTTGCTCTGATAATGATTTACTCTGGGAATTCAGGAGTCTTGCTGATCATTTCTGCTTGTTCAGTCATTAAAAGAAGGTGAGCTCTTAAACACTCATTGTTTATTATTTTTTTTCCTGTCTGAGAGAACATTTTAAAAAATGAACTATCCTGTTGCTACCGAAATTGTTCAAGTTGACCAAAGATCTTATTTGGAGTACACTTTGTTGCCTGCACAGAGCCAAGCCAGTGAGGGGCAGGTGCTGGTGTGCTCTCTCTGATAACCAGTGATAGAACCTGAGGGAACGGCATGAAGCTGTGTCAGGGGAGGGCAGCTGGGGGTTAGGGAAAGGGTCTGCACCAGAGGATGGTTGGCATGGAACGGGATGCACAGGGCTGTGGGCACGGCCCTCAGTATCAGAGTTCAAGGAGTGTCTGGACAGTGCTCTCAGACACATGGTCTGATTTTTGGGTGGTCCTGTGTGCAGCCCAGAGCTGGACTTGACAATCCTTGAAAGTCCCTTCCAACTTGGTGTATTTTATTGTTCTATGATCGACCCAGCTATGGACAGGAGACACAGCAGCTCAACCCAGCCCACCAGGCAGGTCATGGCTTGGAGGGAAAACTGCATTGCTGTGCAGCACCAGGCAGCAAAACCTGCTCTTACAAGATGGCTGGTGGCACTTGTGGCCTCACAGCCCGTCCTTCACATAGTTCTGCTGCTGTTGTGCGATCTGACATTTCAGGTACGTTTTTCTCGTGGTGCTGCATCATACAGTGAAGTCATGACTAGTTATACATTGTTGAGAAATGTTCATAATGTTGCTATGTGTTTAATGCTGCACAGTGTCTACATAGGTTTCTCCGCAGCCCCCTTGTGCTTCAGCTGCCTTCCAGAAGCAGAACAAAGCAAAGCCAAAAATAAGGTAAACAATATACATTTATGTATGTCACAAATATGCGCATACATACATATATATATATATTATAATACATACACAAAAGTATGCTTTTTTTAACTAATCAGTGCAGGTGCTTCAGGCTCACAAGCCTGCTGGTCACATATCAGACGTAGTCATGAACTCAGACTTACATTCACTTCACACTATAAATAGGCATAGCGCAGGTCAATCCCTTAGGCAAAGAGCTACTTAGTGAAGAAGGCTGTGGTCTTGGCGGACCTTCAGAAGTGCAATATGCTAATCCTTACAGTTTAAACTGACTCTCTTTGCATTATCCCTGTGCCTATCCGTACTTACGGCCATACCATTGCCTTGCAGTGTCACCCTGATGAACCTGTGAGCGGCTATTTCTGCACTGCCATGCAAACACTGCTGAGAGTTGCGGCAAGCTGAGAGCAACAGGCACTGAAAGTTATCTAAGTGTAAGCATGAAGCAGGGCATGAATGTTAACTAAAACATGAGACAGGGCCACTGAAACTGAGGAGAATGAGACAGAGTAGGTCTTTGTGAAAGGGGAATGGGGATCATGCGAAAAATCCCAGCTCCTCTATAAAGGTAGGCTTGCTGGGTGGGGAATCTTCCTTCAGTCTCCCCAGGCAAAAATCTTCACTTTCCTGTGCAGAATCCATTGTTGCACCCTGCCTGGTTGCCAAAACACAGCAGAAATCCTTTCTTTCTTATTTTGCATCATACTGCCTGTGCACATCATACTGCCCATGCACATTGCACTGTGATATCTGAAAGACTCTCTGAGTGATCCCTTTCCTCTGCTGGATGAGTTGCAAGCACTTGCATTAAGAACATTTCTCAACAATGTATAACAAAGATAATATAGGATGATACCATAGAAACTTATTTAAATAAATCAAACATATTACTTGCAGTTGATTAATGACACTCTTAGAAAATCTCCTTTACTTTTGAATATTGTCTTATTTTTTGAGTTCATTTAACTTGAAGAATGAAAATTGGTTAGGTCTTTTGTAATCCAATCCCCTAGAGATGTTCCCAGCAGTACTTTTCCTGAAGCCACTTACCTGGCAGAGAAGAACCCATACACAATCCAAAGCAGATAAATAGCTTCATTGTTTCACACTCTGCCTGCAGAATGATGCTGCTCCTTTTGAGCTGCTGAGTAGTTAAATTAAATCTGCTTGCTACCAATTCAAGAAAGACAAAAATCTGCAGTAATTCCCAATCAGATTCAGAAAAAAATAAGTTTTTAGTTACTCATTTCTGTAATCAATTCACCCGCTGGGAAGTGTGCAGGTTGACCTTACCAAAACCCACTTGTCCACTGCCATCCACTGCTACATGAGAAGCTGTCTCTGCACTGCGTCACACCAGCCTCAGAGAAAACGTTATCAATAACCTTCTGTCCAACTTAGTCCCAGCACCATACTACATGCAGTGCCATCCCGCACATCCACCAGAGACCACCCAGACTTCAGATGAATCTGATCACAGCCTGCATTGCTCTTCTCCACCTTTAGCCTTTGGGCAGAATGTGTGTCTATATGCTCATTTTTAGAAAAGGGAGAAAGGAAGACTCAGGGAACTGCAGGTCGGTGCACCTCACCTCTATGCCTGGGAAGATCATGGCGCAGATCCTTCTGGAAGCTATTTTAAGGCATATGTGAGATGAGGAGGCAATCTGAGATCATCAGTGCAGCTTCACCAAGGGCAGATCATGCCTCATCAGTCTGTTAAGTGACATTCTGTGATGGAGTGACAGCGTAGGTGGACAAAGGAAGGGCAACTGATGTCATCTACCTAGACTTGTAAAAGGCCCACACCATATTGATGTGGTCCCACACCATATCCTCACTGGAGAGATATGGGTTTGAAGGCTGGACTATCAGGTGGATAAAGAATTGGTTGGATGGTCGTAGCCAGAGGGCTGTGGTCAACAGATCTATGTCTGGGTGTAGGCCAGTCATGAGTGGTGTCCCTGAGGGGTCAGCTGAAGGACTGGTGCTCTTCAACATCTGTATCAACGATACAGACAGTTGAAGACTGGTGGTGAAACAGGGGGAAGCAGCAGTGTCCTGAAGAGAGGTAGGAAATGAACCTCTTCAACCTATTGGTCTAAGTCTTTTTATCTGGTTGGCCAGAGGGGTTGTGGGAGCTGTAAGAAAGAGAGGTGCTTGCTTTCTGGATGTCATGGTCTCTGCAGGTTCTACACATGGTCCCACGCCCTGGAGCAGGGGACTGGGATCTGCAATGCATGAAGAAAGGAGCAGGGAAATCATGAGGTTGCCATAGGAAGGAGACATGAAGGGCAACCAGAGGCATTTAGGAGAGGGAAGGTGTTTTGTGCCTTGGGATACCATGGGTGGGTAGAGAGTTCAGAGGGCTTGTGAGATGAGGAGGTCTTGAGAGGTATAGAGGATCCAGGGGCACTGCAGGGAGGGACTATAGAAAGCAGAGATCATGGAGGTGTGGGTAGACATGGGGACACAGCGCTACAGAAGGGCAGGGATGGAGATCCTGTCTCCAGCCTCCCACTGGGAGAATGAGGAGGCTGAGATAAAGGAAAAAATTGTAAATAAACCACCTGCTTTCCCTGCACCCAGCCTACATTTCCATTTTCCCACCAACTTTAAGGGTTTATTAAAATTAACTTATCTGACGGATGTCTGCACACAGCTGTAAGTGTTTAGCACTGGGCCTCTGTACCAAAATATATTTTGTAGCAGATGTTTTTCACCTGAGGCCTGCAGGTTGTGATACCGTCCTAGTCTGATGTCAGTAAAAGGGAAGGTTGCTGAAAGTTTAAATAAACATTTATTCATTTATTTATTCTGCTGAGCGGAGGACGTAGGCGAAATTGTGATGTATGCTGCCATCTGCTGTGGGATGAATATTATTCAGAGCCTTTCACATTTGGTGCTGATGGAGGCAATACTGCAGAGGGTAGGGGTGCTCAAACAAATGAGAGATGTGCAGGAGAAACCCCTAGGAAGGAATTACAGTTTGCTGGTGACTTTAAGTGCAAATGGTTTCCCTTCCCAAGTGGTTTATGCTCAAGACAGCCTTAAGTTACACCTCCCTCCTCATTTTTCACTCTTTGACTACTTTTCCTTTCTCACTCAAAAGCTTAGGGGTGACCGCATCTATTTTAATACTATATCTCAGAAAAGAAGACCTTGTCCCCATTATTGCCCTCTGCAGCCACTTGAGTTTAATCAAGCAAAACCCATGCAAGGACATCCTTTCTCAGGAGAGCCTCAGTATGCCCCAAACTCCCATAATCCCACCAGCTAGCCCTGCATAAGGCTTGGCAGGGGACCTTAAAAGATGGGTGCAGAGGATAGGATCCTACTTGCTGCAGCTAATTTACATTTATTTAGTTCTCTGCTAATAGATTTTTTTTTTTTCTTTATTCTGTGAAGCTTCTTTTCAGCTGTACAGAATGAATATTCCCAGCCCTGGCAATATGGGCACAACGTAGGTGACCATAGTGATTCCAGGCTCACAGCTCGGCTTCAAGTCCTGAACCTGCAGTACTCTTGTATAAATACACTTCAGTAGTAATAGTTGGGGGATCATTTATTTTTTTCCTCTCATCTGTTGGAATATTCATATTGCTTTCCATATTCATACTGCTCAGGCTGGCAGCTATCAAAGAACTCTTTGAAAATGAATCAGGTACAGAGTCAATATTCTTTAGCAAAAATTACTCTGTTTTCTGCCATCCCCATAACAATGTTTTTACTTCTTGCATACCAAATTTTGAAGCCAAGAGTTCAAAATCCTGCCTGGCTAACCAGTGTCAATGCTGGGGATGCAAAATTGCTACGGAGCTCCACCAGTGAGAAATCATGTGGCAAAGGCAAGAAAACAAACTTGGAAACCTCCATCTTGTAAAACATATAAAAACAGAGATGAAAGGCAATGATCAAGTGTGCTCTTTCAGTTTAGATAAGAAACACTTCCTTGTACCTTCCCTAAAGTTAAACACCTGAAGTAAGCTCATTTTTTACTGTGCTCTATATAATCACAGGTTTCTGCAGCTCACGGGTGTGATACTGCTTTTCACAAGTCTTTTTGTTGAAGAAAAGAAACTTGATCCACATATCTTGAAACATTAGTACACTCACACAGATACTGGAGAACATACCCCTTCCAGTGATCGACCTAGGTTTGTCATTACAATAGCTGGATTTGCAGTGCAGCAGTTAGGATAGAAGCTGGGTGTTGAAGACTGTCAAAAGTTGGATGAGCCAAATTTGTTCTTTTTTTAAGTTTAATGTGCTGTTATTGTATTTGTTTTTAGAGCCTTAAGTGAATCTTGACAGTGAGAAAGGCTCTATGAGCCCAGTTCTGTTTCATATCCCCTCTTTGTGCAGTGATTGCTTCCTGGTGCACAATGTGTTACCATCTGAAAGCATGTAAAGCCTTAGAAAATACTTTTGCTTTCTTGAACACAAGAAATACAAGCTTGCTCTCACACATTTGTTCTTATGCTAATCTATCTGTGTATCATGGCAGAAACTGTATTTCTATTTATGCATCATAAGTGAAAAATGATGTTATTGGAGCATCTGGGAAAAGTGCATATTGAAGAAAAGTTCATCCAAACTTATTAGCTTTGTCTCAGTTTTGGGACAAATATCACGATGACAAGAACAGGTGATAGATGGTAAAATATTGTTTTTCATATGCTAGATATTTATTGGAAGTTTTACACTGGATGAATTTTCTGAGATGCTTGCTGTTGGTGCTAAATGGGTGGTGCAAAACAGGTTGTATTTCTAAGGGATACTATGACTGTAATGTAATCCTTCTTTAGCTGCTATTTTATCTGGTGATGTGAGTTCACAAGATAGAAGCTGTTTCATCAGCCTCTTTAATAATGCAGTAGATATACACTCCTCTAGAATAAAGATCTTAAATATTTCCAAGGTGTTTGCCATGAAACTCCTAATCAAAATTAGTTAATGAAAGCTGCCTTCATCTCCAGCTGCTTTGGCAGACCTCTGTACATAGACATGTGGTGTAGCTAACTATTTTCATTGGTCAGGAAGAAGAAAATACAAGGAAAAGAACGGGCATGTGGTTGTATAACCTCTTTGAAAAGGTACTTTATTGTCTACTAGTTCATTCCCTAGAGACAACCTCATTGATCCTACCTCTCTTTAAATAAAAGAGAGATGGAAATGGCCATCTCTGTAACAAAACTCTTCTCAGAGTAAATGTTCTAAACCTCCATGTATCTTCACCTGGCTTAGCACAAATATGTTATACTGTGATTAAAGTTATTTTTAAACCTCTGGCATTCTTATTAATTGCGTAGGTTGGGGTAGGAAAATCCAGCTTTTTGGAATGATTCCTTTGTGATTACATTTTTCCTCTACCTGAGACGCCATGGCAAAGGCCATATAAGGGCCATATAAGTGCCAAATAAAGATCTGCAGCTCTGAGATCTTGGGCATCCATCATTGATGATCATTGATTTAGGGGATAATGTGCCTTCTTGTCTGGAAGACTCCTCCATGGTTTACATTGGACTTCTCTAAAATATAAAGCAGAGCACAATGGATATTTACTGAGCAGTCTTTTTTATGGAAATAGAATGATTCAAAAGGATTTTTCAGGGGTATTTTCAGAAATAACTGATCTATGAGCTGAGAGCAATCCCCTCATCTCATATCATATATGAGCCATACTGTGGCAGTGAAAGTGTTATGAAAACAAACAGTGAGCATTAAAACACTTCTGAAAACCTATTAGTTACACAAGGGTTCAGCATATTTCGTTTTAATTCTGTCACAGTTCTTTCACATTGAAATTTCCCATTTTATACCGAGTTTTCTGTCAGATTTGCAATGGTACTTCCCTCTTGCTTCCTGCATGATGTCCCTGGAACTGTTATTCCTACAGCACTGCTACTCGTCTGGCCACAGAGAAGGGTACTGGTGCAGTGACCTCCGGGTATAAACTAAGTGTCCTCAGAGCAGTGGGGAGGTTACCAGTTCATGCTGGTTTACTGTTCGCTCTCAATTTACACCCAATATGTTGCAGCGAGAAAGCAACTCTCATTTCACCTGTGCTTTCTTGCAGCTGTGAAGGGTGGTATTTGTGATACAGATACTGATTTACAGGCAAACAAAACTGCCTCCAAAACCACATATCAAGCAGATCAGCAGCATGTGATCACCTGATAAGATCTGTTTTGGCTGGTACTGAAAATCTCTGACATTATGTGTTATTCAGACTACCTAGCCCCTAGAACTCAATTCTAATATTGATAACTTGTGTTCCAGGATTTTAACAAAGAACAAGTACAAAATGGTGAGGTGTTTTTCAACATAACAAGACATTGTTATATTAAAATGGCTCGTAAAACAGGAAACCACAACAGCACTTCAGCTCTTCTTTTCTTTAAGATTGTTCAGTGATCTCAGAATTCTTTGGTAGTTACAGTCTGTATACTGCTCGTTTCCGAGCCATTTACAGCAACAAAACACTTAAGAATTCCACTTTAGGGACTTTGCTCACATCCACATGATATAAGACTTGAATCCTGTGGTTTTTTTTCTAACAAGAGTTGAACATACTTGCCAAATGTGTGCCGAAACTGCCGGCTGCTTGCTTCCTACTTGCTTTATGGCTATAATGAAAGTTGCTGATACCTGCAAAGCAGCTTGAGCCTTATATGTGGATATTTTCAGGAAAAAAGTATTTTTGTAGCTTGATTCTTGGAAGGGAAATATCAAAATAGTAGGAAGCAACCTGATCTGAAGTTCCTGTAGACTTGTACGCATGGTGCCTGCAAAATGTTACTGCAGCTTTCTGGGTTATCAGTTTTAGCACTTTTTTGATGTGTGAAATTACTAGCTGACAGTGAATGCACACGCCTATCAGCCAGAACGAAACTGCCTCATCCATCCAAAAGAGGCTAAATGTGCATCGGTTTTCCTTAAGTACAATTACCAGTACCAAAAATAAATGATTAAAAGTAGTCCATGAAGATACAGAGCTCAGAGCAGGTGTCCAGAAGAGTGTGGTAGGTCCTTCTGTGGGGGCATGGATGTCCAAAAGCCCAGTGAGTCAACGTGCCCTTCAGGTCTGCAACTCTTCTCTCTAGAAAGCAAAACCAATTATGTACGTATTCTGCTTGCTTCCGTTTGAACCAGTGGCACATAGGGCTGCTGGAGCCAGTTCTGCCATCTGAATGGTTGTGCTTGTTCTTCACAAAAATATACCACCTCCTCCTGATGGGGTGCATCTCCCATCACACGTACTGTGAACCTGAGGAAATGCCATCAGCTTCTCTCACCACTTGAGTTCACTGATTGCTAACTTTGTGTAGGCTGAGACAGGAACAGAAGATTCAAAAAGAATTATGGTTATGGGGGATGGTGGAATATATTAGCAACAGCGGCAGACACTGTGCGTGGGATAGTGCATACAAGGAGCTAAGTAAGATTTGAAGGGGTTTGTTTTGTTTCTTCTTAGTTGTTCCATTGCTGCTTTTTTTCCTCTTTTTTTTTTTTTCATTTTTCTTTCTCCTGGGGTGGGAATCTTTCATGCCTATTCAGATGCACTAGCTGAAACATAGTAGATCTCAGATGGTAATGTATGTAGGCCAATGGTACTCCCATTCTGCACTACAAACTTTGCTTCCTCCTCTAGCGATTCAAAATGGAAGCAAGAGAAACTATGCTCACAATGTTGGATGAACTCTTTGTTAAACAACATCACCTAACTTTCACTCCTAGAGGAAAGCAATAGGAAACTGTCCATTGCCCTCACAAGAGAGAGTCATCAACAAAATATCTGCATGCTCCCAAAAATCTGTGAGGCAGAAGAGCTTACCTCGGGGTTTAGACCAGGAAATGGAAGATCAGAAAATGCAAATGCCTTCTCTTTGATCATGCCTGGCATTAAATGAACAGTCCTGAGAGTTGATTTGTCACAAGGTCAATTTCCAGAAAGAAAGCATTTAAAGGGTAAGCTGATGACCAAGCTCCTTCTCTTGCTATTTTACATCTCTTAGATCAAAATGGATCCCTCTCCCACCCTCTTTGGTAAGCCTTAACTACAGTAGTTAAGTTAGTGTGAAGAAAGTAAAGGAACTTCTGGAGACACCAAATGAACCCCAATCCACAGTGGGCAATAGCAGCTAAGAGCAGATTTGTGGTCTTGTTTTCAAAGGTACATTATCTTTACTTTCTTTTGGTTTCTTTCAGATTGCATTAAAAAGTGTCTGTGTTTCTGTGCTGCAACTGAAAGTCTTTTTGAGGAGGATGAATAAATGTCTAATCTGAAGGATGTCCCTGTGAAAAATTATGACTTCTTAGCATCTAGCCAAACAAATATTTAACTGTACTTTTTTCCCTCTTGATTACTTCATCATATATGGCATTCATCTGAATTCACTTATCTTGCATATGCAAACTGCCAGCCATTTCTGGAACCTATGATTAGACGTAGGGGAAACACAATGACAAAGATACTGAAGGGAAAAGAGGGGAAGAATACCAGAGGTCTGAAAGCTTTGGGCATGTTATCCTGTCTTCTCTAGCTTTGTCAAGTGGCAGATGGGCAGTGTGATAGTGTTAACCTTTGCATGTAATATAGATTGTGAAAACAGCATGTGTCATGCAGTATGTTTAGATCAGACTGAGCTGATCTAAAACTGCACGCATAATCTTGTTTTGGGAATTTCCTCATCTGAGAGTGCTTGACATTAGCACTTCAGATTGTGGAGCAAGTCTAGCCTATTTCACAAGCAAGATGAGGCAGGAGTGATTCCATCACATGGCACTGTGGCAGTACAGGCAGGTGTTAGGGCTGGGAGTCATACTGCTGATGCTGGCACACCACCACTGCTATTCATTCATTCATTTGTTAATTCATTCATTTCAGCAAATTGGGTGCTGGAATAGCAGCACTGGTGCCTCTGTCCTCTCTGTGCTGCTTTGGTGCTTGGGGTAGTTTTATCTTGGTAGGAGAATGACACGTAAGAGCCTGTGTATAGATGCTTACCTGTGAGCTGTGACTCACCCAAGTAGGTGAAGGTGGCTGCAGCATCCCCACACTTCTTTGCCTCTGCTTTCCTCTCCTTTCAGCCAACACCTTCTCTCCCCACTCCCAATTTTATTTTCCCCACTCAGCTTCTACAGGACAAACTCACTCTTGTGTCACACATTGCTATACAGCAGAAGTCAGCTGTGACAAATATAGGATGAATCCTATGTGGAACAGGTGAAGCAAAGCTACAGCTGGAGATGGAGACAGGGCAAAACCACACCTCCATCTGCTCGTGTATCCAGCCTAGGAAGGAGGTAGTTCGGCTGTAGACACCAGGCTTGTTCGCTTCTGCACAGCCCACTCCAAAGCTGGTGGTTCCCACCAACTTCCAGATACTCATATCTTCACATGCTAAAGGGCCTCCACTGTCTCCCTGGAGAACAAAGAATTAAGACAAATGTCAGTGCCTCAGACACTTAAAACTTGTGCACTTCATGCCTTGGTTTCATCTTGCCCCTTGTGTGATTGTATCTGGGTAACTCTGGTAACTTTGCTCCTCATTCATGACTAGCTAGGTGAGCCTGCATTACTGTGTGTAGGGCAGAGTTATTGGCAATCCACTGATATTCAAATCCTTTTTTCTATCCCCCTGCCTCTACATTTTCCAAAGTTCCACACTTCTTATCTTCTCATGTATGCTTTGGCTGCTTTTCACTATAGGGTTTCTGCACCTTGCAGGTCTCCAGAGCTGCTCACAGTGCAATTCAATGCAGTGCAGAGGCCATAGTCAGGGCAAGAAAAGGATGGTACCACACTGTAGCACATACAAGAAATTTAAAAATGTCTTAAGTAAATTTGGCTTCAGAAGTAGCAGATATGGCCCACTGAAGAAAGGTAAAGAGGGCATTGTAGTGCATGAATGTGTGCACATTCAGTGGCTTGTATTCACGGTGAACAGAGTAAATGGTACAAGAACAAATATTTGTCCAAGAAAAGCCTGGGAGTGCCTTCTGATAGCTTATCACTCATGTTTTTCCATTGCTACTGTTAATGAGCACACTTGCACTTTGGAAACTTCCATACCTGGCAGGTGTCCACCCCTCCCTTTAGGAAACCGGCACAAAGCATTGAAGAGGTTATGATCCCACCATAGACATCCCTGTGATTGCAAATTCTATTAGAAATCAAGGGAACACCTGCGTAATTCATGGTTTCGGATGTATCACCTGTGCAAAAACAGAACAAAAACTAACAAACCTTGAAAGTAATCTGTATCCTTGGAAGTAATCTCTAATAAAAAAACAGAAGATGCTTTACAGTATGAACTGGCAAGCAAGAGTGAGAGAAATATAGTTATATTGACAAAGTAATGTAAGTCTCATCATGTACATGATCTGGTAACTAGTGATTGCATAGAGCTGGGTGTTATCATAGTGTGTAATAAAAAATGGTGAGCTATATGTTTCTACTTCAATTGTGAACTTGGAAGCTATTTGGATGCTGTCTTCTAATTCTAGTGCACAAATTTGTTTTGAATTTAGTCCCTGTTCTGTTCATCAACAAACCACCTGCAAACATCTGTTTATTTTACAAGTATTTATCAGAGTCTCAGTGAATCATTTCCACAAATAGGAGCACTTGCACACTATCTTTCCAATTTAGATCTCATCTTTTTACGTGGTAAATGTTGCTTTCTCTTTTTTCCCGCATTTTGCTATTATCTATTATTTTGTTCTCTGAACAACGGGAACATTTTAAATGAGACAAATCCAAAATGAATAAAGAACAATGACCTGAACATTCAAGCACTCTGAAGTGAAAGTGAGTCAGTACATATTATTGACTAACATAACCCACGAGTCATGCTAAAAATAAAATATTCCCTTTTGTTTGTAACATAATTCACAAATCTAATTTCTTTATCATCCAACTCACCTGAAAATATACTCTTGAAAAAATGAATGTTTGATTCTTGCATTTCTGCGCTGCTTTGTGTGCTTGAAGTTATAAAAAACATGAGAGGTTGGATGGTGCTCTGCCTAGATGGTACTGCACTTACATGTGGTTTTCATCCTTTTCATAGAGTGTACTCTATGTTAAGAGTTAGTACAGCACTTTTGTCTCATATTCCCCCTTGCGAAAGTCTGAATTCCCTTTCCAGGGTGACCGTAAAATGTAGGGATATGTCATCTTCTTCTCCTTAGATATCCCAGACAATTTAATGTTGATCAATTGCTCCAGCCAAATCCTATACTATGTGTGAGATACTTTCATGTACTGTAACTGAAAGCAGACATTTAAAATACCTCCTTCAACAGTTGCTCCCCATCCTGATACCCAACACATTTTTCCTTCTGGGAACTGTTCACCAAAATTAGGCAGACAAATTGGCTCTATGTGACCTATTATAAAAAAAGAAAAAAAAGAAAAAAAAAAGTAAAGAGAGAGAGAACAAGAGAGAGAAAAGAGAACCATTTTCAAAATTTGACACAAAGTGTATGCTAGAGTAAATCTTTCAGGATATGGCTTGTGATGAAGTTTCTAAGAAGACTATCCACTCACCACACAGAGAAACTCAGTAGTTCATAGAATTATAGAATCGTAGAACCATTAAGGTTGGAAAAGACCTCTGAGACCACCTAGTCCAACCACTAGCCCATCCCCACCATACCCACTAACCATGACTCTCAGTGCCACATCCACATGGTTCTTGAACACTTCTAGGGACAGTGACTTTGTTGTCTCCCTAGACAGCCTGTGCCACTGCCTCATCGCTCTTTCAGAAAATAATTCTTTCCTAATATCCTACCTTCTATAAGTCTTTTGTCTTGTGGCCAAATACCTACAGCGGGCTTAATTTTCATCAAGAAGGAAGTAATAAAAGAGGTGTTGGATTGTCAATAAAGTGAAGAATGAGTAAATAAGAAATATACCTTATACTCAGCTGATGGCATGCTGCTCTGCCAGAGAAAGGGCCATGATTAGTTGTAACATGACTGGTATAGTACCTTGTGATGTGTTTTGTGCAATGCCATGTGAAAGGAACTGTAAGCATGCATTACTGCAGTCTTCTGAAAGGGCAGCACGATGTCTGGGGTACTCTTTTCTTCCTATCCATGTACTCATAGACCTAGAGTACCTCTGTGCTCTGGGGTACTGACTGCTATGCAATGCAGTCAGTGTTTGATGTTCATGGGGATGAACTACAAGCTATCAATGTGGCCTAGCACTGCACAAAGGGAAGAAACATATGATGTTATAGTGGGTAATTCCTAGCACAACCCTTCTCCACTATGCAATGATTCCAGCTAAAAGCATCAAGCCTCCAAGGCTCCCCATGCTGCCCCTTGTCCCCAGTTTAGATGCAGAGCTTTTCCTGTTCTTGGCAGGCTCACAAACTTGATCCTGAGCAAAGGAAAACAGCAGAGGCAGAAATTTCAAACAGAACAAATTCAAGCTGAATTTTTATCTAAACTGGAAGTTGGAAATATTTAATAGAATAGAATCATAGAATCACTGTATGGCTTGAGTTGGAAGGGATCTTAAAGGTCATCTAGTTACACTTTTCCTGCTGTGGGCAATTTCAAGAGCAGTGATTTAGGAATGGACAATCTAGATGCACCGGAGAGCCAGTCCACCTTTGCAGAAAGAGCTCACAGTGAATAGGAAATACTGGTAGGTGATGATTTATATTCATACAGTATTTCTACACATTATTTCAACTCACTGACTAGTGTCAGCCATAGACAGCATCCTACTAAGAAAATAAGAGTAGTTTTAATGCAAAAGCACTGTTATGTTTGTACTGTGTTGGCTTCTCTTTGAAATTTAAACTTGATTTTCTGCTTTGGGCACTGCTGGACTTCCCTATACTCACAGAAATAAGGACAGCAAGAACATTGTAAAAATCTCTGCGATGTCCAAGAAAAATTAGGTGGAATGTATATTTTAGAAAGGAAAAATAATTTAGAAAGAATAAAGTTAATGTTTGCCTATTATTAAATGCCTTCAGCAAGCCAACACCAGAATGAATTGGAAACCTGCAATGCCTGTGATTGCATTGTACCTCTGTACCTGAATACGGAGTACAGACGTGTTTCTGATGTTTCTGATGTTGGGGCTGGGAAGGCTTTCTGCTGCCGTATGGAGACAGTATTTGGAACAGTAGCTAAGGCTCATGCTTTAGCTGGTGGTGAGCAAGGGGAATAAGCCAGTGTCATTTGGGTAGGGACCCCTTGCCATCACAGCAGCAGGCTCACTACATTTATGTTGCTCTTTTCTCATTGTTTTTAGAGGCAGTGAGAATGCACCCAGATGGCCTGTGTCAGTCCAAAAGAACTTCCCAGCCCGTGCTCTTAGCTAGAGAAGTGAGAAAATCAAGTGATAGCTCACACAATGAATTACCATTGAAAGCAAGCGGTGCTGTCAGTTTCATCAATGCTATATCATTTCCCATAGTCTTGGGTTTATAATTTCGATGGTATATAATCTTTTCCACTGAATACGTGTGAACCTGGGTATCTTGCTGAGTCACAAAGCCAACTTGCACACTCCATGAGCTTGGTAAGTACAAGCTGAAATGAAGAGGTAGGGGAAAGTGAGAAACCTTTAAGAAAACTCTTAGGTTGTCATTTGTCTCCCAAGCTTACAAACTGATTGATCCTATTAAATTGAAAAGGGTCTTGTCATTTACTTAGAAGCTTCTGAGTACTTTAGTACTCAGCAGCCAAGTAAAAAATTCCTCCTGAGCCATTAAATCACATGCAACGTAGAGAAATCAGTGATGTGAATTCTAAATAAATGATTTAAAATTTATCAGTTATTTAAGTTGATTTCCCAGGCAGCTGAGAGTTTCCAGAATTTCTGAAAATTGGGCTGTGTGATTTGAACATTTCTGTGGAAGATCCTTTTTTATACGGATTTGCACCAGTACAGAAAGAAGGAGAGACGGTTTAACTGCTATGGATAACGTCTGTGAAATCAGGATAAGTCAATCTCTTCTGCAGGTTTTTCAAAGGACAAAGCACAATGCTTGAGCCTTCTTCTGGAGTGTCTCCCAAGATGTGCTGCAAGTAGAGTCAATGGGACACCTGAGTAAGACAAGTTAGGGACTTACTCGTAGACACAGTGTGCAGCTGTGATGATCCAGCGTGGGGTGATGACAGACCCTCCGCAGAGGTGGTGCCCATGGAACTGCAGGCTGACCTGCCAAGGCCACTGCTGGGGCAAGGATGCATTGCCTCCCACAATCCGTGGCCTGTAGCTGGCCCGCATCCCGCACGCTGTCAGAAAGCAAATGTTACAGTCCATGGGGGAAACACGGGAACAGTTTCTGTGACCTTAAGAAATTCTACTCCTAACCCTGCCAAGGCCAGGTGGTCTCTGCAGCAGGACCATCTGCAGTCCCATCTCCAGCGCCCACTGACTTTTCATATCCCAATTGGAAAACAAGCTGGCATAGAGAGGTACGCATTGAAGTTCAGGAATTAAGACAGAATTTCCTTTTCCATGCCAAGGTGGCAAAGACTTTGAATTGTAGCATCAGATCATTGATCCAGTGCACAATCCTTACATGTTTACTTCCTCCTATGATTTTCACTGAATCATTCTTGCTATGTGATACTCCAAATCTGCCCTCCAAGTCTATTCTGGACTCCTGAAGTTCTCTGAAACTTTATGTAAGAAGCACAATTTTTGATTGCGTGTGAAAAACTGACAGTATTCCCCCGAGTATCCAATTCTCCCCACTCTTGCTCTGCAGTGGGGGAAGAACAGGTTTTCATCTTATTCTCACTTTTGCTGATGCTTACCCAAACACTTTAAGATGATTACATTGCCAGAAGTGCATTCTTCCCTAAGATGAAGAGACAGTAAAGTATTAGATACAATTTAGAAATACCATTTTTCCCTAGTACATATGTTTACATAAACATCTAGAATTCATATATTAAGAGAGACATGAAGTCAAGCACTCATCCAACCTACTTAAGGCATTTAACTGAAGTATGTAAGGCAGGAGCTTAGACACCATCAGGAGTCTGCAGACCACTTGCTGTCCTGCTGAAGAGTGGTTCACTCTTCTGTGACGGGAGGTTACTTTTAGCACATTATCTGTAGTCTCCTTGGATCCATAGCTTGCTTCTGAGTGAAAAGCAACTAAGTAAAGCAAGCTGTTGTCAAGATAAAGAAACACACCATGAGGGGTTTATATGTCCACTGGGAAACATCCAGGGGTCTGTAAACTCAAAGGAACTGCTCTATGTTAGAGAAAGATAAGTGCCTGGTGTCTATCCATTTGCTGTAAAGGGATCATGGGACAGACAGCTTTGTCAAATAGCTCATTAAATTCTCTCTTTCTGTCATTACGAACAATCTGGTTTTCTGCCATTCAACCAACAAGTTAAAGTGTACCTCAAGTTTGTTGCATTGTGCAGGGATGTCACTTGGCCCATGGGTAACCAATGGCTGAGGGATACAAAATGTCTTTGAAACTGTTTTTCAACAGCAGCCACGGGCAGGTAACCTGAACTCACATAACTGCAAATAAAGCATAAAGACAGCTTCATTAGACAGACTTCCAGTAATCCGCCTGAATAATTTTGTGCCTCTATTAGTGGAAACCCAGTGCAGCAGCCACGATGATCAAATTATGGCACTTTGTGAACTCATCCCACCCCCTCCAAGAAGTGCTTCTTATAATGCATGCATACTTCTTCCAGTACCGTGCCAGAAGTCACACATACCAAGAGGTATTTAACTGGCAGAGAAATTCAACTTTAATTCTAATGTTGTGATAGAACCTCATTGTAACTGGAAGGCAAGTATCTTCAGCAAATGTCAGTGGATGTCAGTGGGTGTCATGTTTTCCATATGTGTGCTTCATACACACTTCCATGTCAGACACTATTTTGTCAGACTGCCCCTCTTCTGCCATCTGTCCCATGACAACAGCATGTAATGGGATATTGGTGGGAAGGTTCAACCTCTGCCGCCATACCACCAACATCCGTCTCTGATGTTGTGGGCCAACATCATAAAATAGGAGAGGCATTACTTTCTGAGCAGACCTCATATATAATCTTTCTGCTGAGGAAATAAATAAATGGAAAATGCTTATATGTTGCACAGTGCTTCTCAAACAGGTTGCAGTTACTAGGGAGACAGCTAGGATTCAGATACCTGCAACGCATAGGGAAGACTTAACCAGACCACTGCTGTTAGCCATCATCCAAGATTTACGGGAGCAATAGCTGGCATTTTCAGTGGGCAAATATTCATGACTATTTCCCACATTATCCACAATTATATTATTCACAAGTAAGGATTAAGTCCTTTTTTATTTTAAAGCACAGCCTCATGTGGCATTTCATTAAGAAAATTGCACATGTCAGAATTTGTTAAGAATGTCAAATAAATTCCTTCTGTTTTACATTCATACCTTGAGAAACCCAGGTGTTTACAGGTAGTATTTCCATACTCTGCCTTCCAGTCATCAGAACAGACTGTTCGCCACGATCCAGAGGTGAACACCTGCAGCACAGCTCTTTTGCCACTCAGCCTGACTTTGAGATTCAGAGGAAGAAAAGCCTGAGTGAGATGCAAAGAACCATTGGGACAACAACATGCACACAACTGTGCAATGCACCACTGTGACATCCACATTTCCTGGCTCGTGAAGTTTTTACTACTTGTCTTTTTGATCGCTTGGATCCTTTGGCAGAACTTTTCTGTGTGTTTTTGTTTCTTAACTTTAAAGAAGGAATTGGTAGAGGAGTTTTTCCTTGTGAGTGTCCCTCTTTGTAATGTATTGAGGCACACTTACGGTAGCACAGTCAGGACAAAAAAGTCTGTGCTAATCACAGAATCATAAAATATCTCAAGTTAGAAGGGACTCACAAGGATCACTGAGTCCAGCTCTGGGCTGCACATAGGACCACCCAAAAATCAGACTGTATGTCTGAGAGCATTCTCCAGATGCTCCTTGAACTCCAGCACTCGGGGCCATGCCCACAGCTCTGTGCAGCCCGTTCCATGCCCACAGCCCTCTGTTGCAGACCCTTTTCCTAACCCCCAGCTGCCCTCCCCTGACACAGCTCCATGCCGTTCCCTCAGGCCCTGTCGCTGTCATACAGACCAGAGATCAGTCTCTATATTCCTCTGTCTCACTGAAATTCTTTACAACACATCTCTCTTAACAGTGTGCCAGACACTGCAGGAGGAGGTAGCGGGGATTTATAATCACATCTGAATTACCACATCCATACTCATCTTCCCCTTCTTTACAGTTGAAGACACCATTGCACCTGGCTGACTTCTGGATACACTTGAAGGATGATCGGCAGCGAAACTTCCCAATGCAGTTGTATTGGACTGGCAAGAATGAAAGAAAACAAGGTGATGAATCACATTCTTGCTTTCATTATCTGCCATATTTCTACCTTGCTGAGGCAAAGGCTACTTCTGTACTCTAGGAACTTCTGAAATACAACCCAGACGTTGCTACATGGTGCTGTTAAACTCATCCATTAATAATGAACTGTAGGGACAGTCTGGCTGCCTGTGCTGCCTCTTTCACAGCTACCTTAACCCAGTTTATGTTCCACACCAGGATAAGTTTCTAGTTGCTGTGAACCCTTACCAGCAAAGCAAGGAGATCCTTACTCATTCCAGCTGTGGATGTGAACCACTTTACCACCAACATATTTGTCACCTACCACTGGGTAGGACACACCTTCCAGTCACAACTGAACTTATCCTATGCTTTCTTTTCCTTCACAGAAATTTGTTATAGGGGAAAGTTCATTTGTTTTCTGAAACCAAACTGAAAGTACTGATTTACAAGACAAAACTATGCATGTTACCTTAAGCTCCCCTTGGCTTCTCAATTCTTAGAGCACAACTCAAGAGGAATCAGAGAAATGTGACTGGAGAGTTTTCTTAGTCCTACAGGTTCCCTTGTGTCCTAAGTATTACATCAATCTTGTCACGAGTGCCAGATCTATTTTATTTGTACATGTAAATAAAATGTAAAGCCATCACATCAGCAAGACTTTATACTTCAGTTAGCAAATGGCAGTAGCAGGTTAATTCCATTCTAAGTAAAAAGCTCATGAAAAATTAAGAATTAGAATGGTTAATTGAGAATGAATAACTAATGAATAACTTAATGAATAACTAATTGTACTCACCACCCAGGCCAGTGGCAACTGCTAGGATTACTACAAAGAATAAAGCACAGACATATGGAAGGTATTTGGGGGAGGTTAATACTTGGCACAACGAAGGTGGTTCAATATCCCCTAGAAACCAAACAAAGATAACAGTTTCTGTGAAGTTAAAACAGCTGGAGTTTGCAATGAAAAGATTTCTCTAACATTAAGCTAGATGAAGAAGCAACTGCTGCATGCAATTTACAGTCATTCCTGTCCATGACATCTCCTGACCCTTGCCTGTACCATATCTGTGGTCCCAGTGCTCCCTCCAACAGCAACCCCAGCTGCATAGTGCTCTGAGCACAGTGTGCAGCCCAGTGCACCAGCTCCACTCTTCCAGTGCTGGGGGAACGCTCGTGTCAGGGAGGAAGAGGTGCTAAAGCTTTGAACGCGAACAGGAATATTGGAAAGACAGGACCTGTTAACAAATAGCGTTCAAGGCAAGAAGGAAGAAAGTTTTGGACTTTGAAGCAAAGTTAATTGAAAACGGTAGAAAGCAAAAAAACATAGGACCTCCAGATTAGAAGATAGCTTGAAAAAGTGTCAAAATGATCTGGATGAAATTTTACTGTAAAGGCAAGAAAAGAACCAAGTAATAGCTCTATGCTGAGATTCAGTTTTCAAGGAAAAAGATGCATCTGAAGTTAAAATAGACACCAGCAGGAACTGCTGAATGCATTTCATGAACAGGAATGATCCCATTCACTGTTCACCTCTGTAGCTGACCTCAACTTGGTAGCATTGTGATTCAGAAAAAAAAAACAATGGATTCCATTGAAAATAATGAATGGTTCACTTGTGACAAACATATTCTGACATACAAAGTGCAAAGTATGGGAAAATAGCCTACACAGCTCTCTCGTGCATATACATAAGAGCTGGTAGAACCTTGTTGTCAATTTTAACCCATGCAGCTCTTAACCCTTCTTCAAGCTTTGAATCTAAGATTAGCAGGAATTTAGAACCAGTCAAGGATACTGAGTGTCTCCCAGTGCTCATAGAATCACAGGTAAATTCCAGCCTTCCCAAACCCTCCCTAAAGCAACTGAGCAACTGATTTTGACAATGGAGTTGGTGTCTGATATCCAAAATTTTATACAGCTGCAGTTAGCATATTTGCCATGAAACCTATGGAAAGTAACCAACATGTTTGCTATTCCTCCTACAGACTGTTATATTGTGCATTCAGATTTTTTTTAACGGGCTGAATTTCCAATTTGGGAAAATTTCAAAAGCCAATGAAAACTGTCAGAAAAGCGTGGGTAAATATCTGCTACGTGGCAGAAGTGTGTGGATAATCTGTCTATAAAAATTGCTTGTGCGTGCAAGCACAAGACAGAAGATGTCATCACCTGCTGATATGGTGGCAAATCTCACGGCTGGGGGAGTGAGGTTGTGTTTCTTGTTGCTCCGAGTAATTGCTTTCTCTGAATGTGTGGGCAAGCTAATTAGCTGTTCAGATTACAAAGGTCAAAACGCTATGCAGCATCCCTACCAGATCCATCTGCACTGGGATCAACTCTCACTTGTATGCTGAAAAATCTTTTGAAGGAGAAATGAATTTCTGGTACTGGCGGTCCATCTTCTGTAATAGAGATGATTTCAAGACTTCCAGTAGTGGGATTTGCCCCTTGAGCCTGGCTCAACAGAAGAAATAAAAAGACAATATTTAAGCAAATTATTTCTATGACCTCAAAAAATCTGACACTCTTCTTCTGATATGAAAGGATATTTTCTTCCTACTCCCATTGATAATTCTTTTTCCATGCAATGCAGATAAAAAATGAATCCGCAGACACACCTGCAGGAAAACTGTGTTTGCCCAAAATAAACCATTTCTTCATGAGAAAAGAAGCCATACTTCATGAGAGAAGCTTTTGCAATTAATTAACCAGCAACTACAGAAGTTAAATTATTTTCAAGTTTGTCTAAGCACTTTCAATAACTCTGACTTCTTTTTTTCCCTTAAATTTCAACCTAACCCCTGTGAGGTGCTCTCTTTAATTGCAATCAGAAACAAGAGAGACAGAAAAGCACGTTACACCTGTACAGTACCTGGCAGCAACCTCATGCTTGGGCAGAATGAATTTTAGCCCAGAAAATCCTTAATCTCTTTCCATACAGTGAAGAATTATTAAAATGGGCCACACCAGAACTCAAGGTAAGCAGCTTCAAAATTCTGAGTTCTAGCTTCAGTTCCAAGCACTATCAGTGACAAAAGGTATCAGGTTTTTGACCTCATGATGGTGTGAAATAGGTCCAGGATTCTTAAAGACAGTGGAGTTGGTAAGGTGTAAAAGTAACACAAGTGCTTGTCAAATCAGTCCCAGAAAATATTTATAGTGACACATTTCAGGCAAAGTATGTGTGTTTTGTTGGTGGCGCTAATCTCTAATCACCTGGAATATCTCTTCAACTTTCAGCAAAGAGTTGCAATGAGGTTTCTACTCTTTCTTTTGATAAAGTCCAATTTTCATTTCAATGACCATAAATTAAACATTGTATGTATCCCACTAATTTTAAGGCAGATAAAAGGACGGTTTGCTGTACATGATTTTTAAATATTTTTAATACTCTTCTACCCTTAAAACCCTCCTAACCGGTGCATAAGTTGTTCATCTGGAAGTAAAACAGCATTGAGAAGTATAAACTACATGAGAGATAAGCACAGACACGTGACTTCTTTAGAGGACATCACGCCCTCCCGAAGCTTCACTCACCTCTTCCTGAGAAGTCATAGTTAAAAGCAAAACTGTTTTCTCTCTTCATCATCAAAAGAAGCCAAAAGGAAGTCCTGAGGTTGCTAAGCCAGCCCACTCTGAGAGGTTTCCCGAGTCGCCCTGGGCCACCTGTTCAGCCACTGGTCACAGGCAGTCTTGTGGAGACGGCTGTGAAATCCAACCTGGGGATGGATATCAGGTAGCTTTGGGTGGCATGGCTACGGAAAGGGGGAGATAAAAATTCAGCACGCATTTTAATCATCCTAAGAGTGTAAAGTAATATTGCAGTATTTACAAACCTTTCTGTAACCTTCCAGGCAAAGAAATACCACTGAAGTTAAACCACACAGGCTTGTGCTTGCTCATCTTTTATCAAAAACTGTGTAGTGGAGGAGTCTGCCTGCAGCCCTGAGTGGCAGCAGGCAGAGGCCCAGGTGTTTCTTCATGTTGTCATACAGAACCCTTGGATGATGCTGCTCCTTCTTCACTTCCTTACCCTTTGTTGTGTGCTCATAGCAAACAGCACATTTAAACAGGGGTTCTGGGGAAAAAAACGCACACATATGTTAATTGTGGATAACTTCCATAATCAGACATTGCACAATCTTTTGGAAATACTTTGCAAGCGGTAACTCATTCCTGAGAACAGTGTGCCTATACTGAGAGTGTTGTATCAACTTATTTGCAGTCTGGATTTAGAAAATGAAAATGTATGTTCAGCTTTGTAAAATATTCAAAAGTAGTCCTAATTTGGCTTGCAGCTTTTCAGTAAATAGAGAAATGTTGCTGAAGGGAGGGTGGAGGGAAGAAGGAGGAAGAGAGCTAAAGTAAAAGGTAGTGGTAGTGTAAGTGAAACAAGACTCCTTAGAGACCATGGAAGAAACGAAGGTTTTCCATGAAAACACTTCTCTGGGTCTTCCTGCAGTGAGGGAAACCGATCAGTCCCTTCACCGTGCAGAATGGAAGCTGGCATTTAAAAAGGACAGAGCACAACATCACCTCGTTCACTGCACGCATCCAGGTTGTGCCTTTTGGGTTGCTTGAATGCTCTCCTCAGCTACCAGGCTTCAGTGGTAAAGACTGGGAGAGGCAGCTCAGACTGCTGAGGTTCCCCATGGGGAACTTCAGCCAAGAAGGAGATAGTGACAGCTTTTTTCTTGAGACCAGCAGCTCTAGAGACCCTTTCATTCCCATCCTTCCTGGGTAACAGCGGTACCCTCAGCAGGGATAGCCCAGGCTGGGGAAAGCTGCCTCTGCAATTTTGCCTGCTCTGGCCATCCTGGATGTCCCGGGGATGGGCCAGATCCAATTTTTGAAGTCTCCATTAGTAGGACAGCACTGTCTGGAAACACAGGCCTCACTGAGCTGCCTCTCTGAACTGCTACAAGAACAGACCCAGGGCATTGTGTCTAGATGGGGCACCTGGTTTATCTTTGAACAGCTGATCAGCTGGTGGATTATGGCTGTGGCCATAAAGTGGTCCAAGTACAGCTGAAGCTGGAGAATATGAACATTGAGACCAAGAGGAATGAGTTGAGCCTACAAAATAACTTCTTTTATGATGCAGGAGGTCCCCTTCCTCTGCAATAGAAGCTCAGATGGATTTCTTGGCTTCCAGAAGAGAATTTAAAATGAAGATCCAGTCTTAGACTGTTCAGCAAGTCCACCCTGACTCTTACATTTTCCCTTGGACAACGCGTCCTGTTCTACTAGGGCAGATGGGAACAGCCTGCAGATACTTTTGCTTTTTTAACTACTTTAAAACAAAAACTCAAAGACGCACAGGTTATGAAAACAGGATGTCAGCTTTTGTCAGAGAAGATCACAAGAAGTTTGAGGTTTTTTTTTTATTTTAGCTGACTCTTTCTCTTTCTTTCTCTCTCATTTTCTTGCTCCCTTCCTCCTCCCCCTCCTAATTTCTGTCAGCACCAAGCACAGCTAGAGGGAAAGAAGAGGAGATGGCGGTGGCTGAGACACAGCTGTATGCAAAGGTGTCCAACAAACACAGGAGCAAAAGCCCTTCTGCACTCCTCGAGTCTCTCCTGGCCAAAGGATTCCCAGCTCACATTGCGTGAGTAATGTTTTCAGCTACTTTTGTACAGTGAGAGGTGTTTCGTGTATCTACTTAAATGCAGACAGCTTGCATTTTCCATCAAGAGAACAAGATGCTTCTTGGGGGTGATATCTTCATAGGAGAAGCAGGTCTGTCTCACTTTGAATACCTTGTAGAGCACTGTGTACTGATCTTATTGCTAAAACAACTTGTTCTGTATCCATTTCTAAAACTATTCTGTATATCTGAAGACACATGCTCTTCTGCACCTGGAGTTTGAGAGACTTCACAATGAGTTAAGAAGTTGATATCTATAATTCAGTCTTGGGATGAATCCTTTCATTTTTTTCTACTTGCCACTGTTATTACAAGGGAACTAAATGTGGATATAGCGTCTATACAAAGATATTTTCAGGTCTGGCAAAAAAAAAGTTCTTGCTGGGTTTTGTCACAGGAGACTGTTTTAAAAGAGTAAGCTTTCCTTAACAAGATGCCACATGAGTCTGTCCCTTTTTCTTTCTGTCCTAAATATGAATCTTGTTTCAAAAGCATGTCCTACCTGGAAAATGTCAGGCCCTGTCCTTGGCAGCTCCATCTGAGGGAGGATGAACTGGTGGCAACACTTCCAATTGAGTTAATAAAAACTCAGTTAATAAAAACTTGTTAATAAAAACTCAGTTACTTGGTGATAACTCCTTCCCCTCTGGTCAGAAAGAGAGGTTTGGAGGTTTCACAGAGCATCAACAAACTTCTGAAGGGAAAGTCTGGACTCTGTGGTGGCAGAAAGTTGTGCCATGGACTTATGACTGAAGAAAATAAGTCTTCTTATTAGAATGTCTGAGTTCTCACTTAAATGTTTGAAAAAGGAAATCAGTATCTCTGTAACCTCCATTTTGATTCTAGAGTGAAAATTAAACTAGTTGATCAGGCTCCATTTTTTAGGAACACGTAGTGCTTGGTGAAGCATCTTTAGATGTGATGCGCACAGTTTACAGAGAAGTTGTGGGTTCATTATTCCTGGTTATGCTCAGTGGAATTTTAGCTTAAAATCTGTCTTGTTGTTTCTCTAGTAGATAGCATTAGTATGGTCACCCCAAAATAAGGTCTAATGGAGACTTCAAAAATTGCCTTCAAAACATTTTCTCCGATGATTGACGTGGCTTTGTGCTTTCTAGGTCAAAATCAAGATACAGTGAACAAAGTGCAATGCAGTCAACATAAAATGGCAAAAAGTCCAAAAGCACTTTATTGATTTGTTTGTCCTTGCAGAACACATTGAAAATTTGGACTGTAGTTTATAAAACTTCTTAGTTGTTTCAGTAAGTTCTGGCTTCAAACATAGATGAAAGTTCTGAAAAATAGCTCATTTGTGACATGCTGGCCTATGAAAAATAAGGCTTGTTGGAAATACTATGAAATCTTTCATAATATAGGACCAGCATGCAAAAGCAACATTTTTAAAAAGAACAAAACACAAATACTTGAGGATAGAGCCTACCAGCAAGTGAGCATAATGAATATCCCATGCTTTGATAGAACAGAAATGTGATAGCTGTTTTCTGCTTTAGGAAGGAACCAGCTTGTTCTCCCCATAAATACATTACTTTTAAATTTTAAATGATTTATTCCTATTATTTGGATCTGAATTTGGATTCCTATTGTTTCCTATCTGAAAGAATTAGGCATGTATAGAATTTATCATATGCATTATCTTTCAACCTCTACTGCTCATCTTGGAAGCACAGGATGTCTAATTACAGCCTAATATTTTGTTAACACTGGGGGCTGAGAAACCCTGCTGGAAAGATTCTACTACCAACCTATGTGATGGGATGAAAGATGGAAACAGACACAGAGAGGAGCATGGGGGAGCAAAGAGATGATGCTGAGCATCATGACAGGCCATGGCCTCAGGTCTCCAATGGTCTTATTACTTTTATGATTGCACAGAGTCAATGTAAAGAAAAGCTACTGTCAAGTTCTGCTTGTCTTTGGGGCTGTTTACAAAGAGCTTGTCACCAAATGGGAGGAGCAGCATGGCATAAAGTGATAAAACATTCACATTGAAGTGTAGCAGTAGGTGACAAAGGCTGGCAGTTCTGGCCAAGCAGCCGTAAGCATTTACATTCCATCACAGTATGACAGGAAAAGCATGGGGAGCACAAAGAAAACATAAGTTGTTCATGTTTGACGTGACAGAGAAGGGAGAATCAGCAGAGAGGCAGAAAAAAAATGATGCAGGTCACAGAGGAAGCAGAGTCACTTTTGATCAACTAGCTCATGGTTTTGGGATTGATTTGGCCATAGTCGTCAATTCTAATTTTAGAGAGGAGAAAGGTAGAAGGTAGAGCTTGAGTGAAAAGATTCGAGTTAGTCTTCAGCTGTGCTGATCCTCCACTAAGAAGCCAAGTATGGTTGCACATGCACATATGCACATTTCATTGTTTTTAACAAACCCATATGTAGTTTTGCATTAGAAAGAAAAGTCCGGGAAGAAGCAATCACAGCAAGATTAAGACTTGCTCTTTAATGCACTTATGGCACTCTAGTACATGCACAGATGCCATATGGATGGAGGGAGGATGAAAATGTGAGGATTAAGTTAAACAAATGGATGCCCTCAGCACACAGCAGTCAGAAAAGATAACCTCAAGAAAGAAGGAAAGATAAGCAGATGTGGAGTAACTTGGCAGTTTTTCTTCATTTCTACTGTCTCTCATTCCCCTTCATGTCACCTCTGAGAAGTTTACAGGTGGATTGCAGGGCTGGAAATGAGGTTCATGGGTGCAGGTGCTGCTTAAACTCTGGGAATCCTTCAACCTCCAAAAACTCAGCATTTACTCACAAAGACTCTGTCACATAAAGGATGTCAGTGGCATTTTGAAAGCTCTAGCTATTCTCCTCTCTCTGGTGACCAGCAATAAAACCTGTGGGAACTGAAACAGGGGAAGGCCAGGTTGGAGGTTAGGAAAAGGTTCTTCACCAGAGGTTGGTGGACATGGAATGGGTTGCCCCGAGCAGTGGTCACAGCTCCAAGAAGCCGGAGCTCAAGAAGCATCTGTACAATGCTCTCAGGCATAGGGTTTGATTTTTAGGTGGTCCTTTGTGGAGCCAGGAGTTGGACTCCATGATTGCTGTGTGCCCCTTCCTACTCAGGAGATTCTGTGATTCTATGAAAAGGAAATATGAACCAAATTCGATCCCAAAAAATGTCAGTTGAATAAAAGGGGGAGAAAATTGAGATATTGTATGTTATCTTGGAATTAACTTGTGGCCTGAGTCTGGCTCTCTTCTGGGCTATGGGAAATCCTCAGTCTGGAGTTTCAAACTCCAAATAAGTATGTTTTGCTTGGGTTGTATGTGTGGACTTGAATCTGGCACTTGAATCTGGGCTTCTCATTAATTATCTTATCAACAGAGCAAACCCCGTTCTTACAGTGTGTGAAGGGAGAACTGAAGAAACCCTAAGGAAACCAATTTAATCAGTAGGGGTGCTAAGCAAACTTCTCCAACATATATTCTGTGGATGTTCTGTGGAAAGGGCAGATTACCAGTCTACAAGGAATTAAAGACATGCAATGGAGCTGACTGTCTGGAGGGCTTCAAGATCATTAATGTGTGCCAGGAATAACCTTGTCATTATAGGTTAGGTTATTATAGGTATACATTTTGCTGAAAAATAGAACTGGTTGTCACAGCGTGTCCATTCTTCTTTATTTTATTAAAGTCATAGAAAACAGTTTTAATGTTTTCTGTTATTCTGATGAATCCACTTTGTTTTTGTTTGGTTTGTGGTTTTTTTTTCTAGTCAAAAAGCCTTGGTTGCTACTGGTCAAAAGTCAATAGAAGATGCTGCAAAATGGTAAGCGCTTGTGATTTCTAAGGAGTGCTTTCACATTAAAACAACTAAAAACACTTGTTCACATACTGATTCTGTTACTCAATTTGAAGTTAGCTGCTTTTAAAGACCTTGCACATGAGGTTTGTTTGTTTTTCATTTTAATTCATCACAGAAAGAAATAATTATATTTACACTGATTCTGGGAAGCAAGATTATTTGCAGATCTGGGGTAAATCAAGATCTGGGGAGCAAAGAGACTCCTGGGCACAAGAAACTACTTTTACCACAGTGATGTCTCACAGGACTGGGGGACTGGCTGCTCTGGGTGGACATCTGTCCCCAATTTTAAGTCTCTTTCTTAATTGTGGGCTATTCGCTGCAATGCGGCTATAGTATCTGAGCTGCGATTGTGTGCATGCATGGGGCATAGCCAGACAGGCATTCAGAGCTACATCACAGTAAACGTGCTCCCTGCCTCAGCACAGTGCTTGTGTCTCATGGGACCTCATTGTATACACCCAAGGAAGCCAAGAAAAGAAGAGTAGGTGGCTCACACGCTTTCTCTGTGTGATATGTTTTGATTTCAGGTTGCACTCTCACTGCAATGATCCTTCTTTGGATGACCCTATCCCCCAGGAATATGCTCTTTATTTGTGCCCCACTGGCCACTTGTTTAACTGCCTGCAAGAGTTTTGGAAGGAAAGCAAGCGCCAGTGCGGGAAGAACAGAGCCCATGAGATTTTCCCTCACATCACACTCTGTGATTTCTTCACGGTAAGGCACAAAAAGTAACTACTAGTGGAACTGGACAACCTGGCAAGTCCAGGCTATTGCTATGGTGCCATTGCTATAGAGCAGCTGCACAAAATAATTGTGTAAATCATACTATGATGTGAAATGCTGAGCATAATGAAAACGCAAGCATTTTGTTGCAAAATATAGAGTAGTGTGATGCCCTGCAGCCATTCGTCACAATTATGCAAACCAAAAAACATTAATAATGAATGCTGTGCTCTTGAGAAGTGTCGAGTTTAAAGGTTCTGACCCTGGAAGAGATGTCTGAATTGTAAGCCTCACCTCACACACCTCAGCTCTGTTTCAGATAGTGTATTTCTAGGGATGAATGCACACCTTCCAGTGCTATTCTATGTTCCTCAGCTGTCAGTGACAGATGACCTGGGTGCATCCCATATAGGATGTGAGACTCACTGCCCTGCTCCTACCTCCCAGCCCCTCTCCTGTTTCCTGACACTGTGCATCTCCTGTGCCTGAAAGGAGCAAATAGCTCTGTTAAGGAAAAAAAAACAACAGTGTGGAACTGGAGCATCATTAACGCCTGTGACTTTGGCTGGATGGCACAAATTCCATCTTTTTCTATTTACTTCTTAAATTGTTTAATTGACACTTTTTGTGGAAGCGTCGCTTTGTACAATCCTTTAATTTGCTGTAACTAGGGGACAAAAGAGTACAAAGATTCCATATTAACTTTCCTATGTACATTGCTCAGTTCTTGAACTTTTTACCAGAGCAAAGGACCGTAGAATAACAATAATAAAAATTCTTACTTAGAATTGGAGAAGTCATGATCTCTGCCTCATTTCAGATTACTTCAGATAGTAAAATCTCTTGCTTTTTCTTCCTTCACTTAATGGTAAAAGACCCCGTCTCCTAATACAGTATCAAGACACCGCTGATCAAGCTGGCTAATGTTAATAAACTTAATACCAGGAATTTCAGGCATGTCTGTAGGTGTGTTATCTTTCTAAGGAAGTAATGCCCATCCTGTTTTCTGGTGTAACTTTACAAGACAGGCTGCCACAGTGTCTGTTGATCTTAGGGGGTAAAGGATGTCCTTCCTCTGTTTTCTTTCAGTGTGAAGACCAGAAAGTGGAGTTACTGTATGACATCTTAAAGAGAATCTGCAACAACTTTGCACAGAGATTTCCACCAACTATTTCACTATCACTACACTCATCCACCAGCTACATTGGTTTCTTTGTTGGTGACAGCCATGCAAATATCCTCAAAGAGTTTGCTGTGGCCTTCTCTTCAGAGGCTTCAGCCCTAGCAGGTGGGATCAGCATGAGAGGGAAAATGAGTGGGCTGTTGTGCAATGCTTAGACATGATAACGAAACTATCTCCCGTGTCTCCACAGCAGTGCAGCAGATGTTTTACTGCTGGCAAGCACATTGTCCTCCTACATATACAAAAACAATGTGGCTAGAGGAGCTTGATTTAGACTCTGAAGATATGCTGCTTTTGTCTAGGAGGTTTTTGTTGAACTCTATGAACAAGAAAAAAGAAAAATGCTAGAAGTCTTCATAAATTTATTCTATTTAGGAAATCCAGGCAAAGCTTTTGCCTGGCAATATCTTTCAAGCAGCAATCCCTTAAAACAATATGAGATCTTTGTTTTCTGGGCACTTACATTGTGCTGCTCACAATGGGTTATTCCATTTTGAGCTGTTACGGAGTAATTTCTGTGGGATTAACTTCACTGGGTTTGTTGTTTTCTGGTTTTCTTTGGTTTACTTTTCTTATATTGGTCCACAAGCTGAAATGTTTGTCAATATAACTTGAGAGCCCATCATGATTAGGATATATAAGATAGAAAGAGATCTACTCCTAAATACCCCTAGACCTCTGTACCCAACCTCTACTTTGTCTTTTCTTCATCAGGGACCAGTGCCATGATTGTGTGAGGACAGAAACAAAAGAGAAAATACATGTTTGGAGGAAATAAACCAAATCTTAACTATACCCAGTTCTCTGTCTCTCATGCAGCCTTGGGAAGACAGACCTTTCCACATTGGGGATATTCAACTCTGTGGCCAGGCTGAGGAGGAAGGCGGAAATGAAAAAGCAAAGAAATGCAGCCCATCATGCCTGGGTTTTCCCTCATGCTCACATAAGTCTGTCTCCTCCTGAATCTGAGTCACCATCTCCTTTCAGTGGTTGTGTGCCAGATGGGGATCTCCCACACCCCCAGCATTGTTCATCATAGCAAGGGCAAGCATTTTTTACACTCATACCACCAATGGGTGAAGTGCTTTTTACATTCACAGTTGTCAGGGTAATAAATACAATAAGGAAATGAAGAAGTATATTTTAAACCAAGCTTACGGAACTAAGGAAGGGAGACCTCTATAACCTCCTAGGAACAGACACATGCTTGCAGACTCTGGTGCAACAAACACCATATAAGCATTTCCCATGACACTGGGAAACTTCAGCCATCAGTGGAGACTGAAACGCTGCAGTCCTTGGATAGCTTGGTCTGGGAAAGACAAATTCTATACGTCAGACTGGGAAAGGAATTCCAACAGTTTGTTTTTCCTCTCAGCTTAAGCCAAGGCTCCAATTCGGTCCAGATTTCTGAATTATTTTGGCTTAAATAAAGCCATGACATCTGGTAAAACAATTATTTAATAAAACTATGGTCTACTCTTCTACTAATTACAAAGATATTTCCTGAATCATGCAAAGCATGCAGGATAAAGCACAAAGAACTTTAAACGGCCTTTCCTTGTAAGTCATGATATAAGTTGGTTGCTTTATTCCTAGACTGTCACGTGAAGCCCTGCCTAAAGCAGCTCCACCTTACCTTGGCTCACAAGTTCTGTCCTCACCACCAGAAGACTTTGGAGCAACTCGCCAAATGCATTAACCCAGAGGAAACCTGCCACTGGGTAGCTGCTCTCTACTCAAGGGACATGCGTTTTGTGCATTACCAGGTACTGTCATTGGGTTTATTAAATTTCTGGGTCTGTAGTTAGAATTTTTCCTGCAGTCATCTTGGTTGTTTTGTTTTGTTTTCCATGGGGAAAATCAGTACATGCACAGTATAGTGTTCTGAATGTATGGCTGCTTCAAGTATCTCTTTGGGCTGAAAAAACTGTATTCTTGAGTCTATAGGAGATATGTGTATGGTTACCTGCTTGACCTGCGTGTCAGCAAGATCCAATCCCAAACTGCAGCAGAAGAACTCATCTTACAGTGAACTATGAGAAAATAAAAGAGACAGGAAATGATGACCTTTGAACATTTCCTTGTCAAATCACTGCTCTGCAGTAAAATTCCATTCAGCAGAATAAGTTTTTTTTTTTATTGTTCAACAATGATGAAAAAGGCACAGGTTAAACTTCAGCGAGCAGGGCACAGTTCTCCCTGGTCAACTTCAGTTTACCATATTCTTAGTTTTAAACAGTCAATATTTTCCCCATTTTCATTTCCAAATTTAAACTACAGAATGACGACCAACTGCTGTTTTTTTAATCCGGACAAGTATATTGTTTTGTTTTGAATCTCATATTTTGACTTGAGAGAACTACAAGTAATCACCGAAATAGCTGATAATCCTTTTGCTGTGTCTGCTTTCAAATATGTCACACTAACTACAGGAAAAAAAAAAAAAAAAGTAATATTATGAATACCAAGTGCCTATTTTTACACTCAGTGCTTATTCATGGTTATCTGTCTGCTGAAGAAGCAAGTCAGAGCATGCTGCAGTGTGGGAAATGGTGCTGATGGTCGTGGCTGCTACAGGTTCAGCGCATGTCCCCTGCATGCTGCTGCCCTTGCAGCCAGCTTCAGTCCTGACCCAGCTCTGTTCTTTCATCAGACACTGCGGGCTCTCTTCCAGTACAAGCCCCAGAATATTGACGAGCTCATGATCAATGCTGGGGACTTCATCTACGTCAACCCAACGCAGCAGTCCGAAGTCAGCGAAGGTTGGGTCATCGGGACCTCGCACCAGAGTGGGTGCAGGGGTTTTCTTCCTGAAAACTACACAGAGAGAGCCAATGAGTCAGACACGTGGGTTAAGCACAGGTTGGTTGTGATCCACTCCACAAGTGTTGGGGTTTCTGGGGTTTCATGGTGCAGGGGTTTTATGCAGCTGCTGTTCCTCCTTGCTGCTGGGAGAAAGCTGGAGGTGAGGTGAGCAGAGGTCACCTTGATATCTGGGTGGGAAAATGAAATTTCTTAACGAGAAGTGATAGGACACATGCACACGGAAACCTGGAGTCCAGTTGCTCAAAGGATAGCCTTCCTGTGCTCTTGAATAATGTGAAGCACAGAATCACAGAATGATTTGGATTGGAAAGGATCCTAAAGCCACCCAGCCCCAACCCTCTGCCATGGGCAGGGCTGCGCCCCATCAGATCAGGCTGCCCAGGGCCCTATCCAACCTGGCCCTTAGCACCTCCAGTGTTTCTTCTTTTGTCTCATTTCAGGAGGTAGCAAAACCAACTTGAAATTAAATGAATTAAACCATGGAAAGGTTACTCCAACACCTTGTGCTCACCCTTGCCTTGTCAATTCAACCTTTATCAGTAGGCATCTCACTGGTTTCCTGTGTGGCAAATGATTCTTCTAGATTAGATCTAATTTTTCTAAGCAAGAAGTATAGATTTCATCCATGCTGAGCCTTAGAGGCAGAGTGGTGACAATCAGGTATTATTTCCTGCTTGAAGCTCAAAATTCAGAATAGTTATATCCAATGCATGTCGTCAGTTCACAGAATCACAGAATTGCCAGGGTTGGAAGGGACCTCAAGGATCATGAATCTCCAACCCCCCTGCCACATGCAGGGACAGTTCATATAATTTACTCTTATTTTTACTGGACAGATTACAACTTGAACAAAGTGATAAAATGGATTGCATGTGTGTGAAATATATTGAATGGAATATGGAATCTTAGTTGTCATATGCCTATGGACAAAAGCCGGACTTAAAAATCCCTTCTGTTTTTGTGTGTGCTCATATGTTGTGTGTGCACTTTTGCTTTTTCTACAGGGAATATACTTTTGTGCCAGCTTCAAAATTTTTGACCCAATCCACAAATGAACCTAATGTTAAGCTGAATGGAGAAGTCCATAATCCTGTTATGTCAAGGAGTGTAACCGATGTTCTTTCACTTCAGGTAGTTGGGATTTTATTTCTTATCTTTGCCATGCAGTTGTGCATGATATGCTATTAAGTAAAAGCATATATTAAATTTAATACTATCTTCCTGATTCTCCTTAACATTTTCATGTTATGTTGTAGTGAATATATGTAGCGTATGCATACACTGCACGTACATTTACAATACCATATCCCACAGATATTTTGTAGTATATGTAATGTGGTATTACCCTTGCCGTCTTTTACAAAACTCACTTTTGCAGGAGCTATATGTCCTTCCACCAACTCACTGTGCTCTTTAACCCTTTATCTTTCTTGGATCCATGGCAGAGCCACTGCTTGCCCTTAAGAACATTTTTTGCAGATGTGCACATCTTCAGTCTAAGCATTTCCCCAGCCTATGAGCTCCTCCCAGGCAGAATATCTAGACCACAAAACCCTTAACTCTGATCTCATAGCAGTTGATTGGTGCCTTACAGCAGAAATGAAGCAGTAATTAGCAATATATATATACATAAATATATATCTCACACCACTTCTTAAAAATTCCCTTCTCTGTTATTGAAGATGCACATCATTAACCTTGGTGTTGCAACAATAATGCTGTGATGAATTGCTTTTTAAAAAGTTTTAAAGCTTTTGAGGTATTCTTCCTTATCTTTTCCTCTCTGTCTATATTCATTGTAAACTAACTCCTACATACTTAGAACATATTTGTAGCCTCATGCAAACTAAGGGAAAACAAGGGCTCAGATGAGACCTGGGCTCACTAATGACTAGGCCATACACTGTTGGAAAAATGTAAAATCTCTGTTTTCATTTGGAAAAAAAAATGAGATTGACGTTAGAAAAGAATATTATGACTTAAATCAGCTAGCTACTTTCCCTTTTTGTTTGTACCAACTACACAGTACATACTAATGTAACTCCTTCCCACAGTGGAATTAAAAGATTTATCAGTACTACCTTTCACTAGAACAAACACTGAATTTAAATCTAACCTGTAGTCCATGAAGATCAGAGATATTCTTCAATTGCTTTCAACAGAGATTTAGTCAAGCTTATTTTTGTCCTAAATATTCTAATCCATTTTATCAATTTAATTCTTTCCACCTCTGTGGTTGTTATTTATCTCTTGGGACAGCCCTGCTGGTCTTTGCTCTATTAGACAGCATCCAGAAATTCAGACTTTTCATGCAGGTTGTATATAATGTTGTAATGGAAAGTAATTTTTATATAGCTTTCTCAGAACACCAGTCTGCGAAGAGGTGTGTTGGTGATGCGCCATGGGGAAAGAGTTGATCAGGTCTTTGGGAAATCTTGGCTTCAACAGTGCTTAACTGCAGATGGTGAGTAAGATAATGGGAGATTCTGAGCAAACCTGAGCCAAAACTTCTTTACCCCAGTAACGGAGTACAATGGATACAGGCTTCTACCTGTAGCTGTAAATGCTGACACAGAAGAGTGAATAATGATGCACATCAGACACAACATTTCTTTGACCTGCACCTAACCATCATCATGTCATAGAATCATAGAAACCTTAGAATTGAAAGAGACCTTTAAAGCCGCCCATCTAGTCCAACTTCCCTGCAATGAACAGGGACATCTACAGCTAGACCATGTTGCTCAGAGCCTGGTCCAGCCTGGACCTTATGTCTTTTGTGTTTGTTTTGGATAAACACCACAGAGCAAACATTGCTCTGGTACGATTCATACATATCGCTGACAGAAGCACAAAACATAAAATCTCTCCTATTAGTTATTCAAATGACCTGGTTGGGGCTTATCAGACACGTCCACCTTTCAGTGTTTTTTCTCCTCCACTTCCTTCTTTTGCTCCTTTGGAGCTTGCAGAAGAGGTGTTACTTTGTTAGGACAGGTGATTTCCCAAGTCAGTGTTGCAAACTTAAAACGTGTTTTATTTGAGGTAATTAGTAGTCACTGGGATTTTTTAACAGGGCTCCAACCTGTTTTTATTTGCCAGCAGAAATATAATTCTGGTCTGAGAATTCAAAATGAATGGAGCCATTACAACGAAAGGCAGCCAGTGTGTTTTGTTGCTGCCTCCCTCACATCACAGCAAAATGTTCCACCTTGTTTTAGGAAAATACTACAGAGCAGACCTCAACTTTCCTTCCATCCTACCAAAACGGAAAGACAGCGTAAAGCATTTTGAGCATGATCCTCCTTTATCTTCCTGCGGCATTTTCCAGTCAAGACTTGTAGGTAAGATGGATAATATCCTACCACAACTGTATGGGTTTGGGAAGCAATCTTTCAACATCTGGCAAAGCTCACACTGGCCTAGTAGTAGAGAAACTTGCTAGCAGCATTGTTTGTGGTAACCATTCTGGACGGACAACTGCTGCAAGAACTTGTTAAACAGTAAGATAGAGAGAGAGGCTGGTTGTTCATCTTAGAGACCCAGTCTGCCAATTCCTGGACAAGACAGTTAAAAGAAGGAAACTGCAACACTACCTGTGCCCTGCTGCACGTGTACAAGGGAGTAATGTCTCATTCAATTGTCATCGAGGGAGGGGGCTGGCTGGAGGACACAGCTTCGTGGTCAGCAGACTGTGGTCAGCTTATCACAAATAAAACTGCTGGCTGGATGATATGGGTTAGTCTGACTCAGTTCGCTCACCAAACAAAGTTATTTCTGCACCCTGAACATGCACGTCTGATGTTGACAATAGAAGTCTGGTGCAAATGCTTATCTGCTGTTGGCAGATTTTGAGACATTCTTCTGTAATTACCTTTCCAACGCTTGGTCCCAGCTTTTTTTACTGAAACACTTTTGCAGTAATTTCTCACTTACAGTGATGAGTGAAACAGCACCTCACATTGCTGTTCCCACTAGGGGAAGCTCTGCTGGACCAGGAGGTGACAGTCAGCTACATATACTCATCGCCTGCCCTACGCTGCATACAGACAGCCCAACATGTACTACAAGGTAAGGCATAAAAAATGAAAATGTACTGTCAAACTGTCATCAAGTTTCTGAGGGTAGTCAGCAGGAGCAGTGAGGTGATCATCCCTCCGTATTTAGCACTGGTGTGGCCACATCTCAAATTCTGTGTTCAGATTTGGGCTCCTCACTACAAGAAAGACATCAAGGCCGTGGGGTGTGCCCAGAGAAGGGCAGTGGAGCTGTGGTGGGTCTGGAGCACAGGTCTGATGGGGAGCAGCTGAGGGAACTGGGGTTGTTCAGTCTGGAGAAGAGGAGGCACAGGGCAGACCTTGTTGCTCTCTACAACCACCTGAAAGAAGGTTGTGGAGAGATGGGAGTGGGCCTCTTCTCCCAGGTAACAGTGATAGTAAGAGAAGTCATGGTGATAGTGACCTCAAGTGAACCAGGGGAGGGAGAGGTTGGATATTAGGTACCATTTCTTCTCAGAAAGAGTGGTCAGGTGCTGGAATAGGCTGCCCAGGGAGTAGATGATCTTCGTGGTCTTTCAGACTTTAATGATTCTGTGTACAATTCTGTGGTTATTTATTGCAAGCCAAAGGAGTTTAGTTCCTTCATGCTTCAAACCTCTTTCCTTCCTCCTCTTCCATTCTCTCTTCTCACTGTTCCTCACCTCTCCCCTCTAGTAGATCTGTGAAGGGCTCACAGTTCATCATCATCCTTACATCTTCAGTAGAATGTGTGTGTTTCTTATGGGAAATGGTGCAACCCCGTAACCTCTCTTGAGAATAATAAACAAAAGAATGTATCTTTTTACAACAGAATTAAATTAAAATTCTTCTGCAGAATGATTTATTGCCCCACAGAGGGTCACTGTACAAAATGTTATATAAAAATGGGTAAAAAAAGACATTTCCTTTATAAAGTTTATTCAGATTGAAACATTGCTGAGGTCTTTTGCTCTCCTCTATACTTTGAAGGTATCACAAGAGAACTCCAGAAATAACAACAATAATAATAGCAATATAGCTATAACATAATATAATAAAAATGTATAATTTTTTGTGTGTCCTAACATTAGTCAGACAAGAATATGTTGACTTCATTTAAACACAACCCTCTTTTTTTCAACAATAAGCAGTTTATTTGGTTAATGAAAATATTACAGCAAACAAAACAGAATGTACTGCCCAAATGTAACAATTTGAGTATACCTTCTTCTTTTTAAGAAATACAGCTTGTCTTTGCAGGGCTTAAATTAGACCAAAAAGTCAAAATCAGAGTGGAACCAGGACTGTTTGAATGGACCAAGTGGGAAGCAAGCAGAGTAATTCCAAACTTTATGACTCTCACAGAACTGACAGAGGCTTCTTACAACGTAGATACAAGTTACAGGTAATTTCTTCCTGTCTAACTGTTAAAACCAGTTCTTCTTCCCCTGAGGTACCTCCTCCCTCTTTATATGTCATAAACCGTTAAGGGCATTGCAAACAATGGATGATGCTAATCAAATTCAAGACTGCATGGTCTATTCCCAAAGATATGCAGTCTTCTGTCTCATGGCAAGAGTCAGCTTTGTTGCTCTAACATGGAGACAATACGGGCATTTTTAGAAATGGGCACACACCTGAAGCTTGCATGCAGCATTAGCCTTGCTCTGGTGCTGCTTTCATATCCATTGGGTTGAGAGAGGTGTCCCCAACACGAGCCAGCTTTCCTTGTGATCTGGGGAGCGGGGAGGGGCAGCAGGACAGTTCATGCCAAACTCAGTTGAGGAGGGCGTTGTTATGTTTTGAGTTGCAGCAAGGAATTTTTTGGGGCCCCCAGAGCTGAGAGAGGGGACTGATGCTATTTCTGAGCACTTGCAAATCACAGAGGAGCAGGAAATGAATGAGCTCCAATTTACCTAGCTGCTTACTGTGCTCTCTGGGGCTGCTCCGTGTGTGCAGTGCACAGCCAGTTCCAGGAAATTGCTCAGCTAATAAAAGTAAGCCTGTCTGAGGTGTCTCTCTTGTGTAAGAAAGAGGGAAAGGAACTTCTCAGCTCATAATGTATTTCTTACAGCCGAGTGAGCACCTTCATTTTAAACTTTGTGAAAGAATAAAATCTTTCCTCTTCATGGGTCATAGGTCATTCTAAAGTTTTTCAACAGTTTTTTCAATATGAGATCATTTTCTTCAAATTTCCACACAGGACAGATGCAGGTGTAGAGCAGCAGGAAGTGGAGAGGAAAGCTTTGCAGCAGTGCCAACTGTAGCCTTGCAGCTCACTCAGGTCCAGCCAAAAGCAGAGAGGATAAGCTGTAACCCTGCACATTTGATGCCACTTTCTTGCTGTCATGTACAGGGTTCAAAATCCTCCGGTTGCAGAGGTAGTTTTACCATATTCACTCACTTCAAGGGGCAGCTTTCACCTGGGTCAAGTCCCAGACTGTTCCATCAGCAGAGTTAACTTAGCCAGAATTAGTATTAGCTATGATTAACAATTTAGCATGGGCCTGCCACACGGTTTTACCACTTATTTTCTACTTCTGTAGTTTGTGCTGCTGTAATTTACCTGAAATGTACCAAGGACTCACTGGTAAAAGTACACTTTGATATCAAACCTTACTACAATATATTAATCTAATCTCTCTTCTATCTATTCACTGAAAAAGGAGACTATCAAAACAGCAGGGCAGTTCTTTGTAGAAAGAAATAAACATTCTGGATTGTGTCACAGCACGTGGCTAATCATATAATCATACTTGCCAGCCATGGCTGCGAATTTCTCTAGCTCTCAGATACAGAGGATGATATGAAAAATAGGAAGTGAGTTTGAGGAGGCTGAATTCTGTTGCCAAGAATCCCTAATTTAAGCATCACCCAAGAAAAGCAAGGAGATTGTTGAGAGGCAGCAAATCACTGTTGTCCTGCTGACTATTTTGCTAGACCCACAGCACTGGGGAGGCTGGTAGGGCTCTCATCACTAAGAATTTGGCCTTCCCAGCTGCCTATCCTTGGCACCAGCAGCTACTGTGCATCAAGACATGGTAGGCTCTGCCATCTTTTCCCAAGTATGGACACAGATGGGTCAAGGAAGCTCTTGAGAAATTTTGGGAGGGGTCTTGGTTTAGACAATCTCCACTGTAAACTAAGGGTTTTATTAAAGCATGGTTTTCCCTGCTTCTGGTGCTTTATGAAATACAAGATGTAGGTATAAGTTTTAATGTGAATTGTTGAGGTATCGGTATGTCAGTCAAGTCAGTGGATAAACCCACATCCTTTTAACCAAGTGCCTCCTCTCATGTTCATTCATTCCTCTAGATTAAAACATATTTCTGATTATATTGTCAGGGGAAACATCCCACTGTCTTCTCTGGTCCCATCAGAAAGTTATGAGGAATATGTGAGCAGAAGCTCTGCAGTTATAAAAGAGATCGTCACTGCCTGCCCCAACAAAGGTAAAGGTTTCAGATCTTTGTGTATTCTGCAAGACACTTTCAGTATCAGGAATAGGCATGGGTTTGTCAACAGAAGCACATTTATCATTGATTATTTGTATTGCACAGAGTTCAGGATAGGCTTGTAGTTCTTGGCCTGGCCTGTACTAAGTCAAAATAAATACAATTTATAGAACAGAAAAGAAAAATCAAACTTAAACAGAAGGCAGTAAAAAATTATAAGAGTGTATACCTTGGTCATTCTACTTGTGCCTAGGGATGCAGATCAGCATAAGAAAATTCCATTTCTGGAAAGCTGTTCACTGAGCAAATACTTTTTCTCACTAGCTGGCTTGTCTGCAACACATCAGACTTCTTCTGACCAGCACAGTACACTCTGCCACATTAACAAAGACGTCTGCAAAGTCAAACAACTCCCTAACTACCTTCCTTCTCTTACTGTGGTGTTTCAGGTATCATCCTCATTGTGGGGCATGGCTCTTCCTTGGTATCTTTCACCCGACCTCTGACAGGACTCCCTGCCAAAGACAGCAGTGACTTTGCCCATGTGGTCCGAAAGGTAAGACTTTTTATTCAGCAGGCAGCTTTCTCTATGTGTTTCAGTACTTTCAGTATCAAGCTTTCCCAGGCAGTGAGACTTGTAACGACATGTCAATACCATTGACATTAGCTCTCTCAGCACAAAAGGATCTATCTTGCATAGTTTTAGCATAGAGCTAGTGGTCAAGAGAAGAATTTTGTCCTGTTAAATAACATATTAGGAGATTTTCATTCAACGCCAATGCAAGGTCAGTATCAGGTAGCAGCTACATGTGTGAGGTATGTGGAAACCTCTCCCTCTGTCATGAGCCTCCTAACTATAGAAGCAGGACTAAGAGCCTTCCTTCTCCTCATAGTGCTATGAGCATAAACTGCAGCTATATTCAGTAAGTGACTCTTTAAATTGTACATTTTCAGGTCACTGCAAGTTCACAGCTTCAGTGCTCAGCTACAGTGTGAAGCAGAGGCAGCTTTTCTTGCCAGCTTCACCAGTGAGGCCCTTGAGACTTTGTTGTAGAGGTTTTTTTGCTTGTTTTACTTGTGTATTATCAGCAGTGGCAGATTTTTTCACTCCAGTTTTCCTTATCATCTGCCTTGGTATTACTAAGAGGAGAATTCAGTCTTTAGATGTGTTTTTACTACCTACAGTTGATGCATAAGGAGTGAATACATCTTGATTTTCAAATCCAAGTGTGAGCTCAAGGTGATGGCACAAGCTCAGCTGTTGCACCACAAGCATCCAGCCTGTTTTCAGTTTGTTTCAAAAGTGGCAAAATGTTCCAGGCTCTGTCTTCAGAATGGTCTCAGAATCTGCTCTTCTGTTCTGCTGCAAAACCAAAGCAATGACCCTGCTAGTAACTGCTGCTTGTATCCTTCCTTCCTAGATCCCTTCTCTGGGCATGTGTTTCTGTGAAGAGCTCAAAGAGGAGAAGAAATGGCTGATGGTTAACCCTCCAGTGAAGACATTAACTCACGGAGCAAATGCAGCATTTAACTGGAGAAATAGTATCATGGAAAGTTAGAAGGCCAGCTTTGTCCTTGCAGCTGCCAAAAACAGTCTGAAGATAACTTATGGTACAGCACAGTCCAGTGATACATCTAGAAAAGTTAGAGTGGATGAGAGTTGTCCGTTGTCCTCTCTGAGTAGTCAAAGCACAGAAAGCAGTTTGGTGCCTGAACTTTGCTTTCTTCTCAGTAACTGAGGAAAAAGAACATAGGACCTGGTATACAAGAGAGCAAATTCTACTGCTAAAGGCACTCTAGTAGACATTATTACATCTTCCAAGACCAAAATACAACCAGTTCAGATGCAGTAAAAATTACTTGTTTCATGCATTTCTATATTTTCAGTCAGCCATAGAAATAGAGACTGAAAAAAGCAGTCTCCTACCCAGAGATATCAGCTCTACCTAAGGCCAGTTGGTTTCCTGTTGACTCCTCCAGTTCTGCAAGAGCACAGGAGGAGGGGAAATACCATTCAGACAACATGTTTACCTCTGCTACAAAATAGGTTCATCTTCTACCACAGCAATTCTCCCACTAATTGTTTCCACAGTGATCAGTGTTGCAAAGAAAAAAGGCTTTCCTTCAGAGAAAATTGAACCAATTGCTTTAGTGTTACTGGGACAAACAAAGATGCTTTAGTGATACGGTGACAAAACCTTGATTTGAGCAACTCTGTCTGCTGAACACTTCCTGAGATGGCACTGACAGGGCAACAGCCATGCTGTGTGCTGCTCTGTGCCAAATCATATAAATGGTGACACACTGCCAGATGGGTTGTTTGACTGGTCTCTGTAGCTCTTTGCTTGATTATTTGTTTGATTAAACATTTTATGCAGAAACAGGAACATGCCTTTACAGGTATGTTGAGCTTCTTTTCCAAATGATCCTCTCAGATAACTGCCTCTAGGAAAGCACAAGGTTTTCTTTCAAGGAAAGCAGGAAATTTGAGGTTTCACTTTCTCTCTTTACATGGCTAAAAAAAAAAAAAAAAAGGTCTCATCATCACTTTTCTTTTCCCTGTTCTTTCTTGATAGGTCTTTCTTGACATCTCTTTGCACTTTTGCCTATAGCTTGAGGGCATACAAGGGGAGCCCATCCAGCACACCACACAGGATGTGGGGCATCCACCAATCTCCCTTAACAATGGCATGGAGATCTCCTGTCTCAGTCTTGCACCTGAAATCATTCATTTTGGTTTCCCAGATCCGGCAAGGATGCTTGGGCTCCTGTTCTTTTAAATAGCTTTGGACACCGAAGGGTCAGGAGAGTCATGGGGTGAGGACCTGGCCCTGGGCATGTTATTCCCTGGTGCTTCCAGCTTCATTTCAGCTGAAGTACCAGCTCTCCTTCATTGCCCATGGGATCTTCCTGTCTGTGAATGCTGTTGCTTTTGGTGAGATTTATTCTGATTTCACCAAGTGATTGCAAGCTGTATCACAGGTGCCACTGGAGAATATGTGAGGCCAGAGCTGCCACTGCAGACTGAAGCCCAAATGTAAGAGGGTGGTGCCTGGGACTCTGACTGGGTGTGCATGATGGCATTGGTGTGGGCTTCTGAATTGAACTTTTTTCTAGGAATACAGCCTCCAGATGGAGAAATGGCTGTTTTAATGCATGGGAGCAGCTGTATTTTGCTACTGTTTCATACTACTATTGTCCCTCACCTCTGAGAAGTTCTCTTTTGAGCTCAAAGACAGCTTTACAGTCTGTGTCTCAGGCCTCAGCCCATCCGCAATCCCTCCTCCCTGTGTGTGAGAAGAAATGCAGGCAAATGGCAAGCAGGGCCTCTCTCCTCCAGCATGACACATGCTTGGGCATGGCATAAGGGGAGAAGTCTTGTGTTTCGTGACGCTTCCATCTGCACTGTTTGGAGCTAAAAAAAAAGCCCAGGTGAAGATAAGGAGGGGCAGGAGTGATGGCAGTGCTCTCAGTTCATGCGACAAGGGAAAAAGCTCACTGCTGAAATGGCACCTGTATCTTCCTTTAAAACAATAAAACACGAAACACCTCCTCTCTCTTCATCCAGCAGCATCAGATCCATTTTCTGTGTGGCTCCACCAGAGCGGTGATCTGCAGGTACAGTGTCTTCCTGTTTCTTTGAACAGCTCTCTTGTGCTTTTACCACTGTACACAACATAGTAATGAAATACTTTGCTTTTCATGCCTCTCCACCTGCAGAATGCTTCTAACAGACAGTTTATTGCTCTCTAACCCTGTTCACGTTACTAAGCAAGCCCTGTTTGGCAGGGCTTTCCTTACAGGGGGCATAGGGGAGGAATTCAACCAATTTACTCAATTGTATCATGCAGAGAGCCCACAGAGCACCAAGAATCCCATTTGCAAACCAAATATGCTTGGTAGGAAGGTCGTTAAGACATTCGCACCACGGAAAAAGTGTGTTGGTTTTTACTACATATGCACTCCAATAATTTCAGATTTGGTGAATGCAGTGAATTAAACCTCAGAGCATGTAGAAAGAGGGTTTAGGGACTTAAATATTTTTCTTGTGGTGTTTTCTAAACCTCATACTGCACCACTGAGCTGAAGAGGAGAAAAGTTTTGTTGCAAAGTTTTGTTTTAGCTTTTACAGACTTTATTTCAACCATCCAAATTAAATGAACAGGCAGCAGAAGTGGCAATTGTATCCGAGGCTCAATGAAAGGGCAAGGACAAGCTCTTCTACTCACAAGGTCCCCTTTTTGGGCTTTCCTGGAACCCCGTATGAGCATAGACTCAGCTCCAAAAAACATTTTGTAGAATCAGAGCTGCAATTCAATCTTTCTTCTACAACCTACAATCTAAGAATCTACAAGGAGTCTTAGTTGTAGAAACTGGTGCCTAGAAGAGAGACAGAATTCCTGATGGGATGTGTTCATCGTATGAAATAAATTGCTGAACACAGGTAAAGCTTTGATTTGATTTGTAGTAAGCAAAAGAAATGGAAAATCCCACGGTTTCTTGATTTTTTCATGCAGCTTCAAAATTAGATATTACCCTATTGTAATTTCCTTTAGTTGGATCTGTTTCATTACAAAGTTGTGTACTTTAACAGATAATTCTGGTAGCACATAGAAGATTTGAATGTTTTGCTTATATCTTAAAAAACTGAATATGTAAATTCTTTTGTTAAAGACGTACAGTGAAGTTAATCTCTGGTGACACCTTGTGGGAAAAGAAAACCTCAGCCTTACATGCCTATATAGGATCTTTAGGTGTGATTGAAGGATGGGGGAGGAGAGAAGCGACACTTACTGTTTTTTAACAAGAATGAGGAGCACTAGATTAGTCACTCCACCAATACTCTTTGAAAAGACAATAACAAAGAAATTCATCATTTAATCACGATTTTAAGCACACAACTTGAAGAAACACTTGAGTCCAGTTCTTCTGAAAAACAAAAGAGCAAATCTGTGGTGTCTGTCCTGATTTTTCTGAAGCCCTTTGCCAGCACTGATATTTGTTCAAAGCAAATGTGAAAATCTGTTGACTCAGAGCAGTAGTTATTTCTGTCCCCTTTGCACCATTTTAAGTCATCAAGCATTGATTAAAGCTGTCAGGTAGATTTTTGACTGTCTTGGAAGATTTATTACTGAAGTACTCTGGAGTGCAAGGATATTTTTTGAAAAGATTGCATGCAGCAGTTTTTGGTGAATCTGCCCTTGATCTTTTAGTGTTTTTTTTTTTTAATGGATGATTAAAAATTAAAATGTTCGTGCCTCTTTGGATTTGGGAACAGCATAAAAGTTTTGAACAAACAGAATATTGTTCTCTGGTGCATATGAAGGAGTTAGTGAATCATCAAATTTTACAGTCCAGCTTTTTGTGGAGATCTGATACCTCTCACAGAGGGTCTGTAGAGGCCAATTGACTCTAACATCTGGTTTAGGACTGTGTTTAGCGTCTATATCCTTCAGCAATATTCTGGTTTTTAATCATAACATCAAAGCAATTATTGTGTGAAGCTTGAGGAGCTGATAACTAGTCTTGGATTCACAGTTCTTATTGTTTCCTCCATGTCTTATGGAGGAAACTCTCAGTGGGTCTTGCAGCCTCACTCTTTCCCTGAGCACAGGACTTTGCTTGGGAAGCAAATTCCCAGTAGTCTGCTGTGTTCAAAAGTAGCTTCAGCATCTTCTGGCAGCATCAATTGTCCATTCACCTGTTCTCTTCCATTTCTGCAGTTCACGGAATCATAGAATCACAGAATGGTTTGGCTTAGGAGGGGCCTTTAAGATTGGAACAGCATAGGCTAGTAAACCCACTAATCCATCTGCAAGGCCATGTCTGCTGAAATAGATGTTTTAGATCTCTTTCAGATCCTGCCAATCTGCTTTTGATATTCCCACTCTTCTTACTTAAGCTTCTGTACTTCCCAAAAGGGAATCAACCATCAGTATTGTTGTCTGCATTCATTTGGTAGTAACTATTTAACACAAACCTTCAAATCTGTGACCCCAGTTAAGCAACAGGCCAGTACAGATGACAAATTGAGAAAGCATTTAAAAGCTGTGGTAAAGACCAGAACGCCCCAGTCTCTTTTATGAGAAGGCAACATAGGAGCACACTCTCAATATTGGCCTGGGAGCAAAGATAACTGGTAGGATCATGGGTGCTTATCTCAGAGGTCGGGCCCTATGGATGACTTATGAGTCTATCCTACACCATTTTGTACTACCATGAGAAACTCTCAGATTAAATAAATAACTTAGTGGCTATTTCTCCATGCTCTTTTCAGTTGGAGGGGAAAGATATTGTGGACTACTAACAGAAGGAGCTCATGAGAATTTTACTGTCCTGAGGCTGTTGAGTTTGGAAAACAAACCTCTCCTGTGCCAACATTTCCCCAAAATCTGGTGTAGTTCTTAGGAATGTCTTTTAGCACAAAGTCAGTGCTGAATACCTGTCTAGACGTAGCCTCTGCATACTCCCATGGAGAAAACTTGTGCAAAACTTCCAGCTGGCATCTTCCTGAGCTTCCTTTACTCCTGGTAAGGAAACTCAGGATGCAGCATCTCCTACCTCTCACAAAAAATAAAAATAGGAGCATGATGATAAAAAACATTCAACCCAACTCACACGAAAGTGCCTCCTTAATGGAACTACTTGTGTAATTAACCATTTGGAGATCAAGAGCCTAAATCTGAAGCACATTGCTGCTCATATTTCGCTGGAGGGGAAAAGCAAATAGAGATGCTGCTAACATACAAATATTTTCTAATCCACAGCAGGGATTTATGTTGCGAATTTGTTTATGTAAATTCACCAATACAATTTTGACAGAATACATTTAAAATATAATGACTTTACTTCTGTCTTTTGGAGCTCATTTTACCCTAACTTTTTTAGTTGCTAAAACATTGTTTCTCAAGGATCTGCTAGGTTTCTCTTGTTACCTGTGGGCACAAACACTGAATAAATAATACAGTACAATATAAAACATGAAATATAACCTATTAGCAGTACCAGCTCATTAAAAGTACCAACTTATTCAAAAGAAGCTTTCTGAAGCATCAGTCTTTTTGAAAAAAAAATAACAAGCTAGATGTATTTAAGAAATGGGGTTTTATGAATGCACAGAACTTGTGTCAGAAGTTGTTAATTTACACTGTGGTGTTCAATATCATCTATTACATCACTGTACTTGAGGGAGGTTCAGAAACTGTACAGCACTTGAGAGTAACTGTGCTATTTTAAAAGCCTCTGAAGAGTCATTTGTGTAAATGCCTCTGCCAGTGAAAATCTCTGATTTTGTAGTTTGGCAAATGCATCATAAACAATTGCCCTCCTTCAGGAATGGAGTCATACCATGTATTCTGAATGGAAGAATAAGGAATATACTTACAAATAAAATTGCAGATTCTCTAGTTATCTGTTCTTCTGCAGGGCTAAAAGGCAAAACACCATCTTCTTTGCTGTAGTTTCACTCTTCACCTGCCCACATGGCTTAGTGGTGATTTGCACAGAGATCTTTGTGTCCATGCCACACATGGATAAACGCTCTCAGAACAATGCTGACATTTTTTCACTCTAGTTAATAATAGCATCAGTTAGCTCAGGAACAGCTTGGTAATAATGTGGCTACAACTTATGGACCTTTAGCTGTTACCTGCAAAGCATTCTAGTGTTCTTGGTGAATGTAAGAGTTAACACAGCAATGCGTGCACTGCCTTTCTGTAGTCATGTCCTGTTAAGTCTCTTAGGAAATCTCTTTGCTGAGCCTACAGGCTGAATAGGGAAGGCTACCAAGGACCATTTCAAGAGAACATCACCTTTTGGGGCGTGTATGTGGGTAAATTGCTGCAGTCTTTTAATAATTGAAAGGGAGGATCATAAAAAAAGAGCAAGAAATCTTTTTCAAACACATATAGTAATAGAACAAGGGATAATGGTTTAAAACCAAAAGAGAGTAGATTAAGATTAGACATAAGGAAGAAATTCCTTATGAGGTACAGGCACAGGCTGCCCTGAGAAACTGTGGATGTCCTATCACTGGCATTGCTCAAGGTCAGGTTGGATGAGCTCTTGGCAGTCTGCTCTGGTGGAAGATGTCCCTGCCCATGGCAGGAGGTTGGAACTAGATGGTCCTTAAGGTCTCTTCCAATTAAACCATTTTTTTTTGTTTTGTTTTGTTTCCCCAGTGAAGGTAAAATAGGCATCTCTCTGAAGGAATTTAAAATATTTGCGCTTTCAGGAAGTTAGGTGTGCTCCAGACTTTCTTGGTGTGAGATGAACTTGAGAACTCCAGGTGCCTTCTTTAGGTGCAATGAACTCTCTTGGTGAGCTTCCTTCTTCACTGTGGAAAGAATCCTATCTCTGGGGAAGATACAGCTCTGCAAGTGAAATATAACCGTGTTTTCTGATTCTTATGCTCAGCCTATTATTCAGGTCTCAAACATGGCTACTGTTGTCTTTCTTCATTGCTGAAAAGTGAAGAGGCAGAAGGATGAGAGGGACTAACACACCTCAGCACAACAACTTTTGGTCAGGTGTTTCTCTCCAAAATAGGGATGAAGGAATCGTTATTAATGAGTTTACAAATTATCCTTACAGTATTTTTGAAAGTTACAGTGCAATGAAATGCCTTCTTCTACAAAAGCATTGGTTTCCCAAAGGAGTAAACCATCTTCTCAGGAGCCCTTTCTAACCCATAGAGGCTTCCAGACGTTCTTAGCTGTATTCTAGACAGTTTGCACTTTTCGCAGCTTTGCCACTGGAGGTCACTAATGTACTAATAAAGAGTACAGCACTGGGTGCTGAAGGGGAAAAGGTAATTTCTTAAATCCTTCAAGAATTAACTCTTCTTGAACTGAAGATTACTTTTAAATGGAGTTGAACTGAGAAATACGTTATGTTGATGTTTCTCAAATTTACAGTAAAATATAGTGAGTAAACAGCTGGTAAACTAATGATTTATAAGTTTTTTATTAAAAATAAAAAATTACTAAGCCAAGTATGGTTTGATCAAGCTCTTGTAATAACACAGCAGCTCTCTTCACCAAAGAAAGCCAAAAGAGGAAAAGACAATCACCTCTAAAAATGCTTACTGAAGTCACAATGATGTGAGAAGAAACTGCCAAAAAAATAAAAAAGACATGTAAGGCTTTGGGGAAAAGTTTGCATGGGAAATTTCTCACTATGACATTTCTGATAGGAGAAACATTTCAGGAAGAAGTAATAAACTCTATTTATTTCGTGTGACTCACCTCAATACTCCCATTTTCTCTTAATCCATATTTATCACTAGCTTAAACTTCTTGGCATATCATTGCTGGAGTTGTTGAGTTGTAGAGAAAAGGAACTTGTTAAAAGTTTTATTTTCCGACAAACTAAAATTTATGAATAAAAAAAATTCAAGTCCTGTTTCAGCAATGCCAGCTCAACATCTCTTACCCTAATCAGGCCCAAATCAGTTACCTTACTTCGAAAGCAAACTGCTGCAGGGCAGCAACACTCTGCCTCAACTCCAAGTCCATCAACATTCATGCCAGTATTCTTAGAAGTATAAGAAAGTCACTTAAACAGATGCATCTCTTAATGATTAAGGTTTCGTTTATATATTATCAGGAAAACAATGTTTCAGAGCAGCTTTTTTTTTTTTTCCACCTGAAGAAGTGGAAAATATATGTCTGTAGCAAATTCTGCTTTCACATTATTTTGTGCAGCTCTACCTTGCTCTTTGCTTTTAACTTACTATTTATAGAATGCCATTTGATTCAATTCTGGTAGCTTCTGAAGGCCTTCTTCAGCTGAAATCTCCTGGTAGCTCTCTTCTGATTGACAGGTTCCTTCTCATTAGGGATTGATGGTTGGGGTTTTTTGTTGTTTTGGATTTTTTTTTTTCTTTTTTTTGTGGAGGTGGATTTTTTTGTTTGTTTGTTTGTTTTGTTTGTTTGGGTGCTGTGGGAAGGCAGAAACTTTCCTCCAGTCAGTCTGGGACTGTGCTCACCAACACTTGTGAGCTGCTGGGCCTGACCTCTGCTACCAAAAGAGAAAGTACATATCCTTGGCATATCAGTAGTGTCAGTCTAGACCTGGATTGGGCAGGGGGATGTTGTATCTTGGAGAGGCTCTGTGTAGTGATTTAGATTTTGCGTGATTGCATAAAAGACCTGTAGGAGGTATGGAGACTGTGTATCAGTAAGGAGGGCAAATGAGGTATCAGCAGGGTCTCTGTAGAAGCGGTATCAGCAGGGTCTCTGTAGAAGCAAAAGCCTGACTTTTGAGGTTGAGGGGATGGCTAGGGGCTACACTGGATGGAGTGTTGGAAGGATTCTTGCCTGGGGAGGGAGTTTGTTAAAGTTCATAACTTCTGGCAGTAGGAGAAATGTTCCACCATTCTTGCTCAGACCTGGATGTAGAGGGTCGGTATTGAGGCCCAATAGCCATGGGAGGGGAACAGAGGATGTAAAGGGAGGCTTCCAAGCTAACTGGCCCCATATGAAGCATCAACACTAAAAAGAAGCAGAAAGTGTTAGCAGCTGAAGGTCTATTCTAGTAGGGGATAGAGACACCTGTCTGTGTACCAGATATGCTGTCGTGGGAAGTTTGCTGCTTGACAAGTGACCAGACTGTGGGTATTGTAGAAGTATGGCCAAAATTCATCCTGTCCAATGACCATTACTTCCTTGTTTGCTCATTGGTATGAATATCAATTACACTACCGAGGGAGACCTGGAGCAAAATAAGAGTAACTACAGGATTCTGGTAAAGGACATGCGAACCCACAGGATATCTCCCTCATCCTCAATCGGAAGAGGCCAAGTAGGAGAGGATGCAATCCTGGGGATTAACAGCTGATAATATGGCTGTTGCTAAAGGTAGTACTTCAATTTTGATCACTGTGGGTCAGTCTTGAAGGGAAAAGGAAATACAGAAGACATTTAACAAAGTGGAATAACACATCTCTGCCAACAGGTTTGCAAATTGGGTAAGGAGAGATGTAAGCTTGGTATCTTGGAGAACAGTGATAACAGCCTACAGTAAGTAAATAATATGGCCCTATACTTGATTGTCCAGTGATAGTAGATACACACAGAGCTGGAGTTCTTGAGTTCACTTCCAACATAAAAGATTCTAAGACCATATTCGAGCATGTTAACTAACTCCCAAGATGGATATGACGTTCTGAAGTTTTGGGCAATACTGATGTATTCATCAGGTTTGAAAACCATCTATCTTCCTGTGAAGAAATGAACACAGATTACCAAAAGCAACCTAATTACTACAGGCACAAGTGGTCCAGTCAGTTATTGGATGCATATATGTTCTGCCTTAGAAATATCATGCCAAGTGTTTCAAAACTTTGATTCCATGAATGTACGAGGACTCAACTTTATAGATCAAGAATTATCCCATACTGAATTCAAAAACTGCCTGACGCTATGGAATGAAGTGGTCCTGAGATGGCACACTCTAGGATTGTGAAAGTTTTGGAGAGGTACATTCCAGACAGAACAGTGACAGAAATGTTTATTCTGTTAAAATATGTTTATATATATGTCCCTATATGTTAAAATAACAAAGATACAAATAAAAATACTGTAGGTTTACCTTAACTAATGATTTACTCTGCAATTTCCTTTTCTACTTATATTTGTCTTTAGTTGTATCCAATTACTCTGCTTCCTCTGATTCCTCCTCATCTTCTAAACTAGCAGTTCCTGTGGAGGTAAAGTTTAAAAAAAATAAACAGAAAACTGAAATGAATTTTGTAACAAAATACTGGAAAGCAATTCTAGTAGTTTAAAACATAATTCCAGAATCATGCTGTCTACCCCAGCCCTCCTTCCTACTGCCTTTTGCTGCCAATTATTGAACTTAACTGACATAAATTGTTTCTCAGCTGTCAGACAGACTCTGTACACACTGACCGCCAGCTAGTCCATATGTAACTCAGGAATAGCTAAAGAACATGTCCTATTTAGAGGAGTTTCATAGAAAGCTGCCCTTAAAAAAATACTACTACTACTAATAAAAAAAACAGTGAGGATACCAGATCTACTTTACTGTAGTAGGCCAGAAAATCTGTTGGAATCAACTTCAATAAAAAATTATTTGAGTCTAGCAGACTTTGAGACAACTCAAGCTCAATGAACTCTTGTCAATTCCAAAGCAGAGCTACACAGGAAGCCTGCTTTGATTTCTGCTGGATCAACTGAAGGATCCTGTAAGATGTCAGTTTTATACACCTGATCATTTCATTGGCTAGTCTGTGCTGAAGCAAGAGATTACACTGAGAGGTGATAAGTGAAAAATGAGAGCACATAAATTAACAGAATTCCAAGACCTGCCCTTAATGTTTATGTTATACCTCTGTGCAATTTTCAAGGTTCTTTTACAGTCTTTCTGAGCACTAAGATAGTGCTTTGCTTTGATTTATTATAAAATGTGTTGACAACAGATGGAGAAATTTATTTAATGTTTTCCTACATCAGAATTTTGTAAATGTTAACATTTAACAAATGCAAAAAACACAGTTGAATGGAGGCTTATAAGTTATGTATGGGTAAACACAGATGCTTCCTTTTATGTTGTCTTTTTGTAATTTTCTATAAAAACAGGATTCCGAACTGCCTGGAGGAAAACCTGAGCATCCAAATTTCAAAGCTCTTTGCCTTTTAAGAACAATCAATGAGATACTAGCCTTTGTGTCTCCAAATCATAATGTGTAACAATACCTAAGACTTGTTTCTTATTTAACTTGAGAGGACAAGAACATACAGTTCTATTCATGATAGAAAAATTGTGTGCTCAAAAATACTTGAATTCCCCAGTCTACTCTCTCATGGTTGTACAAAAGGAAGCTTGCAAATGTGATCACTTTTAAACTCAGCTCTTCAAGCACTGTCAGCTCTATATTGCACAGGTAATGCTGCACTGCAGTATCACTGATTTGTACTGTTAAATACATGAATTTGACTACTCAAACCAGTTTACAGCTTTAGAGGAGCTATCCTGTGACAAAAGGTAGAGTTCCCATGTTTTCTTTAGCCTGATAATGGGCCTCCCAGTAAAAGCCAATTGACATGCATCATTTTCAAACCTGATTGAACATAGAAGAACAAGCACATCTCCATATTCCTCACCTGTGTACTCTTCTCCTTCTTCATTTTCTTCTTCCCTTATTTCCTCATCTTCTTCTTCTGCATCCTTTGTTGGGCTAAAAACTTCACTAGATACTTTATGAAGAGAAGGCATATCATCCCTGTGTTCAGCAGATTCATCAATGACTGAAATATGAGAAATTAGGAATTTTGAGGAAAATTTATTTTTACAAATTTGCACTCATTGTTTTCATGTCACAACTAATAACTGACTGAACTCTTCAGACTTTACTCACGTGAGAAAACCCATACATATTTTTGCAACAATTTATAATCAAGTTTGTATAAGAGGTGATGACATAGACTAAAATGATTCACAGGCTTCCCAAGATAGTTGTATCTTATGCTATGTGAGATAGAACAGATGTGTATATGTACTGTCACATTTACAAACAGGCCTGGAAATCCTCAATATTAAGTGTAGGGTAAAAAATGTGAGAAAAAAAATCCCTCTCACAGTAATAATATGAAATACATGGTTTCACAGGATAGTCAAAAATAGGGTTTCTAGATGTCCAACAGAACAAACCTGCATTTGTTTGCATTTTGTCTTTTTCATCTGCTGCTGTTTCTTCCACTGCTTCATCTGCTGCTGCTGTCTCTGCTGCTGCTGCTGCTGGGGGGCCTTCGCTGGGAGAAGGTGCTTTTTCCATTTTGGGCACCCAGTGTATTAATTTAGTGATTTGTGTTGCTTTCCACTTTGGTGCAGCAGGTAAAGAGGGCTCCTCCTCTTCTTCTTCCTCCCCTTTATCCTAAAAGACAATTTTCAACATCCAGGGTCTCTTCTTATAAGTATTAAAGGAGTAGCTAAGATGATTTTGTGCATTAAAAGCTCTTTACCTGGGCTCAAATGGCATCATGACAGCCTTTTAAAGCACTGACAAGAAGAGGAAATTCAACAGCAAACCTTGCAAACCTTGTTGAAGCTGGCTGACCAATATTGCTGATCTATGCGTGCCAGTTTTCTTTCTTAAAGATAAAATTTTGTCTCTCCCTCGAACAGAATAGCTGAGAGGGACGTATTCAAGCATCGTTTCTCTCAAAGGAATATTGTTCTGTTTTTTAAGATAATAGCCAAATATCATTGATAAAAAATTACAGATCCAGTGTAGAGAAACAGAAAAATAAAAAAAGTAAATTTTGGAAAAGGTAAAATGAATACAGTAGAAGAAAGCTGAAACTTAGTGAAATTATATCATGAAACAAATATTGTATTAGAGAATTTTTAAAGAGCATGTAATGGGAATTAATGTGTTGGACATCAGAGGTATAGAGCTCAGGTATAATGTGGAATATTTTCTTGAAATAAAAATATTAAGATACATTTCCTATTGTGATAGCTATTTTGTATCATATTAATCAGAAAGACTTAGTAAAGTTCATGCATGAAGGCGAATAAAGAACGAGCCTTCATCCCAGCTGCTTCTTCAATTAGTAGCTATGAAAATCAAGCTTCTTACAGGACCAGGAAAAACATGTTTCCAAAACAAGAACCTTTTGCAAATTATCTTTTGCAGATGTAGCATCAAGCAATTCAGAAATACAATAATTAATATTTTCTTTGTTTTCTGATGTTGAGAACAAAGTGGAACATCAGTTAAATTTACAGACAAATATCTATGTTCTTGTGTAGTTTATAATCACATAAACCTAAAATATTTTGGGCAAGTCCTTATTCTTCTGAAGTTTAAGAAGAAAGTATTCCTGTCTACAAGCAGGGCAAAAATCACACCATATAGTTGTCTAAACTTACAGTAGAGAAGATAAATTTAAAAAGCAGAATGAAACCTTACTTAGTACTGAAGAAACCACAAGTATGCACCCTTTTTTGACTGTTTAGATCTAGGATACCCTATTTGTACTGATGTTAAAGTATTTTATATGACAATCAACAGTAATTTACTGAATTATTTGATACACAGTACACCATTCAATATTTCTTTTACCTCCTCTGACCGTATGTATTCACCATGCTGTTCACATCCAATGTCAAAGATATATTTGCCACGACCTACAGGCTGCACAAAGAGATGGAAAGAAGTCAGTAGAACTATCATTAAGATAGTTAGGAAATTCTACACATATAAATGTAAAATGTGCTTTACTACAAAATTCATACATTAGTCAATAACAATACTGTACAAGAGAGACATGGACATGCAGGTGTAAGTCCAAAAGAGGGCCACAAAGATGAACAAGGGACTGAAGCACTTTTCCTGTGAGCAGTGGCTGAGAGAGCTGGGACTGTTCAGCCTGTGCAAGAGGAAGCTCAGGGGGAATCCCATCAGTGTCTATAACTATCTGAAGGGAGGATGCAAAGAGGATGGAGTGAGGCTCTTTTCAGTGGTGCATAGTCAAGAGTCAATGTGTACAAAATAGAACACCAGGAAGCACTTCTGTGCTGTGAAGGTAATGAAGCATTTACAAAGGTTGCCAGAAAGGCTGTAAAATCTCCCTCCTTGGAGATCTTCAAAATGTGCCTGGACACAGTACTGGGCAACCTACTCTGGGTGTCCCAGTTTGATCAGGGGTTTGGAGTAGATGACCTCTATGGGTATCTTCCAACCTTAACCATTCTGTAATACTTTTGAAAGCAAAGTTACAGACACTTGGCTTTTTGCCTTGCAGATCAATTCAGTTTCATTTACAGTACAAGAAATACTACACAAGAACAGGATTTAGCTTGTCATTTTAAATGCAAATAGATCACATTAAGAAAGTTTTATGCTAACTGTTCAAATTAATTGAGCGTTTTCTAGCACACTTACAATTCCATTCAAAAACTTGCCCCTATATCTGTGATTTAGGTGGATAAGCTCTGCTTCTCCTTCCTGGATTCCATTTACCCAACCACCAACATACATAGATTCAGTCTCTTTATAGGTGTATGTACCTTGTCCATGCCTAGGGAGAAAAAAAATTATCTTATGGAATATGAAGAACATAGGTTGTTGTTATACTTAAGGTATTAAAACTGTATTTTTTAAGTGGCTGAAATGGCTGAAGTTGGGTTAAATTGCAAATGCCATCCAGTAGCACTTGATTTGCTGCAGTCAGCCACATTTTGAAATAGCCATCGTATTGTGATGCTACAGAGAATGACTTCAAACATCACCATAAGAATGAAACAAACCTATTGTCGTTAAACCATTCTCCAGCATAGGTGTCTCCATTTGCGTACGTATATTCTCCGTAGCCATGTCTTTGATCATCTACCCAGCTTCCTTTAATGAGAACATATCAATAACTTAGTGAGATGTGGTATATTTAATTGTGTGATATAGTGGTCAGTTTGTAAAACATCATTCATTAATTTAGCTGAGGGGAGAATACACCTCATTAGAGAAGGAAAAGAAAACTACAACACCAATATGATTGACTTCCAAAACAAAGAAATCCTGCTCTCTCCCACTGAACACAAAAAATCTCAAGTGAATGGGAAACGTTTGTCAATTAAACTCTAAGCATATCTGATTTGCCTATCAGTGTTTAAGTATGTCAGTGTTAATATCAAAACAGATTATATCAATGAAGTACTGATACTCTGGCAAAGAAAAGGATGATTTATTATACATCTGAAAAATGGATGAGAACTCTAACAGCCATCATTAGATGCAACAGGGTAGATAGCAACACCATATGCAAGACTATCCAATCACTTTCCATCTTCTGATCTGGGTATAAGTGTATGAATGAATTCTATGTTAAAGACAAAGAAAGTTCTAATGTTCTCACTTGAGATGGTTTTCTTCCTCTATTCAGATACTATCTTCTTTGCTCTTTGTTACCAAGGAAAGGCTACCCCATACGCAGAATTTCCAAGTTCTGTTATCTGTCTTTGCAAGTTCCCTGCTCATTCACCTCCACTGCCTTCATTTTTTTAATTTATTTTTTTGCCTCAGTTGTTACTTCTTAAGCAACAGTTATAAAATCAATACAAAGAAGACGATATGAAAACAGAGGACCAGAGTATTTGTCATGTCAACTATACTAGTCCTGGTTTAAGCAATATTCTGTTATGTACTGTTTCCTTTTAATTACCATCTCTAGGTTTCATCTGACATGCTATCACAAACAGGAGTTCCTCATTTCTCTCTCTAGAACAATTTTGAGATCACTTTGAAAAAGACAGTTTTATAGGTAACTATACTCAAAGGTAGGCATAATCTTTCTCCCTAGTTCCCTTCCACCTCATTCTGGGCCCCTCTCACTCTTTTCTCGATCAAACCCTTCTTTATTCTAAGGCCTTGCTCTTTTTTTTTTCCCTCTGTCTGTCCCTCTCCTCACATATTTTTTCAGCTACCTGCATGTGACACCTCCACTTAAAATCAAAATGAGTTCTTGTTTAGTTTAGCTAATTTGCTAAAACTGTCCTATGAATGCTAGATTTTGTGCCTTAATTACTATTCTATTCAAACTTTAAAAAAAAACCAAAACATCACAGACGGATACTATCCAATAAGCAATAACTGGGCTGCTCTTTTTGCTCTGTGCTTCTAGCTCTCACAGTGTGAAGGTTCCTTCTTGCCTTCTTTAAGGGACAAAGACTGTTCCTTGAAGACTAACTGATATTCGGAGAGTGCTAGGTATTCTTCTGGAAGAAGGGAAATAGAGTGGGAGACAGACTCTTTAGTAGGGTCTGTTGTGACAGGATGAGGGTAAATTGTTTCAAACTACAAAATGAGAGATTTAGACTGTATATAAGGAAGACATTTTTTACAGTGAGGGTGATAAGGCACTGGAACAGTCTGCTTAGAGATGCCTCATCCCTGGATACAAGTGTTAGGCTGGATAGTGCTCTGAGCAACCTAATGTAGCTGTAGGTGTCCCTTTTCATTGCAGGGGACAACATGACCTTTAAGGCACCCTTCCATCTCAAATAATTATATGATTCTATACTGAACACAGCAATTCTAATCTATCAAGATTGTACCAGATTAGATACAATGCTTGGCATTTCTCAACACTTGTAATACCTCACTTGAAATAAGGACACGTCTAGAACAAATTGCTACTAAATACTACACTTCTCACAATATTCCAAGTAAATCCCCTAAATAAATAAAGTAAATAAATAAAACTGCTCTCAGAGCTCATAGTAAAAAAGGAATAACAGGAAAATGTTTTATAGCAAATTCATCTTTTTAAAATAATCTCCACTTTGCTATCTTCTTGCATTCCAGGAATTGAAGAAATGCATCTTTTCAATTACAGAAATCTTTGCAACTGTGTTCAGTATTTACCTTCATATTTTGATCCATCTGGATAATAAAAAGTACCATGGCCATGCTTTTTATTTTGAAGATATTCTCCAATGTAGAAAGCACCAGTTTTAAATCTGTAGGTCCCCTGAAAGATATTTGGTATAGATAAAAGACTTGTCAGTTCTCACTATTTCAGTACAGTGCTGAGACTCTCAGAATCGCAGAAACACAAGCACACAGCCACTGTCTGATCACTGTCTCACCTGCCCATTTCTGAGACTGTGCTCATATTCACCTTCATACGTATCACCATTGGGCAGCTCTGCTTTCCCACGTCCATGCCGTTCACCTTCAGAATTGCGCTCACCATCATACTCCTAATCGAATGCAATGAGAAAAATTGTTTAAGAGCGATAGACCTGCTTGAATCCAACCTAATTAGAGGAAGCCACGTTTGCTCAGAGGTGCTCCAGCTTTGCTCCAAGCAGAGCATGCAGGAGGGCCTGGCCAGCATGTGCTGCTTCTGCAGAGGCTCTCCCCTCAGATTCCAGCACACTGAACCCTTCCTCCCTTCTTGACTCACTGGTTGGAAAAGCGGATAGGTCCCAGCCAAAATAGCTCAGCCCCCCCCTCTGCATCTACCATGCCCACCGATGTAGCACCTTGTGATCTCCCCATGGGGCCTACAGTATCAAAGCTCCCATAAGCAGTAACTTCTCTTTTCCCTTCCCCGCCCTGCCCCGAGGACCCGCTCCCCGCCGAACCCCCAGGTAAGCCTCGGCCTCCTCCTCGGCCTCCTCTTCGCTCAGGTCCGACATGCTGCTGCCACCGCGTCGCAGCCGTCGCGATGGCAACCGGGCTCGCGCCTTGCCTTACCGTTATGGCCGGCGGGGGCGCGCCTGCTGTCCCGGGTGCTGAGGGCACGGCCTCGCTCCGCAGTAATGCTAGCTGTATGGAAGAGACTTATTCAGCATTTTCATAAAATCAGAAAATCAGAGAATCAGAAGATCAGAGAATAACAGAATCAAAAGATGGTTTGGGTCGGAAGGGACCTCACAGCCCACCCACCCCAACCCCTGCCGTGGGCAGGGCTGCCCCCCAGCAGCTCAGGCTGCCCAGGGCCCCATCCAACCTGGCCTTTGGTGCCTCCAGGGATGGGGCACCACAGCTTCTCTGGGCAGCTGTGCCAGCGCCTCACCGCCCTCTCAGTGAAAGATCTCCCCCGGCATCTAATCTAAATCTCTCCGTCTAAGTGTACCAGTCTACCAGTGTAAAAAGTCACTCCCTCTTCTGCTTAAATGTTCCGTCCAAGTACTGGAACACTGCAATGAAGTCTCCCTGGAGCTCTCGCTTCTCCAGGCTGCTCAAGCCCAGTTCCTTCAGCCTGTCTCTACAGGAGAGGTGCTCCAGCCCTCTGATCATCTTTGTGCCCTCCTCCAACAGCTCCACATTCTTCTTGTGCTGGGGTTCCCAGGCCTGGACACAGTACTCCAGATGGGGACTGATGAGGGCAGAGCAGAGGAAGACAATCCCCTCCTTCTCCCTGCTGGCCACCCCCCTTGTGATGCAGCCCAGTTTACCACTGGATGTCCAGGCTGCAAGAACATGCTTCTGGCTCATGTTATGTTTTTCATCCACCCTAAGTCTCTTTCAGCAGGGTTGATCTCAAGGAATTATTGTCCCAGTGTGTACACACATCTTGCATTGCCCTGACCCAGCTGCAACACTTTGCACTTGGCCTTGTTGGACCTCATTAGGTTCACATGGGACCACCTTTTGAGTGTATCAAGGTCCCTCTGGACGGGACCCCTTCCTTCTATTGTATCAAATGCACCACTCAGCTTGGTGTTGTCCACAAACTTGCTGAGGGTACACTCAATCCCACTGTCTACGTCACTGATAACGATATTAAAGAATACTGGTCCCAGAATGTACACCTGGGTGACACTACTCATTACCAACTCCACTTGGACATTTCACTATGTTTCATACATGAGCTGCAGTATGCTAGATCAATCATTCTCATAAATTATTTTATTTACCTCAACGCAGAGCAATCCTTTGTTATTCTTCAGGTAAATACTCTAGAAACCTTCCCTGGCTAAGGAAGTTACTAGTCATTAAAGAAGTTACTGGTCACTAAGGGAGCTACTGGTCACTTCGCCATAGCTCATGCTTGCAGATGTTGTGGGCAGGTTGCCTTGCTAAAAGCAAGGAGTGCTTTGCTTCTCTTTGGCAGCACTTATGCCTGCTTCAAAGTGCTTACAGGCAAGGACTAGGCGCCTGCCGGTGACACAGAATGCTGCTTGAGTAGGGAGTGGACCAAAGGGTCTCCAAAGCTCCCATCTCACCACAGTCTCCATGTGATGGTGTGGGGCAGCATATTACCTTGCTATTACATTGTGTCGTAACTTAATGGCTGAGGTTTCACAAGAGGAGTCGTGTGAGGTTATGCAGGGTGAAAAGCAGCAAACTGAGTGCTGGGCAGGGGTGGTGAGGTGCCTGGGGGAGGCAGCAGAAGGAGGGGTAACTGGTTGGAAAGTGTGGCGGAACCTTGTTATCTAGGTCAAAGTTCTTCCACCCAAACCAGGAGAAAAACAGGATCTCTGTACAAAGATAAGCCATGTGTACTGGTCATTTTGCTGTTCTCATAAGTAGAAATCGAAAGAGCCAGTATTGAGTTGTCACTTTTTAGCATGTGTCTCTTTGTTTGTCATTTTTGTAAAGATGAAAAAGGAAGAGAGCTATTGTTAAATACATCCTGTTCTTAGCTAATAGGGCTCCTCAGTTAGCACTCAGTCATTACTTTGAGAGTGCTCTCTGTCTGAAATATTTAAGAATGCTGAAATTACATTTTGTTAGCTGGCAGAGCATTACGCAGCTATACATTTAGTAACACAAAACTATGTGGTTATTTCTCTTTCATGCAGAGTGCCAGCATTTGACAAGGGAAGTCTGATTTGCATAATGACTGCCCTGTTAATAAGTAGCTGCAGAGTATGAAAACTACTGCTACAACTGCTTACGTCCTGCAGAATTTGATCTGAGTACACTTCTTCAGAGCATCAGCATTTCCTCTTTTATCACTCTTGATGATGCTTACCTCTCTTCTTTCAACTAAGGTAGACTACATGCCTTTATCTACAATAAGGCGATGTCTCTAACTATAAAAACACTTACTAAAACTATGAGTGGCACATTAATTGTAAGCAGACACCATGGCTCAGAGCAGTAAGGGAGAGTATTTTTGGCATGTATTCAGAGGTGATCCCAGTTCAGCTCAATGACAAAAATAACTGGATGTTTTAGCTTCAAAGTTCACGTGGCCAAGGGGACAGCTGGAACAGACACAGAAAGAAATGACAAGCTATCACATATATTCCCTTCATTATTGCTAACTTCTTTCTGGGTAGCTTGTTTCAAAGTCCTGAAGGGGGAAAGGGTCTGAGGGAGGAACAGTTCAATTTGCTTGGAGAACAGCGAAGAACTTTCTTTATAATATTTAAATTTACTTTGAACTTCAAAATGGCAGGTATCATGGGCATCTGTAAGTTGGAATCACTATGTTTGACCTCAGTTAAATGTGTGATGCCTGCTTTTAAATTTTCTATAGCTAGAAGCTGTCCTGTGAGGATGAGATTATGTTTTTTGAGAGGTATATGAAGAACAGAAATTAAACTGTGGGGAAGTACTTCATTATTTCATGAAAAAAAAAAAAAAAAAAAAAAGAATTCATTAAAATCTTTTTCTTTATGCAAGCTAAAGACACAGGCTGATATGCTGCATGGTCAGTACCACAACTAGCATACTAGTTGTCAGAAAGATCAGTATCTTCCTCCTGAAATTGAAATATAAAGCAGGTTGTCTTTAGAGTAAATTGTGGGATTAAAGAATTAAAATAATATCTAAAAAGAAGTTCTTGTTTTGGAATATACCTTTCAGGTCTTTTTATTATTCTGCTCTAAGTGCTATCAGACACTTAAAGGATTCAAAATACTCTGAGCAGAATGTTTTCTTAGGTTCCGAAAGCAAAGAATGGATGAAATGGAATTTACTGTGGGGTTTATTTCCCCTCCAGTTCAGAATGAAGCCAGATTTTGAAATGTCAAAATCTTTCGCAGAATGGCAACTCCTTTCTGCACATATTTTAAGCCCTTTACAGGCAAAATAAAAGCTGCTTAGTCTGTTTGCATGCCAAGTAAAGATAACCTCTTTTTGAGCTCATAAGGAAGCCAGAAAAACAAGTGAATGACCTTCCTAGTCTCCCTGCTAGGCCACAATTGCCACCTTCAACTGCGATTAGTATCAGGATGCTCTGAAAACCAGATGATTAGGAAAGAAGGAAAGGAAGCTTGTAGGAAAGCTGTTCTGGAAATACTGGTTGGACTTCTTCTAGTCTTGGCTAAATTTAACCCTTCAGTTTTCTCCTGCAAAGTGGCCAAGGAAGAATGCTGTATTGTATTTATACTTTGCCTTCCATTCCTCTGACCTTACTTCTAATTTTGAAGCACAGAGCACAGTCTATTCTTCTGACAAATGGGAAAATTTCAAAGCTTTTCTTTCAGGTTTTTCTTTCTACTAAAGTGCAATTGGAACATATATATATGTCACTGCTATTCCATGTAGGAATCACTGCTAATGGCTTTTCCTAAGGCTTTTATGACAGTCAGCATTACCATTGCTACAAAGAAAGCAGTTAGCATTCATAAAGTAAAAAATACCTTAGGGTCAGTGTTAACAATGTCAATATTTTTGTTTGTTTGTTTGTTTTGTTTTCCTGCAAGTGGATTTTGTTTATTTAAGGACATAAACAAACAAACCAAACCAACCAAGCAAACAAACAAATAATACTTCCAAACCTTAGCTTCTCTCTTTATGTGCAGTTTATAATGACATAAAGATAAAGCAGCACAATCCTTTTCTTTTCTTTTTTTCTTTTTTTCTTTTTTTTCCATAACATCTGAAGTTCCAATCTCAGAATGAATTCAACAGAGAAGAATGAAATGATTGAGGTAGATGGGACTACTTTGCTGCCTTCTTATTCCCATCAGCTCACATAACTTCATACCTCTCCTTCTTACTCATGACTAGCAAGGCAATTGCTTTAGTGTAGGCTCTCTTTTCTGGTGTGCTTTCTATTTGTAACTGTTCTGGTATTTCGTTTCTATTTAAAAATGTCACAGCATTCCCTCTTCATATGATTGCTTTCCGGCAACCAAGTCTGCCTGGTTTAATCTGTCTGTTCCTCTGAAATTGTTTCTGTAGCCATGTCTTGCACTTCTACCCAACCCCCTGGTCAATTAAAGAAGAATACAAATAAAATTAAAGTAATAAAAGAAACTATGCTTTTTCCTTGTGGAATCATAGAATCATAGAATCACAAGGTTGGAAGCGACCTATAAGATCATCTAGTCCAACCGTCTTCACACTACCACTGCTACCACAAGCTACTAAACCATATCTCACAGCTCCTCGTCCAGACCTCTCTTGAATACTGCCAGAGATGGCGACTCCACCACCTCCCTTGGCAGGCCATTCCCGTGCCTGACCACTCTCTGAGAGAAAAAGTTCTTCCTTAAGTCTAACCTAAACCTCTTCTGGTACAACTTGCGGCCATTTCCCCGGGTCCTGTTCGTTGCCTGGGAGAAGAGGCCAAACCCCTCTTCACCACAACCTCCCTTCAGGAAGTTGGAGAGTGCGATGAGGTCTCCCCTGAGCCTCCTCTTCTCCAAACTAAACAATCCCTGTTCCCTCAGCTGCTCCTCATAAGACTTGTGCTCCAGAAAGTAGAATAAATTCTTCAAGATAAGATCCTTGTAATAAATGCTCTTTTTTTGTCTTGTTAGTTGGCTATATCTTGCCTTATAGATTCCATTTTTAACAATACTACTTGATATATATTTTTAAATTCTGTATTGTCTGCATTCTTGATCACTCTTCTGTAGCAAGTGGCTAAAGTATGATATAGCTTGTAAGGATCCCTCACCAGGGATTCTCCATCCTAGGTATAAGTCCAGTGATCCCTACCAGCAGTAGCTTTGCCTGGGACTTCATCCAGTAGATTGTACCGCGATAGACACCCCTGTTGCTATGCTTGCTTTTTTTCACAGGTCTTTCCTCAGAGAACACGAGGTGATGTCAGAGTTTCACTCCTCATCCCTCTGGAAAGCCCTCACAAGTGTCAGAGTAGTGTCCTACCAGAAAGAATGACTTGATCTAATTTTGAACTGATAGGCAACTCCCAGGGTTCAAACAAATACCACATTCTTAAATGTCTCCTGAAATCGCAGCAACACCTGTCTTTACATAGGGGACTCAAGAGACAGTTTTACTGCCTCTTTCATGTTCCACTTGTTATAGATTTTCTTTGTAAGTAGCCCTTAGCACTTGGGCACTGACCTGATCCAGTTAAGAAAAAGGCTTTGCTGACACTGGTGTCATCTGCTGATCCTTTCTGGTGTTTCTCACTACCTTTGTTCCAAGATAGATGTGGTAAAAATTACCAGTCTGGAAACTGTGTACTCATACTATCGTGGCCCTGTGCCAGAGCTAAAAATTCTCACCAGCAGGCAGGGCATGCTGTGATAACACAGCTTCCAGATCAGAGCTGGCTCACCTCCAACCATCCTTGAGGATGGCTGCAGCAGAGCTCTACCTCTCAACTCCCATGTGAACAGATACTTTTTTTTTTTTTTTTTTTTTTGGCTCTTTTGAGTGTATGTATGTATATATATTTACTTGCCAAAGCCTTGTGGCATGTTAATTTGGACAGCTCCCAGTATTGATGTGAATTGCTTATACAATAACCCAGCTGCTCTGCTGGGAAAACAAAGCACGCAGAACTAACAAAGGAAACTAAAAAGCCACGCGTTTATCAGTCCTGGGAAGTGTAACAGCCAGCAGGTGTCAGTGATGCTAGAGGAATGGAATAGGAAGGTGCCTGCATTTTAATGGAAAAAGTAGGAGGAAAAAAAAAAAGATTTTCTTTTGTGGCTGCTTGGTTTGTGCTTTTAGAATGCGGTTTGTAGAATAAGATAGAAAGATCCTAAAGCAAGGTTAAATTCTTTAAGGAACTGAAAAGGGCGAGTTAAAATTTATTTAAAATATATGAGCATCCTGCATGATGATGATGGTTGCTTTGATAATTCGGAGCGGCTCACCATGGATACAAATGCACCATTAAAGGGCTGACCTTCCTTGCACATCTTCATTTTGCATGTACGCTGATTGGAATAACCGCCGCCCGGGTGCTTTCCCATGGTGGTGCAAAGGCTGCAGCCACCCAACTCATGCAAGTCACTTCCCGGGGAGTACTCCCTTTCTATTTTTGTCTCTGCTAAATGGCTGTTACAGCAGAACCGACAAACATCAGCATGCGCAGATGTAGTGTCCCACTGTAATTACCCCATCTAAACCCAGTGTTGGTGTGTGCTTTTCCACCGCAGGCAATGGCAGTTCCATGACAAGCCTGCACAGAACAAAGAGGATTGAAGCGTTTCCTTTTTCAATTCATGTACCATCATAGTGGGGATTGTGAAGGTGGAAGGCAACTAGGAAAAGGTGAGCCCGAGCGGCAGCCTCCATCTGCTGGTGACAAGATGGGAAGCAGTAAGCTGTGCAGCACAATGGTCACGCTGAGACCCTGACTATTTTAAGGGAGAAGGGTTCGTTGTGACTGCATAGCAAAGCTCAGGATCTAAGCGTTCAAAACGCGGGGTAAAGGTAAAAGTCACAGCAGAGATCTGAGCGTTTTCTATGGGCGCTGCTGGCACAGGCAGTGCAAAGGGAGAGGGAAGGAATGAAAGAAACCACAGCATTTTGGTGTGTGACATGAGGTTGCTGGCGTCAGGATCGAGAAACCAGAAGGCAAATAAAAGCTCAGAACCGCAGAATGGTTTGGGTTGGACGGACCTCACAGCCCACGCCGCTCCAACGCCAGCCGTGGGCAGGGCTGCCCCCCACCAGCTCAGGCTGCCCAGGGCCTCATCCGAACTGGCCTTGAGCGCCTCCAGGGATGGGGCAAATACTTAAATGGTTATTATTATTATTACATAGTTTTCCCGTTAGCAGCGTGCTGGGGGCGGCAGCTTCCCTCCGCCAGCCGTTAGAGGCGGGCCGGGGCCTCCGCGCCGCCGCGGCAGCCCGGTCCATGGCGCAACTCCTAACGGCGCGGCGGGGAGGGGCTCGGGCGGACCGGTCCCGCCGCGCAGCTCCCGCGGCCGGGGTGGCGAAACGCGGCCGCGCCCGGCTCCGCTCGGCGCGGCTCAGGCCAGGCAGGAAGCAGGAAGCCGCCGGCACCGGCTGGGAGAGCGGCGGCAGCGGGTAGGCGCGGAGGGCGAGGGGTGGCCGTGCACCTGCCGCGGGCCCGGGGAGGGCCGGGAGGGAGCAGCTCCGGCGCGGTGTGCCTGGGAGCCCGGTGAGAATGCAGCGCCCAGCCCTGGGGCGCTTTGACCTCGGCCCGCGCTCGGGGGCTGGGCCGGCCTGTGCTCCCTCGGCCCCGGTGCGATTTGTAACGCGGTGTTACGGGCCCCAGGTACGGACTGGCTGTGTGCTTGCAGGAACCTTTGGCCTGTGTTTTTTAATCAATTAGCTGTTTCCTGCTTGCTGCGTTAATGTTAGCCGGCATGGAGCTGTGTCAGGGGAGGGCAGCTGGGGGTCAGGGAAAGGGTCTGCACCACAGGGCGGTGGGCATGGCCCCGAGTGACGGAATTCAAGGAGCATCTGGACAGCACTTTCAGACATAGGGTTTGATTTTGGGTGTTCCTGTATGGAGCCAGGAGCTGGACTTGATCTTTGTAGGTCCCTTCCAGCTCTATATTCTATGGTTCTAAACAGATATGACCATTACAAGCTCCAAAGCCAATGGATCTGACTATTTCTGGGTGAGGCTTTGCTGCTGAGTATTACAATATGCCTCCGCTATGTACGTGTCTGAAGGCCTCTTGAGCCCACACCCTGAGGACTTGGATTTGGTGTACGGAGAAGCAGCAGGCAGTGTGTGCCTGTCCTCAAACACAGCAGTGCACAGAGAGGGAGGCACCAGGCAGAAACTCCACGTTCCTCCAGCACAGCCGAGCCATGGTTTGCAGTATTTCTGGTGAGAAAGGCCGGTTACGAATGACCATGTTTTCCTGAAACAGGGAGAGAGCTGTGTTTCAGATGTGCAGTGGAAGCCTGAAGAAACAGCGTAAAATTTCGAAGGTTAAATACAGATGCTAAGTACTACAGTGTTGCTTCACGCATTGCAGTACAGCCAAGAGGAAGTGCAAGTATTTGCTCTCCCTTAGGTAAAAATGTTGCTGAACATGAAAGTATAAAAAATCAGTCCAAGTGATTGAAGTTTGTGCTTCATTAGTGAAATGGAAATGTAACAAATGTGTTGGTAAATTACCAGTTATTTGTTGTGGTCTGTTAGTGCCCTTTCTGAATAATAACTTGTTTTAAAAAACTAATCACACCTATAGGAGGATGTGTTTTTTATAACCTGTTCACAACTTTTATTGTCACAAGTTTCTTGGCTTTTGTGTGAGAAGTTTTATTTGCTAATAGAGGCATGACCTGGAAGCCAGAGGAACTTCTGGATATACAGAGATAAGGTGTTGACAAGGCAGTGAGAACTTAAGGCATGAAATATGCTGCAGACTTTATGAGGCCGTGGTCTGGGCCTCCTCCTGCACTAGATAAGATGAAATCAGCCCCTGCCAAATAGATTCGGAGTGTGGTTCCAATGTCCAGTCCTCCTTGTGGGGCTACAGGGCTCTGCATTTACAAAAGGAGTTTAGGAGCTTGTGTTTTAGCTTCAGTTGTTTGTCTTCACTGGCTTGTTAGTTACTGTCTTCCCAAGAAGCACTTAGGAAGTGTGAGTGTGATCCATGCAGCAGGTGCAGGGATGTGCAGCCTTCTGTGAACACAGCACTGAAACTTTTTGTAAGATGAAGTCTTTTTGCAACTGCTTATGCTGAAACTGTTAAGAGTAACCTGTTGAACAATTACTTTTCTGTGGTGGCCATTGCCTTATCCCACAGTATTATAAAGGAACCATGTGAATAGGCTTAAGACTTCGGATCTTAGTTCTTTGCAAGCTTCCCACTTTTTTCCTCAGTAGATATTTCTGCCACTTCACTTACAGTGAGATCACTTAACTCAAATACCAAAACTGTTATTTAACTGAGAGAAAGGGGAGATGGAGTCGGGATGTTGAAACAGATCAGCTACTGCTGGAAAAAAAGTTCATTCTGCTCCTTTGCCCACCTCTTTTTCCTCTTGCCTCTCTTTCTCTGTAGCTCATTTCCAACCGAGTGTGAGATTACTGATGGCTGTGTGTTGGTCTGGAATTCAGCTGCCATAACAACTAGCTGTTGCTATAAGGGGGCAGTGCCACCTTCAGTCACTGTCGTTATTCTCCTGCTGCTTCAGATTTATCCTTCTTAGCAGTTTGATGGCCACAGAGGGAGTCAGTATTTTCTGTTGGATCATCTGGTTTTCAGGGCAGATTTTCTGATAGATCAGCCATCAGAACCATCGATGTGTGTCTACAAAGACCAGTACACAAGGAGGCAGGAACCCACAGCAGGGAGTGGGAGCAGGGAGGAAGGCAGGGTAGGAGACTCCTGGTTGGAAAGCTGGGAATTATTATAGGGTTTGCTGATTGATTGCACAATCTGATGGAAAGCACAGGGAAGGAGGTGGAGCACACCAAACAAGATTAGCAAGTCCATTCACTTTCGGAGTAGGGAGATAGCAAGGACACAATGGCCTCACAAGCCAGAAAGCCAAACATTGCTGAGAGAGATGGTGTAAGCCCATCCCTGGAAACACTCAAGGGCTTTTTGCAACCTGATGTAGCTGTAGGTTTCTCTGTTCATTTCAGAGGAGTTGGACTAGATGACCTTTAAAGATTCTTTTCAACTCAGACAATTGTATGATTATATGACACTGTGAAAAACAAAAGGCATGGCAAAAATATGCATTAGAATAATGAACCAGACCCTTGATCTGATCAGCTTTGACACAAGGGAACTGAGTTCATTGTTGTCATTCAGCTGGCTGAGGACCATCAACTTTGATTTCTGTAATAAGGTGAAGGATAAAGATGAGAGGAGATAGGCTCATACCTCAGCCTGCTGGGTGGCAGTTTCTAAAATTTCCAGGTTAAGCCAGTCCTTTGGTTTTGCCACATGTGCTTTCTTCAGAAGAAATTTTGCTTTATCTCACTTCCCATTATTTTCCAAGAGAGCTGTTTCTGTATCCTACCGACTTCCAGGCTCAGGAAAACGTGTCTGGTGCTGACTTTACAAGCTTGGCTGGTGACAGGGCTGGGGTTACATTGCAGATCCTGGTCATAGTCCTGGCACATCATTTGTCATCCTGCTGAGATGGCCCTGCTGTTAGCACACAGGGAGGCTCAGCTTGCCTACTTGGTTTGCAGGCACACCTTATGCCCACAGAGCCTTTTGTCATCTTACTCAACAGCTGGCTCAGGCTTGCTGCAAAATAATTGCAGTTAGTTCCTGTTGCAGTGCCTGTAATAAAGGATCAGTTGTTTCTGTTGAGGTGCTTCAGCTAGAATTCTCCTATGTTTTAGATCGAACTGAATCAATGCTGCTGTAATCTCACTATTTCCCTGCATGCCAGGGGATGTAATTCATGTATGTGCGTGAGCCTGACTGCTGGGTGAGCTGCTGTAAGGAGCTCAGGTGGGGACATTTTCTTTGTTTGTTTTTCCAGCTTCACTGACAGTTTGGTGCCTTGTGTGTCACTGATACTTGGATAGGGGAATCAGGCTAGAACAGGGAGTTCTGGTCAAGTGTTCCTGGCAGCATTGTTCAGCTGCACCCAATTGCAGGTTGAAGAATTCTCTATTCCAGGCTGCAAACACTGCAGTTGCTTTTGAGCAAATTTCAACCTCATGAATGTTTATGATATGTTAAAATAGATCTTTCTAAGGTGGGTAATTGCCTATTTGTACTTCTTCTGAGACAAAAGCAGTGTTTTGATGCCAGCAGGCTTTGAATCATGTTTAAAGTGCATCTTTTCCTTCTGCTTCCATTGCTCTATGTTAAGGTTCTCAAAAAAAAAGGTTCTATGTTAATCTTCTCAAAATAGATTATAAATGATAAAATATAGGAAATGTTGCAGTTTATATTGGCTTGAAGTTGTCTGTTACATTTTTGGTGTCTAGAAGGCTAGTTATGGTAATGACTTCTGTCTTGAATAGATCATCACAGCTGAAATATTATGGTTAGAAAATATTAAGTACCTTGATGAAGATGTTTACTTACCACCTTTTCTTTTTCATAGATCAGCAATTAAGAAAAACAGAGAGAAGCACTTGCCACGTAGTGGCTGAAGGTACAAGACCAAGATCTAAAGGGAAATCTTCCAAGTTTGCAGCCTACAATTGTGTGGCTTGTGGACGATCTTTAATACACATTCTGAACAGCAGCTAAGGTTTTCACAAGCACGTAACTGTCACCTAAAATTTGATACCAGCTGTAGATGGCTCAGCTGCCTCCCGGGATTCGCTTCATCACTTCATTTTCACGAGATCAGTGGTAAGTCTTGAAGTATGGTGCTGACAATGTGAGTTTGTGTCTGGGATGGATTATTTTGCTCTCTTGCTCTATTTTTGCTTTTTTATCGCTTGGTATATGCAGCAAAAAATGTTGTAAGTTGTATAACAAATATTGCTCACATTTTAAAAGCATTAGTCAAGTATGCTAGAGGGTAAATTGTTTTGACCTTTCTTGTGCAAGATATGCACTTGAAAGGATAACTTTCACATTTTTATATTCAAACTCTTGAGCACCTTTCTCAACTAAGATTATGTGTTTTAACCAGAAGTGTGTATTCTTCCCCATGAACTGATGTGTGGTACAGACCTTTAGAATTACGGTTTTAATTCTTAGTACTGTAATATTTAAAAAAACAAATAATACTGATAAGTGGATGGCATTGGTTTGTGTGTTTTCTGAAAGAGAATACTGAATTAATTGTGTGTGAATAACAAAAATAACAAATGGAAGACCAAGCACTTCCTATTTAAAGAGTTTAGCACACTACAGAAGCAAGGACAATGTCATTAGGCTTTTATAACTCCTGGCAGTGCCTTCAGTAATAGGGGTGAATAAGTCAACTCACAGTAAAACTCTTTTTTTTTTTTGTTAATGCCTTTGTATGTCAGAACAATACCCTTGCTATACAGAAGTTTATAAGACAGGAGTTGATTGAAGATTGATTAAAAATTAGGGACTATACTAAGTTGTCTGCTGTCAGATCTTTTTATGTGCATATGCAATTTTATTTGCAGATTTTTACATTAAGATCAAGGCTAGAAAAAGCCAGTAGGTATACTCCGATCTCTCTGTGCTGTTAAAAGTAGAAATCCACAAAACACTCAGCTTCTTAAGCAGCTGAAACATACATAGGGAATAGAATATATTAGATTGCTGCGTTTGTCTTATGCTTGTAGTGGCAGAATAAACCTTATAGTTCATAGGAACTGCAGAGAAAGACCCCAGGATGCCAGTGAAGTATGAGGGAAAAGTCTTTCCAAGCCCAATGCTGGAGAATTATGTTCATATGCTCCAACTGACAGCACATGCAAGCAGCGTCTGCCCATGCTGCAGTCCCTAGAAATGGACAATTGGTGTTGTTGCAGTGGAAGGCAAAAATAAAGCAAAAAATCTTAAAAGCAGTATAAGGAAAGAAAAAGGTAATCATTCACAATAGTTGAAATGATGATTCAGCCACCTTTTACGTCTTGATTGTAACAGAAAGCTGCCTGAAACCATGAAGTGTGAGATATGGCTATCTGTCTATCTGTATGTTTAATGTTTAACTGTCTTTTAATAGCCCCTGAAGGAAGGTTGTAAATGTGCAAATCAGCTCTGCAGACTCATGTGTTGTCATATATATTGCCTATGTATCGCAATGTTCCCTTCCAAAGCTAGATGACAGCAGGTACTACTGTTAGGACAGTTCTTCTGGCTGTTAGAGAATGTGAAAAAAAAAAGTTGTCTTCACCTTTTCCAAGATTACCAGTGTGTAATGTTTTCTGTAACAGCACTAAAAGTAAGTCATATCCATGTGTTTTTTTTGTATTACAGGTACAGAGCCTTCATTTTTACTCTCACCTTCTTCTTATATGCCAGCTTCCATTTATCAAGGAAACCTATCAGTATAGTTAAGGTAAGCAAGGTTGTGTTCTTATTTAAACTTCCTTCTATTGTTATCAAACAAGGAAGTAGTCATCTTTTTCAATGTTTTCTTTTGTAAAGGGCAGTGTTTAACTTGGAATGGTTTTAGAGATGGAAACCTGATGAAACTGGCACACAGGGACATTTATAAGTTTTAGTAATAAGTTTTAGTGAGACCACTCCTAGAACGTTGTGTATACTTCTATTCTTTGGGCTTAAGACTCGGAACAGTTGTACCTGCACTTGAGGCTGTTCGTGTGAATTAATCCAATATGTAGATATGTAACAGGGAACACGTTTGCATTCTTATATTTGAGAAAATCTTCTTGCAACTGATGACTCAAATGTGCTAAAATTCAACTGACATTTACATGACTGTTCCAAGTGCTGCTGAACATCATAGTTGTCTGTATGCTTGGGACTCCATGCTTTTCACTTCTGTTCCCAGTGAAACCGGTGACAAGATATTCTCTATCCCTATGTTTTTCTCATTCTCATCTCATGTACCTGTAACTTGCCAAGCACAAATCAAATCTGCCAGGGCTCTTGTGCATAACTGGTGAGTAACAGTGGATATGGTATTTCAATATTAGTGAAGAATTTTGGAATTCTGCACTTACAAACACCACTTCTCTATAGCACATCATTACTAGCCACATGGTTACTCTTTGGTGTAAGGGTGGCTTCACTGAATAACAGCAGTTAATAATGGCTTAAAATTTTACTAATTTCATTGTGTTTGACGCAGATTCACACAGAATTATTAAATTTCTTGCTGTATGAAGCTTAACAAGGGTTCTGTTGGAAGTGAATTTTCCATTTTCAAATTTTCTTTCTGTATCAGGGAGAACTACATAAGCATTGTGCTGTTTCACATGAAGTTGAACTCAGCTCCTACAGAGAATATGCCGCCCAGATTCAGTCTGTCAAAAAGCTGTCTAATACATCTCAGTGTGGATGGGAGCCGTTTGGTAAGGCATATTTTTCTCCCTTTTTTTTTCCCCCCATAATAAAGTGCTTATATTAGTAATTAGTTTTTCTGCTTTCTGCTATTCTTCATACATGGGGCGATTCAGGGGTTGTATGTGGGAGGGATGTTTTTTTCAGTGTTCTCATTGTTTTTTTCCAAAGAAAGTAAAGGCTTAGCTTGTAATGTCTTGCCTCCTTAAAATCACTTAAACAACTGATGTTATTTTACCTTCTAGAGCTATAAGGTGGTTTCAGTAGAACCATTTTCAGTCAAGAAATGGGCCTGAAATTTAGATACGTCTTTAAAATGTCTAAGGGATAGAATAAAATAAATGGTTATGATTTTCTGCTACTCAAGTTCAAGGTCTAGCAGACACTGAAATTAAATTACTTGATGTTTATCCAAACTGGAACTTTTCAGAGTCTTTATTGGGAGAAAAAATATTTTTTCATCATTCTAATGGAGAAAATCTTGGGACTTAGTTGAAGAATGGAATTGACAACCTATTGGCTAGCTTATCAACCTGTCTTTTTTCCTCAAAAAGAAAGAATATTTGCCTACTTAGAAAGACACTTCAAATGTAATTGTACTGGAATTTAATGGAGACTTTAAATCATTCCTTGTCACTTTAATCACTGCCAAGAACATCAATGGAGTAGAATAATCAACTCCAGTCTCTCTAGCCATCAGTAAGCCATTCTAATTACTCTTTAATTAGCAATTAAAAAAAAATCCACTCATCAAAGAGAATAAGAGATTTTAGTTCTAGGCTTTCTGACAGAATTTTTAGTGTACTAACTGCCTGCTGCAAGGTAGTCAGTCAACTGAAATAATGTAGTTTCATGTTTTCAAATGTTGTGGGATACAGTAAAACTTGATTGTTCTTTCTTGTCCCTTGACTAAGGGGAGATTGAGCTTACTTGTCTGAAATACTAGTTGGCTTTATTAATACTGAAAAGTTCTGAGCTGTAGTGTCCTGCTTTTTTCCATGAACACACATGTTGTTGCAAAGCTGTCTCTTTGAGATGGCACTCTAAAGTTGTTCTTTCAGCTCTGTTTTTGAGATGTCAAAGCTGGCAAGCTGGAATGTCACTGAAAAAAAGGGCATTTTAATAACAGCAAATTTATTCTCAGAGTCAGTGGGAGAGACGTGGACCTGCTGGAGCATGTCTGGAGGTGGGCCTCAAAAATGAACCAAGGGATGGAACACCTCCTCTACAAGGTCGGGCTGAGAAAGCTGGGGCTTTTCAGTCTGGAGAAGAGGTGGCTCCAGGTGGCCCGTCAGTATCTAAAACAGGGCTGTGAGAAGGAAGAGGATAGACTTTTTAACAGGATCTACTGTGATAGGACAAGGGGAAATGGTATCAAGCTGAAAGAGGGGAGATCTAGGCTGTTAAAAGAAAAAAGTTCTTATGCTAAGGGTAGCGAAGCATTGGAACAGGTTGCCCAGAGAGTTGCTGGATGCGTCATCCCTGAAGACATGCAAGGTCAGGCTGAACAGGGCTCTGAACAACCTGATCTAGCTGTAGATGTCCCTGTTCATTCCAGGGGAGTTGGACTAGATGAGTGTTAAAGGTTCATTCCAACTGAAATGATTCTATGATTCTTTGAATTGTGGCTCCGTGCAAACATAGTTGTCTTTCTTGGTATGAGTTCAGGTCTCTTGAGGCTAGACATGTTTTTTCCATCTGGATGGAGTTCCTCCTGCTGCAGCCTTCCATCCCGCGAGTTCCATTTTGTTGTGATTATGGTCATTTCTTGTAGAGAGCTGAACCCTATTTTTCTTATTTTAAACCAGACTTCTGTCACTGTGCCTTATGAGAAGTTAGAGAATGAAGCGCAAGAGAATTTAACTATTCCAAAAACTGTATTAAGATGATTCCTTAAAAAGCCTGTATAATGATGGATTTTTTTAAATCTATTTTTACTTTTAGCACTATATATAGGAAACTCATCTTTCTACTGCGCTTTTGAGAATACCCTTTATGGTTTAGTTGTTTGGTGGCTTTTTTTTCCTTGGTTGGGCTCGTTTGTTTGTTTGTTTAAGTAGCTATAAGAAGTGGATACCTTGCAAATGAATTCCTAAGTGATGCTTTGAGTAAAGCAGAATTGAAAGTGGGCCTAGAAATATTTTCCTATTGTGCTACAAGAGAAAGCATAAAGTGTAGTGGGTTTCTTTTGTTGTTGTTGTTAAGTGTTTTTATATAATGCGTGCTTAAGTCCCATTTAAAAGTGCTCATTTAAAATGAAATATCCAATGTACATCCACTGTGACCTATGCATGTCATTTTTCTTATCATGTATAAAAATTATTGGCACGTATAAGCTGGTGATTTATTTTGAAAATATATTCTTAGATAAGAATAACTACAAGCAGTTACTGGGAGCACTGGATTACTCATTTCTGTGTGCATACGCAATTGGAATGTATTTAAGGTAAATCTGATTCTCTTGGAAACCTTCATCACTTAATATAGGAGGCCATACTATTCCCAGTATATTGTCCTATCCTACTGTAAAGTTTCTCACGAAGAGAATGAGAACTTGGATGTCCTTCTCCTGTCTCTGTGCTAATTGCTATAGAAAACAATGCATCTTCCTTAGTACCCAGTGGTATTATATCTCTTGGTGTGCAGAAAGATTTTTTTTTTTTACTCTCCCAACTGCCTTGTGCATGAGTGCTTTTCAACTTGCAGTCTAACCTGCATTTCTTTAGGGTGCACTGGGGTTGGAATGCACATCCCTGAATTTTATCCGTGTCCAGTGTGCTTCCATAGATTGAGGTGATGTGTCCTGTAGTGAAAGAGCAATAGCAGACACTATCAAAACCATCCATTGGTTATTGACTGCCATTTTTGGAGTTGCTTCTTTTTCTTTACCAAAATTGGAACCCTCATAGCTAGAGTCATTAGTGAGAGAGAGAAATCTTATTTTAAATGATTGGAGTGTTCCCATACTGTGGGTCGTTTGGAAAATGATTCTGTAAGTCACTTCCAATGGGCTTCAGGTGAGCATGTCCCTGAAAGATTATAGTGCAGATGTTAGCCCTTATTGATCAGTTATTGATAATGAAACATTTGTTGTTTTTTTTTCTGTCAAGTACTTTACTAGTAAAGTCTCCCTTCAACAAGAATTAAGCAACACAAAATATTCTTTATTCCTGTAAGCTTTATGATCTGATTTTTAATTACAGCTTTTCTTTTTCTTTCCTTCCACATTTCAAGTGGAATAATAGGAGAACGGCTGCCCATCCGGTACTATCTGACAGTCGGAATGCTTGCTAGCGGGCTCTTCACTGCAATGTTTGGATTGGGTTATTTCTGTAATATACATAATCTGTGGTTTTACATAATGGCCCAGGTAGGCATGATTTTCTTTAGATAGTCTGAGTTTCCATAGTGCTTTTTAATGTTGTGTTGTTATTGTTTCTTTTAAGTTGCTAGCTATGATTAGTGGTTAGATGGGAGGATATAAAGGCTGACATCTGTCATCAACAATAACGTACAGAAATGATAGATAGGTAGCCCCAGGCTTTAAAAAAAAAAAAAAAAAGAAAAAAAAGAAACCTTTGAAAACAAATTAGTGTTTTAGTCTGTGGCATATTCATTGATGATCAAATCTTTGCAGGCTTAGATGTGGATGAGTTTTAAAACAAATATATTTACTTTTGTCATTCTGCCAACACCTGAATGATTCAGCTTGGCTTTCTCTGCAGGAAAATTGCATTTTATGTGCCTAATGTTGGAGTCTCCCACGTTGGTGTGGCTGAGAAACTGGCAGCCTTTTTAATAAAATTTGTTGTGTGGGATTTTTCAGAGTGCTTGTAGATCTAATCAGGCGTCATGAGAATATTTACCATTGACCTGAAATGGAATTTTGATCATGACCAATGTATGATTAACACTTCTGAGTCATTTTGGACAGGTTTGCACCTTGTGCTGTTGCTTTCTTTGTATTATCTTGGTTGCATTTTCACAGCTGGCATGTTTGCATGGCACGTGTAATATGACTTGCAGCAATACAGACTTGAGCACTGAAAGCATTTATTTCACCAAGTCACCTGTTAAACTGTGTCAGTGCCCCGAGGCTGTTAGCCTGTGTGATTTCCAAGACTGGAGCCAGCTGCCTTAGGCATAGGCTGTGTGCCTACCAGTGATGTGGACAGTGAGTCCTGTAACACAAAGATGTGAGATTGTTTCATTTCTTGTTCAGTTGCTCATATGCTGTAGTCTTTGGGTTAATGAACAATTGTCTGACAGCTTTTAGGAATTGAGTTGAGTTACGATTCCCTTACATCTGTGCAACTTACAGGCCGAAATATCTCTTACCTCAGTCTGAATACAGTATATTACATTTCTCCTCTAAGCTTATTTGCATATGTCTTTTAATCATTTTAAATCTAGTGTTCAAAGTTGTCCAGTCTTCATGAAAGCTTTCTAATTTTTTCACTTCAATTGCCATATGTTCAAACTGAGTGAAGTGCAGCTCTTAGAGTTTGGGGAATTGGTTTGCCTGTTCTGTGTTGTCTGTGAAATGAGATTTTTGGTAAGCACATGATTGAATTTTAGTTTTTTGTGGAAATATTTAGGGACAGGGAAGAACCCCTGTGAAATGTTTCAGCTTGTTTATTCTTGAAGAATAATGCTTTTGAAACCCCCAGTAAACTTCTGAAATCAAAGCACTTGTTTAGTCTTCCTTTTCCTGACACAGCACTCAACAGGAATTATGTAGGAACTTAACTTGTCATAGGCTGTGCTTACTTCTTATTGTTTCTATATGCTTTCAGATAGCTAATGGATTGGTGCAGACTACTGGCTGGCCAAGTGTCGTTACATGTATTGGCAACTGGTTTGGAAAAGGAAGGTAAATAATACATAATGCAAAGTTTTGGAAGTACAAATCAGTGCGTTCAGGGCTGTAAGGTTGTAGTCAGTGTAAGTATCTACCTATTGCTTCAGTGATGCTTTGGGATAAAAGAAAAGGTAGGTGGATACTTGACAGAAGTCTTCTGGTTAGTTTACATTTCAATTTGAAATATTCTCTTTCATGTCAAATTAGTGTTATCTGGTAACTCCTTCGTTTGATGTTTAATTTTTCAGATGAATTGTTTTGGCATTCTTGCAAATATTACCAGTCTAAAACCACTTTTGATAAAGGCTGTTATCATGCCTTTTTAATGTGTTTTCATCTGTGTTTCAAAGCAGTTGTCAGAGTATGGCTCTAAAGATATCTTTTTGTCTGATACATTCTTTCTAACACACTTAGAAAAACCTGAAATTTAATTTAAAAAAGAAAAGAGATATCATAGCTGACTTAACCTTTTTTTTTTTGTCGCTTTCTTTAAATCATCCTTTTTCTTCCTTTATTTTTTTAAATCCTGCATAGAGATCACTCTTAATGCTTGTTTTATCGTAACATGCAGAAATCTTCCATGAATTTTGTGAGAGCTGCATATTAAATTTATAGGCTCTGATGATGGTTGATTGCTGTAGCATATAGTAATGCTATTTGGTGCTGTCCATTGTAGATATCATCAAAGGAGCATTACTGGCAATCAGTTCCAGGGGAGTACATATGAAAATTCAGTATAAGTTTTCTATGTAAAGTTGTGAGACAGTTGAAAAAATACAGTAACAAACTACTGAAAAGAATTGATAGGTCTGTGCATGGCAGATGCATTCATTCAGATTTTCTTTTTTAAGCAAAAGCAACAGTCTTTGGTTTTAGGAGGCTACGTAATGGACTGTTGCATAGAGCTCTGGTCCAATGTCACTAGTTTCATTTTGCTACAGATTCCTTGAAACATGAGCAGACTTCTTGGATCTTGTCTTCAACCAAAGAAAAGGATTTATTTTATTTAAAATTAGGTTGCTCCAGGTAACCTCCTGCTGAAGGCAAGGCAGTTTTCCCAAGACTTACAAGGAAAAAAGCCTGCTAACTGCCAAGACTTCAGCAGAATTGTTATGATTTACACTGGTTCTGCTGGAATTATTCTACAGCAGCTCTAATCTAGGATTTCCAGGGTGACAAGTTCGATGCATCTGTGAGTCAAGTCTATGCAGTGTATTTGCAGGACTTCCATTCACAGAAGCATTGGACTTAGCATGTGTATGCTATGCAACATCTACATACATGTTTCTACCAAAGAAACCCTTATCTGGAAGTATACAAACCCCCGTGGTGCTGTTAAATGCAGGATGAGTTCTATCATGCACAGAGAAGTTCTTGGAACACTTCTCTAAATCTTTAGATGCTTTGAAACTGACAGATGAAAGGCTAGCATGAAGAAGTGGTCAGTTACAGAGCAATAAGTTTTCAGATATTTCACAGTCACTACAGGTATGCAGTCTTTTTTATATACTTTTTTCAAGATTGCTTGTTGTTGGAATAATAAGAAATGTCTGTGGGACTTGTTTGTTTCTTTTTAATGCAGGAGAGGTTTGATCATGGGAATCTGGAATTCACACACATCAGTGGGAAACATCTTGGGATCCTTAATTGCTGCTTATTGGGTATCTACATGCTGGGGTCTCTCCTTTGTGATGCCTGGTGTTATCATTGCTGTGATGGGGATTGTTTGTTTCCTCTTTCTTATTGAACGTAAGTGCTTTAGTGTGATAGAACCGTGAAAGGGCTCATTATGGGCAAAGAACACCACTGTTTAAGCTAAATGACCTGGGGCATAGTAATAGCTAACAATTATTCTTCAAGATACACTAATACTGAAAAAACTTCTTCCTAGAACTAGATTAAGAAAAATCTGTGTATGTCTGACAAATTCATACACCCAGATTATCATATCTGAGAGTAACACTTCAGAATTCAGTGTCCTATCTTTACTCCCCTGTCTTTAAAAACTGTTCAGGTGTCAGACACATCTAAATAGTAGAATATCCCACCTGGCTGTAATGTGTATTCTGTGCTACTATTCAACATACAACATCCATATTCTGTTCTACAAAATGAAGAGATTGCCTGATAAGAGTAAGTTCTGTAATCTTAAGATTAAGAAGTCCTTTCATTTGTCTCTATTTAGACTTAGAGGTAGTAGTATGAATGCTTATTTTTCTGCATCTGTCCTGTCTGAGGACATAAAAAGCTCTGTTGACACAACTAGAATGATGCAATGAACTGGGCTGCCACATAGAACTGTTGTCTTAGAATGCGAAGGGTACCATGAAGCATCCTTTTCTGTTTCACTAAATGTACAACCAAATGTTTATGAGAACTACTTTTGTGTCCTCTGTACTGTTGGCTTATTGGTAGTAAATTGCACTACTGATAAGTGTTTTAAGAGAGATTATTTATGCTTTCTTTCATGTGTTATTGTATTTCAGATCCTAAAGATATAAGTTGCTCCTGCACGCCATCCAGTGTAAGTGAATGTTTTTTCTGTTGTGATTTTTTGCCTTTTAATATACATGTTTATGGTAGCTCTGGTAATCAAATAATCTTCATGGTCCTTTTGTGCCATGTTGTTATAACTTACCTAGGTTTAAAAGAATGATTGGTCTTCTGTGCTTCAGTGGCAAACCAGAAGCTTACTGTCTACCAAAGCAGTACAAATGAGGAGGTGAATGACTTGGTTTGAACTAAGATTTTGCAATGGATTAACTTAGCACAGCAAACTCAGTAAAAGCTCTTCATTTTTCTTCATGTTATTTTCATCCAATCTTCCTGAGTGTATTCAGAGTGTTTGACTTGTGTCCTTTAGTTTCCCTGCTTGCTTGGATATGAGATAGCTGCCAGCCATGGCCTATCAAGGATTTCAGTGTTAAGAACCTGTACTAGGTTCTGCAGAAAGTAAAATGCAAACAGCCCTTTACCTAGTATGTGGTCTATGAACCATGCATCGCTGAGCTTGTACGAAAGGTGGGATATCCCTTGGATAGAGGGAAGGGCAGCAGGAACACGTGTGGGGAAAATAGGAGCAAAAAATGTATGTGAAGCTGCAATTCATAGAATCATTAAGGCTAGAAAAAAACACTAAGATCATCTAGTCCAACTGTCAGCCATCACCACTGTGCCCACTAAGCTGTGTCACTCAGTGCCATGTCTACAGTGTTCTTGAACACCTGCGCAGGGATGGTGACTGTCACCTCTTAACTGAAAGATTAAGAGACTAGGGCAAGCAGTCAGTCTGTGGTAGAGAGTTTTGTTGTGATACAGTACAGCCTTTATTTAACCCCAGCTAATTGGAATTATTACAGACTGTATTGACATTAATGAACAACTGTGAAATGGAGAGAAAAATAACTTGTACTTAGTGATATTGGTCACATGACAGTGTTATATTGTGTTTTTTTTTTTTTTTTTTTTTTGTGGAGTCATAGAATGATTTAATTTGGAAAGAACCTCAGTAAGTCATCTGATCCTACCCTCTGCTTGTAGTTGGACTGACTTTTACATTGGATCAGATTGATTAAGGCCTGTCTAATGAAATTTTGAAATCTCCAAGAACAGAGATAGGTTATTTCTTTTTAAATGTTAGGTTAGTTTTAAAATGTGTCAATTATGCAATTTACTGCTGTCAAAACAGTCTACATGTGAATACATAAGCTTTCTTTGTCTTGCTGAACATTGCATGTGTTCTTCCTTGTGCCGTTGTGGCAGCAAAACTCTAGCTTTCAGTTGCTTCTTAAAGAAAATCCTTTTGTTCAAATATTTAGTACAGGGTTGTTCAAACACTGTTTAAAGTAAGTTGGTAAGTAGATGATCTCTGGTGCTGAGATGTTTGCCCAGTACACTTAACACAGAAGTTCAATTTTTGTGTGCTCAGAATTAAGTAATGTAGAAATCTATGTCAGTGATAAAGAGATGCGCCTTTGAAAACTTCAGCTTCTGTGTGATAGAATGGCTTGGGTTGGAAAGGACCGCAAGAATCATCAAGTACCAACATCCCTTCCACATACAGGGTTGCCATCCACTAGATCAAATATACAAATAATCTAATCAAATAGATTAGATTGCCCAGGGCTCCATCCAGCCTGGCCTCCAGGGGTATCCACAACCTCTTTGGGCAACCTGTGCCAGCACCTCACCACTGTCTCAGTAAAAAAATTCCCCGACATCTAATCTAAATCATACTTCCTTTAGTTTAAAACCATTCCACCTTATTCTATTACTATCTACCTGTGTAAAAAGTTAATTTCCCTCATGTTTATAAACTCTTTAAATATTGGAGGGCTGCAATAACGTCTCCCTGCAGCCTTCTCTCAAGGCTTCTCTCAAGCCCAGTTCGTTCTGCCTGTCTTCATAGGAGAGCTGCTGCAGCCCTTAGATCATCTTCATGACCCTCCTCTGGACCCTCTCCAAAAGCTCCAAGTCTTTCCTGTGTTAGGGGCCCCAGACTTGAATACAATACTCCAGCTAAGGCCTCATGATGGCAGAGCAGAGGAGGGCAATCACCTCCCTCACCCTGCTGGCCATCCCTCTTCTGATGGAACCCAGCATAACATTGGCCTTCCAGGTCGCAAGCACACTGCTGGTTCATGTTCAGTTTCTCGTAGCGGGACACCTAAGTCCTTCTCAACAGGGTTACTCTCAAGGAGTTTTTCTTCCCATTTGTATACATATCTGAGATTAGCTCGACCCAAGTGCAAAACCTTTCACTTTACTTTGTTGAACATCATTAGGTTCACAAGAGACCACTTTTTGAGTTTAAGGTCCCTTTGCATGGCATCTTTTCCTTCTGCTGTATCAAGCCACTCAGCTTGGTGTCATCAGCAAACTTGTTGAGGATGCACTTAATCCCATCTTCAATGTCATTGACAAGTATGTTAAAGAGTACCAGTCCCAAGATGGACCCCTGTGGGACACTGCCCATTTCCAGCCTCCACCTGGACATAGAGCCATTGGCCACAACCTTCTGGCTACAACCTTCCAACCAATTCCTTATCCACTGAATAGTCCACCCTACAAATCCATGTCTCTCCAATTTAGAGATAAGGATGCATGTAAAAGACTTTGCAGAAGTCCAGGTAGATGATATGAACTGCCTTCCCTTTGTCCACTGATGCCATCGCTCCATCATAGAAGGAGACCAGATTGGTCAGGCATGACTTTCCCTTTGTTATGCTGTGTTGGCTGTCTCAGATCACCTGCTTGTCCCTCATGTGCCTTAACATGTCTTCCAGGAGGATTTGTACAGGTTCAGAGGTGAGGCTCACTATCCTATAGTTCCTGAGGTCTTCTTTCTTCCCTTTCTTGTAGATGGAAGTGATGTTTCCTTTTTTTCCAGTCCGCAAGGACTTTACCTGACAGCCACAACTTTTCAAATATGGTGGAAAGTGGCTCAGGAACCACATTAGCCAACTCCCTTAGGACCCTGGTCCCTGGGTGCATGTCATCCTGCTCCGTGGACTTGTACACATTCAGTCTCATGAGAAGTAGATTCCTTTCTTGATTTGTGTATCTGTAACCCAAGAGGAGGGAGACAATTCATGCAGAAAGAAAAATAACAGACAAGGAAAAAAGACGAAAAGGAGAGTACTTGGAAGACCAATTACGTTACAGAATGTCATCACTATCCTCCTGTTATTGTTCCAGAATATGTTTGCAGGTTCATCTCCGTTTCATGTTCAGTAAGACTTTGGTATGTGTTTGTTTCTACTGTAACTAAAACGCAGAGCAGTATTTTGCTCCGGGCTGTTTCTCCTTTGACTCCCAGGGACCTGTGGGCAGTCAAGTCTGCTACATTTTCAACTAGGTCTTTGGAAGAACAAGAGAGCAAATAGAGGTCTTGGGGTTTCCTGTGTGTGACAGCAAATCAAGGCTGCTGAGGAGTGTGTTAGAGGCAGGATCCTAAGGAATCCCATATGTCTTTACATGAAATAGAGGATTATTATATATGAAGACTGTCTGCATGTATATGTGAACTACACCTACTGGTTTCAGGTATCACAGACAGATAGTTCAGGGATGATTTATGCTTTTTTACTGTGTCCCCCTCCTCCCTCCCTCTCTCCCCCCCCCTCCCCCCCCCAAAAAAAAAAATTTAGATAGATGGCTTTTTATGTTGTAAATTCTCTCTTTTCTTGAATAGTAACTGATGGTGATTCTTCTGCTGTCTATTATTTCTTTTTCTTTACCAGTTAATGGATTTTTTCCTCATATGGAAGTTTCCTGATAAAGCTTCTGATTACCTTTAATGGTTTGTGGAACTCCTATTCTTAGTTTGTTGCTATGAGATAATTTGTACTTACAGTGAGCTCTGTATTTTTCATTTAATTTTTTTCACTTATTAAAGTCTGTCAAATATGAGAATCGTTTATATGACTTGTAGAGACTCCTAATGGGAGGCATTTTTTCCTTGGGCTTTATGTAGTTCAGAAGTGTTTCTATGACAATGTCAGTTGCTTTCTATAATACCTCGAGCATAATATTGACAGAATTCGCTGTTAAGCTTTGTGAAAGTAAATGTTTACTATTTTCTCTAATGCACTTTTATTGGGAAGCATGACTAAGAAATTGAATGCAATAGCCTTTTCATATGTCTCAAGGAGCTAGTATAAAAAAAAAAAAGGCATTCAGTATCTATTCGTAATGATGTTTTTAACTAGAAACCAGTATTTTTAGAGGTTTTCTTTTCCCCTTCTATTCACCACACTTTTCCCTTTCTGGGACTGTCCTTTGACCTAATCTCCAGGGCATCAGTGAGATCACTGCACCATGTGCAGTCTCATTGTATAGCATTGCATTTGGCATACTGTTTCCCTGGAAACCTTACTCTGCATAGCAAAAGGCATCACTTCTTCCTTCCCTATTCTGTGTATCCACATCTGCAGATATTCTAGGGTTTTGTGGAGTATTTCCCTGCCTGCCTCTAATGTTTCTCAGATTCTCTCTTGGGAAGCTGTATACCACTTTAATTGCTTAAATAGCTCACTTCAGACCTGTGTGGTCTACGAAATACATTGGGTCACAGTTTCTGCTCACTATGGGGAGGGCACTTTTAAAAGTCAAGGCAATTGACAAGAATAGAAGTTTGAGAAGATCTTCTAAAAATGCAGATGTGGTAGTGATCATATCTGATTGCTGAATTGAAAAAAAAAAAAAAGGAAGGAAGATGCATATAATAAGACAGACTGTGTTATCACTGGGAACAAACTTCCAAATTTGTTAACCAAGGGTTAAAATTTGCTGGCATACGTAACATGGTAACTGTCATTCTGTGCTCAGTATCTCAGGTAACGACCAGAACAACTTGTGCTTTTGCAAATAGGTAGAAATTATTATTTAAGAAATCAAGGAAACGTGCCTATTTGTTTTGCTCATAAGGCTGTAGCTTGTCACTTAGGACAAATATTTTGGTTGGATGCAGACAGCTGTGACAGTTGGTGGCAAAAGCTGAACCTCTAAATGGAAGAATGAGGCTGGTTAAGTTCAAAGACAACTGAAATGAATAGGGAAGAATTTAAGATATGCTCATATTAAGGTTAAAGATTAGGTTAGTCTCTCTGTGATATCACTATCTTAGATGAATTTGGTCTACTGTTTATTTGCAGCGTGATCATGAGCCCAGTATTTCTACAGAGTTTGTAGTGGTGAGTAATCTGATTTCACTGAGTTGTCCAGAAGAACAGATGGAGAGCCAAGCACAGAGCCTCGGATGTGCAGTTCTCGTTCCTTATTCAGCACTTCCTTCAGTTGTGCTTTGTTTGCTTGTATTCACGTTGACTCTGATTTATGAATCTGAAATTTGCTTCAAGACATTTGATTATGATAAAGGACTTTTGAGTACTACAGTTGGGAACTTAATCTGCAGTGTTCCAGAAGGACATACCCATGACAAATGCAAGCAAGAAGTCTGTGGGCTTTATTATACATTGATGTACTATTTATCATCAAAATTGAAGGAAAGGTTTAATGACATTTGTAAAATACGATTATTTAAAACTGCATTTATTGCTTCTGGTCTTCTCTCCCTGTGCTTTCTTTTTATTCTTTTTCCTTCTTATAACTACACATATTCATTGCAGCATGTTCATACAGACTTGCCTTTATTTTCTAAGAACTTTCTTTAACCTGACTTTGCATTTCCAGGAAACCTAGCTCTCTTAAACTCCTTTGGCAACGTGCGTGTGCTTTTAGAAGAAACATGCAGTTTTTATCTTAATGAAAAGAAGGAAGATGTTCCAAGCATTAACTGTGCAGCCTCTATGTCTAGTCCTTATCCCGAGATGTTTCCTTCTTGCCGCAGTACATCTTATTTTTTCAAGTCAAATGAAAGACTTGTTTTTTTTGTTTGTTTGTTTTTTCCTCTACGGATTTTTTTCCCCACAGATTGTTATAAATCACTTTCTGACAAGAGTTTAATTTTCTGTAAAACAAAAACTTGTTCTTCTGCCCGTGGGTGTTATTCAATTTTTTTGCAGAATGTGTGGCCAAGATTGCTTGCACCTCAGCTCTGCATTGTGCAGCACAAATTTTGATATTCATCCTCACCTCTCAGAAGTTTTCTGCCCTCTTAGGAGGATTTGATTGATGAAAGGCAGTTTGTATAAAGAAAACTGCATTATATGTCCTTGTATTTTTGTTGGGCAAGAGTTACCAAGTGATTCATCTTGAATTAAAATGTTCAGTGAGGACAGGCATTCTTTTTTTGATTTGTGGTGGTTTCTCATTTGTTTGTTTTGATGTGGCATTCAGAATGTGATTTGACACTTGGGAAGCAGATATGTCATCCCTGAGGAATGCGCACTGCCTCTTATGGTGTTAGCAATAGGTTCTCCTTCCCTGACCACAAGCCTACTTTGAAGCTGTATATTTATTTCACTGGGCAAACCGTAGTCTCCTTGGCAAATCATTTTAGGCCAAGGATCTCAGAATATTGTTTTATAAGGAATGTAATTTTGGTGTGAACTAGTACAGTAATGCTCAGGGCAATAAATAGATGTAAAAAGCAGTGCATTAATTCAAGTCCATCTAGGGCCTAAAATACAATTCATTGCCTTGATTTCTGTGTACTTCAGAGGCTCTCTGACTTTTCAGTAATCCCCCAGAGGCCCCAGGAGCACGGTCTCTGGTCCACTTCTGAGTTGGAATGGAGTGAACTTAAACAAGTGGAAGACACTTTTAGCTTAAATGTGTAGAGAAATAAAGAAACAAAGTTTTTCCTGGGAAAATAAAAATCTGTAGTTGTCAATAGGATAATTTTCATGTGAGAAAAAAATGTGAGCAATGCCAAGGAAAGCTCAGAAAAAAGATAACTTTTTTCTCAGTTACCAGAAAAAAGCTGGTAAGATGGTAGAAAAATCATGGCTGTGCTCTAAATTCAGTATAAGGCTGACTTAAGCCTCCAAAGACATTTTTAATTGCATTTTATGTATATTGCCATAGGTCTCTGTAAGAGCTTAAAACAAAACACACACAGGCATTTAATTAAGGATTCTTCATTTGGGATTATGCTATATGCTGATGTTATGATGCACATAGACTTCATTTGTGAAGAAATTATTAGCACTATGTAATCCTTTACAAAACAGGTAACAGAAGTATGAAGGGTTGTTGTTTTTCTTTCAGAGTTCTAAAGCATTCCTGAATGGTGCATCTCGGTTCAGAGTCCAGATGCCAACCTTAAATGCCAAGGAAACTAGCAAGTCTCAGGTAAAATGTAATGTGTTATTGTAAAGTAGTATAGTAGGCTTTCTAAACATCACACAGGAAATTTACAGTAGATTTACTGTTGGCAGTTTGTAATGCTGAAATCTACTTTCCTTTTCATACACAAATGTGACATCAGATAAGGGATCTAAGCATTATCTCGCCTAGGTACTGCAGGAGTTATTAATAAGATAGCATGGTTACTTATTTGGTCTTAATTCGTGATCTTTGTACAGTTCAGCAAATGTAATGCACTGCTAGATATTTTCAAGATAACCATTTGAAATCCTTTAAATATTTCAGTGGATGTGTCTGTCCCTTCCCTGCAGTCTCACTTGTCTCCTTTTGCAGTGTAATAAATGTGCATACTTACAGGTGCGTGCATAGATTCAGAGTTCTAAATATGAGCAGTTATTCACAGGAATAATGCTTAAAGCATGTAACTGTAATTGCTGGTCATTATCACTGGAAACTGAACTCTGGATGTGCCAATTTATAGGCAAAAAGAAATTTTATCTTGTGATGAAAATTAACTGAAGAAATTCCATTTGAAATACTGTATTTGTATTCAGTACACTTCACACATGATATCCTGAGAGGATAGTCTTTTGTCTATTTTTTGTTAACAGTTCTTTAGGACTTTTACAGGAAAACAGAAATTTCCTGATCTCTCTTCAACAGTCATTATTCACAGAGCAATAATCAGCATTGTTGGAAAGATTTTGAACTCTTTAAGGAAAAGCTCTACCAGTATCTTGGTTGCCTCTCTGTAGCTCCTGCAGTAAGTGCAGTGTAATCCTCCTTCAGTGGTTCAGAATAAGTGTGAGTAAACTCAGTTCAGAGTACCACTGAGCTTACTTAGTGTACCAAGTTTACTCATGTTCATTTTGAGTCACCTAAGAGCAGCCTCCAGCCCAGAAACCATTTGGCAGTATAACTTGACAACCATCTGGGAGATAAGGGGAGAAGATTTAAGAATCTGAGTAGGTGTCTGTTGACAAGTCATGGAGACAGAGCTAAAATATAGTCAGCAAATTAGTACACACAGATTTCTTCTCTAACTGGTAGTACCTCTCACTGGCACCACTGTCAGTGTGCGCAAAGAGTCTGCGTAGCAAGTGGGCAGAGAAGACACACTCTTTCTTGCACTGACAACAAAGCAGGAAGGCATTTAATGGCAATCCTTTCAATATTCCCTTTTTTTTTTTTTTTTCCCTGCCAGCTGAGTTATATGTTTGTATTAAAGAGTACTGGCAGGGCAACTGGGTTTTTTGTTGTTTATTTGGTTTGGGACTTTGTTTGTTTTTTAGAAGAAGAAAAATGGGGGGGTGGGGGGGGAGGAATCCCCTTTTTATCGTTGCTAATTACAAAAGACAGTCTTGCTATTGTCTAAGTGGAGTGAACACCTCTCCTTTTCACAGCAGTTGTGTTATGGTGATGCTGAGATGGTGATCACTGTCAGCTTTTCTGCATTTGCAGGCAACAGTTGTTCTGCTCCTATGAGCCGAACCTGCTCCAAGCACACTGGAGCGGCAACCTTGACTGATTTTTTTTTTTTTTTAATAACCTCTTCAACTACTGTAAAAAGCAAATATTCAGTAAATGATCATGGTATTGGCCATGTGACCTGTATATCTCCATGTGTTTGTTACTGCTCATGTCAGATTGGTCTCTTAAAAATAGTACAAAATGAAGGGATAATGAATCTTTCTCCAAAGATGAAAGAGTATGTAATCACACTCTGACATACTGACAAGGCTGAACCATAGTATCTCTGCTAAGCACAAATTGATGTTTTTATTAATTATTCAATTACATGCAATGCAGACATTCCATTTTGTTGGTACAAGTTTCAAGTCTGAGTTACTAAATAAGTTGTTTGGATTTCAGTCACTTTCACTGCCACATGTAATCCTCTGTATTTGTGTAAGTTTCATAGAATGATAGAATCGTTTGAAGTGGAAGGAGCATTTAAAGATCAAAAGTACTGCATGTGGAATGACATCTCATTTTATCTTTACTAAAATACAGCCAAATATATGTGAGGCTTACTTCTTCAGTAGGGCTTTATTCAAAAGCATGAGAATGGAAAGGAGGAAGACAGTACGTAGAATACATTTATAACTTGTAGATGCACGCAGCTTGGTAAGCTTTCCAAGAGCAGTGAAAGTGAGGGTAGCTAAAACCTGTTCTTTTTCTTACTTGGCAAAGAAGTACTATTAATAACTGAATTTTTTTCAGCTGTAAGACGTAAATTTTTAATTCTATTGTGAGTTCACTGTGGTTGATGGATAAAAATAAGCTGTGCTGCTGGCTAGACTGGGACAGCTTATTCGTCTTGAATGATAACTCGCTCACTAGTATTTTTAGCAGCCATTGGAACTATTATTAGAATAAAATCCTTCCTAGTGGTAAAAAAGAACTCAGAATTTAGTTCCTAGGCAATATTGCTTGACGTTAGGCTTTTCAAAATTTGTGGATTGCAGTGCTCAAATGAGACAGGGGTGAAAAATAATTGCTTAACGTAAAGAATCCACTGTCCATACCTCACTTGGAAAGATGGCCTGACCTGTAATTTAATCAGTGAACAAGATGTTAGAGAGTCTGGAAAACAAGCTTGATATTAATACATAAACAAGATAATAATTGGTTTTGTACAGAAATGTAGATTTTCAGCTGTAATTAGACTACATTTAAGTAGCGGGACAATGAAAAGCTGGAAATCATTTTTTTCCTTTAGGCCATATTATGATATGTAAGTTTTTTGCAACTTGAAATAAGCCACTATAGAATGAAAACTTGATTCCATAAGTAAACAAGCAAGCGTAAACAATCAGACTTCTTTCACCCTGTTTTTCATATACACTGTTTGGCTTCTGTATATCCTCTATATCCAAATCAAGATATTTAAGAAGTTGTAACTATCTGTAATAAAATAGATACATTTGTTTAAGAAATTATTTTGGAATGATTTGCTAGTTTTATATGTATTTTGATACATCGTTCTCTTCTTTTGTGTATGGTGCCGCTGGGGGGAATTGCAGGATTCAGAAATGCAGCATTTGCTTATTGACAGTGAAAATTCCGTGACATCACAGAACTCCAGCACTGTGGGCACTGGGGAAGGCAGACATGGGACATCAGCTATCAGCTTCCTTGGGGCTTTGCGAATACCTGTGAGTACATGTGCTGTTGTTGCCTGTTCCTGTAGGAATCAGGTTTTGCCTCCATGTTTCCATGAAGTTCTAGATGAAGTGGTAGACATCACTAACTCTGCATCACAAGCTTTGATAGGTGACTCTGGCATACATAGGCTGAAGCAGATTTTGATGCACAAGAGAAACATTTAGGCTCCAGTGTTGCTCTTTTTCAGCCTGTAACGTGAAAATTCACTGGTGTCAATTAGAGAAATGTGTATTAGGAATGGAAGAGTGTAAGCACTTTTCAGTGTCAGATCTTTCTTCCATGGATTATGTTTTACACTTCTCAACATTGTTTTTTAAAGTTTTCATTTTAAAATCTCTTATATGGCTTGTATTGACAAGTTTGAGATAATCAAAGCATCCAGACAGCCAGTAAAAGAAAGGAAGATAAACTTCTTGTAGTTCAGGAACAGTCGGTCTTATTTGTACTATCATCTTGAAGTCTATCAACTTCAATGCAGTGCAGAAGTAATAAGAATTATACCTGAACTGATTTAGATCAGGTGTAAAAGTAGAGGGAGAAGTCCCCAGGATCCAACCACTGTATTCCTGCATCTTCTCACTCTACCAATCTGATTCTCTGTTTCAACTGTTTTTCCCGTGGCAAAGTGGAAAAAAGAGGTAGAAAAATTGCTTCTAGAGTTCTCTGCACCTCCTCAGTATTTTTCCTGCATACAACTGTATGTGAAGTAGAGCCAGCTGCATATATGTTGTCCTTGCAGTACATCATACTAGGAATTTAAAAATGCCTGTCTTCAGCAAGAAGATACCGGGTTGAGGAGAATGAATGTAGGTCAGTTTGACACTTTAGTTACAGGTCTGTGCAGAATCACAGAATCACCAGGGTTGGAAAAGACCTTCAAGATCATGCAGTCCAACCATCCACCAATCACCAATAGTTCTCACTAAACCGTGTCCCTCAACACAAAATCCAAGTGTTCCTTGAACACTTTTAGGGTCGGTGACTCCACCACCTCTCTGGGCAGCCCATTCCATTGCCTGACCACTCTTTCAGAAAAGTAATATTTCCTGACATCCAGCCTGAATCTTCCCTGGCATAGCTTAAAGCCATTCCCTCTAGTCTTATCACCAGTTGCATGAGAGAAGAGGCCGACCCCCAGCTCACTACAACCTCCCTTCAGGTAGTTATAGAGAGCAAGTAACTATACCTTCCATATATCCAGCAAAAAAGGAGATTGAATAAATTAGTACTTGAAATAGGCATCTGCCATGTCTATGATTTGTTCTTGCTACTTAGTAATTTGAGCTGTGTCATACCAGTTAACTGCCTGTTTTTTAAAGAGTGTGACAATAAGGGAGAGATCTTAGAGCCATCTGAATGATAGATGTAAATAATATAGAAGTGTATTCATTTTTCTGAAATATAATTGCTATAATGTTGCATAGAAAGTCTCTAAATTAGGAAAATAAGTGATGCAGCTGTCCAAGTGTATCCAATCCTTCCTGTTTATTTTAGTGTTCTCTCTGTTCAGTTCACTGTAATTAAGAGAATGTATATAAGCAGAATACTATAGTCTGCTCTGATTGTAAGCTTTCTGTTGTCAAGGGAAAAATGTCTTCTGGGAATTCTTGAGAGCAAATGTGTAAAATGCTTCTTAGAAATATTTCTATAATGGTCTTTGAAAGTAGATAATAACCACTATCCAGATACTGACTTCTTATTTCCTTTGTTTTCTTAGGGAGTCATAGAGTTTTCTCTTTGCCTTTTGTTTGCAAAGCTTGTGAGCTATACTTTTCTCTTCTGGCTTCCCCTTTATATCACAAATGTAGGTAAGTATCACAGGAAGGGGAAACAGAATTATGACTACGAAGCATCTAGAAATATGGGCTTAATAAATTAGAGAATAAACATTACTGCTTCTGAAATAGGCTGTCTTTACTAGAGTAGCAGGAGAGTTGTAAGGCACTAACTGACATATTTCTTATTGAATTCAGTATTATGAAAAGACATTTAAAAAAAAAGAAAAGGAAGTGGATTGTCTTCAACAATTCCAACCTGCAATGCTTTGGCTCTTGCAAACCAATTCCTTAAATGTGCTTTAAATTACCAAAGTGCAAAACTACTAAAATGCAAACGAACTTCTTTATCTGTTCACTACTGCTGTTTTTCACTGCAGAGTGCAGAGGAAGGAATTCTCCCCAGACAGAGAGTGCTTGTGAGTGATGATGTGACCTTTAAATCCCCAGCTAACAAAAATGCATTGTTGGCTGAGTGTAGCAGTAGCAGACAGTGGAGCGAGACAAGTTTAACAACCCATGAAAACACACTCAGCTGGAAGTACTATAGCTAACGGCTGTTGTGTGGACTCCCAAGTAACCAGTGCTACCTTGAAAGCAGCTGGCTGGTAATAGAAGATATTTATCAATAGTCCTCCAATCTGTGCTGTAGCGGATTTATTGTTGGTAAGGTTGTGGTAGCGCCATTGACACCACTGCTTTAGCACATGCTGCTCTTTCAAGTGTATTGAAGAAGCTTTTAAAAATATATATGCCAAAGGAGTTTAGAAATTTAGCTGCTTTTGAAATGCCATGTTTAACACAATGGAACTTAAGTTGCCAGACTTCCTGATAAGCTTCTGGAAATCTGACCTGGTAGTCAGTACTACCAGTAAGTAGTAACTACATGAGTAATTACATTAGACTAAATGTGAATATGTGCCAACAGTGTTCCTCACTGTCAATAACAGAGAGTGGACTTGAGGAAATGATTTGTCTTTTCATAGTCTACAGAAACTGCACAGCAAGTGCTGTGTCAAGCATGTGGCCAGCCATCTAATGATGAATATTACTTGACGTGATGGAAGCCCCCGGGATGAGGCTCTGTAAGCGATCCAAGTGTATGCTAATCATTATTTTAGAGCCAAGAGCCTCACTTAGGAGCATTCATTAGATCCTAAGACTGTGGCTGTTCACAAATTGGAATATTGTTAAGCCAAACTTTAACAGTCAACAAATCTATTGAGTAGACTTTATAACTGAAGCATTAAAATGTCCTGCCGTGGGTGTAATTGTATCCAAAGGACTGTATTGCTGAGTGACTGATTATGATACCCAACATATGACTGTACTGAGATATCTGCTTTTCATAATCTGGAAATGAAGAAAATGGTTTTGATTATTTTTGTTGTTATTGTTTTTTTCTATTTGTAATTGTCACCAGAGCACCTTGATGCCAAAAGAGCTGGGGATCTTTCTACACTGTTTGATGTGGGTGGAATCTTTGGTAAGTTTGAACATCAGTATTTCATCTTCACTCAGAGTAGTTTAGCAGAAACAGTGGTGTACACAGCTAACGTATATTAGTAGTCTTCTGCCTTATATCCCCTGAAGTAGAGTTGCATTAAGGTACTAAATAGAGAGATAGATCAAACATTAAAATCTTTGTTAAGCATCTTCACTTGAACAAATCAGGGAGACAGTAGTGTTGTCCATCACAGACTGAGCCAAATACTATGGAATTTTTTAGCTACATTGTGCATAATAGATGTTCTGCACCTATGAGTTGATCTGCTTCAAACACACTGAAGTACTGGCAACCTTGACTGATTTTTTTTTTCTTTTTTTTTTAATAATCTCTTCAACTACTGTAAAAAGCAAATTCTCAGGATATGCAGTGATTGTGGTGTAGGCCGTGTGACCTGAATATCATGTGTTTGTTACTACTTATGTCCGACTGATTTCTTAAATATAGTGCAAAATGAAGGAATGATGCATCAGTCCTTCCCCAGAGATCAAGAGTTTGTAATCACATTCCATGACAAATTGACAGGGCTGAACCATGGTATCTCTGCTAAGCACAAATTGATATTTTCATTGATTATTCAGCTACGTGCAATGCAGACATTCCATTTTGTTGGTAAAAGTTCCAAGTCTGAGTGATTATCCTTAGTTAGTATCACTGAGTTACTGATTTCAGATACTTTCACTGCCACGTTTAACACTATTTTAAATAAGCTTCGTAGAATGATAGAATCATTGAATCGTTGGAAGGAACATTTAGAAGTCGTCTATTTCAACACTGTGCTATGGACAGGGACACCTACAGCTACATCAGGTGGCTCAGAGCCCCCTTGAGCATGATCTTGAATGTTCTCAGGGATGAGGCATCCACCACCTGTCTGGGCAACCTGTGCCAGAGTTTCACCACTCTTACTGTAAAAAAAGATCAGAGCAACCTGTCAGAAATGAGCAGTGTTTTATCTCAGACAGCCCTGGTTAGGTTTGCTGTGGGATTTGTGCAAGAGACATCCCGTAAGACACTACTTAAGATACATCTTCCATTGATTTTTTTGAATTATTATCATTTTTAATATTAATAGCTGGTAGTTTGCATTGCTACTGTTAAAATAGTTCAACTTCTGAAATTGTTCCAGTAATTCAGAAGATAAATGGTGCTGCTGCTGGAATAACTAATGTGCCATAACATAGTTTTACACTGCCAAGCTAGATTTCCCATGCTATTTTTTCCATTCTGCTTCATAAGGGAGCAGGGTCTCCCATAAATCCTGCATCCTGTCTACCAACTCAGTACAAGTGTTTAGGATACTGCATGGTAGCTTCTAAGATTTTGAGTGCCCACATGGTTCCTTAGTGTCTTCTCCTAAATAGTGTTCCTTGTTGGTGAGATCATAGTAGTGCCACTGACACCACGGTTCTTTCAAATGTGTTTCAGAAGCTTTAAAAAAAATACCAAATGCTCTTGACTGTGGATCTTTGTCACTTTTCTTGTCAAAATATGTTCATTTCTTCTCTCTAACACAGCAGAACTATCCCTGCTGTACAGCTGTGTATTTTTTGTGGATGCACCGGTGAATGGCCACGTTTTTTTTCATGATGTCTCATATAAAACGAAGTTGGGAAATTATACTGATCATAGGGATGAGATCATTCCTTTGTATCTTGTGAGAACACCGTTGAATGATTAAATATTTACTTCAGTCAGACCATGTAGTTCCCAAATAAATAAGCACCATCTCAATTTCCAGCTGGTTTATGTGTACCCTCTCCCACACACCCTGCAGTGCCCTTATGAAAATTAGCTTTGTATCATTCTATTGGAAAATGATACTTGTAGTAGGGGAAGTTTCACTGTGTCGAGAACTGTGTAGGCCTTGGTAGTTCACTGTACAAGTATTGAGGTGTGTTGCAGTTACTGTTTCACGCTTGTGCTAAATGTTACATCTGCTTATTACATCCTAGACAGCTGAAGAAAGAGTTAGTGATACCCTGGGGATACGAACGACTTCTTTCAGCTTTGTCTCATTCCACCATGAATGCAAGGTTAACAGAGTGCCCTGTGCTATTTCAAACTGGCATTTACATTTAAATTCGAGTGTGATGTAGACACTTGGAAGATGGGCAGCTGGGAAGGGAGAGGCAGGAATGTGGAGAATCCAAAAAACTTCCTTTCTTTCTCCCCGCACCAAGTTCTCTTTACATCATTTTGACAGCTCCTTCCCTCAGGCCTTCAAACTTGCATCTGGCATGTACTCTAATTAGTACTTCTGTGTGTGATCATTGGGAAATACAAGAAGAAGGGAAAACTAAAGAGCATGGAGTGACTGCTTGGAGTGAAAAACAAGTATTTCATTTGCCCTGGGATCTAGAACAGCTCATTTCCACTACTAATGTGACATGGACAGGGCACACTACAGCTGAGTACTGTTGCATGTGAGGAGTTCAGGGACCAGCGACTAGCTGGGGTGCAGGCAGAGTGAGAGCACATGACACCTGCTGCAAAGGCATTTTGTGTTCAAAAGCAGCAGAACTATAATTTCTAAATTTTTCTTCAGTCTCTGTTCCACCCTCATTTCTGCTGTCTTGGAGATTCAGTTGGAATAACCAAAGAGTCAGTTACCTTCCAAGTCAAATCTGGATGAGTTATAAGGATATCACCAAGTGCCAATTATCTCATCAGTTCTATAATCTGTGTTGCTGTGTGTAACTGCAGTAAAAATCATGTATTGTTTTAATCTTAGTTGAGTTTCATTAAGTGTAACTGATGCCTTCTGTGTAAAACGTACAGTGTTCTCCTTACACACCTATCTCTTCTTTCAGGTGGAATTTTGGCAGGCCTGATTTCAGACAGGCTAGAGAAGAGGGCATCGACCTGTGGAATGATGTTATTGCTTGCAGCACCTACAGTAAGAATTTGCCCTTCTTTTACAGCTGTGGCTGGGACTTTGACAGCACTCCTTAGAAAGTTCTGCAACAGCATCTTCTAAGTTGGACATAGAATTCAGACCAGGCTAAAAGTGCAAGAAGTTGAGCATGGGAGGAAGTATGGATTTGGACCACCTTTACTAAGCAATCATACTGGTGTAATCCACTGCTTGTTATTTTTTGTGCCTTGTATCTTGTGAAGAAAAGCAGCAGTAGAAGTACTAAGCAGAGAGCTAAGTTGGACATTGAAAACCTTGTATAGTTTATCACTCTTTTAAAATTGATGTGCAGTTCTTAGCCAGAATTTTAGTTGCTCAAAGACTGAAATTACTGTGCTCTAACTGAAAACTGGCAGCTGGACATGTGAAGTGCATTTTTTTGATGTATGTTTTGATTCTTTTGTGAATTCTTCTGTGCTTCACTGAAGCTGACAGTTTGAGAGTTTAAAGTTGAGTGGTCTCGTCAAATAGCACTTTCTTCTGACAAGAAACATGAGGAAATAGGAGCATAGCCCTTATCATATCCCTCATCCGTTCCATCAAGCAACCATCCTGCTGTGATCTAAATGGGTTATTTTAAACCTCAGATGCCAGAACTATCTTTCACCTGATGCCTAAGATATTTTTAGTTAACGTGGGGGAAGGGGGCATCACTGCAGATGTTGGTATTATAGCATGTGTGTTTTTTCATTTTTGCAGTTGTACATGTTCAGTACAGTCAGTAAAATGGGCCTTGAGGCTACTGTAGGTGAGTATTTCTAAAGTGTTATATGCCTCACTTCATATGAACTTTTCATTTATGATCCTTTGCTCTGCTTAGCTCTTTATTTTCCTTTTTATTTTTTTCCTTGAGAGGAGGAAATATGGAATGAAACTCCTTAGACTACTTAGACTATGCCTTGCAGGCTTTTTGTGCAATAAAGAGAAGGAATACAAACAAAATAATTGGTGGTATGAGTTATGTAATGGGGATTTGGTTAACAAATCGTTAGTTTGTGTCAATTAATTGTAACTAACTGTTAGTTGAGCTAACAGTGACTTAGGTAATATCATTAGTCTTTGTTATGAAGTTTTATATCAGCACAATATTTGTATATTATATTATACAAATAATGCCTGTGCATTGTATTATGTGCATTATTTGCCTGTAACAAATATCAGAAATGTTTGAAGGCTACTTGTAGTGCTTTTGAAAGCAATTTCACTCATACAGGCTGATTATGTTCATGTCTTTCTATTTGTTGTTACAGTTAAGTCTTTCGGGCAACTCATGTTCTCTGTTTTTGTCCAATTTGCAACAGTGATGCTGCTTATCAGTGGTGCCCTGGTGAATGGCCCTTATGCACTGATTACCACTGCTGTCTCTGCTGACTTGGTGAGTTTAGCTTCCCCTCTGTTTCCACCTTCGCAGCTTTGACCTCCAGAGAGAGCCATTTGACTGCTGCAGGATTATCAGAAGGGGCTGCACTGTCCTAAAGATAAGGAGATGCTTAAGCTGTGTTGAACTCAGACATTGAGATTGTTTTAGAGTTCATACTTCTAAATTATTCTTCTAAATTATTCTTCCGTAGTAACAAGATTAACCAAGTCTTGTAGGTGACAGTCCAAAGTGGACGTAGAAGTTGCATGCAAGGCCAAGTCTCTGTACAGATTTCTCTCTACCCTCTTTTATACTTTGCATCTTTGAATGAAGGAAAGGGCTATATTTGTGTGAGAGAGAAGCTGGAGACCTAACTCTCATCAGTGTAGAAAGCTATGCCTGGTACTTATTTGTCCATGCTACCATTTGAACTTTCAGTTGGAAAAGGCCTGTTGGTCATGAATGCCACCTGAGACCAAAGGTACCCTAGTACCTTTCATTAGCTAAGAGTTTGAAGGTTGCTTTCAAAGGCACTGGTTTCTTAAGGTACCAAGTGAGAGTCCAGCTTCACAATGTACATCTAGCATGGAGAGGTGTAGACTAGATACTATTGTAGAAACTTTTTCTGAGTTCAACTCAGGATGATTCTAAGCAGAATTTGTCACTTTAGGGTACCCATAAAAGCTTGAAAGGGAATGCAAGAGCCTTATCCACAGTAACAGCAATCATCGATGGAACAGGATCTGTAGGTAAGCAAGAGCTTGGCTGTGATAGGTTAAAACAAAAGATTTTAGAGGAATTATGCTCTGTCCATGTTTTCTCAAGGCTAGGTACAGTTTTGGAATTGAGAGGAAGAGCAAACTTAACGTTTAGCATCACTAATGTTCCCATGTTTGAGGGAGGGTGAAGTAAAAAAAGTAGGTGTCATGGGGCTCTTTCTGAGATCAGTGATTACTTGTGACCTCTGCACCAGTATGTGGAAGTGAGAATTGAGTGGGATTCGTCTTGATGTGGAATAGGTGTGTTTTTTAGCCAAAGAATGATATTTCTCTAACTTCTACTCTTCTAGCTTCCCCTATCTTAGATTCCCTATTGGCTTGCAGCTATATCAGTTACATTTTGAGCTTTCTGGGATGTTTTAGAACATCAGGTAATACCGAGTTAACTAAGTTGAGAAATTGATAATCTTCTCAGAACAGCTATCTTTCAGCATAATAAAACTTGCATTGCATCATTCTGACACTATCACTACTATATTTTAGGTGCAGCTTTGGGGCCTCTCTTAGCTGGTCTCATTTCACCATCTGGTTGGAACAATGTGTTTTATATGCTCATGGTAGCAGATGGGTGTGCCTTGCTGGTAAGTCTAAAAGTACTTCTTGCTTGCTGTGTATTTTGTTTATGCTAAACTGTTTATCTTAAAATGCATGTTTTCCTTTTGCAAATGCAATGCTTTGTTTTCTAAGGAACATCCAATTGTATAGGAGATTTTCAATAAAAGAACAAAGTAGCTTGTTTTGAAATTTTCATTTAATTGTAATCAGAAGTGCAAATTAGTTCTGATGCACTTCAGTTTGTGAACAATTACACATCTGTTAATTGCTGGCTGAGCAGATTACAGCAGGCAAAATTGTAAGTGAACCTTCACATTTAAAGCTAGAAGATGCCTTAGATTCCACTCACAGAAGAATTACTTCTATTTTCTTTAAAACTGGTTTATTGGAGCAGTAACAACTGTTTGGCTATGTTGCTGTGTCACCAAAATCACCACGATCATGAAACTGTTGAAAGTTAATACATCACATTCTCCAGGTGGGCCCTAAAATTGCTGTGCTGGCTTAAACAAAAAAATGACTTCCTTGGTTTTGACAGTAACCAGGAGTAGATATTAGGCAAAAGGAGTGTGACATGCATGGTTACTTGAAACAAAGTATATGCTTTTCTATTCTTTATGTTTTTCTCCTACTTTCTTGTTTGAGGTTCTGTGTGCTGGATAGGAAAATCTGATAAGGTGTCTTTTTTCCTTAACTTGCACTACTTTGCTTTAAAGACCAAAGAAGAGACAAGATGAGGCGAGACGAGTCTTTGAAGTCAGCCTTGCTGTAGCCACCTATAGGTTAACCTAGAGGTTATGTTTCTGTGTTTGCCATGGACTTCCCTAGCAGGCATTTGTAGCAACTTGGTCTGTTCTCATAGAATGCTGCCAGTCATGTTCTCATGACTCTGCCACTGAGATATCCTGAAGTATCGCTTGCTTGTTCTGTCCTTTTGAAGTCCTGAATGGAAGAGCTCATGAAAAGGTGGAATGACTGTAAAACACTTCAGAACTGCACCTTCCTCTGTACTGGCTGTGCCCAGACAAAACCCCTTGTCTGCACGGTTATTTCACTGAGCTCTGTACTTCTGCAGAAAGACCAGTTGAGTGTGTCACTCTTTCCTGAGACAAGAAAAACAGGTAGCATTGTTTTGAGTTGGGATGGAAGCTTGCTTTCTAAACTAAAGTTAAGCCCAAAATGTTGAACTATTTTTTTTCTACATGTAAGACGTGGAATGTCTGGAAATTAATTAAATTAGATATACTAATAGTTTAAGTATGTTCCCTCTGCTCTTGTAATACTTTTTTTTAGTTTCTCCTCTTCTGCTTTTACTGTTATTTGCTGTACAGCTTATAGATGCCTGCATTCAACTTCTGTTTCTTCAAAGATACCTGGAGAGAGTTTGGTCTCTTGCATGATATTCAGTTCCATCATGATTGGCCACTCATATCTCTGAAATATTAGGTCTAGCATCTTAAAACACCACTACTTATAGTATTGAAGAAAATTCCTTTTATAACAGTGAGACTGAGGATAAAGAAATCTATAAGAGTGAGGAACCCTAGAAGTTCTCATCCTATCTTTAATGTATGTGGGAATCCTCAAATTTTGTTTGTAGAATCACTTTCCTGGAGTCTGCCTCAGTTAGTACACCTTGTTTTTAAAATGCATTTTAAAATGCATTTAAAAGCCATGATGCTGTGTATGCAAGTAAATGTGGCTGACGTTGCTCGTCACTGTGTGATTAAAGCTTTTCACACAAGCTTGTTTTCAGAATAGCAGCTAAAATAATTTTAAGCTCCAACATCTCCATTTGCATTTTCTTTTTGAAGGCTTGGGTTCCCTCTGCTGGTTTCTTGTGTGTCTGCTGACAAAGTAAATGGAAAGTTGTTCTGTTTTTTACACAGAAATTGATCTCTCAATTGTGAAAAAGAAATTATTTTTTGTTTCATGTTCAGTGTGAAAACTCATTTTGCAAACACTGATTAAGCATCTGGGTTTTTTTGTTTTCAGTATTACAGAGTAATGTTTCAAATAGAGAACTGTTTGAATAACAGTGTGCAGCTTGTTCTGAAACTTCGTTGATATATCTGTATGGATAGTAACACAGATATTGTGTCTCTTTTTACAGTTCTTACTCCATCTTATTCAGAAGGAACTAAGGTGTAATGCAGATCATACCCTGTAAGTGTTACATACAGCTATTGCTCTTAAATAACAATTTAAAAACAGGTTACGAAAATATTGCCCCCTAATACCTAAGTGTAGACAAAACATATTAAGGTTTTCTGTATGTCCATTTCTGTTGTTTTCAGTTTTGCTTCAAAAGAATAATCTTGTCTTAATGTTTTTAATCATGAATTTTCTTCTTTAGAATATCTTGTTTTGAAAAATGCTAGAAAACCGATTTTTTTTTTGGTCAAAGTTTCTTAGTTATGGTTTGGGTTTTTTTTCCCCAAATATGTAATCTATCTGGTTTTCATCATGGAGCATGCAGGTGGGGAATGAGCAGTCAGGTAGCTTCTTGCTCTGTGTTGTTTGGTAGTTTCAAATGTAGCTTTTTCTAAAAGGTCTCCTTGAAGGAAAAAGTGACTGGAATTAGAGTGTTGTGAATTGAGAAAGAAAATCTAGTGAATTAATGGGGTTACCCTTGTCTAAGCAAAATCTTAATTTGGCCATTGGCAGTTTTGCAGCAGTGAAATAGAGCAGGAAAAAAAATTACATAGCAAGGAATGTGGACCCTGCATTTTGGCTGTTTATATCTCACACCTAAACTTTTCCTGCCTGATTGCTGTTCTTTTCCAGGTTTAAGGAACACTGAGTTGAGAGACCAGATTTGGAATAAGGGCTGCATAAGTGACCAGAGCTCTTCCCTGAAAGAAAACCTTAATGGAATGTGTTACTCTATATGTAAGAGGTTCTGTTCGGTGAAGAATTTTGCACGTTTACTGGAAGCAATTTGAGAAATGCAACTGGTAAATCCCTGAAGCTCTTATTTTTGCACATGAATAAGTACCTCAGGATGGCAACTATTCATCAGATGAAGGGATAGGAACTTTGGGAAACTTTGAGCAGACCGCCTCAACTGAGCCAAAGAGAAATACCAAGTGCCTTTTTTATTTCTTTTGATAGGATGCTTTTAATGAAAATGCTATACTGTGTATTTTCTAAAAACAAGTCAAAAGGGAACAGAAGGAGGTTGAAATCATAACAGACAGCCTAGCAGTGAAATGTCCCCTTTTTGGTGAGCAAAGTATCCCTTACGTCACTTGTGCATCACTGTGACTGAGGGCATCACTTTGTAGAGAATAATACCATCTGGTTATTAATATACACTGCTGTTAGTATTTTGAAGCTGCTCAGACAATGATAACCTCATCATATTAATAGTTTTTAACTACAGCACAAATTCTGATCCCAAGGACAACACCCAACCTTTTAGTAACTGATGAAATAGAATTTATAGTTGCAGTGTACTGTAGTTAGAAGTTTTCACAAACTATTTGGGTGGATGCTATTCTACAGTTAGGATTGTGTAAAAATTAGTCGTAAGCAACAAAAAGTAGATTACGAATCAGAATTTCCAGTGTGGGACTCAAATCATTTTCAGGGCATTGTAGTAAAATGATTGTGCAAATGTCACATCATTATTGTGCTGCTCCTCTAGGCTGGGTTGAAATGAGAGATTGTTCCTTTTGAGGTGGCAGAGAACTGTGTGCTGCCATACCTTTGAATTACTGGATTGAAAAAATGAGCTGCTGTAGTTCTCAGTGCCACAGTGATCTCTGTTGGGTACTTGCTTATTTCGGCGGTGTCATTTATATTTGGAAGTCTTCAACAGATCAAGGCCTTAATAACCAGAAATCTCTTTCATATGGCTAATTTAAAGTGGCTTTGAATTTCAGATTCACAGCTAAAATATGTGTCTGTAAGAAAAGAAAAATTACCTAGGTGGTAGGTTGTAAGAGAACATTTCAGTAACAGGTGTTACCCAGCAAACAGACAATTCAATGTCTTTTAAACATATCATTTCTTCATACAGGTATCTCCTTAGCAAAACAGATGTTTCTGTGACCTTTTTTTTTAAAGATGTACAAAGTATAAAGGAATTTTTTTTGTATGAGGCGTTTATACTTAGATTGTGAAGGTTAGGTAATTTAAGCTGTGTATTGTTCATAACTCTATTTATTAAAGCTGTAGGGACGTGTCTTGTTCTGAACTGTGTTCTGAGTTTTGCGAAACAATGCAGTGATCTTTATACTTGATTAACAAAACAGCACTCTAAAATAGCCCTGCAAAGTGTAAAGAAATGTCTCATCAGCTGCTGATATGCTGTTCCATGTGTTGGCACAATACTTGATTTCCAGGGCAGTTTTGTAATTTTTTAGTCTCTGAGTTACTTCCCTGGTTTGGTTCAGTGTGTGTTTTCTGCTTAACTTGAATGTTCAGTCCATTTTTAACTGTTTTGCTGAACAGAGGCACAGAGAAGATTTTGATCCCACAGAGGCTCATAGCAGGTGCTAGAATCCTTGCAGGTGAATGCTCTGCACAGTCTCAGAAGCTGTAGCTCCCTAGCTGAATGGTTAACTGCATGCCTTTTGTGTAAAACTGTGGAGGCCAGAGGGGATGCTGAGCCTGCCCTCACAAACACATGCTGCAGTTGGGCCTTAGGCTGTAGTTAAATGTAGCAGAATTCTGCTGCAGATCTGAGGAATCATTTGTGAGGAAAAATATCACTGCAACCCCAGAAGAGCTGTATTGGCATGACTTTGAAGACCTGTGTGAGAAGGGAGGGATGGAGGACTTCTTTAGCTGAAGATGCCCATCCTTTCCCCCAGAAGGACTGCAGAGCTGCGTTGCTAGTTTATCAAAATGTTTTATACTCTTAAATTCTGCTGCCCTCAGATTTTGAGGGGTTGTTCCCCATGGGCTGAAGTCTTAAGTTAAAATGCTTTAGTTGTATTGAACAGTTATACGTTGTAAAGATGTGGAAGTGTGGATTTTATGTTTTACTTGATGGGGCTGCTGCTATTTATTTATTTATTTGAATAGCTTTTGTACTGAAGTGACTTGGACATGGGATTATGACAATACTGAAGGTGCTGGCTGAGTCCTTCCTTCCATTGATCACAGGAGGTAATTGGGACTCTCGCTGCACTGGTGACTCTTTCCTTGCTTAACGAGCAATGTTTCGATTCCTCCTCAGCAGTGAATGTGTTGGATGATAAGATGAAGATGGCTGCTCTTTTGTAATAACCCCAGGGGTCCCCAAAAAATGAGCAAACTGTTTTGTTAGTACTGGGTGTTAATATTCATTAATCTGGAAATGAACAAAACTGACAAAATGTTGTATATAGAAACATGAGTGACTGATCAGTAGAACTGAATTTGAGTAAGACTACAGGGTTTGGGTTTTGTGGTTTTTTTTTAATGCTGGTTATTCTCGATTTTTATCTATATAATTTCTGTGTTGAATAAAAACGTGTTCTGCTTTAAAATGTGATATGGTCATTACTTCATCTTTTACGTCTCCATGAAGGAATACTTCATTTATTATTTTGGACGATAGGCATCTCTGCTGAGACAGTACTTCTGTCTCTTGTGTGGGTAACGGAAAGGGTTCATTAAGGGTTGTTTTGAAAACAATACCCTGCTCAACTCCAACAGGTAATTACTTTTTTTCATAATGGGATTGTGGGTTGTACAACATCATATTTGTGATCAGCTGCATTAGATGGGTATGTTCTCCCTCCTCCTTTTTGTCTCATAGGGAAGGAGGATGTTCAACTGAGTCAGATACCGAACCCAGCTCCTACAGCGTAGCTTGAAGGTGCCTTTTTTGTTGTCCTCAATTTATATGGAATTTAAATGGAAAAGCTTCAGCTTTTTATCTCTAATCATCTTGAACATTTATGGTCTTTAATCCATTTAGTGCAGTGATATAATATCCATACCCACAGGTATTTGGGGAAATACTTGGAAAGGAAAACAATTCTAGTTGGAAAAAAGTGTCTGGGAGGTGTTGGACAAAATTTCTCATCAGAATTGTGCCCAAAGTACTTCTAGGAATAGGCAAATAGTAGCTTGGGCCTTTTTGTATAAGACTCAGGGAAGTTTTTCTTCTGCCTGATCTGGAGCAGGAGCCTCCACCAGTGTAGCTGCACCCTCCTGAGCCAGCTGTTGGTGGAGATGTGGCATTGGAGGTTTGTCTCATTTTGCATAGGAAGAGCTTATAGGGTGGGAAAATGCTAAAATAGCTAGTGAGGAAGTGATATTCACAGGTCAATTTGAGACTCTGTAAATAGCTAGCAAGGAAGGTGTGGTATATTCACAGAGCACTTTGAGATTTCTTTTGCCTTCAAGTTAAACTGCTAACCTACTCCATGTGCTAAGATGATACATTTCTTCCCATATGTTCTGCCAATTACAAAATTCCAAAAGGGATTTTACCATCCAGTTCTGAAAGTTATTGCATGTGTTCCTTGATAATATCCTTGGAATAGTAATGAGAATCCTTCATTTGTGTTCATGCCACTGTCACACTACCTCAGACTTAGGCAGCATTTACACTTGGGAATCCATTCGTTTGCTGCTGATGGGTTTCTCCAGTGATGGATGTGTGGAGTTGTTTGCATGAAAAGTGCTGCTCTAGGTTATGTAGGCGTAATGGGGTATAAAAGAAATCAGAGTACATTTAGAGCAGTTGGAGGCTGACTGTTCCTCACACACAATTCAGTTGAAAAAGATTGTTCACAGTCTGATGAAATTATTAGACCTTTATTCGGTGATGGTGGTAGTCTCTGGTTGGACTGAAATTTTATGGCCTGCATATTATATGGGAGGTTAGATTAGATCATGCAATGATTTCTTCTAGTCTATCTGATAGGCTGTTCTTATTGCTGGGTTTTCTGCTCCCAGAAAATCCATTTTGATTTGTTTATATTCTCTGCTAAGCTAACAGTGCCGTACTTATGGACTGTTCCTCCACTCACAGACTTCTGTGCCTGCAAGATGACTGCAGGCACAGGGCTCAGTTTCTTTTCCTGGGAGCTTTGCATCTCACTGCTGTGGGGCGCTGGTAACCTTGAACTACATTCTCTTTCATGCAATCTTAAAAATGTGACTGCCATCCTTACCCAGGAGTGTACCAGACAGATAAGTGTTGAAGGTCTCCTTCGATGCTGCACTGAACTAGAAGGTTCTGTGCTTCAGTGCAGCATTCACTGCAAGTTTTTCAATCCAGTGAGAAATGGAAAATGTTTAAGATTTCTTCCCATAAGTGGAACTCACACTGCAACTTCATGTTGTAAAGGACTGTCTGGGTGTAAGTGGGCCTATTCTGTGCCATGTATAAGGGTACATACACGTACATCTGTAGAAGATCTTTGCTTGTGGCTGTTAGATAACTATCCAGATGTAAATAAGTCTGATTTATTTATTTTTCTGGAGTGGTATCACAGAATCACAGAATGACCTTGTTGGAAGGGACCTCAAGGATCATGAATCTCCAACCCCCCTGCCACATGCAAGGCTACCAGCCTCCATATTTAATACTAGACCAGGCTGCCCAGAGCCCCATCCAACCTGACCTTGAACACCTCCAGGGATGGGGCATCCACAGCCTCTCTGGGCAGCCTGTTCCAGCACTTCACCACTCTCATAGTAAAGAAATAGATATATCTGCATGTCACAGTATTTAAGGGGGAAAAAAGGGATAATCAAGTATGCATTAGTGTAAATAGAGACAAAGGATGAGGAAAAAATGATAGTTGCTAGACATCAGTGAGAAAAGCAAAAGGCTGGCATAAACACTGAATACCTATTGCCTAAAAATATTGTTTCCTGTGCTTTTGTTAATAGTAAAAAAAAACTCTAAACCACACAGATAAAGTGTGTTGTAGGTGAAATGTCACTGAGGGAGCAGGGAATCACATTCTGCATCTCTAGGTCATTCTGCATCTCTAGGAATCACCATGTCCCCACTGCAATCACAGATTGTGTGCACAGATAGGAAGAAGCCAAGGAGAGAAGAGAACAAGTGAGACATTGAGATTGTGTTCCACTGCCTCCACAGAAGACTGCAGCCAAGAGCTTGTCCAGACGTCATCTGAAAGAGAGCAATGTCCTTTGCCTATGAAATGCTACCTACAGATTGAAAAAAGAAAATGCAAACACAGAATCTTGGAAGTCCATTTTGGATAAGGTGTGGGCATGTCCCCGTGGAGCACAGCCTGAAATTCTTTCGTTATCTTTAGGTTGCTGTGGTTATGTGACCCTTGCTTCAATAGCAAATGTCAAAGAATCCTTCTTACTTTGTTGTTTGTGTTTACTTATCATCACACTAGCTGATTTCTCCAGTTCTAATCATGTACCTAGTCTGTCTTTAAAAGAAAATGAACTAAAACATACGTCTCATTTTTCTTTATCCCCAGAGATCAATTCCTTGTGTACGCTTGGCTCTGAGTTCGTAGGATTTCTCCCGAGGTTGTGGGGTACAGATTTCATATTTGTTAGGAAATTGTGTCGATTTTTTTTGTGGTCTGAGATCTGTGACCGCATTAATTTTTTTGTTTGTTTGTTTCTAAGAAAGATTCACAGAAGGCAGAACCTCAGAAGGATTGTATTGGACAGATGACATATGGCAGAGTTGAAGTACAGTTAAGTTTGTCCACCTTTTTTAACTTAGTGCTTTAGCAATTGTACCCACAGGCTGCAGTGAAGATCTAGTACCTTCAGACATTGTTTCTAGGATGTTATTCTCCTTTTACTTGTGCAACTCAGGAGAAAACATTTGAAGAATCCAGTAATTTTATTTATGTCCTTGCCATCTCAGGCACTGTAGTTTTTAAGTTTATCTGATACCTAAATCCTTAACAGGTGGCCTGAATTTCTCAGGTTATTCAGAAAGCAGCAGAGGCTCATTGAGGTCAGAACTCAAAGCAGCAGCCTGAGTTCATATGCTAAATCAAGAGGGTCACAGCTACGTTTGTGTATAAGTATATATATATACATGAGTTGCAGCATGAATAGGGATCAAGCTGAAAGAGAGCTGGACTTCACTTCCCAGGGATATGGAGATTCTGGCTAAAAAAAAAAAAAAAAAAGATGAAGTGTTCAATAACTACTGAATTTTCACTATTTTGTTTCTGAGATACGAAGGGTAGTTGGCACGTACTGTACAGAGCAGCCAATAACATCCAGGCTAAACTTAAAGAAGTGGGTTTCTTTTGCCTCCTCTGCCAAACACAATGCTGTTATTTCTGCTGCAGAGGACAGCATATTATATTTGAGTCTGAGTCATTCAATTTGCTGCAGGCCACGTGAGACTTTAGCTTAATAAGTACAGCAGGTTCTGAAGCTATTATTAAATCACTCCTATCATCTGGTAGGAAACATCTGAACATCGTGTCATTCCGTGACAGAATCTGCGTATTTGGTTTTTCACTGGTACATGGGGCTAATAACTGTGTAACGGAGGGGTGCAGCTTAGCTGTCACTGTTGAGAATCTTGGTAAAGCTTCTTCCCCTTCTCTTCTGGCTGCAGCTTTCAAGTTATATGAAAGGAACAAAGCATCTAGCAGGAGAATAGAAGAGCTCTCAAAATCTTATCGTGTGCATGTTCTCTGTCCCTAATAGAAGAAAGTGATATGCAAGGTCCTCTGTGCTGGGCGGCGATTGCTCCATCAAAGCGTGGGCGCATACAGCTTGGTGCCAGCATCCTCTTTTCTCTCTCGGGGGTTAAGGAAGTTTGCCTGTTTGCTTTGCACTGAGGAGAGCATATTAGCACAGCTGGTCAGCATGTCTGCATGCAAGATGTAGTTGCATAAAGCAGCGAAATAAAGCGAGAAGCCTTCTGTTTTCCTTGCTCTGGTATTTACATTGGCAGGTCTCAAAAGTGGGGTCACCAGCACAGAAATGTGAGATGGGGCTGAGTGATGAACGTGATGCCTAAGAATGTGTGCTTTACTGACTGATGTCTGTGCTAGAGTGTTTGACAATCTGACTTCTCATATGCTCCACTGTCAGGCAAATTATGGGGACTCTGACCCAGGCTCCAAATTTCAGTAAATAATTACTTGAGGGGGATGAAATCCCTCTCTAGTGAAGCACCTAACAGTGGTGAATCCATTAAACTCCTTGACCACTTGGAACAAAGCTAACACGTCCCATTCTCAGGATGATTTTCCCAGCACTGTCATTTGTAGTAAGACTTCTCAGTAGGAAGGTTGATGTAAGCTTTTCAGTAGCAGGGAAAAGAGATCTCCTGCATTTGCCTGCTTGAAATCCGCTAATAGAATAATGCATCTGTCGAATCGATATCTTAATCTGATTCCTGTGTGTCACCAGAAAGGAAATGTTATTCCTCAGCACAGGCCGATTCCTATACGCTGTTTTTTCAGAATAGCAGACCCATGAAAGCAGATAAAATGAATGACTAGCAGCCCCAGTACATTCACCTACGCATCCCTTCTGTGTTGTTTCTGCTGTCTCTGTTTTCCAGGCACAGTTGAAATTGCCCATGTAAATGTGTTCTGCTGAGAACAACAACAATAAACAACCCTATGATCAAGTGTATCACTACTCTTATTTTTTATGCCAAAAAAAGGATTCAGTAAGCACTCCAGCTCTGCATGATTTTCTAGCAATTTTCTTATTATGTGACATGAGGCTGTTTTCAGGCGAGTTTGCCCCCAAAATTCTCTCATGAACGTTCAGTTCTCTGAGAATCGAATTCTAGGTCTGTTTGGAGTGTGCAACCTTTTCTGCCTCTGCCCTTCAGGTATCTCAGCTTCCTCCAGCAGGTGATGCCTTCTGTGGAGAGGCGCTGGATAGCAGTGACTGGGCATGAATGCCAGAGGCAGAAAGTTTTCACACAGTGATCCGTGGTGATGGGTTTTCTGTCTCTGGAGGGCTCAGCTGAGCTTACAATCAACAACATTTACAGCATGAAGTGAAGTGAGCCAGTTGCTGAAGCTGGCCAACTCTTGAGTAACTATGCCAAATGAAGCACAGCGCAGATGCACACAGAGGGCAGCAGTGAGAAGAGTGGACAGTTCTATTGAGGTGGTAGTAGGATTTCCCAACCTTGTAAGAGGTTCAGATGTCCTCATGGACATCTCAATGAAAACTGCTCTGAATAATGCTCAAAAATGCAGGAACAGCTAGAAATAGATGGCTATGTTTTGCATGTTGCAATATGATACTACAGCAGGCTATCGAATCACAGAATATCCTCTGATGGAAGGGATCCATAAGGATCTTTGAGTCCAACTCCTGGCTCCCCACGGGAACACCCAAAATCAAACCCTATCTCTGAAAGCACTGTCCAGATGCTTCTTGAACTCCAGCACTGGTGGCTGTGCCCACAGCCCTGTGCAGCCCATTCAATGCCCACCGCCCTGTGGTGCAGACCCTTTCCCTGACCCCCATCTGCCCTCCCCTGACACAGCTCCATGCCGTTCCCTCGGGCCCTGTCGCTAGCACCAGAGGGCAGCAGTGCTGGGTTTCGTGCCCCCTAGGTGCGGTTGGCCCTTTTGTCTCCAGTGCACACTGCTGGCTCAGGTACAGCTTGCCATCAGCCAGAACTCCCAGGTTCGTTTCCATGGGGCTGCTCTACTGACTGGCCCCCAGTCAGTACATTTGTGCAGGGTTGCCCCTGGTCCTAGGTGCAGCATTTACTCTTATTGAACTGTGTGTGATTGATGATTACCCAGCCCTCCAGTTTGTTCAGGTTTCCCTGCAAGGTCTCTCCACCTTCAATGGAGTCAACAGCTCCTCCCAGTGTAGTGCTGTCTGCAGATTTACTTAGCATACCTTCAAGTTCTTTATCCAGATCATTGATGAATGCGTTGAAGAGAACTGGCCCTAAAATGGAGTCCTGTGGAACCCCACTAGTGTCTGACTGTCAGCTTGTTGTAACCCCATTGAATTGTTGTAACCCCTTTGAGCCTGACCCATCAGCTCACCCATCATATTATGTTTCTGTCCAGAAGAATACTTTGAGAAACAATATTAAGAGCTCTGCTTAAATACCAAAAGATTATATCAACTGACTTCCATTGTTCAGGTAGGTGAGTAACCCTGTTGTAAAAGGAAATTAAGTTCATTAAACAGGACTTTCCCCTTGTGAACCTGTGTTGGCTATGACTAACGGCTGCATTGTCTTTCAAGTGTTTTTCAATAACTCCCAGAATAATCTTCTCCATAATTTTACCAGGCACTGAAGGGGGACTGACAGGCCTATAATAGCCAGAGTTTTCTTTCTTACACTTCTTGAAAAATGGGACAACTTGTGCCGGTTGATTGTAGCAATAGTGAATTTATGGTAACTGGCACACATCTCACCCAGACATGTGAGACACCCAGACACACCTGTACACAGCAAACCATGTTCAAGCAAACCAAGCTAGCTTCTGAGAAGCAGCTCTTTAGACACAGGCACGCTTTGCCAAATACAGCTCCAATCTTGGTTGCTTGCTCCATGAACATGATGGTGTTGGGTTGGAGGATGGGAGGGGGATGTGTAGAAGATAAATAAAAGTAGACCAAATGCACCACTTTATTAAGTGATGTGTTGCCTTTGGCTTTCTCCCTAGCAAATGCAAAAGTTAAGTTCTTATAGGCTCCAAAGCAAGCAAGACTTGGCTTCTCTGCAGAAACCATATAAGTAATTCTGTCTCTGTAGCTTTTCTTCTGCTCACTAACACCATTCCTTGGGCAGTGGAATGAAGGAGAGCAGGGTTCTACTGCTGGCAGGAGAGGCAAATGGGAAATAGTGTGGAAACTGAGCCCCTGAGATGAAATGGGACAGAGGAAGGAGCATGGAGTACTTCTGGCCAAGGTGAAGGTACAGGGCAGGTAGCAGGGAGCACTGATCAGGGGATACGGTGAGGGAATGAGTAGCAAAAGTGCAAAAAATAGAAGTGCAGGTAAAAGACGTGGAGCTGAAAAGTAGAGCCAGTCACAACTTTGTTCACTTTTTAATAGAGGGCTGCTGGATTTTTGTTATTTTTCTGTATGCCCAGAAAGTTTCTTCTCAGTTTCTTGTCAGAAAACTTATTTGCTGCCTGTGAGAGGTTCATGCCTCTCTTTTGAGACAGTGACTGACAGCCAACAGTGAATTTTCATCAAACACTTGGGCAAAAGGAGAGAATCAGAGAGGAAGAAACCTTCCCATTCAATGTCCAGATTGTGTGGAAGTGGCTGAAGATGAGAGGATAAGAATTTAAAAGCAAAGATTAAAAAAATTCAAAGTGAATCCAGTGAAAAACACTCAAAGGAGAAGAATAAAGAGAGGAGGGAAAGGGGAGAGAGTGAAAAAGTAGGACAGAACGTATCTGTGTTGCAGAAGATCCAGCCACTAATGAAGCCTCTCTGGGAGAAGTTTCCCAATAAAAGCCAGCAGCTGCGAGCTGTTAGGGATGGCAGTAGACTGCTGATGATCCCTGAGCTGCTCTTCTGGCAGCGTACCAATAACCAGTGCCCCTGTGCAGAAGGCACACCCAAACCCTGCATGTGGTCACCAACCTAGGATTAACCCAGGAGACAGAAGGAGGGCTTGGAAGGTGGTGTCCCTTGTCCCCTGTGTCACTGCAACTGTTTCTGAACCTAAAACCTGGATATAGTGTCCATGGTTCCTGGCTTCTGGACAGATGGCCTTTGACACCCTGCCCTTGTACCTGGGGGCTGGATGGGCTCTTTGGATACCATGCATACTAAGACCTTGTCTGTGCAGGATGTAAGAAGGGAAACACTGCCTTGAGCTGTTTTCCCTTACCTCTTGCAATATCTTGAACTTCAGCGTTCACATCTCAACACTGGTCTCGTGGCTTTCTTGGGACCATCTGTATGAGCAGGGGCTCAGGAAGAGGAGGGAGTGTGGAATGAGAAACAGCACTGTGGTGCAAACCAAGGAGGAAGCTGCGTGGGACAGAACCAAATGGAATAGGGTGAAAGGATGGTGAAATAAACTGACCAAAATACAACTGTTTTTGTGTGAGGTCCGCCATCCACTCCATAAGATGCTTCCATTTCATTTTCTATAATATGTCTGTGCTGCCCTTTCTCCTGACCATACCATCAATTGTATGCTATTTACTGTTTTCCTCAGGAACCGGGGCCTTATTATGGCGTGAAAATCCCAGTTCAATTTTGTTCCTTAGTGAACATGCCTGGCTTTCAAACTTGTAGAGGAAAGCTCACGTACGTGACCTGGATGACCAAGCAAATTCAAAAAAACAGAGACGAGTAAAAAGAAAGATCAGAAATGTGTTATTTGAAAATAGATACTAATGATTTTGCATCTAATCTTCTGACTTGCTTTGGTCATGACCTGTGGCTTTCAGAAATGTTGATGATGCTAATGGAGGGATGTATAATGGGTGATTGTCTAGGTAACGCTCCCAGGGAACAGCGTCACTGAACTCAATCTAGTTTCAGAAACTGCAGAAGTGTTTAAAATGTCCTTATTTCATACAGCTTTCTGCTATAGCAGGTCAGAAAATTTTCAGCACTGCCTGGGTCCATGAAGTCATCTTTCTCACACTGTATCTGTGGCTCTGTTCTGGCCTCCCACACTAAAAGATAAGATATTTAATCTCTTGTGTGGAGAAAATACAATGGACTTTTGCCCATTAGAGGAAACTGCACTGAAAGCTCTACGCAAACAGAAAAAATATGAAAAAATATGTGGGAAAGTTTTATGTGTGTATCTGAGATATTATCTTGCTACCTGATGTGAAGATGTATATTTTAAAAATTGCATTAAAATAGAGTGTTTACTGCAAAGAGTTATTCAAAGTCCCTTAAAACCAACCCACCAAAGGTTTACATGGCTGTGCCTCTCACGGAATCACGGAATCACAGGGGTTGGAAGAGGCCTCAAGAGATCATTGAGTCCAAATCCTCTGCTAGAGCAGGTAGCTTACAATAGGTAGCACAGGTAGGCATCCAGGCATTTTTCATGGGATGCTGGTGTGCTACAGCTGAGGAACCATCACCCAGTGCCCTCAGTTTGTCAACACATCCAGCCTGCTGAGCACTCATGCCTCCCCCCATCCCCCCCCAATGCAGTGCAACATTTCCCAGCCATCATATCCCCTCCTGTACAGGTGGATGCTTGTCCTTCTCTCTCTGCCCATGCCACCTCTTTCACCTAGAAGCAGACCTTCTTTCCCCAGGCCCTCATCCCAGGCATGCACAAGACTGGTGCCAATGTCAGTAGCCTTTTGTTAATCCTGGGGTTGTCACAAAACTTCAGGATATCTGAGGTCTGCTTGTCAGAGAAATAGAAAGCGTTGATATGTGCTGAGTGCTGAGCAGCACTGAGCTGTTCAGATGGCAGCAACCCAGAATATGCATCTGAGGATACTTTACTTCCCCATGCTGTGTAAAACCCCAGGCAGTTTCCATCCAGTAAAGCCCTGGGTTGCTTACCTCCTGTTTGGGAGCATGAGTTGTGGTCCTTCATTCAGACTTTCTTGCCAAGAACATGAGCCAACCTTGTCCAGTAGAGGGAATTTACTTTCCCACTTCTTGGCTCTCAGCCCTCTAAATGATGTAACAAGTGACTCCAGACACAGCTAATTTCATTTACATTTTCTCCATCAGCTATTGAAGGTTCCAGTCGGATCTGCTGATTTCTTCCACAACCTTATGAAAACACAGATTTTATAGCTGGGCTTTCCCAGAAGCTCAGCAATAGGGCTCCAGCATGCTGGCTGAATCTGCCATTAGTGGTTGGCTACGGTTTGTGCGTGCGTGCATGCATCTCATTCTTCACACAGTATACAGCTGGGCCAAAGGCGAGATTGCAAGGCACTTGGGGACTCTTGAACCCACGAAAATACTTCAAATGAAGGTCTTGGAACAGAGAGCTGGATTAGGGAGAGGAGACTGGGAAATGAAAAGGGGGAAGTGGAAAGCAGAGAGCTTTCATGAAGTGAAAGAATCACCCATGGCCTGGGACTGCTCTTAATATAACCACAGATAACTTGGGGTTGGAAGAGCCCTCTGGGTCCATCTGGGCCAACCCCAGCTCCAGCAGGGACACCCAGAGCAGGGTGCCCAGATCAACATCCAGTTGGATTTTGAAGCTCTCTGAGGAGGAGACCCCACAGCCTCTGCGCAGCCTGTGCCAGGGCTCCATCACCTGCACAGTGAGAAATTGTTTCCAAATGTTTAGATGGAGCCTTCTATGTTCTACTTTGTGCCCATGGCCTCTTGTCTTTCTCCAAGCCAGTACTTCACAAGTGGACAAGTGTGTATCCTTCCCATGATTTGAGGTGGCATCTGAAAGCTTCAAGCCAGTGAGGTGCTGGCACAGGTTGCCCAGAGAGGTGTGGATGCCCCATCCCTGGAGACACTCAAGGTCAGGCTGGATGGGGCTCTGAGCAACCTGATGTAGCTGTAGGTGCCCCCGTCATTGCAGGGTAGTTGGATCAGATGGCCTTTAAGGGTCTGTTCCAATCCAGGTGATTCTGTTATTCTATAATTGTAAAAGCAAGAACCATTGGTGCCAGAATTTTAACAATGACTGTAAACATAGTAAAGAGTGCATTATAGCTGTGGTGGCCAGCATTGTTGTATTAAAGAGCAAGGTTGCACCCACAGTGAAAAAAGCTGCACGTCCAGCCCATGAGACTGTGTATTTCACACCCTGAACTCCAGACCAGCCATGTCAAAAAATACTGCAGTTGCCTGTCAGCCCATGTCTCTGGGGCTTTGCTGTGGAAAGTGGGCCATGTGCATGATCACGGCTGCTGAGATGACCAAGAAATGGAGCTGGAACTGAGAGCAGGGTGAGGAACTGAACTGCTACATGGTGAGGGCTCAAATACAGGATTTCAAGGTCCAGATAGACAGATTATATAAAAGTCTCAGAGTTAACAATCTGTAATTAGCATCAAATATGATCATTTCCAGACCTGGACCTGTGGAAACCTGACAGCATATAAAAGAAATGTGCAAAGAAGCGAGTAAAAATTTCCATACCCAGAAAGTCCTACACTTTCCATAGGCATACGGAAAAGAGTTAAAGCTGAACTGAAGAAGTCGGCTTCTGCCATAGACATGATGGAGGAGCTTGTACTGCTGTAACCAGCAGTTCAGTCATTAGCAGCCCTGACTCATGGTGGCAAAAAAATATCCCAAGAGAAGAAAAAACAGGAAAGGAGAGAGCGACTGATAAAACATCCAGTGAAATAGCCAATGGGATAATCAATGACATAGTTTGTAGGATAGTTAATGGGATATCTGATAGAATGACCAATAGGATAGCCATTGGGATAGCCAGTGGGATTCTCGACAGTCCTACAGGGCTCTTTCCTGAAAGCTTCAGAAAAAAATGGCGTTGGCCCCAGAAAAAGCAATTCAGCCACGCTGTGCTCACAGCCTGTGCCACGCAAGGGCAGAGGAGTGGCTGTCTCCAAGTCCTCTTCCCTCTGCGACCCAGCGTTATCACTGCTGATCTTCCAGCTGCCAGTGAGCATGGACACAGCAGAGTGGTGTGGACACACAGCAGATGACACTTGGTGTCCTCTCAGAGGGTTGGCCAACATGTGCTTTGTTCCCCTCTGGCTTTTTGGCTACACCTTGGATGTGCTTCCCAGGGTGCTTTGCACTCCCCCATTCCTTCATGAGAGAGTACGGGCTTTGTGTCTCCTTTGTGTTTTTGGAATTCACAACTGTACGGCCGCAGCTTTCCCTTTCCATCTTTCTCTTTCCATCTAACAATGACAGGAGGGATGTGGAAATCAAACTGCATGGTTTTCGGTGGAGGCAGCCCCAGCAGGTGGTTAAGGGATTAAGGGTACCTCCAGCCTGCTTGCAGCCTGCAAGGAGCTCACTGAAAGTGTCAGCACTAATTAGCAATGGTGGTCCTGTTTCAACACACAAATGAATGACACCTCTCAGCACCCTGATGGAGGAGGTCTCCCCCCCATCAGTAAGTGCCATTCTGCTTGGCGTGTGCCACGGGAATGCCAAAAAGGGCTGTTGCCATGGGAATGGACGCATCTGGAGCCGCGTCCCCTCCTGCCCACGGCAGCTGGATGCGGAGGGGAGCACCACGGGTAGGAGGTGGCGGGGAGACGGGCACAAACAACGCGTGCACGTTAGAGGAGGGACCTTCCCAGAATGAGAGTGCCGTGGGACACAGCGGAGCGGGGACACCGAGCTGCCAGGCAGCGGTGGCTCAGCCTGGTGGGATAAGCCTTGTTTTCTGCTCTGGTGGGAAGCCCAGTAAAAGCCCAACTGTATCAAGATGGGATCAGCCTCCTCAACTTACCGGCCCAAGTGTATTTATTTGGATATTGATGGAAGAATTCAAAAGGTACTTTCGCTGTTTTTCGTAGAGCGGCGTCTCCGGATGCAGCGGTGGTGCAGGCGGTGTGTGTGCCGCTCGCCCTATTCCTGCACGGAGAGTCGGACGCGTGATGCATTCAGCCTCTGTTGAAAGGGAGGGGGGGTCTGGAGAGGCTTCTGATTTTTATTTAAAGGGGAAGGGGCAGCCGGCAGCCTGTGAGCACTAGGTGCAGCTGGCAGGATCTTGGCAGAGGTGCGGGACCCCTCTCCGAGAGCAGCCTCACGATAGTTGCAAAGTTTTGCCTGCAGAGAAATGCTGGAGGGCACGGAGATGTGTGGGACTGCCTACCCGGGGATTGAGTTTTCCTAGGGAGAAGTTACAGGGCAGGCAAGTGCTGGGTGCTGCTCTGCGATAGCTGTGTGGGAGCCCCCGCTGCACTTGTGAAGCCGTTTGTCAATATCAGTAGATGTTAATAGGATCTTGAGCTCCCGTTCCCCACCTGGCTTAGCCAAGGGTCACGGCACGGGGGGAAGTTGTGGGGGAAGTGTGTTCTGGCTGAAGGAGAGAGCTCACGCCATTCAGGAGAGAGCCACAGCTTTTAGACAGAAAAATGTTTTGGCATTCCTGTAAGTCCATCCTCTTTTCCTTCTTTCTGTCGACAGTTCCTTGGCCACAAAGCGAATGCCTTTCATGCAACAAAGCAAAAGCCACCGAGAGGCTCACAAGCAACTCAGCTCTGACTTGCAGAATTCCAGTCCTGATCCCTGGTGCTCCTGCTCGGAGTTCCTTTCACACATCTGTGCTGTTTGTTGCTCCTTTAAAAAGAAACAGCAAAGATGCCCTTCCCCATCCCTTCTCTCTCCTGTATCAGTGTATCCAGGCAAAGGCAGAGCTAGCAGTCCCTGCAGTCCCCTGTCACTGCCTGGGGGACCCCCGCAGCCTCATTGCATGGAACCACCATCGGAAAGGGGGCCCTGGGGAGGCTGATGCTGTGAGAACGCACTTCCAGAGGTGTCAGTCAATCACACTGGCTGTCATTTCTACTGGGGTGAGTTTATAAATAAGAGCATTTTTCAGAGCCTTTCTCTGGAGAGTACTTTTGTCACTGAAAACACAGGAGAGACCAAAGCACATGGGCAAGCAAATGCAAACCCAGCCAGTGTTAAGTATTATTTTTTTTTCTGGCCTGATAAACATTATCTGTTTCTTTTGTCAGATGTGAAATTCCATCTGTGCAGTGTTTGGAAGGATTCCTGCTGTAAACATACTGCTTAAATGGGGTTCACCCAGGGGTAAGCAGGGCATAGCACTGATCCTCATGCCTCCTCGGTAACAACATCAGCTAGGACAAAAAGCAGCCCTTAATCTTCTGAGGAATGCGGTATTGGAGACTTCTAAAGGGAACTCATTAAATCAATGCTGAGCCGGTAATGAGGTATGAGCTTCATTAGAGCAGGGCTTGCTGAGTTTGAAAGGGCTCAGCTCCAACTTGCAGCTGGCTTGCTGTGTCTGGCAGAGCCCTGTAAAAGGGCTGCCCGTGCTACAGTACTGTGGCAGCCATTACTATGAGTGAATTTCATGTTTCCACCACACTGTGTGACCTCAGGTCACACTGCTGACTTTAGAGGTCGTTGTTTGCCCTCTGCACTGGAGGAAAGGAAGGGATGCCCCAGGCTCAGAGGGTGGCCACCACCCCTGGGAGCCTACATTTTACAGATGAGTACTGAGCACTGAGCTCTGCAGCAAGTGCTGAGCTGAGCTAAGTGGGTTTGTGTGTCATCAGGTCCTGAGAGGTACAGTGGGGAGGGCAAAGGGATGTGGTTTAGTGCTTTGCTGCAATGGTCAGAGCTGGAGGAGAGTTTGGTAGCACTGAATAGATGCAATCCATGGGACAAACAGGGCAGGATTATCAATGTCAGAGCCTACAGCACAAGGGGTGACTTCTGCATCCACCAGGAGAGGGCTTCTGGATGTGGCAGCCTGGTCTAGTGTTTGGCAATCCTGCACACAGCAGGGGGGTTGAAACTAGATGATCATCGTGGTTCTTTTCAACCCAGGCCATTCTATGATTCTATGATTCAGGATGACGATGGCTGTGTCCTGGCCAAGGGATGTGGGACAGGCCCCATGGTGGAGGCAGAGCAGTGAATGTGTACGGAAGAGACCAATCAGGCTGCTTGAGGAGGGAGATCAAAGGCTTTGCAGTGCTACAGAGCCGGTGACCTGCACAGGACAGCTTCAAAGAGGCCATTTGTTCTCAGGGCTGAATGAAAAATGGGGTTTCGGTGTAATTCATCAGTGTCTCACCAGTGCCTACGCAATGTGGTTGCACACCTGGGGGAATCAGCACTACAGGATTTATCTGTTTCTAAAGGATGCTCTTTTCCAGAGATATACAAAAGTTCCCACGCCACTTCCGTGGTCACTCACATCCCTCTATGCTGTGCATGCACATCCAAGGTTTCACGTACCAAAGAAACACATCCATGTCCCCCTCATGAACAGCCAGGCCTGCTCCAGCCAAAGAAGACAGCAGAGTGAGGAATGGTGCCCGTGTTTCATGGAAGATAAGGAGACCTCACAGCACCATGGCAGACAGAGATTTCTCCTCAATCCCAGAGTGCCACTAGATGGGGTTGAGCAGCCAACCCCCAGTCTACCAGCTGAGAAGCCTGAAAAACTCGAGCAAGCCACCAGCTGTGATTCTGCAGTCTTATTTTCCTTCACGTCATTAACCCTTTGGCTGCTTTTAAAAGAAAAATTCCTATGGACTGTTTCGTATTAAAAGTCTATTAGCATGAAAATCACACCCATACACATATATATATATTTCTTCTTTTCCACACAGAAACTACTGGGGAGCACTCAGTTTTGAGTGTTGAGATTAAAGGGACGAGAGCAGAGCCAGCCAATGGCCACATTCCCAGGTGGGTGGCTTCATGGCTCTCATTTCCAAATGTCAAAGGGTGGTGGCTTTATTCACTTGGTTGTGAGGAGTTGCTCTGAGAAAATGCTTGACTTGAGAGGATTTCTGTTTCCAATGTCTTAATCAACATCATATTTGAAAGGAGGATGGAAAGTCAAATGGGTACAGAGCCTGAATGAACTGGAAAAATGAGGACCGCCGACTTTGTCAAAGAGTCAAGTAAATCACTCAGTGGTATTTCTTCCCCTTCACAAAGCAAGTAAAGAATTTTGGAGCCATTTTACTGGCTTACTGAGTCATTCTGGATGCCGAGCAGAGTAATTAGCTCTCTTCTCCTCAGAAAAATGTACTTTTCTCTGTGTCTACCATACGAACCCGTTGAGCAGCACACCCAGATATCCACAGCTCTTGCTCCTCTTGGCCTGAGACACATGAAGAGGAGAACAAAGCGAAGACTGTGTTTTGGTGTTGCGGTTGTTGCATTGAAATGTTGGCGCATGGGAATAGTTTCTGCCATGTGAGCTTTGCTTTTTAATTAGAGCAACAGCCACTATGGTATAAATGCCTAGACTTCAGCAAACCCAACAGATTTTTCCAAAGCTTGCTGCACTATTTTTAACACACCAAACTGAATTCAGATTAAAAACAAAATGCAGCAGAAAAATACTGGCTTGATGATCAGTTCAAGGCCATTAAATATCTTTGTATCCTTAATTGCTGCAAGACAGTCCCCATGATTCTCTTGGCAAGTCATTCACAGGTTGCTCCAATGCCAAAACCCTTTGTAGACTCTTCAGTGAGGCTTCAGTATGTACTTGTGGGACTGAGACCATTTTCCTATGACTGGCAGGTCTCTGTAGGCAATGGAGGGTGTGAGGTAGTGCATCCAGAGCCTGGCCAGCACTCTTGACCAGTGCAGGCTCTGCAACTGAAGCTGGCCCTGGTGAGCCCAAGGCAGCTGCTGGATGTTCTTGTAAAGCAGCAAAAATGAACAGCAGCGTCTTTCAGACTCCAGCATGTTACAGTGTGTGAGGAGTATGTAAACATTTGAAAAAATAAAAATTGCTGCAAACAGGCTTTTTAAAAATGGCATAAAATGTTATACTGGAGGCCATTTTCTCTTCCCTTTCCTCTCCTTTCTGTTCTCCCCAGCTAGTGGTAGTGCAGTCCATTCTCATGCAAATGTTTAACTGCTAGTGATACCCAAGGTTTTGGACAAGCAAACCATACTAACAAATGTTCCTCACATCCTCAGGGTAGTACAAACAAGAAGAAACCATTTTGTTTCTAGCACCTTTGCCATTAAACTCAACAGCTACCAACTGGCCTTTCACCTCTCACTTCTTTCCCTTGCTGTAATTACTAATATCACACGTCTAAAAGCCTTATTATTAACCATGCCAGAATGTCAGACATCATTATTTTTGTGAATAATTTTGAAACAAGCAGCCTAGCCTCACATTTAGTGAGGACATTTGGTGCCAAAGCAGCCTTCTTACCTAGTTTACAAAATATTTTGAGCCTAATGCATTAGAGTGCTACAGGGTTAATTGTGCTTAGTAGTCCATTAGAAGCTATTGTGTGCCCTTTCTGTGTTAATAGAAGCTAGAGCATGAACATTTCAGTTACTTGTCAAAGGTTGAAATATTTCTATGTCTGCTATAAATACTAAGAAACTTCAGCTCATCTTCTCAAAATTGACCTTGCTAGTTCCTGGTTGCATTCTGTCATTAGTGCTGAAAGACTGAATATTGACAATATGTCTCTTAGTATAGTCAGCAGATTGCAAAAAGTTCTCCTTAATGTAACTTCCTTTCTCTACGTACTCTCAAAAAAATAATGAGACCCTTCCTTGTAGTGACAGAGCCCACCTTTGCCATGCTATCCCTCTCAATGAACTTCCAAGACTGCATCACACCATTGCATCATGAGCATTTTCTCTTTCCTAAAAAGAAAAAAAAATCTCATTCCTAAAAAGAAAGACCTCCTTTCCCATAGCATTCTGTTCAACAGTGTTATAAAGGATGGGAACCATGACTTACCACATAGCCACATGCCTCAGTTTTGCCTGAGTCCTATTTCTCATTTCGGGGCAATGTACATAAGCAGAAAACCAATAGGAATCAACCTCACCCTACCTAAACCTAAACCATAGTCATCTAAAAGTCAGTGGTGACTACTCCAAGTTAGTCATGTGAGTTCCCCCACAGGCACTGGGGAGGAGGGTGGTATCTCCAGAGGATGATTCATCCAGTCTTAAACTGGATTTTGGAGACACGTGGGCTGATTTTCCCGTTGGAATTATGTGGTCCTCTTCTTCTACTGACAATATTCTTTAGACTCAGTGTCTAGCCAGGCAACATGGATGAGACACATCGCCTGTAGACACTTAGTTATGTTAGATGAATCCCATTGTACATTTTACTTAGGTACCCTGGTGAAATGAATGATGCCCAGACACTGCACAGCTGAAAGTTAGGTGCAAACTAGTGGGGCTGTGGAGCAGCCTAACTTGAGACATTCAAAGTCAGGCTGCACAGGGCTCTGAGCAATCTGGTCTACTTATAGGTGTCATATATAGGTGTTCATTGTAGGGGAGTTGGACTAGATGGCCTTTAACGGTCCTTTCCTACACATAAAAATTCTATGATTCTATGATGAGTTCTGGGCAGTGAAAGTAAAATGTCTGCCACATTCCTCACTGCCTAACACAGACAGAGTCTGGAGAGTTCAGGGGGAGTTTTTATTTTTGTTTGGATTCTTGGCCAAGGGCCCTTGCTCTTTCTTTCTTTCTTTCTTTCTCATACAGGCTTATGCACGCACACACTTATTTTTTGTTCCCCTCTCAGTAAAGCTCCTTACAGCATCTAACAGATGGCAAAGCTGGCAAACTATTTTTAATACTGTCTAACATTTGAAGCTCAGAAAAATGGAGAGACTTCACAAATATCTGCTGTTAATTATTGCAAAGAAAAAAAGAATACACAGATATCTTTGAGGTAGCTGGACTCACGTTACAATATTTGTATCTGAATTTAAAGAGAGGTGTTTCGATGCAGGATGCTAGGTAAGGCTTCTGCTGAATATCAGAAACAGTGCCTGATAAAGTAGATGCTCTTATCACTATTTTTTGAGGAAGATCTATTTGCTTACAGGTCTGAAAAATCAGTTTCTATCAATGATTTCTGCAGAGTGTTATCTAAGAGCTCTGGATTCTGTTTCATTTTGATATGGACAACAAATACTGCTGGAGAGATTCACATCAGCCCTCTGTCTTGTTTAGAAATCCTCCATGAAAGCTGCTGTAACAGAAGCAGCAATGATTTCCACAGTCCGCATGAGATGCATAACTGAGTTTTACCAGACTCTTCTCTGATACATATCTTTCAGACTCATTAGTCAAAGATTATCATTTCAGATTGCTTTAACTCCACTCTTTCAGCCCTGAAAAGGTGCTCTCTTCATGAAATGAAAAAGCACCAGCAAGTGCTAAAAGTCTTGAATATAGCAAGCAAAAGGAATTGAGATTACACAGTGGGGATAGACTGGCTTTGAAAATGTTCCTGTATTATTCACTGAGGAGTTTTAGTAGAGTAAAAAAAAAAAAAAACAAATACTAGTTAAATACTTGGAAAACTCAATTACCAACAATAGATCATGACAGGATAACACTCTGGACAGGGTTTGCAGTGTACAGAGAGGATTAACTGTTCTCAGGATCAAATATAGAGCAGAAATTGGATTTGTAGGCCATGTTTTTACCCATCCTATCTCATAGCAAAATATAATGTGATTAGTTGTAAACTCGTATGTCATAGAGTGAGCACTGTGGTCCCATACTGATATCTCCATCATGACCCTAAATATTAAACTAGTTCTCTGAACGAGAAAGCCAGACAATCCAACAATCTTAATTTCTATTTGTTTTAAAATCCTTATCCCCTGCCAGAAGTGGATATTATGGGTCAAGAGAGAATGACCTATCAGAGGAAGAGTTTCCAAAAAGTGCAGAACTTTCTCCAGGACAGAGAACAGCCTCCAGTTTCAGCCCACAGAAGGGATCTCTGGGCTGGGAACCGTGCATCACTCTTGAGCCACGCTGTCCTACTTCACAGTTACTGCATGCTTCATCAACATCTTATTTCCACTCCAAAAAGCCTCAGTTATTATTCATTATTCTTTTTTCCCCCTTTGCTTCACATCACCATCGAAAGCAGACAGAGTGTAATACCCGCTCAAATCGTGTGGCTACTTCTTGGTCTTGGTGTAGAGTTATATAAAAGACAATATTTGGGTTCCCATCTCTACTCTTCCTTGCAGAGGTATATCAGCAATTGCAGCCCTGGCTTCTTTGCGTTGTGCTGACCTGTGTCAAATTACACTTTTCTGATGCATGTTCTGGGGAAACATGTAAAAACCCACTACTATAGCTCTATAAACTGGTGCCGCCTCCTGCCTTTGGTCTCTGTTGAGCTCCACAGCAAGGACTCAGTCCTGCCCAAAGCAGTGGTATCTGCCAGTGCTGGGTGTTATTGCAGGGACTGAGATTCTGGGATGTCAAAGAGCTATGAGCATGGTGAAGGGTCCGAGGGCAAGGTGTGTAAGGAACAGCTGAGGCCCTTCTGTGCTCAGCGCAGAGCAGAGGAGCTGAGGGGAGGCCTGATGGCGGCTGCAGCTCCTCACAGGGAGCGGAGGGGCAGCGCTGAGCTCTGCTCTATGTGACAGCGACAGGGCCCGAGGGAACGGCATGGAGCTGTGTCAGGGGAGGGCAGCTGGGGGTCAGGGGAAGGGTCTGCACCACAGAGCAGTGGGCATGGAACAGGATGCACGGGGCTGTGGGCACAGCCACCAGTTCCAGAGTTCAGAGAGCATCTGGACAGTGCTCTCAGAAATATTGTCTGATTTTTGTTGGTGCTGTGTGGAGCCTGGAGTTGGACTCTAAGATCCCTGTTGGGTCCCTTCTTAACTGGAATGTTCTATGATCTTATGATCATGGCAGTGGCTTGCCACCCAGGATAGGAACAAGGACCTAATAAAGACAAGGACCGTGGGTCAGAGAGAGCTGTGACAGGCTTGAAGGGTGGTGAAGCCCCTCAACACTGACTGTGAACCTGAGTCAGAACCATAAGCAGTGCCAGTAAAATATCACCATGGAGACATGGGCCAAATAACAATGGCTCCAGGACATCTGCTATCTTCATCAGTCTGAAGAAGATGCTCGCTTCTCCACCTGGGGTCAAGAGAGCTGACTATCCTCAAAGCTGCAGGACAACCATCTTCTCTAATCATGGGAAAAAAATGTATGTCCTAGCTGGCTCAAGTACAGCCACAAGCCATATGTCACTGTATTGGCTTCATGGTGCTAATGTCCCTGCTATGGTAATGGACTTGAGGCAAATTGGATTCCTATACCGTGCTGGAGCCATCAATAGTACACAGCACTGTCCAAAATACATTCCAGTTGTATTCCACAGACACACACAACTGACACTGGCTTTATTGGGAACATAATCATGCAGGCAATAACAGGAACAATTGCACAGTTCTGGGAAATGTTTGAGGCTGTCTGCTTTGTTTTAAAAGAGAAGGAAGTTGGTCAGGAAAGCTCAGCAGGTTGCAAAAGCAGAGAACTTTAGTAGCATATGATCTGTGATTAGGAGGGGAAAAAAGGAACAGCTGGAAACAACCATTTACACCCCAAGACGAGTATCAAAATACAATGGGTGATTCACAAATCCACTTTTAGTAAACTTAAAGATAAATGTCAAATATGGAAAGATATATAGCACGTATGAGGATAGCTCATAATCTAGAAAATAATATCTACAGTCTTTGTTTTGCTTCCCACTCTTTCACTACTGCATGGAGTAAAGGGAGGCATTAATGTTCCTCCTCAGTACACTGAAAGCTCCTGCTGCTTTCTGTGAGTCAGGTTGCCTTTCTTACCTTTAATGTTTTTTAAAATATATATTTTTAACCTTTTCCTCTGTCCAAGTCAATAATTGATTTCCAGAAAAAGAAACCTCAATACCTGAAATAGCACTCCCACCATACCACAAGCCTTTACCCTGTGTTCAGATACAATTAATGTCATCTGCTCCACTTCTGCAGGTACCAGTTGTTGGTAAAGGAGCAGTTTCCCAGCACTCTGTCAGCCAATTTTAGCAGGTAACACTCCAATGGGATGCTGTGTTTTGCTCTGAGCAGGATTCCATACTATCTGAACCTGATTAGCTCTGCTTTATTGCTTTGATAGCTACTATATTTTAAAAAACAAGGGTCAATCACAGAAATAGTTAGGACAATCTTTTAGAACACACCCAGACATTAATCCCACCCATTTCCTCACTAGCAAACACTGACTACTAGCAATCAATTGCCTTGGAGTTTACAATGTAAATAAATTACCTACTATAATTTCATTTGGGTCAGGAAACAGGGAAGGTGAGTGTGTGCTTCTGTATCAGTCATAGCTGTCCCTTGAGGAGATCGGTGTCACCCAGCTAATGATGTCCGGCTGAAAAAAAAGAGGACTTTTAACTGCCAGTGCAAAGTGAGACCTGAAGTATTGTTCCAGCATCAGAACAAAGGTTTGTTGAATCACATCTCATGCACAGCAGAACTGAGTCAGGGCGGCCAGACATTTTTGCCTTGATTCTTCCAGTATTTCAGGAGGAAAGATGGTAAGATAGGTTTCATAAACCTCCAGCTCCAAAAAGCATATTGATCTCATATTGATCTCAGCCTATACTCTTACAGGGTTATAGGTGGGGACAGAGCTAGAGCTTTAGGTCAGGCTGGTTGTGTGGGTGTATGAGAGTCAGGGTAAGGTGAACTGAGTGGTAGGTGAGAAGCCAGAAAAACTCATACTGGAACAACAGTGTGGAGGTGTGCATGGGCAGAGGAAAGCATCAGAGAGCATGCTCCCTGTAGCACAGCCTCTCCAGGGCTTGGTGCTGCCTCCAAAACTCCTGGAGTTCACATTTTCCCAAGCAATCAATAGACACTCACCCTTCTTGCTGGCAGAGCAGCCTACATTCTCCCTCTCCAGCTGCATCTCTGTGGGCAGCAGAGGTCTGGGTTGGGTATCACATGACATCTCTGTGCCACCAGGAGTGTAGGATCATGTCATTCAGTGTCAAGTGAATGCTGTGTTCTCAGTCTCACTGCTGGCCTTTTAAGGTGTGAGCTCTAACCTTGCATCAGGAGCAATGCTGATAGACCATGGGAAACTGGGCACGATCAGGGGGAAATGCTTTCTTCTGCTTACAGCAAGCTTTTGGTGGAGTAATCCAAATAATAGTGCACTTTTATGCTATCCAAGGAGCTCCTTATGTCTGGAAGATATATGTTTAATTGAAACAAAGTCACTTTCAAAATCCAGGGCATTGCTTAATTAAATCTGCGGTTGCTGCCATCCTGCAGTTCATCTGCATTGTGAGATACCTTCTGCCATCAGTCGCCATACATTACTGCTCTGCTTCAGAGCAGCACAATTAGGTCTCCTGAGCTTTCTTCCTTTATCAAAATGAAGCACAGGTATTAAAGTTAGAGCGGAGAAATATTCCAGCTCACGAGTCAGATCAGATAATTAAAATGATAGGATTAGCCTTGAAATTGTCCCAGTTCAAGCCTGAATAGAGTTCATCTCTCACTGGGAACTAATTGTCCTTTCTCTCCTCTGCCATTTTTTTTTCTCCTTCTGTTGTTCATTTTGGAAGGTGATCTTCAGTAAATACTGCAACTCCAGGGATATCATGGACCTCTTCTGCATTGCAACAGGGTTACCAAGGTAAGACTCTCATTTATCACATACATTTCACTATTTCTCTGATACTCCTAGGGACAATTTAAAGCTGGGGCCCAAATGTTCTGGTTACCTGCTTTCCAGGCTTCTCTTTTATTCCAGACTGCTGGAATAATTTGGGGCTGTGCACAGAACCCAGCTGGAGAAGTGCACAAAGCCCTGCTGAGTGTTTAGTTGCCTACTCTACAGAAATTACAGGCAGCACAGAAGTCCAGCCAAGAGCATATGCAGGCTCTGTGCATCTACCAATTATACCCATACCCCAGCACTACATTTTTGTCCCTAGAGACTGAAACACCATCATACTTATAAAACATGGTTTTTAAGTAAAGAACCTGAGACCAGTGAGAAACACTAAATCACAGAACCACAGAATGGTTTGGGTTGGAAGGGACCTTTAAGATCATCTAGTTCCAACCCCCTGCTATAGGTAGGGACACCTCCCTTTAGATCAGGTTGCTCAAAGCTCCATCCAGCCTTGCCTTGAGTGCTGCTAAGGAGGGGACATTCACAGCCTCACTGGGCAACCTGTTTCAGTGTCTCACCACCATCACAGTAAAGAATTTCTTCCTGATATCTAGTCTAAATCTACCCTTACCAGTTTAAAGCCATTTCCCCTTGTCCTGTTGCTACCTGCCCCTATAAAAAGTCTCTCCCCAGCTTTCCTATAGGCCCCTTTCAGGCACTGGAAGGCTGTTATAAGGTCCCCCTGAACCCTTCTCTTCTCCAGGTTGAAGAGCCCCAGCTCCCTCAGTCTGTCCTCATAGGGGAGGTGCTATTTAGATACACTACAGACTAGTGACAGGCTGAGAGAGCTGGGTCTGTTCAGCCTGGAGAAGAGATGGCTCCGAGGTGATCTGAGACCGGCCTTTCAGTATCTAAAGGGGGACTATAAGAAAGAAGGGACAGACTCTTTAGCAGAATCTGTTGTGATAAGACAAGGGGAAATGGTTTCAAACTAGAAGAAAGGAAATTTGGGTTGGATAAAAGGAAAAAGGTCTTTTACAATAACGGTGGTGAGGCACTGGCACAGGTTGCTCAGAGAGGTGGTGGATGCCCCATCCCTGGAGACATTCATGGCCTGGCTGGACAGGGCTCTGAGCAATGTGATGTAGCTGTAGGTGTCCCTGTTCATTGCAGGGGAGCTGGATCAGATGGCCTTTAAGGGTCCCTCCCAACTCAAATGACTCTGTGATTCTATGATTCTAATCCCAGATATGAGATAGTAGAAAAGCATCCCTTCAGAACCATTTTACAGAATAAGGGATGGTGGTCCCCCCATCCATGTCACAACCTCACCCTTACCAGAGAGTATCCGCTGTCCACTGGTGACCTCAAACAGTGCTGGAAGATGTGCAGCAGCACTCAATAAGCCATGTTGTTTACCTCTGTATGTACAGGTTTATTATACCAAAAGAAAAGAAAAGGAAAAAAAAAAAAAAAAAAAACGGGAAAGAAAATAATCCTTTAATCGTGGGGTTTTTTGCATGACTCCAGCTTGGGACTGAAAGGTAACATTGTCTGTAGTCTATTCTGAGTCTGCTCTGACTTGGAATTTGCATAGACTGCTGGACATAGTCAGTACTTTTTTCTGTTTATCCTTTCTTTTTCTTCCAATTTGACATCAGAGACCTTAATAACTCTCCTTTGCCTCTGATATCAAGTACTTCCACTCCATCAACGAGGAAACACTGTTTAGCGGTCAGAATTGTTAATGAGTTCAGTATTCCCAGCATATCTGGCCTTTTATTTTCAGCAGAGGGCTTCCACAATCTTCCACAATTTTTCAAAGAATCAAAGAATCATTTGAGTTGGAAGAGACCCCTAAAGACCATCTGGTCCAAGCCCCCTGCAATGGACAGGGACACCTACAGCTACATCAGGTTGCTCAGAGCCCTGCCCAGCCTGACCTTGAATGTCTCCAGGAACGGGCCATCCACCATCCACCTCTCTGAGCAACCTGTGCCAGTGCCTCACCACCCTGATTGTAAAAACTTTTAATTGTTCGTTGTAATCAGGCTCCTGGAGACGAAGAAAACATCCAAGGCTTACTTGTGAGCCTATGAGATCACACACAGCACAGCATGAAAATAAAGGCTCCATATTCAGCAAGACACCTGTTTTGTTTGTTTTGGTAAGGGAGTAACTAGATAATTTAAAAACTGGTAGTCATTTGTGTAGTGTGAGTCAATATATAGCTGCCGAGTCGATGTATCACAAAACATAGCTTTTCAGCAGAAATTATTAGTCGATGAGTCAACAGCATACACAAGTTAGCAGGGAGCAAAGTTTTCTCTGAGATCGAAGATGATCATACAACATTTTCCCAAAAACATCTCTGGTAATTGAAATGGGTGAAACATCAAACCTACTCTGACCCTTTTTGTGCCAAGTTAGAGTGTGGATGGGACAGTGTCAGGAACATAGCATAGGGGAAGCTGGCTACACGTAGTACAGCAGCACAAGATCTCAGCCAGTGTTTCTTGCTCAAATAAAGATCTCTGGAACATACTTTTCAGGAACACAACCATCTCTCTCTTGACGGCAGATAATTGCATGGTGTCCATTGATCCGACGATGCCTGCAAACTCAGAGAGGTAAGTCTCATGGTAACCTGCTCTTCAGAGGGGGTGATGCCCAAAGGAAAGTGGGTGTTGGGTTGCAGATGCCTCTTGTATGTAACACGAGGCGAGCAGCTCTCCAGGGGGAGCTGACAGAGAGAACTGAATGCTAACTCAAAATGCTCATGCCAGCTAGTTCTGAAGATTTTTGCTTATTGTCAAAGTAGAAATTATAGTCAGAAAAAAATTGTGCTTTTAAGTATTTGATGTTGAACATCATTTCCTATTCCACTCTGTGTGCTGTCAAGGCTCCCAGCGACTTTGTTGCTCTGATAGGACCAACAATGACTTCATCAGCAAGTGAAGGCACAGTCTTTGATGAGGTTGGGCCTCTTACATGCTGGTGTCAACCCTTCCTTTTCTCTTTTTCTCCTTGACTTCCTGTTGCTTGTTCAACTTAGCACTTTTATTTTCACCCTGTCTGCTTGCAGTTACCACATTTGCTTTTACTTATTTCATTGTGTATTCCATCATTACTTGTCACTGTTATCACAGTGATGCCATGTTCTGGGCATCTCAATATAAGGACATTAAATTATTAGAGACCATCCAAAGGAGGGCTACAAAGATAGTGAAGGCTCTGAGGGCAAGGTGTGTGAGGAGCAGCTGAGGCCCCTCGCTGTGCTCAGCGCAGAGCAGAGGAGCTGAGGGGAGGCCTGATGGCGGCTGCAGCTCCTCACAGGGAGCGGAGGGGCAGCGCTGAGCTCTGCTCTGTGTGACAGCGACAGGGCCCGAGGGAAGGCATGGAGCTGTGTCAGGGGAGGGCAGATGGGGGTGAGGGAAAGGGTCTGCACCACAGGGCTGTGGACATGGAACGGGCTGCACAGGGCTGTGGGCACGGCCCCGAGTGATGGAGTTCAAGGAGCATCTGGACAGTGCTCTCAGAAATATTGTCTGATTTTTGTTGGTGCTGTGTGGAACCCGGAGTTGGACTCAGTGATCCCTGTGGGTCTCTTCCAGCTCAGGATATTTTATAGCTCTGTGATATTTCTCAGAGAATGCCTATGTGAAATGCAAGCTGCAATTTCAGCACTGCTAACATCAACCCTCTCCAACTCTTCCAGGTCTCCGTACAAAGTGATACCTGTTGCCACTGGGCAGCTTTCAGGTAAATAATCCTTTTGCATTGCATTTGCTGAAACTGAGGTTGCAGTCACTTCCATGTGGAAATTACATGGCTGTGACACAAGAAAGATGACTGTCACGGTTGTAGCTATGGCAGAAAGAAAGTATTCAGGAGGAAAAGTAAAAAAATTGTTCCCACAATTCAAAGTCTTTGAAGATAATGTAGAACAGCTGGGGTCCAGGGACTTCTGAAGCACTTAGCTTGGGCCAACTCAGTACTGCTGATATCTCAGGGAAAGCCCCTCCTGGAGCAGCAGTTCAGCTAGGGCATTGCCAAACACATTTGCAATCTCATTTTTCAGTGCTTTGTTCATCTCTCAGCAAACCTCTGCTAAAAGCTGAGCACTGTGTTTGAACTCCTTGTTATTTCCAAATGGCTGAGAAGGGAGCAGAATTTTTTGCTGCGGGCATGGTAGCTTGGAGTGTAATAAATATTTTAAAACACCTGACATGATTAAAAGAGGCCTGGATGAAAGATGACATTTGGATTACATTCCCTGGTGTACAGTGGTGTTTTCCCTCATGGGCAGGACTGAAGTGGCACTTCTACCATTTGTCTTTGCACGTCACTGTCAGGATCAGGCACTGGAGCACACTGTTTGCTTGGGGCAATTCTTACACAGCATCCAGCTTATGACAGCCCACATCTGTGTAACTGCAATATCTCCTATCACTGGCTCACAGGCAGCCATGAGCAGGACCTTAGGCAGTACACTGGGGAGGGAAGGGTGCATCAGCAGAAGATAGTCTGGAGGAGTCAAATGGAAAGGTAGAAGAGTTGGAGACAAGAGTTTAAAATCATCTTGGGAATGGAGAGAACATGAGTAGAGCAGGAGGGAGCCAGAAAGCCTGGGACTGGAAAAGAATAGTCGTTTACAGAGATGAGTTAAGCTCTCGAGGCAGGAGCAAAACAGTCCGGTTGTTTCCTTGCTAGTGTCAGGTCCCACCTCTTCTCAATGTCCAGATGGAAATCAGTAATGAGTGGTGTCCCTCAGGGACTGGAACTGATGCTCTTTAACATCTTCATCAGTTACACCAGTAGGGAAACTGAGTGCACTCTCAGCACATTTGTGGATGAACCAAGCTGTGCTGTGCAGCCAGCATGCCTGAGGGACAGGATGCCATCCAGAAAGAGACCTAGACAGGATCCAGCAGTGGGCCCAGGTGAGTCTTATGAGGTTCAACAAATCCAAATGCAAAGTCTTGCACCTGAGTCATGGCAGAACCCACTCTCAGTACAAGCTGGGGACAAAAGGACCGAGCATGGCCCTGGTGAAAGTGATCTAAGGGTACTGGTGGATGGCAAGTTGGATGGACATAAGCCAGCAATGTGCCCTTGCGGGACAGAAAGCCAACTGTATCCTGGGCTGCATCCAAAGAGGTGTGGCCAGCAGGGCAAGTGAAGTGATCCTGTCCCCCTGCTCTGCACTGGTGAGGCCTCACCTGAAGTACTGCCTCCAGATGGGGAGTCCTTGGTACAGGAGAGACATGGAGCTGTTGGAGCGTGTCCAGAGAAGGGCCACAAAAATGATCCAAGGGATGGAACATCTCCCTTATGTGGACAGGCTGAGAGAGCTGGGGCTGTTCAGCTTGGAGAAGAGAAGGCTCTGGGGAGATCTGAGAGCGGCCTTTCTTTATCTAAAGAAGGGGACAGACTCTTTAGCAGGGTTTGTTGTGGTGGGATGAGCAGAAATTGTTTCAAACTAAAAGAGGGGAGATTTAGCTTCTATATCAGAAGAAGCTTTTTATGACAGGGCAGTTGATGCACTAGCACAGGTTGCACCGAGAGGTGGTGGATGCCCCATCCCTGAAGACAAGGTCAGGCTGGAGGGCCACTGAGCAGCCTGATGTAGCTGTAGCTCTGTTCATTGCATGGGAGTTGAACCGGGTGAACTTTAATTCTCTGATTCTTGCGTAGGCTTTTGTGAGAAAACCTAATGTCTGTGAGTACTGTTTTTCAGAGACAGGAAGGATAGGGAAATAAACCCATTCTATGATGCATCCATGTTCCTTGTGGCAGAAACATCTGCAGGAGAGGGCACAGCAAGACAACATAGGAGAAAGCTCAGGGAGACTCTGAGAGGCAACAGTGAGGCCCTTGTGCATGCAGAGAGCAAAGGAGAGCAGCTGGAAAACAAGGAAGAACTTTATCACAGAGGGGTTTGTTGTAAGTCATAAACAGGTCCCAGGTCAACAGTGAAAGCCAGGGGACACACGTGACCACTAAAGGGAAGGAAGCTGTCTGCTGAACTATTTCCTGATCCTAACGAACTCAGCAGGAGCAGCAACACACTGCACGCATGCATGATCAGGTCAGAGGAGGGATCTCGACTGGAGTACATTTATCTGCCTAAGATAGAGAAAGGCGACTGCTCGTGGGGCTGCACCAAGGAATGCCACTGTGATAAACCAGCAGGGAAGCCGAATGAGGGGCTTTCTAGAAAACATCCTTTTTTCTTTCTTTTTTTTCGCCCACGTGATGCTAGCTGTGTATTTTTATAAGACCATACAAGACTTTTCACACTTTCCCAAGGCCCTCATTCTTCAGCCCAGCTGACAGCCCATGGCTCTGCTTTGTTCTGAATGCAGCTCACTGTGTCGACAAGGTCTCCTCTTCCTCCCCATGTTTTGTAAAACAAAAATTTCCTAAGATTTGAGCTGAAAAGGGCAAGAAAAATTCTGGTGGTATCTTGCCAAAGCATAAAACAGAGTCTGTGATGGAAAGAGGCAGAAAGCTGAACTGTGTGTGATGGAACGAGTGTTCCTTGGTGTCTGTTTCTCTTTCACATGGGTTGTCATTAATCTTAAGCATTCCTGACATTTTACTGAGAGTAGGAAGAATGAGCAGAGTGGGGAATTGTTCTTCATCAAAAGAGAAAAAAAAAGTTCTGTTCTGGCCATCACTTCTGAAACAGCTCTGCCTATGTGATTCTGCCTCCCAGATGACTCTCCCAAAGGCAAGGAGGGTAACCCCATTTCCAGTGTGTGGGAGCTCCTGCACATCTTTCCAGCAGTCTCCCAAGCAGCTGGATGAGAGTGGCCCATGCTTCAGCAGAACAAAGGCTTTAAAAGGTGGGACTGAAAAAGATGATCCTTCGGGAGGAAAACACATGCAGTGGCTTCCATCCAGCAGAGGAGATATCCACCAGGGTCCTACTAAAAAACTGTTCTTCATTTCCTGGCCATAGCCACGGGAGAGGGTTGGAATTAAAGAGGATATTACTCCAGTATCTGCTGGATGCAGCTGTGGTCTCACAACCAGTTGTTTGTGAAGTTACTGCATCCACCACCTGCAGTCCCCTGCCCTTATCCCCCTCTTTGAGGAGTTTGGGTTCCCAGGCAGACACTGTGATCACCTGGTCTGCAGAGAACCTTCTTCCAGCGTCTCATCCCTCCCAGCAGCAGTGGGGCTCTGGTCTGTGTGCTTAAAGTGGAATGGGATCAGCTCACAAACTGATGGCCCCGCTTAGGTTGTTACTGTAGTTCAGGCACATTCATACAATATTGTGAAGATAGCAATTAACAAATCCTGCTGGCAGCATACTCTTGAGAAGTAAAACTGAAGACTACAAGGCTTCTGACAGCATGGAGGAAGATGCTACTGTGCTCAGAGGTTCTGACCAACAGTAGTCCTGGAGATTTCAAACCATGCCTAGGTTATCTAAGCAAGCCCAGGGATGTCACTGGGGATATCATCCAAAAGCACATGAAATATGCTGAGAGTGGTCCCCACTCTCCCCACACCACAATTTATGGCTAATTTCTGTGGGGTCTCTAATATGAACATCCAGTTTCCCACGAGACACAGAGAGAGCAGTGCTCTCACTGCTGTCCTAATGGGACTAGAGGCCACTTCAGCACATGGGTTTCCTGGATGATTCAATGCACAAGGTCCTGTGCAGGTACCTGTTTGCCTCTGGTAAAGCAACAGCAGCTTCTCCTCATGCCTAAATCTTTGTATCCTTGTTTTCTTTTGGAGGCACACGCACACCCATGACTCAGGTGAGAGAAAAGAGGCATGAGAAAAATCCCTGTTGCCCCTGCTGCTGCCCCCATTGCTTTCTGCTGCGGGGCAGCTGCCTTGGGATGACTCACCTGCCAGAGCTTACACATGCAGCCCAAACTATCCAAGCTTCCAAGTGAGTTTGGCACTCAATACGGTGCAAAACATGGATGCAGGCTTTATGCACACCCCTTCCCAAGGCTCCTGTCCACCTGCCTGTGTGTTTCCTAAATCCCTCTGACTGCCCAGATCCAAACAAACCCCAAGGAGGGAAGCACAGGTGAGTGCCTCACCAAGGGCACAGCACACGTGAGGACAAGGAGCAGCGCAGACACCCATGTTCTTGTAGCACTACTTGGCTATGGCAGAAAAGAGGTGGACCACCCTGTGCCCCACCAGGCAGAATGGGTGCACCCCAGCATGTCAGCCCTGAGGGCTGGGGAAAAAAAGCCCAGATTTGCGGAGCATCTGAGTTTAAGCCTTGCTGCCTCGCTGCCTATAGGAGCTGCAGTCCAAAGGTGGGATTGCCCCTTTCTCAAGGGAAAAGTGGGGTGAAAAATAAAGCAACTGAGGCACATAGGTGGTGTGGGCACCTGGGGTGTCAGTTCTGCCCAGTGCAGTGAGTAAAAGCAGGCAGACGCTAATGGAGTGATTGGACTTAGGTGATCTTAGTGGTCTTTTGCAACCTTAGTGATTCTATGATTCTATGAGCAAAAGGATCCTTAGCCCTTCTATTCCACAGTAGAGGGGACAAGCACGACTTAATGCCTCATTTTCTTCTGAACTGGGATTTACCGGAGGTCCGCCCCTCCGACAGGAAGGGGGCAGAGAAATGGCTCATTGTCCCTTTAAGATGAGACGAGCTGCCACTCTTAGTCATATATCTGTACTGCACCCTAGGGTTATAAAAACATACATCTTCGTTTTGAAAGTCTTTTATTACATCCATAAACATCAGATTGCAGCTGACTGTTCCCGGGATGAGAGCGTCCCAGTACTCCCAGTGAGTTTTGACAAGGGGAGGGAACGAGAGGCAGCCCTGGCTGCTCTCTTACTGGAGCCGTGATATCGGGGACTCGCCAGCTTCCCGCACGCTGTCAGCGCTCAGAGCGGTGCCGGGGAGGAAGCGGGTTGCTCTGCTAAATCTCACCACCGGACTCGCACATCGTCCCGGTGCACGGTAAGCTTTCCTTACCTCCTAGATTGGGCACAGAGCTTGCTCCGTCAGATCTTCAGTGCTGGACTTGGGTTATTTTAGGGGTGAGGAAACTGGGAAATGGGTTTTTGTGATTGGAATGGATGTCATCTTGCAGCCAGCTGCTCTGTAGGGAGTTGGGCTGCAGCAGGAATGAGGGGGTTTGCTGAGAGCCCCCCAGTCGCTGAGTGCTTGTTCCACTTTGGGACCTGAGGAAGCAGGCAGAGTGCTTTGTGCAGAAATAATCCCAGGGAGTATTCTGGCATCAGATCTGAAGGGTTGCAAACCTTTTCAGCAAGTACAGGAGTTGTTATTTAGGGGAATGTCGCAAGTGCTGGGCAGCATTTCTGCCTCATTCATTTTGTGCTGGTTCAGAAGTAGCTTAGGAAATGCTGCTGGGGTGTTTCAGTGCAGGGGGTGCTCACCGACTTGCAGTGTGTGTGTACAAAGCATGCACACCTCTCTGCTCCCAGAGCACTGGAACCCAGTGTGCTGGCTGGAGAGAGATCTCCCAAGAGATCTCTCACTGCCTTCACACCAGGTGCCTCCCAACATCCCAGCACACTCCTGGCAGAGTTTTCCTGCAAGCTGCAGGCAGTGGGGGAAAGGTGGAGCAGAGCCTAACCTTCCTGCCCCAGTGCTGACACCTCTCATAGGACCTGAGTGCCTTTTTGATTCATCACAGAGCCCCATCTCAAAGATGCTGAGTGTCTTTTCAGTATAATTTTTTTTTCTCACATTTCCCTTCTGTTTTTTGTTTGTTTCTTTCTTTCTTTAGAGAAAGAAGAATTGTTCCAGAATTTACTGGGACAGATTGCCGAGCAGTTCTCAAGGTAGGACGCTGAATGTCATCATTTATTTAAAATTCTGTTTCTTTCATCAGCCAGAAGTGAAACTCTGCCAGGAGGCAGAGGGGTGTTTAAGGTCTCTCTCCAGTCCCACTCCCACGCTACATTCAGGCCCCATGCACACAGCCCTCCTGCTGAGAGCAGTGCAGTATCTTCAACCAGGAGCAGCCCTGGCTTTTCTTTGATCTAAAAAGGAGATCACATATTAAATATAAATGCTCTTATTGTGCTTCTGCCCTCTTAGGAAACAAAATAAATATTTCTATGCAGAACACAGAAATCATCGGATGTGTTCCATTTTGCCCCTTTAACACATGAAGCTCTCTCCTCAATGGAGACTTGCAAGCATCCGTATAGCTGATAATTTCACCCCAGCTGCTTTCCATAGAGCAGAACAACCTCATCACATCTCAACAAATCTCCAGCATCACTCAGAGGAGAGCTCAGCCCCAAGACATTGCCGTTAGGAAACGCTATGGGTTTACCTTGATTCCAGGGGGACATGACAGTGAGTTGCTGCCCACAGAAGGGTGCAGAACCACAGTGCAATCCCAGAGCCATTGCCATGAAAGATCTCCTTTCCCTTATGGCAGTCCCAAACGGTCTGATCGACCCTCTGAGAAGCATGGAGGGTTCTGGCAGTTGGCAGCTAGGGTGGATGCAGCTCTGACTGTATGACATTAACGCATGGGGGTTTTCTTTCCAGGGTTTTTAAAATCAATGAACTGAAAACGGAAGTAGCTAATCACTTGGCAATGCTGGAGAAAAAGGTGGAACGTGAGTGTCCCTTTGCTGCCATTGTGCCGTCTCATCCCAGGGCACCCTTCCTGCAACCCTGCCCTCCTCATCCCCAGTTCCGGCCCCTCTGCCACTCCATTATTTCTGATTATTCTATGTCACCCTCTTTCTTCTGCTTTTTTCCTGCTGGGAATGGGGCTGGACTATTTTCCATGAACAGCAAAGCAGACCCTTATCCCCATGGGGCTACTTCTTGTCACTGCATGCCCATGGGGTCCTGTCCATCCCCTGGGCCATGTGCCGCAGGCACACCGTATCGCTTCCAGCTCACCCAGCTCGTTGGGTGAGTTGACAGTGACACAGTTGATTTTAGTTGCTGTGCAACAACAAAGTAAAGTTCATCTGGCCAAAGAGCTCCTTTTCTTTCCAGGCAGCATCCCACTTCCATTCTTCAGTCTGTTAGCGTAGAATGGGCCCAAGAAAGGCAGGGTAGGGGGGTGAATAAGGCACTGTCACGTGGTGTAGTTTCATCTGCCAAAGGCCACATCCTTATTGAGATGCAGCATTTAAACTTCCCTGCCTCTACAGCTGCAGAAAATACTTTCTCACTGGGCTGGCTGGAAAAAAAGAAAAAAATCGAAGCTAAAAAATAAACCAACAAACCAACAACAAAGTTTCTGGTTCATGGAAAGAGTCTTTTTCTTGAAATTTCTCCCAACCAGAAGCTACCTTGACCCCACAGCTGCTCAGTGAAAGAGATGCCTTTGTCAGCAAGGCGGGGAGAAAAATGTCCTTCTCCAGGGACAGCCACAGGGGAGCCCTCCCAGGGTCACCTCTGTCAGCCCCAGGCTGTGCAGACACCCTGCTGCTCCGTGTGGGGCCTCCAAACTGCCATGGAGCCAAACCTACAGCTTCCAGCTCCAGGACTGAAAGGCAGAGCAGAAAGGAGGGAGAGCCCCCAGTCCAAGCAGGGAACCCAAAGACTGTTCCAAGAGCCCTGCTGCAGAGCTGGACACAGTCCAAGGATTTCTTTAGACAGCACAGGATCTTTTCAGAGGGTATTTCTTAATGCACGATAATATAATGGGTCCTTCATCAGCACTCATAACGAGGCCATTTATTATTTACAAACAAACTGGGAAAAGAATTGTGCTTTTGTTTTACCTCCTTTGGAGATCTCTTTCCCACCATGCTCACGTATGATCTCTGAGACTTCCACAGTGGGATGTGTGTGCAGGAACAAGTGCTCATGACAGCACCATGATCTCATGCAGCCCATATGCAGCAGTGTGTTTCAGGGATCTTTTAAGGGATTTTTTAGACCCAGTCTAAAGCCTGTGAGTTCTCCTTGGAAAAATTCTCCGTGCAAGGAAGGCACTGGCAATGATTTGTGCCATAGTTCCACTTTCTTTGGAGCAGGCAAAAGTCTTTACACACCATCTACCTTAAGAAAATAACTGTGTAAATTCCCTGCTCCCCTGGAGAGGATTTGGAGGCAAGTTAAAGAGACTCAATAGGAAAAATGCTCAAGGCTGCCATTCTGCACCACATACCCCTTCCCCCTGCAGACGCCTGCCCCCTGCTCTGTGGGGCTGTAACCTTGCTGTGCTCCCACTGCTTCCCATGGGCACCAGACAGCATCTGGTTTCCATCCTCACATTGAGGTTGCCCAAAGAAATTGCTTCCAACAGCTCTAGGCAAAAATGCACATTCATCTGAAAATCGGATTTGGAAGTGGCTAGTATCTCCATAGTCAAGCATAAATCACAGAATCATAGAATTAGAGAACTACAGAATGATTTGGGTTGGAAGGGATCTCAGAACCCACGCCAACCCAACTTCTGCCAGGGCAGGGCTGCCCCCCACCAGCTCAGGCTGCTCAGGGCCCCATCCAACCTGCCCTTGAGTACCTCCAGGGATGGGGCATCCAAACCAAACCCCTTTCCCTTCCCTCTCCTAATAAACAAAAATTTTAACCTGGTTCTAACTCTTCCCCTTTCCCTACTTCTTCATCCAAGATCAGCCTTTGCAGTTACCAGCACAAAGAAAGACAGTCTCTTGTTATGTGCAGAGCTGTGCCCTTCCAAGACAGCTTTTGATTACTTGGATGCTCCACTCCAGATCAGTACAATTCTATGATTCTCTGATTCTGAACAAAGGAGCTGTGAAATGATGGCATGTGAATGACATGGCCCTCACAGATGGTGCCATGTTCCGTCCTTGAGCACACTGGTAGCTCATAAGAGGGAAGGAAGATATTTGCACCCTCACTTTGCATGGGGCTGTCCCAGCTGCATGGCCCAAAGTGCTGCAGCACAATCAGGCAATCAAACTTCTCGCCTCGTGGCTTTTCTAATTGCACAGAGAGGGCGTATAGGATTTTCTGTGTCACATGCAGAAATAACCTTTGATTACAACATTGATTGGCAAAGGCAAGCGACAGATCTTCAATACACATAAAAACGAAATCAATGGTTACAGCCAAAACTTTTCGACATTTCTCTCTCTCCTGCAGTTTCACTTTGGACTCTGCACCCAGCAATGCCTCTCAGAGTCTCTCAGTGCTCTGCATGACCTTTCAAATTAAAACTTTTTATCTTAATGGGAATTCTAATCCCGCTGGGACGCGTTTGCTGAGCTGCACTTATCATCCCATCGCAGGAGGGGTTTTGCTCAGGATTTCCTTTGATTCCTGCTCTACAGCAGAGAAGTGAAGGCATTAGAACAAGCTGGCTGCTGCTCACAGTTGCGGGAAAGCTGAGGCACTGAGGCCAGTCTGCGAATTAAAAAGCTCATGCTATTATTTAAAGCTGGCAGCCAAGAATGCCTGTGGGCTTTCATGACACACTACTTTGGCAGCACCTGTGTGTGGGGGGCTCACCGGCTATCTGGGCTGCCCCCTTATTGAAGCCCTTTGAAATTCTTCACAACTGTGAAAGGAGAGCCTTCGAATTTTGCCACGGTAACACCCCTGGTATTTTCCTTTGTTGACAGTGGAAGGCCTGAAAGTTGTGGAGATCGAGAAATGCAAGAGCGATATTAAAAAGATGAGGGAGGAAATGGCAGCAAGAAGCAGCAGGTAAGTTCTGCATCAGCCCCAGCAGAGCATTAGGCAGCTGCTTTCAGGCCCTTCTGCGACATATCTGCAGGATCCAGCTGCCTGCCAGGCTTAGAAGGATGGAAGTAAGGAAACAAACATTGCATGAATTTAATATTTGTGTATCTAATACCATTCATGTGTTCAAATAGTTGGGGCCGTGTGAATAGAGAAGCAGGTCTTGTAATGGAAAGTGATGTTCCACCATGCAGAATGGGAATTCTTCTTACAGATGTGTGTGGAGAGGAGGGATGGGATGAGGGCTTCTGCAGAATGTAGTGCTTCCATGGGTGTTGCATAGAGCTCAAGTTAGTTCCAGTAAGATTCAAACTACATTCTGGGAATATGGCAAATATATATGTAACCGTTTTTCCAATTATGATCTCATGCTGTTATATACGGTATCCATTTCAATTCTGACAAGAAATCGGGAATGATTTTTCTACTTCAAGGGCTTGCTGCAGTTGTCAAGATCGGTTTTGCTGTAATTAAAAGAACTGCAGAAAAAAATGCGCTTTGCAGGGGATGTGGTCTCAGCCAATGACACTGCCCCATTGTCACTGGAAAGCCCACTCAGGATGAGCACATCATCTCTGAGAGGCTATGGACACTTCTGGGAGGGTCACGGGAGAGATGCCCCTTGCTCAGAGTGCAGACAGAAGGGGCTTTGCAGCAAGGGTAGCTCCGTGTGCTGGTGGCTGCTTGTTCTTTATTTAGGATCAAATTTGGTTGCCTTTAATCAAAACTATTTCCCATTGCTGGGAATGCTTATAAAGGTCACTATCCAGATATGCCAGGAGGCAAGGTGTTAATGCAGTCCTGTTAAGAGTAAGGCCAAATTCAGATATCGTACTACCATCACTGCAGAGTTACGCTATTAACCTCAGGAGACCTTCTCCAGATGCGCACCAGTATGACAGATTGCAGGCTGCCTCATGTCCCTTCTAGGTGTGTGAGGAAATCTCTTTAGGAAAGTTGAGTAAAGCCAAAAAGCAATGCTTGCAAGTTCACATTCGCAGGACAGCTGCCACAAGCTTCAGGAAGTACAAGGCTGTTCCAGCAGCCATGACTCATTCCTCTCCCTGGTTGCCTTTTTACAGCCTATGTTCTGTAACACAAACAGCAACCTGGTAACAGAACAGCAGGAGCAGGGAGTGCTGCATCTGCCCTGCACAAATGGCCCCAGCCAGGCTGGCTCCTGGTGCCCCTTGTCTCCTGCTGTGAGCAGGGGCTCTAGATGGCCTGGGTGCTATGAAGTCCCCGTTGGGAACTGCTGAGGACAAGCACAGGCTCACCCTCCCAACAGGGTCATAGAATCACAGAATCATTAAGGTTGGAAAAGATCTCTAAGATCATCTAGTCCAACCGTCAACACATCACCATCATGCCCACTAACCACATCCCCAAGGATGAACAGCTATGTTGAGAAAAATCATCATGCATGTGTAATGTGCATCTCTACTCTGCAGAGCAGCAATCCTACTTGCATCCACTCAATTTTTTTTTTTCCCAGTCTGTTTTTGTGTTCATGCTGGCAGATGCTATTAGCATTGCAGTGCACTTAAACTCATGATCATTTGTAGATACAGATTTACATTTGTAAAGGTCCAACGTATCCCAACTCTGCTGTGTTCCCCAGTGTGTCCGAATGAAGGCTTTAATGTCTTATTGCAGCTGGGAAATAGGGGCAGTTGTCTGGGCCCCAGCTAGACTTAACAGCTCCAATTAGGGCAAGGAGTGCCCCAGTCCCATTACTTTGACCCCACTAACACCCCTACAGCAGGATTTTGAAAAGGCTTTAAAAATGATGAAGACAAGCTTTTCTCCAGCTGATAATTCCCTTGCACAGGACAGCAGGAGGCAGAATGTGGTGAGGCGTTGGCACAGCTGCCCAGAGAAGCTGTGGTGCCCCATTCCTGGAGGCACTCGAGGCCAGGTTGGATGGGGCCCAGGGCAGCCTGAGCTGCTGGGGGGCAGCCCTGCCCACAGCAGGGGTTGGGGCAGCGTGGGCTGTGAGGTCCCTTTCGACCCAAACCATTCTGTGATTTTGTGACATATCTCTGCTGGTAGATTCAGAAAAAAAAAAAAAAACCATGAGAAATTGTATCAGAGGTCAACATTAAGAGCAGAAAAATAGACCTGATCAAATTGCCAACAGAGAAGATGCTAAGAAGAGATGTGAAATCTGTGAGATTCTGAAAAAAAAATAGGGTCAAATCGTGTTAATGGTTGACTTTGGCTGGCTTTGTTTGTCAGGGAGGCTGAAAAATGAGAAGGGGTGATCCAAATGCTAGGACTGGTGGGCGAAACACAAAATGCAAGATCAACATCACATGAGAGTTATCAAAGCCCATGTGATCAGCCACTGATGAAACATATGCTGAGCTGAAAAGTGCTACGTGATAGCCAGGGGTGACACTATGGAGCCAGTTTTATTGTGCCTCTGTGGCTATGAAGCTGCCTCTGCAGCTGGCTACAAGTGCAGCAGCATAGATGTCTTGCAAAGGCTGTTGGCCTCTCCCACCATCAGCCCTCTGCTCAGATGGGATAGAACAAGCTTGGTGCTTCTAAACTTTGAGGAAGAGTAGGCAGCTGGCATCTGTGTTAGTGGAATCACAGAATCATAGAATCATTTCAGTTGGAAGAAACCTTTAATGGCCACCTGGCCCAACTCCCCTGCAATGAACAGGGATACCTACAGCTACATCAGGTTGTTCAGCATCCTATCCAGCTGGCCTTGAATGTCTTCAGGGAGGAGGCATCCATCACCCCTCTGGGCAACCTTTTCCAGTGCTGAGTATGCAGCTAGTGACCTGGAAAATGTTAACTACCTGTAATTTCTAACAGTGACTCCCATTCTCCAAGATTAGGGAGCCAAGCAGACCATGCCTGTGAGCTTGGTGCCTCAGTGCTGCTGTTCCACCCGAAGGAAGGCAGTTGAGTTGGTCTGGCCATCAGAACAGATGGTTACCGGTTCTGACACAGTCTTAGGGTCTTCAAGAGGTCTCCATCATGGCATGTGCAGACATAACATGCTCAGGGAAAGAAAAGTTACTTGGTTTAAGTAGAAGCGGTGGAGTATCTATGTATGCTCCTTGCTCGAATTCAAATTCACAGAGAAAGGGCGAGAAGGGCAATGGACAAGAAGAGAAAATCCTAAGAGGATCACTGTTTTAAAGCTTTTGATCAGCAGCAAAGTAGAAAGGAGAAGTAAGGAAAAGGCACGGCTCTCCAGGCAATGCTAACTAAGATACCTCAATACTTCTGGCCATTTTTGAGGCACTGTGGTTTTTCATTCCCTGAATATTTCATTTCAGGACTACCTGTCCCTGCAAGTACAGCTTTTTGGATGAAAACAAGAGGCCAACACCCCGGCGAGATGTGCCATCCTACCCAAAGGTATGGTGCAATGCTTCCTTTTACCACAGCCTTGACAAATGCTGGTTTATGATGCCTGCCTCCTCACTGCCCATCTCTTAGCTCTGCTAAACCCATGGCCTGATCCAAAATCACTGGAAGCTGAAAGAAAAGCTGTCATTGCCCATGGGAAGCTTGCAGTTGGCTCCACAGTAATTTTTAATTCTTGAAAGCTCATTTGTGTTTGAAGTGTTAATGAATATTTTGCATCTGTCAACATTAAGTGCTATTTTGTTTAGTTATAGTTGTTTATTCTGCATGCACGTAGCAAATAATCAGAAAGGCCTATAGTGCTGTGCTATAATTGAAAACAGTGCTGCTGCCAGGTTTCTCCTAATGGATTATTTCTTAATTTAAAAAGTAATTTATGGGGATGCTTCACCTAAGGAAACAAAGAGAAAAAGCAACACTGGATTCTCTCTAGGCCGTTTCAGTGTTCCTGCAAAAAGTGGTTAGTGTATTTGTGAGAGAAAACTGCAATACTTGAAGAAAAATATGTAGAAATACAAACCTACAGTGATGAATGTGGATGGAACTATGAAGCACATCAGACCTTCAATCTTTATACCAGCAGCCTTTGCCCAAAGGACTTATTCAGAGCTACCAGTGCTCTGCTCCAGCCCAGCACACACCTTGACAAAACACCAGCTCATTTTGTGTGCAAATAACACAAAGCTGCCTCGGTTGCTCTCAAGTCATGTAATGTGGATGTGCATCCTTGCATATTGGTCTTTAGAGCTTTAGAGAGCAGCATCACGAAACACATTTCTTTTCATTAACTTTTACCCGATAGGCCTGAGTTCCTGACATTAACACATTTCCATAAAACATATCAGTTGTAAAACTGATGTCCTTCCTTGATAAGTATATAGGTCAGATCAACTTCTTTTGATCTATTGCTATTATATTAGGACCTTGAATTAACAGCTAGAGTTGTACTGAGTGACTGCAGAGTAAGCCAGTAGTCTGTATTGCCCAGGGACCAAAACTTGCAGGGATTTTAGTTTCAAAGGGAGCTTGGCTTCTGTTAGATGAATTTGGTAGATTCATAATCACTTGTCAGGGACTGGATTTGTCCAGTTTCAAGTGAGGCTAATAATTGATGGATCCGCTGAAAGGAGATGTTACCAAATAACAAATCAGTACAACCAATTCATTTCTTGCAGAACATCAGATTACATGAACATTATATATTCAGAAGCAAAAATAACTGACTTCTTGAGAAGGAACATTCATCTTCAGTGTTATCTTCCTTAAGTATCAGCAATTTGAGACTCAGAAAATTTCATTCACCTGCTCAGTGCAGTAAGCCCAAATTAATTAGAGACAGCCACAGTAAATGGGCCAATTAAAGCTACAAGGCTTTTGTGTCCCAGAGAGACTCTGATCAACAGAGCTTCAAAAATGTGATTCAGGAGAGAGCAGCTATGGACTGGTCTTTTAGCCCTCCACGTTCCTTCCTTTTATTTCGTAAACAAACTGTAACTGACCGATGAGCTCCATTTTGTTCAAAGCCTCTGAGCATAACGATAAAAAATTGCTCTAACCATGCAGGCTGACAACCACTTTGAAAACATGGGCATTCTTGAAAAAAATACTCAAAATGAGAGCATAAATCACTCCAAAGCTGATATATCACACCCGCCAGCTAATTTAGCACTACAAGCACCATCTCTGCAGCATCCCTCCGAGACCAGCTATACCATGTGTCGCAATGCTCATTACTAGTGCAGCCTGTCTGTGCCCTGTGCCCTCACGTCCCCTCAACAAATTTATCCTCAAGCTCACCCATAACACCTCTGATCTCCTCTCTTTTTTCCAGACCCCTCCCTCCTGTTTCCCAGGTAACAGCGATAGGACAAGAGGGAATGGCCTTAAAGTTGTTCCAGGGGAGATTCAGGTTGGATATTAGGAAAAATTCCTTCTCAGAAGGAGTGTTGAGGCAATGGCACAGGCTGCCCAGGGAGGTGGTGGAGTCACCATCCCTGGAGGTGTTCAAGAGCCGTGTGGATGTGGCACTGAGGAATGTGGGCAGTGGGCATGGTGGGGGCGGGCTGGTGGTTGAACTGAATGATGCTAGAGGTCTTTTCCAATTTAAGATTCTATGATTCTATCTCAGCCAACCAGCAGTGAGCCACTGGGCAAGTAGAAGAAGATGTGTTGCTCTTTTCTTGGGAAATCCATCTAAATCCCACGTGGATGGGACCAGTTAAGGGGCCCTCACTAACTCTGGCTGCCTTTATGTCCACAGTACATGCTGTCCCAGGAGACCATAGAAGCACTTCGGAAACCAACATTTGATGTCTGGTTGTGGGAGCCCAATGAGGTATTGATGCCCTGCTAAACTGGTTTTGCTGGCTTTCTGAGAGCCAGCAAAGCCAGAGGAATCCATTCAAATAGGCCAGAGCATTTTTTTTCTTTCCCCTGCCCCTTGCTCAATGTATTTTTTTTTCATTTTCATTTCACACCATAATACAGTACTTTTCCTTAATAGACACCTGATATGCTGATTGTGATACTCCAACTCCTCTTTATTTTTCCTTTAATCTTCTCCGAGTAATGTTCCACAGTGACCACTGCACAATCATTTCTGCCACAAGATCTCTCCTGTGCTGTTTGCTCTGAACAGTTCCATCCCTAACAAAGTACATGCTTCAGGGCACCAGCACTAACTTTGCTTAAATCAGTGGAGCTTTATTCTGCTGTATGAAGGCAGGCAGAGGTGCGTGCATTGGTTCACATCCCTCTAGGAAAGGGTTTTTCTGCGGTGCATTGTGAAGAGGCTGCATGAACTTATCAGTCTTTACTTACTGATTTATCGTCTTATTTTTCTTATTGCTGTTGCTGGGCGGTTCTAGAAGCATCTCCAGCTGCAATTACCTTAATTACTGTCTCAATAAGAAACATACAAAAGTCATTCTGACTCTATAGTAACATGACAAGGAAAAACACCCCATGCTCCTCCTAGAGGAGCAGCCTATTTCCGGCAGGATGTTGCCTCTGACTGATGGGAGAATAGAAGGACTCTCTGGTACCTTTGAGTCAGTCCCCCTGGCAAAAGCTGGCAGAGTGTCCCTTGGTCTGTGCTAAGCCAAGGCTGGTGTTCACCACTTACTCCCCCATCCCTTTTTTTGCATACGACAGCTGTACAAAATGGCTCGCCTCCAAATTTTGAATGGTTGTCAATTCTTTAAAGCAAGACAGAATTATGACCTGCCAGGTGGACCGCAGCATTTTGGCTCATTGCTTTGGCTGTTAAGAAAGAATAGGTACAAACCACAGACAAAAACCATTATCTACGGATTCTTGTGTGCTGAGACATAGTTTTAGCACAGTAACTCGTTCAAAGTACTAGGAAACACTATCTGGTGGCATGAAGGAGGCTAACAGGAGGGTGAGGAGATCAGGCATGCTCTGCTAGGAGGCCTGCTGCTCTGCAATAATATGCTGTGCAAGCATGAGAGCAGAGCACCATATGGGTTTGTCTCAGCCTTTCAGCTCTGGCTTATGTTTACAGGAAATATTTCAATTCTGTCAATGCTTATTTAGCAGTGAGCTTCTGCCCATGTGCTCCATGTGGAGCATGCAGGCTGGAAACCCTAATTTCTATGGTTCAGATGGTTAGGAACAAGTCAAGGTGATCTACAGCAGAATCCTGGCCATGTTGTGTGGCTTCTAGTCTTGTAAGAAAATCTTTTTCTTTCTGTTTGAATGACTCGAAGCTAACCCCCTTCATACTGCCTGAACTCTGCGTATTCCCTGGGTAAGCATAAAAATTCAATAGATGAAAACTTTTTTTTTTTTTTTTTTCTGGAGACTTTAAAAGAGATCCAATAACTAGAACCTAACTGAAGATATCTCCAAGGCCGCATTTGTGACATTACACTCAACATATTAAAATTCCTGGATCAGTCCACAGTCTGAGAACCATAGTCTGAGAACAGAGAACAGGCCAATATAGTGAATGCATTTTACCCTCTATAGATTTTGCCTTCAGAGATGGAAATATAAATAACATAAATAAGCACTCCTGAACTCCCAGTAATCTGTTCATTTCTAGTGGGTGGCGGCTGCTATGCTCCCAGATACCTAATTATTGATACCCTTCATTTGCAATATTTTCCAACCCTGAAGATGAACTGGGAGCAGCAGTGCCTCCCTTCCGCTTCTTGCTGCAGGGCAGATGCTCTCAAAGGAGCAGCCCACCTGCGCATCGTAGCTGCTAGAAGTCCCAGCTAGAGCTTAGGGTGCTCACAAACCTCCAGTTTTGTAGCGTTGAAACCAGAGGTCTTTTGGAGAGGAAATCTGTGTTAAAAAAGTTGATTATAGAGCACAAAAATTCCCAAGGAGAGAAGATGTGGACACATTTCTTCAAAGATACCTTGCTTGCTGCTGTCACTTTCTCTATAACTAGAACCTCAGCCATCTCCATCACTGATTTAAATGAGCACAAGAACAAGACTGTATCCTTTCTGAGTTAGAAAAATGGCTATACTTTTTCATGAGAAGGAATTGCTGTGATTTACATGAATCACCATTACTGAAGAGAGGGGCTATGACTCAAACCCTAGCACAAAACCTATGAAGTCCATAGCAATCTGTCTACTTCAGAAAGCTCTCAGAGGCTCTCTGCCTCCCCTCTTGTACTGTCTTTAATCATGCAATCTTCAAACATCTTTCTTTCATCTTGACAAGAGGGCCCTGCAATTACTCAATGTGTACAAGGAGGAAATTCACTTTGCAACATATCATAAACCCAACTGGTATTTACCATGCCAATAACTTCTCTGTTTGGCTACAGATGCTGAGTTGCTTGGAGCATATGTACCATGATCTTGGGCTGGTTAAAGACTTCAACATCAATCCTATCACATTAAAGAGGTGGTTGGTAAGTGTTTCAAATTACTGATGTTCACAATCTTTCTAGTACAAAAAAAAAAAAAAAAAATGAGGCAAGGAATTCATTTGGCTCATACAAGTTATCCCACTGAAAGCAGTAAACTGTGCAAATTCTTAAAATTTAAGTCCTTCCGCAAATGTTTGCATTCTTGTGGTCACTGATCACAATTCTTAATGAAAGTTTTTTAACTGCCTTGCATAGGTTTGCTGAGCTTTCTATTGCAGAGAGCAGTTCATTTCAGTGAATGCTCTTGGTACCAAATGGAAGTGGAGATGGGTGTCTTCAGATATGGCCAAAAAAACTCAGTTTATAGATATCTAAACAGTGGGAATCCAGTGGATGTACCAGTCTCTTTTCAGTGACAATCAGTGACAGGTCAAGGGGAAATGGGCACAGAATGAAACACAGGAAATTCCATACAGAAATGAGAAAGAACTTCTTTATTGTCAGGGTGACAGAGCACTGGCACAGGCTGCCTGGAGGGGTTCTAGAGTCATCTTCTCTGGAGATGTTCAAAACCCACACGGATACTTTCCTTTGTGATCCGCTGTAGGGAACCTGTTTTAGCAGGGGGTTGGACTCCTGATATCCAGGGGTCTCTTCCTCTATGATTCTGTGTTTCTGTGATTTGATGTATTAAATCACAAGGAGTAAAAGAGCAAGACAGGATAGAAAAGGAATTGCTGAGAAGCTAAATAACTTTCTTTTTCTTAGTCTTTACTGTTGAGAATGTGGGAGAGATAAAAGGCATGAAAAGGGCAAGAGCATACCAAAACTAAGATGTCTGAAGAGGCACTGGGTCATTAAGGAATCAGTGGTATAGGATCCAAGGAGGAGCACAAGAACAAAAATTACTAAAAAGCTTAAGATTACATTGGCTTTCTCAGAAAAACCCATTGTGTTCCTAGAGGACGAGGAACAGTAAATGTTCTGCCAAATTATTTAAGAAGGATCTGATGACACTCTGAGCTACAGTTAGTAAAACTTACTCCTCCAGTCAGCAAGCTGATCTAAATAAGAATTAAAAACATCATGTTCATTATATGGATGTTTCATATGATTCTGGTGAGGAAGAATTATGTCTCGACAGTCTCTCCTAAATATTTGAAGAGTATGCACAGGATGGAGGTTGCTTTGGATGATTACCTCCAGAAAGGACTTAACAAATTCCATACAGAAGGTGGCCAGGAAACACAAAGCCTCATTTCGACAAGAACAGCAAGAGCAGCAGCATGCACAGTGCAGAGGTTGTCCCTGCTTGGGGTGCTGCCATGGGCTGATGCCAACAAGGCCTTAGAGTGATTAGAGACTGGAATAAGAGATAAATGGACCGATGTGAATAAGGTTGGAGCTTATATGTAGGACTGGTTAAGTCATTGTAGAAGAACACTATGACTACATTAATTGGGAGAGAAAAAATGATCAAGATTGGGAAATCTCTCCTCAAAGAGGGCAGATGAAAAGCTTTGTAGTGCAGAGCTTAAAAAGCAGATGAATAAAAATGGTAGGATGAAACCCAATATAATCAAGGCTAACACAGAGCAGATAAAACAGAAAATTTCCTCCTCCCGTCTCACAGCCTGAAAACACAGGAAATAAGGTGATATGTCAACACACATCAACATGCTACCCACCAGCACTACAGCAGGCAGCTTCCTGTTAGTTAGTCCGCATCTCCGAGTCATTTGTTAGCGCTAGCATTTGAGAACAATGAGAGGAGCTTTATATGCATTTTGCACAAACCTACAGCAGGGAGAGAATTCCTCTCTCAAACACCAGTTTTCAGAAAGCTGATTAAAAAACCCGAAGGACTCTGCTTCCACTATGTCACCTCCCCAGGCATAGCGTGGGCACCGGTTTGAACTTAAGTGGGTGAGAAAAAGCCACCTCCTGCATACGCTTGCTTTCCTACTGCTACATCCACTGGCCATGGAAATGTTCCAGGAAGCAGAGGGAAGGATGACTAATGCTGCCCAGTCACTACAGTGCTCTGAGTCAGGACTCCCTGGGGATGTGCAGAGCTCTGCTGTAGTGTATACATCACATCCCTCTGTGCCGTACAGTGCCTGGGCGCAGCCACATGTCCATGTGGTGGCTGTGAGATGCCACCCACCACTCGCAAGCCTGGTTGGATACTAGGAAACATTTCTTCTCAGAAGGAGTGGTGTGGCACTGACACAGACTGCCCAGGGAGATAGTGGTGTCACCGTCCCTGGAGGTGTTCAGGAGCTGTGTGGATGTGGCACTGAGGGACATGGGCAGGGGGCATGGTGGGGGTGGGCTAATGGTTGGACTAGGTGATCTTAGTGGTCTTTTCCAACACAAACTATTCTATGATTCTATGAGTTATTAGTATAAAGTAACGACATATTTCTGCAGTCCATATTGCAAAAGAGCTTTTGCAGTGAAGCCCACAAATATGTAATGAACATCTTAAACCCAAAGGTCTCTTGGCTTCACACAGAGCCTTGAGGTCTCCTAGAAGGCAGGTCCCCAGTTGAAGGGTTTGATTCTGTTGAGGCTTGAGGACTCTTATAGGAAATTTATTCTTTGGAAGGATGCATTAAACAAGAAGGGTTCCAGGGGGTGTACTTTGAGCTCTCTGCGCACTGTAACTGTTTACCTGCTGTGCAGTTTGAAATGCCAATTCAGGATGACAGCACAGAGCCCTGTCTCCAGCCTGGGTTGCACCTCTTGCAGGTTTCACCTGCCAGCAGACCTGGAAGTCAGCAATCTCTCATCCTTCCCCAAAATCAGACCCTGTCCTAGCAGAGAAGGATGCTGGGCTCTGCAGGGCTTGTGGAGGGTGTTTCCAGGAGGGACGAAAAGCACGCATATATATATTTTCACAAAGAAAGCTCTCCTATGTGACCACCCTGCACCCTTTCCCCGCAGCTTTGCATTCATGACAACTACAGAAACAACCCCTTCCACAATTTCCGGCACTGCTTTTGTGTGACCCAGATGATGTACAGCATGATCTCACTCTGCAGTCTTCAGGTATGCGTATTTCTGTGCAAACCAGCTCTGATTCAGTTAAAAATCACCTTTTTTTTTTTTTTTTTTTTTTTTTTTTTTCTCCATGGCTATACATCTCAGTTTCTGGCTTTTCTTGCCAGGAAGAGTATGGAGAAAAACTTGTCTGAATGGAAGTTCATCCTATTCAGAAGACACTGTATTAGTTTTTCTCACTCTTGTCATGGATTTAGTTAATACAGAATGTCATGGCAGCTATGCCCCAGCCCTGCCTTAACTTATCAAGATGCTCAAGTGACTTGTAAGGGACAGTGGTACTATCTCAGTGCTTTTATATCATCTCTGAAATAAATTTCGAGAAAATTGGCTTCTCTGTGCTGCTGCTATTTAATATAACAAAGGCAAATCTGAGTCATTTCTGCTGGAAGGGAAGGCGGAATTCTCTTTCTTCACTGAAGTAAATTGACATACAGAAAAACACTTCATTTTGCTCAGTTTGCCTCTCCCTGAAATGTAAATGTGGGTGTTTTTTCAATTCTATTCATTTCTGGGGACAGACTTAGTAGAAATCGCAGTACTACATTAATGTATTTATTTTGCAGGAGAAATTTTCCCAAATTGACATCTTGATTCTCATGACCGCAGCAGTGTGCCACGACTTGGACCATCCAGGCTATAACAACACGTAAGTCTGCTTGTGCTTGCCTTGGGCTCTGTTGGGAAGGTAAGGCCAGCCGGCATTTTTGGTGGATCAGGTTTTCCTTCTCACAGCTTGATCTGGCAATGGCCTTCCCCCAAGGCCCTGCTGCTTGCTCATACATAGGCCAAGGCAGGAAAGCTCAGGTTGGGTTGGGGCTGCCAGCTGGCCTTTGCTCTGAAAAGAAAAGGCTTTTTCATATTCCTGCCTCAGATCTTCCCCCAACGCCTGAGAAAACAAGGTAAATATTTCAGAGATGAGAGAATGAGTGCAGAAATGGGTATAGTTCTGCTAAATGAGATGGAATATTTGCACAAAAAGTGCCAAGGGATATTTGACTTGCACATTATTTTGCAATTATAAATGATGAAATGTATATTATTCTATTTATTATCATATTGGAAAATAGATTTGTTGACACATGGTCACCTTTGTGTGCATGCATGTATGAAAAACAAAATGTGATAATCTAATACATTTGCAGACACTCATTAAATAAGGGCAGAACTCAGTTGACTGAGATCAGTGAGAATCTGTCCATCAGCATCAGCAGGGGTTGGATGAAGGTTCCTTCTGTGTTTGCTTTATGTCATTTTAAGCTACTTGGTGAAATAAGATAAATAAATAAATAAGTGGAGGGGAAGAGTGCCTGAGATGATATTAAAATAATATCCGTCTTCTCTAAAAATCTGATTTAGTATTAGCAATAAAAAACAAACTGCAGCTAATTGAATAAGTATTCAGAAGAATGTAAATAAAAGGAAGCAGCTGGTGTGCGTCTGCAGGAGCTCTCATTGTTTTTTTTTATATCAGCTATCAGATAAATGCACGAACGGAGCTGGCGGTACGCTACAATGACATCTCCCCACTGGAGAACCATCACTGTGCTGTGGCTTTCCAGATCATTTCCCAGCCAGAATACAACATTTTCTCCAATGTCGACCAGGACCAATTCAAACAGATAAGACAGGTATGAGTGCTCGTCCCATCTGTGCAATACAGACTGTTCCTGGAGATGCAGTATGCACAGCAGGGAAGGCTGTGGTGCTGCATCAGTCCCCAGAGGGCAGGACCGAAAAAAGCCCCTCACAGTGGGAGGATCCAAAAGGAATTCTTGGAAAATTTCCACAGGAGCACTCCCTGGAATGTCTTGCTGAGAAATAATGAGCATATTTTGACTATTAAAGATTATGACATTTTTTGAAGGAGCCAATTAGCTCTGACTGGGATTATGCTCTCATGCCAGAAGTTTATGCTTTAAGAGAACGTTGCGTTAGTTTTAAATGTGGGGCTTCTAAATAGGAAAACATGTGCAACAAAAGAGCACTTCTTCTGTTGGAAGAGGCTCTGGTGGACTGAGAGTCATCATGGCTACTCCAGAGACCAGGAACAATGCTAGAATTCCCATTAGAGCGGTAAGAACCAAAAACTATTTTTAGTTTCTACATGACAACTTCCTTACACACCAACTGAAACAGTAGATCAGTGTAAGGGCTCATGTGCTGGTCCATTGGGAGCCACTGGTTCTGCCAATGCATGAGAAGCAGGCATGAGCCCCAAATGGTCTAATCTGCACAAAAATCTTCAATTTTATATTAACCACATATTTTTCCATCATAAATCATGTCTGTCAGGAGCAAATGAAGCTCTACCATATTGGTTGCAGCTGGATATTTCAAAGCCCTTCAAACAAGGAGGATGAGCACAGAGGACATCCACATCTACTGTTTTTTCTCTCTTCTGTGTTGACTCTCTGTTAAGAGTCAGTAACAAAGTGCATATTGCTTTGCAAGGGGCCAAAAGTGGACCTTGGTGAATAGAAAGTGGCTTTTAACATCTGTTTGTAGAGTTTGTTTCCACAATTAGTCAATCAGAAAGAAACAATCTCAATGGCTTTGAAATATCACACCAGTTACAGATATTTTTGTATACTCTTTGTAACCCTTTTCCAGTTTCCCTGGTGATTTCAAGTCTGATCAGTGTTAACAGTGTGATAGATCTGAGGGTTTCTGTGTATAAGCCTTTATTTTTCTCTGCAATAATAGACTTTACAAAGAATGTCAAACTGATGTATTAATATGTTTTCTCTGCTAGGGGATAATTACATTAATTCTGGCTACTGACATGGCAAGACATGCGGAAATACTGGACTCTTTCAAGGAAAAAATGGAAAATTTTGATTACTCAAATGAAGAACACATGACCTGCGTAAGGAGATTTTGTGGATTATCATTTTTCTGTTCATAGTGTGAAATTTGTAGATGAGTGTTCATTCACTTAAAAATCGAGATTCAAAATACACTGTTAAAAACAGATTTTCTACTCCAGCAAAAATATTTAAAATTTGGAATTTCTCTATAAAAATAGATTACTCCAGCTTTAAAAATTCTGGAGCCTTTAACATCCAGGAAAGACATTCTCCATGTCCTCTGAATGCTGTTCCACAAAGAGTACATGGTCTTTTGGGGTTGATCCTCTTCACACAGCAAGAAGCACATATCCCACTGGGGTTCATCCCAATGTTATAGGCAAAAAAACTGAGACAGAGAGCAGATAGATAAGTAATTTACACAGGGTAACTGGGAGTGGAATATAATCCATTTAAGAACCCTCATTTAATCCTAAAGCCGTCCTTTCTGTTTGAGAGCATTTCCCCTCACCATGTTATGAAGACGTGTTCTATCTAGAAGAAATAGAGCTGGCATGAAAACTGCAGTATTAAAGTATTATCCTCTTTCAGCTGAAGATGATACTGATAAAATGCTGTGATATCTCCAATGAAGTCCGTCCAATGGAAGTCGCTGAGCCCTGGGTAGACTGCTTGCTAGAAGAATATTTTATGCAGGTAAGAATGAAGGAGCAGCACACTTGCACAGCCAGCTGCTGTGGCTGCATCCCACCTCAGCCGTGAGAGCTCTGCTGCCTGATAGGCCAGGCTATCTGTAGGACAGAAAGGGTTCATTTATGGGAAGACAGCATGTCAGCAGTAGAAGCTGTTCAGAATGCAAGTGAATGCAATTGACTGTAGATCATAGAGGAAAGACAATAGCAACCTAGAAATCCTAATGCTAGCAGACAGCTTGCTCTAGCAGCCTTTCAAAGTTGTTTGACATAAAAATGTTTTTTGAGCCAAAAGGGCAAGAGCAGTGGCAGGAGAAAGCTGTCAAGTGAATGATATCAAGTCTTACAAGAGAACTAGTTCAGATTATTTTTTTTACTTATAAACATTTTCTAATGAGAAAGCAGAAGACTTGCTGAGGTGTTCAAGGTCAGATTTAAGCTCCGCAAACCCTTGTTCCTCACTATATTCCCAGCTGAACACAGCATCTCTCAAGAGACAAATGCCTTGAATGATGTGCCAGGAACACTTCTAGCTCACTGCATCTGCACCTTGTTCATCACAATTACAGTATTTGTAACTTACTGTTTTAGTCACCCAATGAAAGCACTGTGTGCCCACAGACCCAGTAGGTGAGAGAAAGTCTACAACAGGATCATTTTGCATGCACAGTCTGTGACATTGCCTACGAATCCACATAGAAACAGTGAGTTATGCAGTCCACATAAAAACAGTGAGTTATGCAGTCAAGTAGGTAGCTCAATAAACTCATTTCAGCCAATAGATTTATTCTCCATTGAACAAGCTAGCCAGAACTTGTTTTAATCACTATTAAAGAAGGTCATGTAATTTCTGATTGAATACCTGAAAAGAATCACTGTCTGTAGAATGAGAAAGTCAAAGACATTCCCTCTCTTTGATTGTGCTGAAAGCCACTATCACCTTTCTGAATACTCAGAACAATTTTACCCCAGAAGTCCTATGGGTTTCCAAAGGGACCAGGTAGCCTCGTTGCCCTGTATGCCTGGAGGTGAAGGATTTCATGCTGGTGCTGTGCAGATGTAGCTAATCAGAGTTCTCTTTATTCAGAGGCAGTATATATTGGCCTGAGGAAAGAATATTGCTATTCCATGTTATTTTCAGACATTGCTGAGATCTGCATCTGAAATCTGCTGCCCTTTAGCTAGTGGATTCCTTGGTACATTGCTCTCTTGGCTTCTAGCTAAGATTCAAGTTTCTTAACTCTGAATTTGTTCCAGAGTGACCGGGAAAAATCGGAGGGTCTCCCAGTGGCGCCTTTCATGGACCGTGATAAAGTAACCAAGCCAACTGCACAGATTGGCTTCCTGAAGTTTGTCCTCATCCCCATGTTTGAGACTGTAACAAAGGTGGGTCAGCCAAGGCCAGAACCAGACCTGGGAGCTTGCGGAGCTTCAACGCTGGCTCTGACATGTGTGCAAATAGCTGTGGGGATATTCGCTTCACAGTCTACCTTTAGTCTATTTCTAGCAGGTGCAGGTTCATGAATACAAAAAGAAATGTTGCACTTCTCTCTCTTGTTTTCACTTAGCTATTCCCTGAAGTGGAGGAGATGATGCTTCAGCCCCTTTGGGAGTCCAGAGACCGCTATGAGGAGTTAAAACAGATAGATGATGCTATGAAAGAGGTGAGCTCTAAATATCTCTTTCATAAAGTAAATGGTATGATTTAGTAAGTTAAACATTGAAATTTAATTGCCATTTAATTCTGAAGCAGTAGGAATACTTATGGCATCCTCATAACCATGAGAACCATATTCATCACACCAAACTGGAGGCAGGTGGGCGTCACAAACTGTTGGCGTGCACATGGGCATCCTGCAGCCACCCCAACGCAGCCGTGGAGAGGGAGATGCCAGCAGGAGGGATACCTGAGTCCAGTCCTAGGGATAATGGCCTGGGGAGTGCAACAGCAAGCTTCTCTTCCAAGGAGGAAACTGCCTTCCCCTGGAAGAAGCTGGCCTAGGCTAGGTAACGGCAAGGTATTCAGGGCCTGTGCAGTTCAAGAAACTGTACCACTGAGGCACAGTCTTCTCCTACGGCAAGATACACCTTCCTTGCATGTCTCTTCCAGTGCTTCATTCCCCTGCTGAGACAAGCAAATAAAACCTGTCAACATGGCACCACACTCTGGGTTTTTCTCTGACGTGAAAAAATTCATCATGTAGACAGGACTCTCTCTATCACCATGTCATTAAAATAAATTGGCAAGTGCCCTAGAACACTAGCTGTGCTGATATTCCTTGATATATGGGAAATAAAGGTTCATTCACGTCGTTGTCCCTGGATGGATGAGGGGAATGGTGGCTTTCAGCTGTAGATCTCACCTCCTTCCAAGTTGTTTGGAGGAAAACCTTCTCAGCAGCACAAATACTAAGGCCGGTTAATCAAAGAACATATGTTTTGAGGTCACTGAGTGATAAAGGAGTAGAAAATCTTTTATGAGCTCAAAGGAGCGAAGAAGAACATAAGATAAGAGCAAGATTTGCCATGACCTCTTCATCTTTCAAGCCAAGCTGAAATTTTACTTCTGGTTTATAGAAGCTGTCAAAGCAGAAAGTTTATACAAACTGATGGAGCTGTAATTAATGGTGTGTTTTTGCAAGAGCCCTTATAAAAATAAGAGCTGCCTGAACTGAGAAATCACCTCAAACTATAGGAGTCACTGAATAGCCCTAGAGTCTAACAGGAGAGATGATGAGAAACACTGAGTTCTGTTTCCTCCAGACCTAACTTCAGAGCTGTTGAGATGAAACAGGGTCTCCTGTACAGCAACTTGTAGGGAGCTGGGTGCTGGAGTCTCAGCAGTGGAAAGCTGCACTGTATGAGTCCTTGGTGCTAATATTGTTTTGCTCTTCATTGCAGCTGCAGAAGAAGAAAAGTGACAGCCTGACCACCGGCACTACCGAAAAATGAGAAGAAAACAACTTTGAGCAAAATGTTGCCCCTACAGTTATTTTCTTTCTGAGAAACGCTGTATTTGCCAAGTGGATGTGGTGGAATCCAGCAGGAACAACACTTGGGGTGAAGTGGCCAAGATGGACACCAAGATGGATGCCCTTTCCAGGTGGTGCCACGCAGGCCATGGCACAGCTCCTTCCCCACTGGGTTTGCCTCTTTGGCCAGCACTGAGAACTGCTGTCTCCAAGGACAAAGTAGAGCTGAGCTAAGGAGCCATTTCTGTTAAACAAACCGCTGGTGTCCAAAACAAATGAAAACTTGTTTTAGTCAAGATCCTGCACATACCTGTACTGCAGTATGCTATTACAGCACAGCTTAACAGATGCTTATGTAATGACAGGGGCCTGGCAGATATTTTTGTTTGCCAGGTAGGCCCTAAAGACACATTTCTCTGTATTATCCTATGAATTTTATAGTGTTCACACTACGTTCAGAAGCCCAGCATAGTGGATGCAGTTTTCTTTTCTGCACTAGAAGAAGTCAGAAGAAGCCTTCACAGACTTACAGGTTTGCTTTGTACCCAGCAGTGTCAGGAGTCCTTTGGCACAAGCAAAGGGGAGCACCACGCAGCACCACTGCGCAGGTTTTTATCCTCATGAATGGAATGCAAAAAGTAACAGCATCAAGAAGAACCTTCAAAGATGTACAGATTTTTATTTTTTTTTTTTACTTTTAAACTGATCTGCTAAATAATATATTCTTCTACAGAAAGGGGTGTTGCAGTCGTACTTGTTTTCTTTTGTGTTATACGCTCAAGTAGGACCCAACTCTGCTGCCAGACAAGTGCTTTTGTAATGAATACAAGGTGAGGGGCTGTACAGGAGAGGGAAGGGTCTGCTCTCCTCAAGAGAAGAGGCTTTAGTAACGTTTCTGGTCTTACAATCACATCAAAAGGGCAACAGTTCCAGCAATGTCTTCATAGAGGCAGGAGCCCAGATGCCACTGTGGGCTCCAGTGCAGTGCCTCACCATGCAAATCCCCTTCCCACAGGCCATGGCAAGTGAGCCCACACCAGGCTGCTCATCCACTCCAGCCTTCTTGCAGTGGGGAAAGGCCATCCTACACACACAAGGCCTTCTCCTCACACAGCATGGTTGCCATGGCACTGAGCCACATGCCTGCCTCGTGGCACAGCCTATTTCTCCTTGCACACCTCCTCAGGCCCATGGGGACCCACAGCCAGCTCTCTCTACCAATGCCTCTGCCTGCCTGGCTCCTTTACCAGCTATTTGTGCGTGTGCCTTTGGGTTTTCTGCAGCAAACAGAAGCAGGGCCTGACCCTTGGATTTGCACAGTCCTAGGGGAGCCCCAGGGACATGGGAAGATCTGAGTGTAGGGTCAGCTCCAAGCTACACAGACATCCTCACAAATGAATGAACTAAGCCCTAGATTTGATTATCCTCAAAACTTGTGGTACTCGGGAGCTGGATCTGAGTTGTGTGGTCTGGGCCTTTTCTTCTGCACTAAATCCTGTAATCCAAAGTACATTGTGACCCAGATTGTTTTGCTGTGGAATTCTTCACTTCTTTTTCACAAATAAATCAAATTTACCATCTCTACTTGAGCGGATTTCCGTCACAAATCAGCTCCCAAAGCAGATGTGCTGTGCAGGAGCTATAAACAATTGCTCAGGACATGCCAAGTCCTGCACTGAGCTAGTTATATTAGATGAGAAAACCTGCTGTAGGAACACGGCTGCACCCTCCTCCCATTAAAATTGTTTAAGGGCTAGATCCTGATAGGAAGTTTTGTTTCAGTTGGAAGGATTTGCTCTAAATCATAAACCCTAATCCAACAGGGATTTATGGATGTGCTTAACTCCCACATGCCTCGCTGGGGACCCTGGCATACAGTAGCTAATTGCACAGTGCAAGCTCCAGAGCTTTCCCTAATTGAAGTGCATGAAATTTTTGTAACGGATGATTCTTGCTGCTTGTTTTGGCTCTGTTATTTGCCTGAGCAAACTGAAGAGCATTTACTGTGGAGAAAGGATAGGGAGATGCTGGTGCAATCCCACTGATCTTATTGGAAGTTCTACAGAAATGTGGTGAATCTAATGACTGTCATGATGCTGCCATAAGTGGTGTGGCTTACTGGAAGCAGGGAATAACTAGGCTGCTGTTTAGAGACAGTTGTGAAAGAGAACCTATGCAATCATGACCAGCTGATACATATAGGAATGCCACAACATTCTTTAATCTCCTTTTCCTTTCTGGAGAGACAATAAAACTATAGAATCTTCCCAACGTAAGTTTAACCAAGGGGAGTGTAAGGCGTTCTCTCATAATTCTAGTTTCTTTTACTTTTTCTAAAATATTTGATACTGTGATTCATACGCAAATGAACAGATTTGTGAATCTTGGCACCAGTCTATTAAAATGTCACACATTTTCAGGGCGACATTCTAAAACTACACTTAGCATGAAAATGAAGTTTTCTGAGACAGCCAGACAGATGTCTGAAGTGTGTTTTAATCTTTTCTCTCCCTAATTCACTGACTGAGAGTGAATATTACATCTCAGTCATTGCTCTACTCTGTGGTAGATGCATGGTGAAGAACTTCATGTGATCCATTGCGCACATCTTTTCAGCATCATACTGTGTACAGCATTACATTGCTGCTCAGAGGTGAACATGAAACAGTTTGTAGCTGTTCCATGCTGCTTAACTTGAAAAACTAATGATGAACTCTGGGACTTCTAATTTTTTTCTTTAAATGATGAGATTCCACAGTCCTACATGCGCTATATTCTCAAGTACAGCTTTCATAATCAGATCAAACCGCAGCTACAGTGTAACTACACGTCTTGGGAAGGAAATGGCTTTTTATAAATGTGAGTGCCCCCACAGCAGCCAATTTGCAATGAAAATTTACTGTGTGTTAAATACATGGGTTATGTAATGCCGGAGAAATATCTGTATATGGAAACTGCTAATCTCAGTGCTGCCTCTGAGCAGCAATAACAACAGCATCTGTTCCATATGGGAGCGAACAGAGGGTTGGTGCGCAGCGCGAGCCCATTGGGGAAGCCCTGTCAAGCAGCATTAAATCCTCCTGTCTCGACAGCAGTCCTTGCTGAAAGCCCCCCCCTCACTTGGGAAACTCCAAAGACAGAGCAAGTCTTATCTTCGTGCTTGGTTTGTGGTATTAAAAGCATGCATGCTTCTTATCCTCTTCTCATATTGCTCTGTCCTGTTGTGAAGGTTTCTGCAGGGCAGCAGATACAGTTGGCATCACACCCGCCCTGCTCAGGCCAAATTTCTCTGTATTTACCACATTCCCACACTGCCATTTCCTCAGTTTCCTGTGGGCCTCCTAAAATGTGCCTGGATGCCACAGTAGTACATGAGACTGTGTCTGGCTCCACCACGCCCAAAGAACAGATGGGGATGTGATGGGGATGTTTGAGGGACATGGTTTAGTGAACAAGTGGTGATGAGTTGGAGGCAATGATCTTGGAGGTCTTTTCCAACCTAAGGATTCTACGATTCTATGATTCTATGTGTGGTGGTTGTTTGATGGCTGGACTAGATGATCTTAGAGTCTTTTCCAATCTTAATGATTCTAGGATTCTATGATTTCACTGGACTTCATAATAAGCCTTGCTCTTCCACTGGCTTCAAATCCACCTGGAGCAGGTCGTCAAGCCAGGGCTTTTCTTTGCTTTCTGTGCAGCACCTCATGATGCTCACTGCAAACTGCTCCTCAGTGACAAAGCCTGGAGCTGCTATTTCCAGAAAACATGACTTCATAGAAACTCCTGGCCAGAAAACTTACTGGACATTCTCATAAACAGAAAAGCTGTAACCAACAAGCTTCTTTCTTCATCACCCAATTGTGCTAAGAGCTGTCCCATTGGCAAAGTCACACTTCTCACCACTTCACACACACCAAAAAAAAAGCCTTCTGACTTCTCTGGCACATAATCAAGGGCTGCAGGTGTGCTCAGGCACACGCTCACATTCAGAATGCTATCTGTAGACATTTTTATAATACTGCTCTTGGCTCTGTTGCAAGACAAACGTAGAACCAGGAGGGCTTGGAAAGCTTAAGTAGCCTTGTCACAGCCAATGCTGGCTATGATACCTCAGGAAAAATCTCTGTTTTCCAGCTTGTGTGGAAACACACTTACTGCCTGGCTGATGGATGTGGCGGAGCCCTGTCCCTGAGGGTTTGGTGGCGACAGAAGCCTGGAACAGCTCAGTTTCTTTCCACAGGAACTGCCCTGGTGCAGTGCTGGGCTCTGGATAGCTGGGACACTCCAGGCTAGAAAACACAACAAGAAAAACAGGATGAAAATGTATAAATCCTCATCAAACCTGTTTCTCCAAGTCATGTCTTCTAGCATTTCCACTTAAAGGAAGCTTACTATGGGGACATAGCATACCCTTACAATTTTTCAGCCTCTTTTCATTTTCATGGAATCCTACAGTGGTTTGGGCTGGGGGGACCTCAAAGTCCAAGCTGCCCCAACTCCTGCCATGGGCAGGGCTGCCCCCCACCAGCTCAGGCTGCCCTGGGCCCCATCCAACGTGGCCTTGAGTGACTCCAGGAATGGGGCACCACAGCTTCTCTGAGCAGCCTGAGCACCCAGGGTCTCACTGCCCTCTGGGCAAGGAATTTCTTCCTGACATCTAATGTAAACCTCCTCTCTTTTAGTTTAAAACTGGTTCCTCTTTCATCCAAGTTTAGTGTCTGAGTGCCTATGGCTCACTTTTGGCACAGCACCTCTTCAAGAAGAAGAGCACAATGCTGGCATTGTACTAGTGATGGATGCACTGGTCTCTGACCACTGGTCATTGAGCCACCACCACTCTCGGTGACACTGCAATGGCTTTGATGCAGCTGCAAACACCTGGCAAGGTGAAGGTGACATCAGCAGGGCATTGTTTTTGAGAGTGGTTTGCTCCTTCCTGCCTTGTCTCAGAGAGCTGCTGTTTGGTGGTTGTTGGCATTTCAAAGGGGAGATCTGGGGAGACAAATATTGGACTGTGGCTGTCCAATACTTGAAGGGAGCGCTGAGGAGGAGATACGGTTGTTTATGAGGGTGGATAGTGGTAGGACAAGGGGGAATGGTTTTAAACTGAGACAGGGGAGGTTTAGGTTAGATATCAAGAGGAAGCTTTTCTCTCAGAGGGTGGTGACACACTGGAACAGGTTGCCCAAGGAGGCTATGGATGCCCCATCCCTGGAGGCATTCAAGGCCAGGCTAGACGTGGCTCTGGGCAGCCTGGTCTGGTGGTTGGTGACCCTGCACATAGCAGGGGGTTGAAGCTAGATTATCTTTGAGATCCTTTTCAACCCAGGCCATTCTATGATTCTATGATTCTTCATCTTTTTGTGTATGCTGGATAGGTTTTTTTTCAAGCACTTTTTCATTTGGCTCTGCAGTGCTCAGTCTGCTTTCCACATCCACATGTGGAGGTGGCAGCATTTTCGTACTGCTGCAGCTAGTGCTTTGCTCCACATTAGAATCAAAGAATTAGTACAGTTGGGAAAGACCTCTGAGATCATCCAGTCCAATCAGCAGCCCAACACCACCATGCCCGCTAACCATATCCCTCAGTGCCACACCAAAGCCGTCCCATCAGACCTTTGTGTGTGGGGCCACAGAGGATGGCACTGGAGGCTGAAATCATCCCTAGCAGTGTAATTGCAGATGTGGTTGGGTAGGGGCCAGCCCATCTGAAGAGGTTTGAACAGTCCAGAAAAGGCACGTGGGAGTTTGGGAAGGCTAGGAGTGGGGAAAGAATCCTCTGCTGGTCTCCTCACAGCTTTGGGAAAGAAGAGCAACAGGGATAAGAGAGCACATACCACCCTACCCCACCCCCAGGCTGCAGAGAGGAGGCCACTTATCTCTTCAGGGAAGAGCTGAGGAATTAAGTCTCTAGAGGTTATAGGATAACAAGTCTAAAACACCATGTACCTCAGAAAGTTCACCAGGGCGATGTGTGCATTGTAAATGACAATTTTATACCTTCCACGCTGTACTTTTGTTTCCCCCTGAGACTTTGATCCTCCCAGTCACGCTGGCTACTGTGTATGTTGCCAAGGGCAGGCTCTGGTGGCAGGGCCTCATCCTGCACCCTTGGCTGGCAGAGGACATGCTGCTGGCCTTGAGAAAGGTCGGGGATGTCCAGAGCCAGCAGAGGCCAACACGAACTTCACCTCCCTGGCTGCACCCAGGGACCTCCACCACCCCAAAGTCCATGTCCACCTGCTTCACCTTATCCTGTCAGCCATTTCATCTACTCATCCTTCAGGGTCATCTTTGCATTGACCCTTCATGTCACCATTCACACCCATGCAGAGAGCACGAAAGACAGGGATATGGCAGGGCACTCAGCTTCACCAGAAGGAGAGCATATTTAAAAAGCAGAAAAAATGTATTTCTGTGGTGACATCTTGGTTTAATCATGCATTTATTTCACTTATTTAATTATTTTGATTAAGGGGACAATGTTGAATGCTCAGATAATGGCACCAACAGTTTTGAACTGCGCTGAATTGTTGGTGAACTTCATTCAGGTTGGTATTAGGAAAAATCTATTCTCAGAAAGAGTGTTGAGGCAGTGGCACAGGCTGAACAGAGAGGTGGTGGAGTCACCGTCCCTGGAGGTGTTCAAGAGCCGTGTGGATGTGGCACTGAGGGACACAGTTAATGTGGGATGGGACATGAGGGACATGGTGGGGATGGGCTGGCTTAGGTAATCTTTGTGGTTCTTTCCAACCTTGATTCGATGATAGAGGTGTTGGACACAACCAGGACTCCATGTGTATTTTCTGCATGAAAATACATAAAATTTAAAAAGCTTATGAGGTGATTAATACAAAGCCTGCACCGATTAGTATGGCAGACTTCTGTTTTTCAAACATCATTTTTGCAGGCTAACTCAGGAGCCTTATTTTTTTTTTTTTTTTCAAAACTGAGATTAAATTAATTATTTCCAATGTGATAATCTTATAACACCTCTGAATCTATCTCTAGGACAAAGGTCTTTTCTCATCACAGCTGTTATATTTTAACTAAGGAGACAACAATCATCTTTAAAGACATACTGTACACAGAGAGGACGTGGTAGCGTGACTTACAGGAGGAACTCAACATTTGCAGAGCAACAGTGGTGTTTGCAGACTGTAAAAGAGAGTGACAATCCCAGGAATGTTCTTTCAACAGAGGTGAATCCTGGGCTGCACTGCACGAGATGACTTGATCCTCATTCACTGAGGTCAAAATCGAAGACCTTTTGCCTGAATTACCTTAACTTTTTTTTTTTAAAAAATATGTGTGTATATATAAGCTCTGTTGTGTTTAGAGCTTCTCTCTATCGACCCTCTGAACACAAGGACAGCACAGCACCGCACCTCCCTCTGTGTTGGAGGCAAGAGCTGGCACTGCAAAACCAGCAGGAAAGAGGATGTTGCCCTCTAACATGGGCTTTGCATTTGAGGATAAAACAGAGGACTGTGCTGGCCCTCATCAAGAAACAAAGCATTGGGCACAGCTGCCAAGTAACCAAGACAGCATATAAGAAATCCATAAAATAATAAACCATCTGGACGCAAGAGTTAAATCCTAGAGTCACGGAATGATAGAACGGTTTGGATTCAAAGAGACCTTAAAGATCACCCTGTTCCAACCCCCTGCCATGGGCAGGGACACCTCCCACTGGATCAGGTTGCCCCATTCAATCTGTATGTCAGCACCTTCACCCTTCTGGCATGGTTTTGCAGCCACAACACAGCACTTAACAAAGCATGTTTAGCAGCTAGATTTGAACACATTTTTACATAGAGTCCTCATTAACAAAGATCACAATTAAGCAAGCAGTGAGTGCAAGATTAGCAGATGTGTGGGCCCACCAGGCTTACAGTTTTATGCTATATGATGACTGTAATGTTTACGTCAGACATCATTATACCCTCCTCTGTCCAAATGCAGATTCACTAGTTGGCACCAGCTCCATTCATTTCCCAGACTGTCCAAATCTGAGACCTTTAAGCACCTGCAGTTTCTCACTTTCTTCAGAACTACAGCATTATCTACTCTAATAAGAACCCCTTTCTTAGCCCATCTAAATGTATTCACATCTATGTAAAAGTACCATAATAACAAGAAAGCACACAGAAGCCTGACATCTCTTTTTATGCTGGCACTTACTGTTCAAACATGTCCTAGAAGAATAGGAATGATGTCTGTCTTTCCACAGGTGAAGGGGGCTAATAATTTGAAAGGACTCTGCATCTTTGGAGGCGTACACCAAGTACACAAAGTACACCATTTTATTACCCTTCTTGCAGAACACATTGCCCTGGGCAACCTGCTCTAGTGGGTAGCAACTCTGCCCAAGGCAGGGGGTTGGAACTGGCTGGGCTTTAAGGTTCCTTGCAACCCAGACCACTTTAGAAGTCTACAAACACACACCTGTAAAAGCCCTCGACACTTCAAACCTTTCTGTCTTGAGTACTTTTCCATAAGTAATGTGCATCAGCCACCCAGAGGCTCTATGTCCCCAGGCACAGCTCTCCAGAAGGATGAGTAAGACACACAGCCACTAAAACCACAAGAGCTAGAGACAGGGCTCACCCTCTCAACGCTGAGACAACCATGAGTTATTTTCCACATTTACTTCCTTCAGACCAGGGTTAGATGAAGCCATCAGCCGTTTTGTAGCGATCCCTGATTTGTAGTGAGGGTTTGGTGTGCACATTACCCCGGATGGTTTCAGCTCAATTGTAACCCTGACTTCAACTCCTAGTTTTCATCTATTACATCTAAACACCTCTGCTTCTGCCTAGCTCTGATAAGGACAGTTCTAAATTGGTTATCCACAGGGATATATAAAACATGGGCATTTCATTTGGATGCCTCTCAGCTTGCAATTCACCCCACTTTCTTGAAGAACAGCCACATCACCGGGAAAGGGATGTCTGTAAGGATGAAATGGAAATGGGTGTCTCCTTTCCCCAAGGGAAGTTGGATCAGATGTCATTAGTCCTCTCTTCACCTCTAATCCTGTATATTGCTTTCTGATGGAAGAAGACTTCTTACTGTGGCAGCTCTGAATCATTGTGCCTGCGTTTACAAATGCTAAGAGAAGTATGGCTTCTACCTCAGGGGAATGACAGCATATCACAAGTGGGACATTAATTCAGATGGAAAGAAGAAGGAAAGCTTTTGCAATGTATACCCCAGGATGGGTGAGTGGATGATGGCAGTACTCTGATCGTGACGATTGTTCTCATTCCTCAGAGAAAGAGAGAAAGAGGGAGGGAGGGAGAAGGAGAAATATAGAGGAAGACACAGGGATGAGGAACTCAATAAGCTGCCAAGGAGGTGGTAGGGTCACCATCCCTGGAAGTGTTGAAGAACCATGTAGATGTGGCACTGAGGGATGTCATTAGTGGGCATGGTGGGGGTAGGCTGGTGGTTGGATTAGATGGGCTTAGAGCTCTTTTCCAACCTTAATGATCTATGATTCTACAAAATGACATTTTCCAAGAATAAAGTTTCTGGTGCAAACCTATTTGTGTATTTCAGCTGAAGTTTCTCTTTTGGCTTATGGCAGCGATGCTCACAGGGTTTCTCCTGCTGCAGTCCAGGGCAGACGTGCTGTCTGCACTGACCCAGCCCCTGGCAGCTTGTGCTGAGACAGCTCCCTCACTCCTGGACAGAGGCCTGAGGGGTGAAGTGGTACAGAAGCTTCTACGAGGAGCTTGTCTGAACACTTGGATCCAGACTTTTTCTTCCTCCTCTAGAACTTACCTAGTGTTAATCCTACATGTTCAGCTTATCTGTTGACTTTAAGTAAGGACAATTTAGATATGCTTTCCTCTTGGATTATATAGATTTATTGTAAGCTGGGAACACTGTGCTCAACTCATTTAAGTGCAAAGAGTCCATTAAGCTCCAAATAGGATGAAACAAACCACCCTAGGGCAAAAAGCAGCTTCACTCTTCCCAGAAAGGGCTTTTCCTGTAAGTCAGAGTGTATGACAACAACCACGAGCCTGTGAGCTGGAAATCAGTGCCTCCCACTGCCTGGGGACCAGGGCAGAAATGTCACTGCAGGGTCACAGTGGCAAACTTCACCACCACCCGGTGAATGAGGGCTCATTACAGCCTCACAGCATTACCTCATGCTGCCTCATAAAGGCTGGGGTTCACGGGACCTCATTCAGCTAGAGCCAAGGCAGAAAGGAGCCTGATGCACACGTTGTACATGCTGGCAGTGCAGATGCAGATTGCTGCAAGCTGGGTGGACCAACTCAGGAGCTCACTGTTCAACAGAGTACCATTTCCTGACGCTTTCTTCATCTCTTGAAACTGTGATGCAACCTATTTTTAAAAATGGGTTATTTCCTTTATATATTAATTTCTAAATAGGCTGATGCCAACAAACTCTGTTCAGGTTCATTGGCCTTGGGCAACTGAGATCACCTCAGTTCTCGCCTGCAGATGAAAGAGGTGGCATCTTTCTTGGTTTGTCATCAATAGGTGAAGGATGGATGGGGGAAGCCCATAGTACCCCCCTGGAGAGAACTCACAGCAGGGCATTTGTCTGTTCCTTGTTTTTCTGAGCTGCTGGGTTCAATTGCATACCTTGCTCAGAAAGCTGTATCATACCAGGGACATGTGTGGGGACAGCCTGATACCTGCCACTTGTGTCAGCGTGACACCAGATGTCAGATCCCAGATGGAACAGGAGCGCCGGGTGCTGTGCCAAAGCACAGGTGGTGTGCGGGAAGGGGAACTGAGCAGAGAAGATATCAGGTCAGCAGGAGAGCATGGATTTCCTCTACCCAATCTAGATAATACAGCACACAGCCAGGCTTCCCAGAAAGCGTAAAAAAAGCAAATAGGACAAAAAAGGCTCTTGGTTTTTGATTTATTCAAACCCATTTTTAGTGTTTTCCTAAACAAAGCCATTATTTATTAACAGGAAGAAAAGATGCAGCAGCAGCTTTTCCACACAGGTAGCTGACATGTAAATCTCTTAAGAAAACTGAGAACTACTGTGGTGGTGTTTGTTGTTGGGTTGTTTTTTATTATTTTATTGTTCTTGCTAGAAGAGGCCTCAAACAAGAAAGCCCTGCCTTGCTTACAATGCAGAATTTCCTGGTCAAGTATTCTGCAAACAGAGTCTATGCAAATCTCAGACATTGATTGACAATCGCAATTATTATTTCCTCGGAGATAAGAAGCCTTCATTTTCTAATGGCTGTTCTATTTGCTGAGTACCACTAACCTTAGATATGATGAATTATTATTTTAGGTAAGGCCAAATGGCACGTAGATAACAATAAAAATTCTTGGACAGACCAGGAAATAGGAAAAATTGGGTGATGGTTGGTTTTAATTTATATAGTTGATGTGTCACATCCTATCTTTCTTGTGATTTGGATTATTGGAGAGCAAAGGAAGCACTCCAGTCTAAAATACTACAATTATAAAGTCAGTGGAAAAATCTAAGGCACTCAACATTAAACAAAACTAACCAGAATTTATACAAGATGCTGCCATCTTGACAGGATGCTGAGGAGAAAATATAGTAACACAGTTCTTATTTAAAATCACAAAACCTTTGCGGGCTGCAATGCAGCTGTAAAGGTCGTTCATCAGGCTCTCCTCCTAAAAATCTGCACAGGCAGAGTGCTGAGAAGTATGTTTTAATTGGTATTTTTCGCACTGAATACTTTGCATATGAATACTAACTGCTTTTCCCTGGTTGCCACTTCAGAAAGGACCAATACCAACAGTGACTTTCTTGCACGTAGGCAAAGAAAACTCAACAGGGTCACTGTTGAGTGCCCAATTCTCCTCATTTATTTCCCATATAACTTACCTCCAGAAAATCCTGATGGCAGCAGCTTAATATACACTCAGTTTTAAGGTAACATACACTGAAGGACATTACTCCAAGTATTAGTGGAAAAAGACAGCCAAGAAAAACAGATCTAAGGATATTTGAGACTGTTAAATTACATAATCATGTATCTTGTGCAATAGACGTACAAACACTGAGGCGGAGCCTACAAGATTATGTAAGGTGAGCCTCACCTCTGTGCCAGGGAAGATCATAAAACAGATCCTCGTGGACTCTACGTTAAGGCACATGGAAGACAGGGAGGTAGTATGAGACAATCAGCATGGCGTCACCAAGGGTAGATCCTGCCTGACAAAACTTGTGGTCTTCTATGATGGCATAATCACATCAATGGACAAGAGAAGAGATATTGATGTCATCTATCTGGACTTCAGTAAGGCCTTTGACACAGTCCTCCCATAACACCTCTCTCTCTAAAATGGAAAGATATGGATTTGATGGGTGGACTGTTTGGTGAACAAAGAACTGGTTGTGAGATTGTACCCAGAGAGTGGTGGTCAATGGCTCAATGTTCAGATGGAGATCAGCGGCAAGTAGTGTCCCTTAGGGTCAGTACTGGAACCAGTGCTGCTCAATATTCTCAGCAATGACATTCACAGTGGGACCGAGTGCATCCTCAGCACATCTGTGGATGACACCAAGCTGTGTGGTGTGGTAGACATGTCCAAGAGATGGGATGCCATCCAGAGACCTAGACAGACTCAAGCAGTGGGTCCACGAGGCTCAACAAATCCAAGTGCAAGATCTTGCACCTTGGTCACGGTAACACTCAGTATCAGTCCAAGGTGGGGGATATAAGGATAGAGCACAGCCCTGCTGAAAAGGACTTAGGGGTCCTGGTGGATGGCAAGCTGGACATGAGCCAGCAATGTGACCTCGCAGCCCAGAATGCCAACCGTGTCCTGGGCTGCATCCAAAAAAGTGTGGCCAGCAGGGTGAGGGACATGATCTTGCCGCTCTGCCATGCGCTGGTGAGACCTCAGCTGGAGTACTGCATCCAGATGGGGAGTCCTCAGTACAGGAGAGACATGGAGCTGTTAGAGCGTGTCCAGAGGAGGGCTGCAGAAACGATCTGAGGGATGGAACACCTCCCCTATGAAGACAGGCTGAGAGAGCTGGGGCTGTTCAGCCTGGAGAAGAGCTGAGTGTGGCCTTTCTGTATCTTAAGTGGGGCTCTAAGAAGGAAGGGGACAGACATTAGCAGGGTCTGTTGTGATAGGACAAAGGGAAATGGTTTCAATTGAAAAGAAGGGAAATTTGGACTGGTACAAGGAGGAAGTTTTTATGCTAAGGGTGATGAGGCATTTGCACAGGTTGCCCAGAGAGGTTGTGGATGCCCTGTCTATGGAGATATTCAAGCTCAAGCTGGACAGGGCACTGAGCAAATTTGCTCAGTAGCTGTAGGTATCCCTGTTCATTGCAGGGGAGTTGGACCAGGTGAGCTTTAAGTATCCCTTCCAACTCAAGCAATTCTATGACTCTACAATAAGCATCAGTCTCACTGATATGAATAAACTCTTAGCTGAAGAGTCATGGACACTTGGGGCTGGGCCAATGGAGAAATGGGGGCAGCCACCCCTGGATGCTCAGCTTGTGTGTTCAGAAACATCTTTCTTATGCATGAAATGCTTCTAGTAACTGTAACAACAGAAAATGGAGGTGGGGAAAAAAAAAGAAAAAAAAAAGCATTAAAAGCAATGCATTGCTTGTGCTGTGAGCTTTCCTCAACACAAAGAATCAGGTCACACAGCATATTGTTCATCAGTGTTAATGATTCCCCACAGCTGTGCTTCATCCCAAGGCACCCACAGGTCACAGCAATTCTATTTGGAAACAAGCTCTAAAGGATTTTAGCTACTGATCCCTGAGGGCCACAGTGGCCACACATCACATTCTTGCAGCATTAGGCTTACCCAAACACTTCGAGCTGAGATGCACTCATCCTCAGGCAGAGCCATACTCACAAGCAGTGTGCCCAGCATTGGCCAAAGTCATGACACAACTGCTCAGGGCTTCCATGCATGTGTGCCATCAGCTGTGGCCTTCACTTGCTCATCCCTTCCTTCTGCAGGGGATCCCATCTGCTTGCAGCTCTTGGCTCATTTCTTGACTGCCCCTTTGCCTTCCAGAGACGCATTCTGTTCCAGGCTCAACCTAAGGGAAAGGAATGTGCAGGAGGTTCCTGGTTAAGAGAAGTGCTGCTGTGGGACACCTATTGAGCAATGACTGACTTTTAAGGGCTCTTTGGCTCTGACAGAACTTTGCAGAACCTGAGAGTTCAGAGATGCATGCTAACTTCTACAAAAACACTGGATATCAACACCGTTGGCCTCACCACCCATTCAAGTCTCTAGGCATTTTTCTTTTTCATCTCTCCAACTGCAGCTATTGACAAATTGTGTCCAGTCTGTTCTTTCCCATTAGTGAGCCCTCACGCTCCACTGAGTCACCCCAACCTCTTTCAGAGCACATGACCAGGTCTAAAGGCAGTGGGGACACCCAATAAGCCCATAGGGCTTTTCCTTTGCAGGCCAAAGTACTTCATGCAAAATATTTCAGAAGATTAGCAAGGAAAACTGAAGCAGACTTTGGAGTGTGTCAAAACTGACAGACTTTTTAATAGCCTGAGTGTAAAGCAACTGCATGGAATTGGGATTTTCTAACATGATATTTGCTTACAGATAGCACATTTACTCTGCAAGAAAAAGCAAGCTTTGTTTAAAAAATAAGGCCTGCTCTAAAGCATTCCACTGGGGTGTACTTGATTAGGATCCCTTTGTGCTAGGAGAAATAAAAGGTTGCTCTTTAAAAATTTGTTGCTGAAAGGGTTTCAATGAAATCTCAACAATGTAAGGAGGAAAATATATTTCAGTTTCAAATGCTAAGGAAATAAAATTCAATATTGCATCAACTTTTCCCCTTACTTGCATTTTTAAAGACTCCTTGGCTTATCAGTGTGCAACAGCATCTGACTGCATTCATCTCTCATAAAGAAAATATCATTTTCAAGAGAAGCAGTCCCTAGGAAACTGCAAAAGAACAGACACGCATGGCTTTGGAGCACACCAAGCAATAGACCAGAGATGTTTGCAAAAGAGGACCCAACAAAACAAATACAAGGTAGACCAAGAGTCATGTCCCTGCCATGACGTCCTCCTGCTGGGGTGGGATTTGGTTAGCAGATGGGTGAGTAGTGGTGAAAGAGGAAGGGGAATGCAGTCAGTGGGAGGCACAGAGGAGTTGCAAGAGACACGAGGAAAGAGCTGCTAGAAATCCAGCATCTGGCTGAGACATGGAAGAGATCTCCAGGAAAGCCATGAGGACCATGGGTTTGCTCTTGCTGTGGCACCTTCAGCCCCTTCCTCCTCATGCTTCTAGGCCTCAGGTAGGAGTGAAGATGGGACAGGGTGCTCAGGAGCACATATCAGGGCCAGCTCTTGCTCCCCACCATGGGAGCTGCCAGGCCCAGCTTACCATCATGCCTTCCCCCAATGCTTTCCCAAAGGCTGCAAGTGGGACCGTATCCCAACCCATCAGCACCATGTGCCACGTTGCAGGTAGGGTGCAGTTCCCAAATACCACCTCGGCTGTGAGCTGCCTGGCTCTCCCTGGGCAGGGACATCTGCACAACATCTCCTTTTCCCTCTGGGTTTCCTGGCAGCTCCCCGCTGCAGAGTGAATACAAATGCAGTAGAAATGCAGCAACACCTCCTCTCAGGTGTGGCACCTCGGACATTTGACCAAGGAACTCACTGTTCATCACAACCAGAGCTTAGGAGTCACACAATCACCCCCCAAAAAAACAAACCATCACTGTACAGAAGCCACTTCAGCCTCCAAGTCATAATTCATATCCATAACATTAAGTGCTTCAGATGGCAATTTCTCATCCTTCCTTGAAAAGAACAGTGTGCACTGTCAGTGATAGATCAGTGCATTAAAGTGTTCCAAATACACTGAAAGCACTTCACACATGCAGCTGTCCATTGCAAGACTGAAATTACAGTATTTCTTAGTCCTAGCTCCTAGTCTATGTGGGATACCCCTGTGGACACAGCACTGCATCCTTATTTCATATAAATGATTGTAGTAGGAACTACTTCACCTTCCATTAGCAGCAAGGCAGCTCCTGAATTGAGACCTTTAATCAGAACAGGCAACATCACTCTTGATATTTCACAGTATTTATCCAAATAGACTATTTCCAAGGCAACAGGTCCCCTACTAAGAGGAATCACTGAAAGAAAGCAGATCCTGGAAGTGAATCATTGGCTCTGCACTAATGTGAACAACACTTCATTCTTATAAATGCACTTTTAAGTGAAGCTAATATGAAAATCCATATGAAATCTTGCAGCATAAGAAAGACTTGTGGCCTCTGGGACCCAGAATAAGGACAACACTGCAATTTTGAGCAGACGTAAGCTCAAGTTTTGCTTCACGGCAGAATGGCTGATATTCTCAAAACAAGCTATATCTCAGCAATGCCTTCAACATTAACATAACTAAACTTCAAATGCAAAATTCATTAGCATCTACATACTCAGGAAAAGACATATATAAAGAGACTGAGGAGAACAAATTATGACTCAAACACTAATTCTGAGTATCTTTAATGAACTGTACAGATATCAACACCTGGATTTTACAGTCTCAGCTGAAGTATATTATATTTCATACAGCCAGGATGCCATCTGGTAGATGAACACGTATCTTCTGCCCTGTGATGAAGCAGCAATTGACCCCTGAAGGCTCTCACTGATAACTTTTCAAAAAGATGTGCCTCTTGGCTAACTGCAACATGAAAGAGTTCTTGTTGAATGAAGCAGAACACACTCCCAAGCATTGCTCACAGGCCTTTCAAATCATCTTCACAGACAGACTGGGATCATACTGCAATAGAAGAATCTTCCAATAGCATAACGTTCACTGACACTTTTCACTTTTATTTTTCAATGTGTAAAACCTATTTCTGCACTTCTTCCTCCAAAGAGAAGCACTGAATTGAAGCCAGGCAGAAGTCTGACCACATTAAAAGGAAGATAAAGGGTAAAAACAGATGGGTTAGTCTCAGCTAAAACCCTTCACAGAGAGCAAGAATTTTGCAATAGTCCCTTTCCCATAGCCAGTTATGCTGTGCTAGTTACATTAACCAACTGAATTTAAAAAAAAAAAAGAAAAAAATATTATGTCAATTTTAATCAGTGCACTTTCACCTGAAGATGCAAGCCTGAACACAGTAGGCAAAAGGAAAATCCTGCTTCAGGGAAAACCACCAATAATCATACGCCATGCATCAGAGATCCCTAGGACTGAAATGCTGACATTTTTATGCTCTTAGAAGCTTAGACATACAGTACATAAAATAGCTGCTGCAAGCAGGATATTGCCACAATGGGCTGCCTGAAAACTTGAATCTGAGTTTAAACAAATCTTCTTCCATTAATCCTCTTCCATTTAAAAACAGTCTACAGCCCAACCAGTTCCTTTCAGCAAGGCAAAAGTTACAAGCCAACAACAAACAGTGTCATAGTGATGATTCTTCTGTTTTGATCTTTTTGGTTTGTCCATTAGCATCATGTTGCAGATTCTGCCTTTTCTTTTTCTGCTTCTGTATTCTTTCCTCTTTCCTCTGTAGGTAGACAGCCATGTTATCAAACGAAGCCTTGTAGAGACTGCTGTAGTGGCTCTCTGCACCAACAAATCCTGCAAGTGGTCAAAACAGGAACACAAGACATGCATTAATTCCCTTAGCAGTCTCACCAATTATTTCCTGAACTGGAGTTTCAGACAATGGAATTTCAACTCATTTAGTGTAGTCCTATCCACTTAATTAAATACAGCATCAGCACTGTTTGTGGGAGTATCATCTGTTCTGCATTCACAAAGCCAAGTGCAACCAAGCTAAAAAAATTAATACCCAGGCAGGCACCTGGCTCCCAAGCAAGGAAAGCACACAGCTCTCTTTATGCACTGGACACTTGCACAACTTCAAGGCTCCCGTTTTTAAATTACTGCTTTAGCAACCTATTATTAGACAGCCCACTGGCATTCTTCCCCAGTGCTTAAACAATGCAAAGGCCATAAATTACTACATAACTGTCCTTAGTTGACTTGTTTCCTAGAGTTTCTTAGACTAAGCCCAGAGATGCAGGCATCAAACAGTCATTTCTTCCAGTACATATGCATTTCTAAGCATTCACCCCCAGTGTTTTTGCTACAATTCTGTGAATCGAGCATAATAGTCATCATAGCATCTCCAGGTCTGTAAGTTTAGAGGTGTTTGAATAGGTAACTACCATGCAAAAGATTGCAATCAGATTATTATTGCAGAGAATTCACCATGGCACCAGCTGGTTAGGTTCACATTTCTGAAAATTCCAGAGGATCCATCTGACAAAGCTAATTATCACTGGTTCCCCTTTGTACCCTTGCCTTTTTTTAACTTCCAGAAAATCATGATCGCTAGCATGAAAATCCAGTGTTTGCTACAGTTTGGTCCTGAAGCAAGTGTTCTTCTCCACAGTAATGTACATACATATACTGCTGCTTTTTGGTACACAAACATAGCAACTTTGCCTCGCGAGTACTTGGCAAAGTACACGGTTTTACTTTCAAGGGTCTTGCACTCACACAGAAACCAATTGAGCAGCCTTTGTCTCTGGACAAACTGTATGCTGTCATTCTGAATATCTGTTCTGCACTCTGCTTGGTCAGTCAGCACTAAATCTTGCTTGACCTTCTTTTTGGGATCAATTCTAACATAATTTTGAACTGTTCAACATCTGCTTCAACACTGACCTACACATCTTAAAGTTTAAGAATCAGCAAAAAGCTGAAAGATGTTTCTAAAAGGCAAAAAGGAGGCTATGCAGACATTTGGAAAACTGGTTTAAGCAATATAATGATCACCTTTTTCAAGAGAAGTAACTGCCTTTTCAAGCACTAATAACAGACTGGAGTAAGTGCTTATCATGTGAGCCTTCCCTTACTAATTAAGCATAATAGATCCTGTCAAGGAGCAGTCCTCCTTTCCCAGCCGCAGATGCAACAGGCTATCATGTATCACAGTAATTTGCTACACTGGAAAATTATGCTCAGAATCTCTTCCCCTGCATGCTCTTATTACTTCCCTATTATTCATTTTCACTCAGCCCTTGTACTTCTAATAATCTGTCTGGCTGTAACTATCAAGTCTGCAACATCTACATGCAAACACCCCCCCTTCTAAAAGGGCACTTGACTTCCTTTGAGATTTTGAAGGTCGAGCACAACCACCTTAATGGCAGCCACTATCTACTCTCTTACTATCTCCACCATACTTTCACATCAAGGTAAGAGACAAGAAAACAAACCATGAAGTTCAGTATCAGAGCAGTAAGAGAGATTGCAGCAGATCTGTAATAGGGTGTTTATATACAGCCATATGCTAAGGTAGCTGTGTAAAACAGATTCCTGCACTATTTTTAAGAACAGTAACTTGAATACCATTCATTATCAACACTAATTTCCATACCAGATAGAAAGACAAAGCTGAAAAGGGAAAGCTGAGAGATTAAGTAGCTTTAAGAGAACTGATCAGAACTCTGATTTTGTTCTTAAAACTTTAGCTCTAAAATTACAGTTCCTAGGCCAAATTTCTCACCTTCAAATGCTGTCCAGTTGTCAAGAAGATATTTAGACATCCTCTGCAATTCTTCATCATCAGTTACAGACTGGAAAAAGGAAGAACACTACATGATATTTCATGCATAAACAAGGAGTCTGGTGTTTGATAGCAAACTGAAAAATGCAACAGCTCACAGATGAGTACAGCAAAAGGACAGTGAGTATTTTTAAACTAAACAAGTGCAGCACCCAGAGAGCATAAGCAATGCTTTAAAGTACTGTGTGCCATGGTTGACAAACATTTTCTTTGATGCTACTGCACCAGATGTTAGCTTTACCAGAGAAGAGACTGGTAGCAAGCTCTCAGTGGCTTTGCATTATATAGACGTAAGAGAAGTAGAATGTGTGATAACTAAGACTTTTACTCAGTCTCAAAACTGAAAAAGAGAAGCATATCAGTTGTTAGTTTTCATGGAACATAGTTCACCCTAGTTTTGTTAGAAGGTCAAGACAAAACCTCCACAGTATTAGCATAACATCAGTATCTACCTTCCACTGTCCATCACATGGTCTGTACAATTGAAGAGGGGCTTCACTGTCTTCCTGTAGAATCCAGATTTCTCCTGTTTCCTCAAATGCAATGTCCCAACATTTATGTTTCAAAGAGATTTGCTCTCTGTAAACTAGCTGCTGGGCAACGGCATCAAGCTGAAAGATGTAGACTGTGGGAATACTTTTGAGAGGAAAAACTTAATTACCATTATTACCAAATCCACCTACTGCCATCATTTCTCAGCAAATGACAAACACCCACTCTCAATCCAAACAAAGCCAAAGCAAATCATTAGGAATTGCAAAAAATACCCTAGCACTTCAGATGTGGTTTGCTTACAAGGTCTGAGGCAGAAGCTGCAGATATGTAATATGTCAAATGGTCTTCCAAATGTTGTATGAAAGAAAAAGCAGCCACACTGCCTTTTCTTTAAAAGAAAAAGGTAGTAAAGGAAATTACTCAGGATTTACATGGGGAGCATTTCATCACAGTACAACTGGTCTAAAGGACTTCAAATGAAAGAATATTTATCTGAGCACCGATAAAAAAAAAAAGGAAAATAATTACATGCCAGGGAAATGAAGGAGGAATGAGAGGGACAGGAAACCACGAAATGGCTGAAGAACAGGTTTGTAGCACAGCAGTGGCAAGGAACTCATCTCCATCTTTCCTGATAGCCCTCATCCCCTCATATACTGTGCTCCCTAACTTCCCTGGACATCTCTACTCTCTCTGGGCTGGCCTACACGGCCTACATAGCGACACTGCTTAGAAATGCTGGGCTGTGGAGCTGTAAAAAAAAAGCCTTGACAAAGAGCATGGCGTGGCTCCTGGCTTAACTAGCACAGACACTTCAGCTGCCGACACAAAGCCTGGCAGTACATGCCAGATGGTCCTCTGGCAAAGACCAAGTTCACCAAGGGGACAGATTGCTGACTGTATGGACAGCTTTGGCCATCTCTCCCTTTCCTGTTGGCATGCTTTTGTCAGCAAGAACAGTTTTCCTGGCAGACATGAGGTGCTGCAGAAAGAGAGGGGAATACTGTCCATCTCTGCAAGGTATTCCCCTGCCAGCTGGACTGTAAGGTTCCTTCAGCTCCAGAGTGCTCTTTCCTCACGCAGACACATATATTTGAACCCAAAAGTCAACACATTCTCTTGGCAGTTTTAAACTGAAGTAACATGGTGATTTTGAATAGAATGGCAAAATTAATTTACAGGAACAGAACACAGCACAAGAAATTTGGGTACTCGGTACCACAGCACCCTGAACAAAACACAAGGGCCAGGCAGTGCCATCATGCCCAAGACTTGCATCCTCCCGTGAGGGAAATGCATCACAAATTCTGCAAAACCTGCCTAGATCAGGTAGTCTTTTCACTCAACTCTGCATTCAAACCACATACAAAAAGACTTTCAGTCTTCCCCCATGGGAAGGGGGCACCCCTGTGACACTCAGATCAACAGTGCCAAGTACTTCAGTTTGTTAGGAAATGGCAGCAGCTGTTCTCTCCTTTAGAGGAGCTGTGGTGACTTTAGCCATTATTCCCTTTATTCTTACCAGTCACATAGTATGGCAACATAACTTCCTTGACAGCAGTAGGCTATTCTTGAGACAATATATTTCTATGAGAAAAAGAAAAGGAAACATCCTTGTAAATTAAGACCATTTTACAAGCAGAAAATTCACTTTCACCTTTGTGTCTTATCCTTAAAAATTCAGCAGATGTCTTAATTTACAGCAAGCTAAGCAACATAATTAAACTGCAGTCAAATATATTTTGCACCAGTGTTTGCTGTTTTATGAAGCTTTTCACACTTCTCCCTTTGCAGCCATCTTAACAGAGATAAAATACAACAGTTTTAATGAACTACTCTCAATAAACTAACTATGAGATAAGACAATGCAGGAAAGCACACCCTTAAAAATTCTTTCCTGTAACGCTAAGCTGTTACTACATTTGTTACAAAAGGAAGATAGTAATGCACAGCCAGTAATGCTGGGTTGCCCCCATTTTCAGCCTGCATGTGGGTGAAGCCATACCGCCCAACATGAAACATGTTCTGAAGAACAAGGCAAGACTATCTCAGGCCATTTTCCTAGTTTTAAAGAAGAAAAGCTACCTATATTGTATTTAGAAATCATACAGTTTCATCTGAGAACTTGGGAGAAAATCAGGGCAATATCTCTGCAAGATAAACCATACCACTTGAAATATATAAGAGCTGATTTGAGCGTCCCTAAGTGGGAACTAAGAACTGGAGATGAGCACAAAATCTGCAAGAAGATGCCCCAGGGTGCTCTTTCAAAAATATCTATCATACAGCATAAAAGATGAGACTGCAAAAGCAAAAAGGCTGGTTCTCAAGGATATTTTTAAGTTGTGATAACATTTCTGATTAATAAAGCCTTCTTACTAGAGTAGTAGTCAGTTGCTCCCTTTAGGGCAGGGAAAATGTATCTACTTGTCATTTTGCTGGCAGAATTCAGATGTGTCCTCAAATTCCCCTTCCTTTTACTCCCACTCATCCCTCACCTCTTTCCCTAACACAACACCGCTCACAAAACAGAGCCTCTAGTCCACCAGCTTCATCTGAATATTACTCTTTGAGTTAGCAATTGATGTGCAGGCGTTGTTAGAGAACCTACCCCACAGTTTTGCAATCAACTGAGGGAAGCAAAACAAGCTCTTATAGCCTCCAAGCATTCTAGTCAACAAGTTTAATACAAGAAGCTAATCCTTTTCTGAACAGTACATGACAACTGCTAAAAGATGAACTAACCGCAGGAAGGAAAGTTAATTAAAAGTATAATTATAGCTGAAAATCAGGGTTATACGGTGCATCTCCAGCACAAAAGAAAAAATATCATGTGATGCAATCTCTTAGAGGAGATGAGAAAAAGAAAGAACAACAGCATGCACCGCTAGCGGCACATGCTTCTCACTTTTTTCACCCATTTGGTTGGACAGAAGAAGAAACACTTTCTAAAATCCTTTATCAAAAGGATGGGATGTATCAGAGCTCTTGTAAAAAGATGGCATTAATTTCTTCCTCCACTGCAGACATACAAAGTTGTTATTTCATATTTAACAGGGGGACCCCAGACCCCTGTATAACACAGATATAACATAAGCTTGCTGTTTCAAATACTTATTAGGATGAAGATGAGTGGGTAGCTACAATGCACATTTTAGATGTAGTTATTGCAGTGAGGAATCACACCATAACTTTAGAGTAGAACTGACAACTCCATTATAAACCACCAGTGGGTTTTCTAGACATTCAAGGAAATAATCCAAGATGATATTTATTTCTAATAACAAAGCTTCTCTCTGTCTCATGCCAGCTTTCACAGTAAGCGCAGTGATGGAAGCGCCCACCTACACAGTCCACGCTTTGTCAGAGAGACAAAGGGTTCTGTGAACATTACATATGCAGAAGCTCTCTCCCACTCCTCACCAGGGAGACTTTGATTTAAACCAAATGCTACTCACAGCTGGACAAAGACATGGAAATGCATCTTCTTAGCAAGCTCTTTCCTTTCCATGTTTCTTTAATGGGGAAGTTCACAATCAGTGAATTGAACGCAAAGCCCAGAATAGTATCTTGTTCAAGGACAAGCCTATGAAAGCAGTTAACTTAGAGAATAGCTGTGTGAACAGCCTGTGATAAACAGATGTTCACTTGATACTCTCTTCACTTACTCAGCGCTTGTGTGCCAGTGTTATCAGCTTGCCAACACCTTAAAATTAACTTCTGATTTGTCTGTGAGAAGGGGTAGCCCAATGGAAACTCAATGTACTGGAGCAGTGAGGTGGAGTTGTGCAATTCATGTTCTGGACTTTAAACAAGCTTCTGTTGTCAAGAGGATCAGATGAGGTGAAAGCTCTAAATAAGGAGAATATTTATATAGCACCATGGAATTAAAGAATTGCTTCCATTCTAGTGGGAAAAATGAACTAGGAATTTGCAATCTATCAACTGAAACCAGCACTACACTGCTCAAAAACACTCCTACATATCCAAAACAGACAAATTCATCATCTGCCAAGGAAAATAAGCCCACATCTCTATACTCATGTGGCCCACCACTACTTGCAATTCCATTATCAGTATGCTTCAAATTATATTTTGAGCTTCGATTAATTCATAGCGGGTAACAGTGGCAAAAATGAAATGTAACACGAAGGAAAGGAAAAAATGATTATAATCCCACCTTATCTTTGGTTGCCAGAGTCATTAGCAGACTGAGTGCCACCTATAAAGCACTAACTCAAGAGTCTGTTACCTTAAATTCCAACTATAAATGTCACACTTGGTTTGAAGATGATCTTTGCCCTTTGATACACCTGGATGCACATCATGACTAAATACCACTGCTGGACATCAATTTCTCTGGCATTTCCAGCCCTACAATGCCATCAAAACACTCCTTTGGTCTGGCTGGCCATCAAGAAAGAAACAATCTCTTAAGAAAAATTAATGCATTAATGAATGGTCACCACACAAGCCTAAAACAGTAGAGTTGGTCTGCCAGAAGTATGTAGTGAAATCTGTGTAGCAATACAGCATGCAGGTGACAACCCACAGCGCTGAGGTTTAAAAGCCATTTATCTGCCTGTAATCACCAGGATACTGCCTCTTCCAAGTACACACAAACTCTGGGATCCAACTGAGCCTTCTGCATGTGCTGCTAATTTAGCTGCTGGAGATAGATTTTAATACGACTGCAAGAATTGGTGGCAACCAGAATTTCACTGATTCAGGGAACAGGTCAGCCTAAGGCTTCTAAGATGGCAATCAGAAGACACGCAACATGTGCCAATGAACTGCAAAGCACTGCAGGAATACAGTTTATTAATTGACATGTTATATATTTTAATCCACAATTTGTGTGCATTCTCTTTTGGCCACTGTTTACTCATATTGGGAGCAAAGCAACTATACAGAAATTTCTGAAACAATTAAAGGATTTTCCAACTTTCTACTAAAGAACTCCACTAGCATATAGACAGTCATCCTACAGAAGTGATTGTATCAGGTGTTTTAGGGGACAAGGCAAGAGTTACTGAATTATGTTCAAAAGCTTTATAAATGAATTGGAACTTTCTTTTCCTTTATATCTATTTCTGCGTTTGTTTGTTTATATTATTTTTGGATAAACTTGTTTGTAAGCAATGGTGTTAGGATTCATGGTTTAGTGATGGGACTCAGGAGGTCGGGTTGATGGTTGGAAAAGACCTTCAAGATCGTGAAGTCCAACCTAAATGGTTCTATGAATCTAAGTACTGTTAATTTATATGCCAGCTAAATAATAAGCTAGTCTAAGCAACAAGTCACACAGAAGTAATAATATGACTCCATTCATAGCAAATTGCTTAATAGTTTCCAATGACCCAATAAATCAAGTAGGCTAAGCATTGTAAAATAAAGCCATTCTTACCCCAAATAAATGCCCTGCAACATTACTAAAGACATAGATTCAACAGTTATCAAACAATATTGTTTCAACAATGCACTCTCTTTTGACAACAAGTGTAAAACACCCAGACTACACAAGGATATCAACTAGGTGGATTTGTGATCTGATGTATTGAACCCATTTTTCACTTAGGAAAAAAAGTCAGTAGCAACTTCGAAAATCCAGATTTCAAGCACTTAACTCAAGCAGAAATGAGTTGAAAGACTTTGTGTATCTGGACAGAAGTTGGTTTAAAATTTCAACTATTTTTAAGTTCAAGAGCAGCTATCATCCAGATAGTTGTTATGAACTCCTGCTAAAAGGACACCAAGGGCAAAAACAAGTGTTAGAGGTTTGAATCTTGTGATGCAAGTGGGCTGCCCTCAGAGCTTCGTTAAAGATAGAAATGAAAGTTGCATGTTATTATTCCTAAAAACCAAACAAACAAACGAAACCAAACACCTACTGATGTCTTCTGCATAGAAAAAAACTTGAGCTGTCAGGTCTGTCCCTAGGAGCATTGTTCCTCCATGTGCGGTCCTCCCAGTTCATTACTGGGAATCTGACTAACAAGATCAGGTCAGCTCCCCATTGGCACCACGAACATGTATATATCATACTACTCACATACAGACTACAGTATAAGCATTGCTTCTGGGATACTCAGTTTTAACAAGCAAATCATACGTTTTCATTTTGGAGCCGCCCAGTTTCAGAACAATCAAAAAAAAAGAAATCCTAGTGGTTTGATTCCACGGGGCAACACTATTTCAGGTAACTTGTTTCAAATATGACAAAGCTTCTTCACTCAGAAAATTTAAAGTGTTGTTCACGTTGCAATTTAAGTATGTTACAAATGGGTTAATTTTTTAGATTTTTCCAGTGTTACAGTATACTTTCTAGCTAAGAGACTAAGACATCCGTGTTCTCTGAAAAAAATAGTAAGTGAAGGCTTATTTTGCTTTGCAGAACATGTATTCTGCAAGAATTATGAACAGCTACTTTTAGTCATTGCTTAGCATTTTTTAGAAATTCATGTAATTCATGTAAGACAAAAATGAATTTCAGGGACTTTCTTCCTTCCCCTAAATTCCAGGCTATTTAACAGTTTCTAGGTCATATGCAACTTCTGACAGAAGGGGTGTACTCCTAACAAAATGTGACAAACACTTCTGGGAGTCACAAGAATCCACAGGACAGCAAAAGCATTGACTCAGACATACCTGGTCCATTTTGGTTGCCTCAGACCCACAGATGCTGCTTAGCTGACAGCAGTATACCTCTTCCCCAGTTTCATACTTCCAAAGTCGTAGAGTGCAGTCCTGGGTAGATTGAAGTGAATACAAGTTGATGACTAACAGTTCCTCAGGCAAAGAGTGGCAACTTGTGGCCTACAGCTAAATTCTATTTCCCTGAAGAGATTCCCACAGAAGTTCCTTTCCTAAGTAGTCACTTAGCTAAGACCTCAAATTGCAGATAAAGCATTTTAATTAACATAATTCACCCCCCCTTCTCCCCCCTCCATAATTCTAAATTATTCAGTCATGATAACTTTAATTCTCCCTTTGAAGTGGAAATTGGGTAGCTCTAAGACTGAATTTCAAGTCTATTTGTCTCAAATAGCACAGCAATACATGTGATCAGCATTTTAATAGCAATTCTTTCAGGTTCCCTTTCTCCACACCTACTCTTGTCATCACCAAAATTCTCATCTGATTCAGTAACCTCTTGGAGAAAAACTGAACACCTCTCTTCAGTGACTGTTTTTCCAGAGAATTTGCAAAGAATGAAATACAGCCACACAACGTGGACAGTGGAGCTGCTTAAACAGAAGGAGGAGCAAGAGACAGGAGTCTTAGGGATGCGAGAGCAGAAGTTGAACCTTAATGCTAGGAATCGCTACAATCTTCAACATTATTTTTTACCTATTCAGTTTTGGTAGTTTCAGATACGAATAATACTGTTTCCCTTAATTCAGATTAGTTCCATCTACAGGTCTGGTGTGACAAAAGAATCCTATCAATTTAAGAAAAAGAATGGCAGGGAGTTAAAACGCTTCTTCAGTTGTCATCCAAGCATTGTGTTATACTGCACTGCAGTCTCTACTCAACATACACTAGAAGCATTTATGAGGACATATAGAAGAGGACAACTTAGAGCATGTCTCACACAGGGAAGCAAGTGGGAGGGTGATGAGGGAACAGTTTTCTCATCTCAAAAGCTCTAAGAAAATCTGGGATTCTAAGGCCATTAATTCTCAAGACACTCATTACCACGGCAGGCTGACATAATACTCATTTGCTTCAAAGTTGTTTAAATAGTGCAACGATTAAAATTTGTCAGTGCTCCAAAGCAAGAGTTAATGATGAAGAAATACTGAGGGCTTTGCAATTTCTCCATCCCAAAGATCTTAATAAGAAGCTAGCTTTGCTATAAACATTGTAAATGGTTCTCATGGTCCAGCAATAGAATGGCTTAACACTGAACAGAAAGCTGAGAAAGGGAGGGAAAGGGAGAGAGGACAAGCAAGAAAGATTATTCTGAGTGTCCCAGGAGACCTGGGGGAAAATAACAAGCAGACAATGGTTTTAAAGTCTAAATTTTCAAGAAAAACACTTTTTGGAAGAAACTGCAATACATACCCCAGAAGCTGACAACAGAAGATCAGGATAGTTGGGTACTGCAAATATTCTGCTTACAAACCTGAAGGGAAAGAAGTCAAACACTGAACTCTCTCTTCCATAATACTCAGTGTGTCTTTTAACACACACTAAGAGAAAACACCAGTTTCAAAGAGAATCTTATAATTAAAAAAAAAAAACAAAACAGATTCTCCAAATAAAGCCAGTTAAGAGGAGAAAAAAGGTATGCCTACAGTACTTAGCACACTATATACATTATACAAACTTCATATTTAACAGAAGTATTTTCCCACCTCTCTCAACACATTCCTCTAACTTCTTCCCAGCTGAGAGCATTACTATTGCAACCAAAAAGAATGCCAGTGTAGACAGATTTACTCAGGTAGCCCACTCGCTTTTCTCGATTCATGTTGCCCACTAAAACCACTTATCAACAGATGCTTTTAATACACTTCAACAGCGATGACTCAGCTTTCATCTACAACATCTTTCCCATCACAGTTGGAGATCATTCAAAACCAATCTTTACAAAGTTCTGAAACAAGTCCGTGACAATTTACCACCAGTGTCTACATTCAGTCAGAATCCTTGTTTTCCAGAAGTATTTAATATTGCTATGTCTACCTTGACTTGTCTCTGGTGGGCAACAAGGACCTGAACTTCTGGAGTTTATTATTATCTTACAGCTTAGCAATATAAAATGCAATGCCTTGAGTGGGACTGTCTTGCTTTTGAAAACAGGCACAAATTTAAGGCTATTAAAACAAGAAGGGGAAAAAAAAAAAAAAAAAAAAAAAAAAAAGAAAGGAAGGCAGAGATTTGGTAATGGCAAACTTTCATGACAAAGCCATAATAGCAGGTGCATGAAAGTGTAATAGAACAAGAATCACCATGCAGCCCTCCAAAAGAAAAACCAGGACCATGAAACTAGATCCATGAGTTATAGCTGCTTTCTGCAGTCCTTTGCTTATCCATTCCTTAGAGACTGAATTTTTGCATATATTTCAAGCAATTTACATTAAGTGCCTTTCCTCTACACTCAGCCATTAGTGAACTCTCTGCACAGGCACAACAGCCCCAGTTTAAAACTGCCTTCTGGGGCATCAGGTGCTATTCATTAGGAAGTACAACTGTGTACACAGCAGGCGGAAAGTGCAGATATGGCTGTGTAAATATGCTATAGAAATTATCTGATATCAAAGACTACACTTTAACATGCGTAGTTCGGAGGTTTCATACTATTCAGGGTCTATACAGGCTAGATTATCAAACTGTGTTACAAAAATCAGACAGGCACTCCAAATTAATGCATTCTAAATGCTCTGGGTAAGTTCAGATAGGTTGTTCTCACGCCTCAAGTTCCAAAGTCACACTGTCTTACTTGAACTCTTGCTCCCGATACAGCAAGCTGACTGCACCATGCTGTGTCAACCTATGAAAGAACATGCCTGAAAGGCTGCAGTTATCCTCAATTAAGTCCGCAGCTAGACAAAGAGAATTAAGCATGTTCTGTGACCTGTGCAGGGTGACATCTCCTTTGTTACCTTATCATTATGGTCTTCAAAATGTACCAACGGCTAAGGAAAATAAAATCATAAAATCACAGAATCACCAACGTTGGAAAAGACCTCCAAGATCATCTAGTCCAACCATTCACCCTCTGCCAATATTTCCCCACTAAACCATGTTGCCTAGTACCCTATCTAAACGTTCCTTGAACACCTCCAGGGACGGTGATTCAACCACCTCCCTGAGCAAGTTCAATATCCCTCAACAACAAAGAAAACTCTTTAAAAGCCCACAGAACCATGCAGAGATGGAAGGCAAACTGAAAATAGCAGACATTTTACAAAGCAAAGTGTAGACATGGGAATCTTTTAAAGTCTATTTGCCATTTGAGTCTTCTTAATGTGAGAAGAACTACTGAGGAGAGAAAGTACAGTCCCTCCTGCAGGCTAGTACTGCTATACCAGCTAGAAGACATCCCTTACTAGTCTCGTAGCGGATTGCATTTTAGATCGTGGCAGCATCCTCCCATAAGGATATCCCCGAGGACACATCCACATATCCTTCTATTTGTCTAAATGTTCTTACCCACAGCAAAAGAACAGTTTCAAGAAAAACACCAAGTCCCTTTTCTCAGCTACCTACCAGAAAGACCAGAAAACTACATTAACAAGTGTGATTCCAGGATTCTGTTTTACAGGAATGCTTTATAGTTCCTAGCTCACTGTAGTCTAATGTTTAATGAGAGTGCTCTAGCCTTCTCATCAATACAGCTGTATTTTAAACACACAAAAAAACCCACCACAGCTTGTAATATCAAAGAACTTGCAAGTCTGATCTCCTAAGATGCCGTTAGATGAATATCTGTTCAAACAAGACGCTCCCTTCCTAAGACTAAGACTGTTTTGAGCTAACAATCTCCAAACTTTGCAGTCTTTGTTACCTAGACCTGGCTGACATTTAATATAATTTGGGCAGACAAGCACTTCATTTGTTGAGGCACACTGAAGAACTGAGCGCAATGAACTTACTCTTCATGTCCCAGGCAGTAAGACACAATGTTGTAAGGAGCCTTAGTCAAACTGACTCTGATCTTCTCATCTCTATCTGCAGTTAGGATATACCGGTCATCAGGACTCAGTGCCTGTTGGAAAAGTGGCAGTTTTAGTATCCAGTAGTCCAGTGTTTGTTTTAACACACTTTTCCCAACCAGGAAGCAGTAGACTACCTCATTTTCTTGACACTGAATAGCAAGTGCAAACATTAAGCCACACATTTTCATCTACGATTGATGCATAAATCTTTATAACAGAAACTTGCTTGCTTACTAAGACAAGTAGCACAGACTATTAAGTCCAGTAAAATCCGCTGAATTGAAAGCACTACAGCACAAGTTCCACTGCATCTTCAAAAGCAAGAAACTTATCACACTGAAGAGCTAAGCTGACATGACAGAATGGGTGAATTCCCTTATGCTCTCCATCTC